>CM025965.1:30071021-30671021 GCA_014839755.1 Sylvia borin | reverse complement strand
GCGCCCCCGAATGAATATCGATGGTGTTCTCGCTGAGAGAAGGGCTCTTTGTGAAGTGCAGATCCGCACAATCCGCATTCCCGGGCTCGTGCCTCGGCTTTGGGTCAAACATCCAGCAGCTCTTCTTCTCCTCCGAGGGGTGGGGAGGAATTCCTGCTCTCTGGCGTTGAGCTCATTTCCAGGGGTGGTGAAAGCCGGGCATTACCCAAACGCTGGTCAGAGGGAGAATCCTTCTCTCACCCTGGCTGGGAATGCGGGCAGCTGGGATTTGGGGTTATTCAGCTTTAAAGCGCACATGGAGATCGCTCAGAGCTCCTCGGAGTCACTCTGCAATGCTGAGGGGGAACGGGGCTGCGCTCCAGAGAGCTCTGGGAAACACCCTGGAGCCGGACCCGCTCCAGCTCGGGGGGACACTGGGACCTGGGATGTCCTAGAGTGTCCTGGGGTGACCTGGGGATGTGCTGGGATGTCCTGGGGTGACCTGGGGATGTGCTGGGATGTCCTGGGGTGTCCTGGGGGTGTCCTGGGATGTCCTGGAGGTATCCTGGGGTGTCCTGGGGGTGACCTGGAGTGTTCTGGTGGTGTCCTGGGGGTGTCCTGGGGGTGTCCTGGGGGTGTCCTGGGATGTCCTGGGGGTGTCCTGGGGTGTCCTGGAGGTGACCTGGAGTGTTCTGGTGGTGTCCTGGGATGTCCTGGGGTGTCCTGGTGCCAGGGGAGCTGCTGGAGCTCCTGCTGCTGCGGCCTCGGTGGGTTTTGGAGCGTGTGAACAGGAAAGTGAAGGCTCCTCGTTAGACGCAATGACAAACAATCTGCACAAGGGCTCATTAGCAGAAAGTGCAATTGTTGCATCTTGCATTGGAAATGATTTAAACCACTATTCTTGACAAATAAAGCGGCTGACCCTTGATTAAAAGAGATGATGGGTGTGAGTAATTAAAGCCACACTAAATGTAATACATCTTCAAAGCATCCCTGTGCAATTTGTCTTCTCCTGCCTCTTTTGAAAGCTTCTCTTGCTCGTTTGAGGTTGTTTCTCCAAGGATTCTGAGTAACTGGATTATTTTGCTGGTTAGTGAGTTGGAAAATAATTTCCTAACCTTGATCATAAAAGTTCTGGGAGACACCTGGGCTTCTTCACAGCAGGAGAGAAATCCACTTAGTGGTAGAACAGCTGCCATTTGAAAAAAATATCTTCTCTGGAAGTAGCTGGACAGAAAGGTGAGCAGAGCAGGTGTTCTGGGTGTCAGGAGCTGCACTTCCACTGCAGGAAAGGGAATTTCCAGCTCTTTGGAGCTGTCCCTGCTCCCCAGGACAGGGAAACGTGTCCCGTGTGAGGGCAGAGAAGAACACGAAGGTGCTGCTGCAGAAATCCATTCCCAGCTCCAGGGGAAGCAGGAGAGCTGGGCTGGGCTGGGCTGGGAGGCTCTGGAGCCCCAGAGCTCTGCTCACTGCAGCCCCAGGGCTCTGCTCACTGCAGCCCCAGAGCTCTGCTCACTGCAGCCCCAGAGCTCTGCTCAGTGTAGCCCCAGGGCTCTGCTCACTGCAGCCCCAGGGCTCTGCTCAGTGCAGGCTCTGCTCAGTGCAGCCCCAGGGCTCTGCTCAGTGCAGCCCCAGGGCTCTGCTCACTGCAGCCCCAGAGCTCTGCTCACTGCAGCCCCAGAGCTCTGCTCACTGCAGCCCCAGGGCTCTGCTCAGTGCAGCCCCAGGGCTCTGCTCACTGCAGCCCCAGAGCTCTGCTCACTGCAGCCCCAGAGCTCTGCTCAGTGCAGCCCCAGGGCTCTGCTCACTGCAGCCCCAGGGCTCTGCTCACTGCAGCCCCAGGGCTCTGCTCACTGCAGCCCCAGAGCTCTGCTCACTGCAGCCCCAGGGCTCTGCTCAGTGCAGCCCCAGGGCTGTTGTGTGTTTTCAGTCAGCTGGAAAAGCTGAGGCCTTTGGCCTTTGCCCTCCGAAGGGTGGAAGCCACTCGATGCTTTTGTTTTACAACACTCAGATTTTGTGTTCTAAGGGACTTTGGCTTCCCCATTTGGTAACTGGAATTTGTACATTCCATTACCAGTACAACCAGTACCATTGGTACTGGCCACAGAACCATTGGAGGGCTCGTCTGTCACTGCCCTGAGATGGTTCTTGTGCTGTAAATCAAACACTCCTCGATGTGTTCGTGTTCAGGAATTAATTTCTCTCACAGTGATGTAAAATCAGTGCTCCATAATCCAAGTCTTCTCCCTTTCTGAAGTCTGCCCTGGTGAAACCTCGATGCCACAGAAATCCAAGGGCACAGGATTCTGCCAGCAGATTTTATAGCAGTGGAAATCTTTGTTCCTCAGATTAGAAATCTAAGGGCTTTCAGCCTTTAAAGGATAAGGAAAATGGAGTTTTGACCTCTCCTTGTCGTGTGGGAATGCCCAGGAGCTGGATCTACATCACGTATGGGCAGGATACAACACAAATTCCAAAGCTGGAATCACAGAATCGTCCAGTCTCCTGAGCTGGACAGGACCCAGCAGGATCCCAGAACTTTGTCCTGCTTTCCTCAGAGAAAACAAGACTGAAGTGCTGCAGCCTCTCTGGGAAGGGGCAGACCTTGCCATGGGCAGGGGCAGACTCCAGCTGGTGCCAGCGGAGCCAGGATCTGCTCCCAGCCACTGTCACTGGAAATGTGAATCCTGTCAAGAGCAGCGAGGAGAAGTTGTTTTGTACCCACGGCCAAAACAGAGCAATGAATTATTCAGGAGACTGGAAGTTCAGTCCTGGAAGGCTTCAGAGAGCTGGTCCAGCTTTCCAGGGTGCTTGGCCTTGGTTTGATCTTGGATTGGGAAAACACATCTGAGGTCCCTCTTGCCTTTTCCTGCTGGGAGTTCCCTCATTCAGTGCAGAATTAGAGCTGGGCACGGTGGGAGCCTGTGCTGGGAGGGACCTCTGGGGCTGAGTTCACAGCCCTCGAGCTGCAGCTGCTCCAGCCCAGGCTCCCCTGACTCTCCTTTCTGTGCTCCTGCACAAAGCTCTGCTTCACTCCACAGCTGGTTTGGGGGAAGACAGACACCTTTTCTCCTCCTGAGACTTGTCTGAGTGACTAATTTGTGCTATTTCAGTGATAAATTAGTCAATATTTCTGAGTAGCCACGTCTTAAATCCTTTTTTTTTGTTTTGTTTCTTTGGGCCCTTCAGGTGTCATTTTTAGTCTGGCCATGGAAGTTGTCTGTACAGAAAAAACAGCAGCAGTGAGACGTGTCCGTGCTTTCCTCCCCACCTGAATTTTCCATTTCCTCCTGCAAGTGAGAGGGGAGTTTGGTAACACAAGTGGGAGTTTTGACTGCTATCAGAATGGGAGAATCGATTCCCCTGATTCCTCCCCTCGGAGCCCAGAGGTGGGCTCTGCACATCCGAGTTCCCATTCCCCTGCACGGATCTCCCAGGCAATGGAGCGATCTGAAGGGAGTGTGTTTTTACTGGAGGTGGGCGCTGCTGACATGCCCATAAACACCCCAAAGCTCTTGGCCAGCCTGCTGATTGCTTTGTGTGAGCAACGGGCCCAGAATAAATATGAAGAGCAAGACTTGGAGGCAACTTAATAAACTCCACTGCTGTCGATGCAGCCAGGGCGATTTCGGTGGTTTCGAAGCAGAGCAAGTGTAAAATGTGAAATGGAGCCTCTGCTGCCGGCGTGGGACAGGCTGCAGGCAGAGATGGATGTGCGCTGAGCTCGGGGCTCTGGCATCCCAAATTCTCCACCCACTCGCTCATTTCTTTTCGTATAATGTGTTTTTAATCCCAGCATTTGGCCCTGCCTGCATCTGAACTGCGTTATCTGCACAGCAGTGCCGGGTGTGGCCATGAGAGTCCTCAGAGATCTTTGTGAAGCTGCAAAGGGACAGATTTGTTATTGCTGTCACAGAATCCCAGGCTGGGTTGGGTTGGGGGGGACCTTGGAGCTCACCCAGAGCCACGCCAGCCAAGGCAGGGACACCTCCCTCTGTCCCAGGGACACGTCCCACTGCCCCAGGGACACCTCCCTCTGCCCCAGGGACACGTCCCACTGTCCCAGGGACACCAGCCCCAGTGTCCAGCCTGGCCTTGGGCACTGCCAGGGATCCAGGGGCTGCTCTGGGCACCCTGTGCCAGCCCTGCCCACCCTGCCAGGGAACAATTCCCAGTTCCCAGTCTCCCATCCCTCCCCGGCCACCAGCCATTCCCCGTGTCCCGTGTAATTTTAACCCCGAGGGGTCTGTGCCCTGCTTTAGCTTTAGCTGTGCTGTGGGTGTCCTGGGGAGCTGTCCCCGGGGGTTTCCACTGAATCTCACACCACGCTGCCTTGGGGCGTTTGGAAATCAAACTGCTCCTCTCCCGGTGTGAAGCAGATCCGTGGGATGCAGAAAAAGCAGAGCAGAGTTTAATTTCCCCTCGGAACTGCAGGGTGCCTGGCAGTGCCAGCTCCAGCTCACTTCAACAGCTCTCCACGGCTGGGAAAAGCTCTGCTGTCACTGAGAGGAGCCCGCCCGGGCTGGGAGGGCTGGGGCAGGGCAGACCTCCAGCGAGGAGGAGGAGGAGGAGGAGAGGAGGATGAGGATGAGAATGAGGTTGAGGATGATGAGGAGGATGAGGAGGAGGATGATGAGGAGGATGAGGAGGAGGTGCTGGCTGCCCACAGGATCTCCAGGCCCCCTGTTCCTGGGGCTGTGCCTCCCCAGCCCTGCCCCCTGCCCAGCACCCCCGTGCTCTGCTGAGCTCCTCCAAACTGCTCCTCGGAGCAATTCTCAGGCACTTCCAGCCTGAGCTGGGCCTCCCGTGCTTAATTGTGGAATTTATCAGCAAAGCAGCACCAGACACTTTTATCACCTTTATGCGCCTCTCAATTGAATCTGGAGAGGAATTTATGGGTTTAATAATTTAGGTTCTTCTGAGTTTATCGGCTATCAGAGAGCACTGAGGAGCCCTGGGCCTTTCCCTGTGACTCTGGAATGTCCAAAATGCCCCTGGAGCTCCTGCTGACACCTCCCATGTCAGCAGGGTCTTGCATTTGTTCTCTGTAATTTCTCCCCCTCGGTCCCAAACCCTTGTGATGAGGAAGGGAGAGGCAGAGGATCATGAGAGTGTTAATGAGGAAACTTTGGCTGCTGTGACTCTGGCCGGGATGAGGATGGAATCAGAGCAGAGGGGCTGAGGGGAACCTCCCTGACAGAAAGCTGGAGGGTTTGCACCAAGTCCCTCTGCACAGAGCTCCAAAGGGACAATGCAGCCGTAATCCATCCATGAGGAGGGATTCCGTGGGGAACCTTGGCCATGGAGGAGTCCCTGCCCATGGCAGGGCTGGGAACAAAAGGATCTGTATGGGCCCTTCCAGGCCAGGCCAGGCTGGGCTGCTCTGGATGGCATTTCATGCAGCTTTCCCTCCAGCTTTGCTCTCTGCCTCTCCCAGCTCCAGTCTCTCTTTCCCCACTCCATCATTGCCTCCTTCTCCTTTTCTTCATGAGAACCTTTCATGGATTTCCCCGAGCCTTTCAGACTATCAGCATGGTTGCTATTGTTTTCCTTTTCTGATTGCCAGGATCATTTTCCCTACCTCCTACTTTGATCCAGGTTTTTCCTTGTGCCTGATGGTGATTAAGAGATGACAACAGCAATCCGTGTGTGTTATCTCCCTGCTCGCAGCAGGAGCTCCCTTTGGCTCTGAACCATTGCAGCAGACGTCACACGAGTTTGTAATTGGGAACCTTTCCTTTATGGGAGACATTTTTCCCTGTTAATGGGATTTGCTGGGGCGTTGTGGGGTGCCCGTCCCTGGGGGTGGCACTCGGTGCTGGGGACAAGGGGCACGGGGCACAGCCAGGACTCGCTGGCCTGTCCCAAACTTCTGTCACTCCCTGAAGGAGAAACTGCGGGATGGGCCAGAGGGGCAGGAGAGGTGGAGGGGGAGCAGCACAGCCCGGGCAGGGGACGGGCAGGGGACAGGGAGGGGACATTCCGGGGGACTCACAGAGCTCGGGTCCCCTCCTCCTGCTGCCTGTTCAGGAAGGACAAACCCCCGGGATAACAGAGCGGGAGGGGACAAGGACTGGGTACAGAGGTGTCCTTCAGCTGCCATCCTTGCCTGGGGACAGGTGATGGGTACAGAGGTGTCACTGGGGACACACGCTGGGTACAGCTCCAGGACAGCTCCAGGATCAGCTCCAGGAACAGCTCCAGAACAGCTCCAGGACAGCTCCAGAACAGCTCCAGGACAGCTCCAGAACAGCTCCAGGATCAGGTCCAGGAACAGCTCCAGAACAGCTCCAGGACAGCTCCAGAAATAGCTCCAGGACAGCTCCAGGATCAGCTCCAGAACAGCCCCAGGAACAGCCCCAGGACCAGCTGCAGAGACTCCCAGGGGCCAGGGGAGGGTCCCTGCCGTGAGGTGGTGCCGGCGGTGGGAGCTCTGGAGAGGCACAAAAACATCCTGTGGAGGCACCAAAACATCCAATGGAGGCAGGAAAACATCTTACGGAGGCACAGAACATCCTATAGAGGCACAAAACCATCCTACAGAGGCACAAAACCGTCCTATGGAGGCACAAAAATATCTTAAGGAGAGACAAAACCATCTTATGGAGGCACAAAACCACCTTGTGGAGGCACAAAATCACCTTATGGAGGCACAAAATCACCTTGTGGAGGCACAAAATCACCTTATGGAGGCAGGAGAATATTGCCCAGAGCCCTCCCGGCCCGGGGCTGTCACGGGCTGGGGACAGGGTGAGTGAAGCCCGGGGCAGGGCTGCTCCTGGAGATGATAAAGGGAAAGAAAATGGAGCCCTGGGGCCAGGGCAGTGCCCCTGGGAGAAAACACGTGCTTTGGTGGATTTTCCAGAACCATCAGTCACTAGAGGTTTTGGTGGATTTTCCAGAGCTGTCAGTCACTTTGGTGGATTTTCCAGAACCATAAGTCATTGGTGGATTTTCCAGAACTGTTAGTCACTAATGGCTTTGGTGGATTTTCCAGAACTATGAGTCACTAGTGGCTTTGGTGGATTTTCCAGAGCTGTCAGTCACTCTGGTGGATTTTCCAGAACCATCAGTCACTTGTGTGGATTTTCCAGAAGTGTCAGTCACTAGGGGCTTTGGTGGATTTTCCAGCACCACCAGTCACTCGTGTGGATTTGCCAGAGCTGTTAGTCACAGCTCTTAGACAGTTCCCATCTGTCCCGCTCGCTCTGGGCCCGTCCCGGGGTTACCCTCGGATCTTTGCTTTCCTGGCAGCCCATCCCAAGCCCCACGAGGGTTTCCACATCAGCAGCTGCTCTTGGTTTCCAGCACACGCTGAAATCAGCTTGTTCTGCCAAACCACTGGCCCGGGGAGGAGGTGTGCAGATGCCTCCTGCAGGGATGTGCCGGGTTTAATGAGTTTAGTGCACTGCAATTCAGCATTACAAAGCACTCACTGATCAACTCTCTGCAATTGTTTTTCTCAGCTAACAAATATTTCTGTACACTTTAGAAGAAGTTAAAATTCGTCTCTTCTCTGTATCTTTTATTTTCACCTTTACACAAAGCATGGCTTTTTTTAAAAAAGGATTGTGGATTGTGGAATGAAAGCAAGCAAGAAAAAAATTCTTTCTCCTCTTCTTCTCAAAATAGGATTTTTTTTTTTTATTTTGGTGTTTAACTTTGTTTCCCAGCTGAGCACTTTGAGAGGTTTAAAAAGTATTTTTGATGCAGTGCTGTAGGGAACAGAGTTATCAGCAAATGGCCTGTTCCTGTAGCAGCAATATCTCTGCACCTGCCTCTGCAGGAGGGGAGCAGCTGCTGGGGCTGGGAAGAGAACTGGAGCCTTGATGGACTCACAGCCCGTTCCCCCCGTGCTGCTGGCCAGGGGCTGGCACAGGCAGCCTGGGGAGGCCTTGGAGCAGCCTCTGCCTGGAAACAGCAAAGCAGAGGTTCCAGGGGTGTTAATGTGAAGGGTTCCGTGTAAAGTCCCTGCCCTGGGTGGAGTGTGAAGCTGCAATGAGATGGTTCGTGTCCTGGGTCCCACAGTGGGGCCAGGGAGGGACTGTCACAACCTCCCTGCTGGGGGACAGGAGTGGACAAGGACATGGAGGGACAGGACACAGGGGATGGATCCCAGGGCAGGGCTGGATGGGATCTGGGGCAGGAATTGTTCCCTGGCAGGGTGGGCAGGGCTGGCACAGGTGCCCAGAGCAGCCTCTGGGTCCCTGGCAGTGCCCAAGGCCAGGCTGGACATTGGGCTGGAGCAGCCTGGGACAGTGGGAGGTGTCCCTGGGGCAGTGGGAGGTGTCCCTGCCATGGCTGGGGTGGCACTGGGTGGCTCTGAGGTCCCTCCCAGCCCAAACCAGTCTGGGATTCCGGGGCTCTGTGGCTGTCACAGGGGTTGGACTCGGAGCTGCTGGTCCTGGTGGATCTGCCCAGGCAGCTCCTGTTGGGGATTCTCCTTCCAGCTCCAGCCCTGAGCCCCCAGCCCACTCCCTGCCTGGCCCCACCAGGGCAGCCCCTGGCAGCACAGGGCAGTTCAGCACTGCCCTCGGTGGCTTTGCAGCTTTGTGTTCTCCCCAAACCCTCACATTTGTTCTGACACACTCTGAGACAGGCAAGTGGAGCCAAAGAGATTTTTCCTCATTAGGGCGACGCCTCCTTCCTTTTCTGTTGCTTTTCACTCCAGCTTTTACAGCTTGCTGTGAGAAGATTGAGTTGTTTTACTCCTACTCTATTAAAAAATAAAACACTGGTGCAAACCGAATGTTAGACTGAGAAACCAAGTGTGAGAAATCGGCTGTGCTTGCACTGTGGTGGAAAAACTTCCTATTTCATTGATTCACAATCAGGATGGATCAGTTCTGCTGTGAGGAGCAAGCTGCTGTCAGCAGAGCGACCCAGGGACCTGCAGCCAAAGGGAAAATGCTCATGGAAAGGCTGCTCACTCAAATGTGACCTCGAATTTTCCTGATACGGACTTAGAAAATGTTGTCCTTTGAATCCAGGTGCTGTTCTCTGCAGTTCCCATAAACCTGGGTAGTGCAAAAATTTCCTATTCCAATCACTCACCCCCCCAGCATTAATGGAGAAAGCTGGGCCAGGATCCTTTTCTCATTGTGCATTCCCTAAGAAAACAACCCCCAAACACACAACTAAAGAGCTTTTTCTTCCTGAGTCCAAGAGTGTCAGCTCCAAATTCATGGGATCGTTGCAGGAGGAGAGGTTTGTTCCTCCTGACAGCTGTCAGCTTCACTGGGGATGCAAATTAATATTAAAGGACAGCAAATGAATGACAGAGGAAATCTTGAAAATCTTCTCAGCCCCAGATATTCGGGTGCAGATTTTTAATGCACTAAAATATGAATTGCAAGTAGGCAAATTACTGAGGGATTCAGAGCGTTTGGTGAGATCCCTCTGACAGCCCCAGAGCAGACAAAGCAAAGCATTTCAGGGGCCACCTGGACAAACAGAGCTCCTGGTGGCTCTGGGGTGGCTCAGTGTACAAATTTCTGTCATTGTCACTCAGTTATTGCTTGCTAATCTTCACAGCTAAATTATTTGACAACTATTGGCCTCTCCTGTTTGATGAGAGGAAACAGGAGGGTAAATATGAGGTCATATTCACCCTCTGGTTTTGGTTTTTTTCTGCTCTGAGTTTTTAATTATTGCTCCAGTGTCCCTGGGAGGAGCTGCAGTTGTCAGAGTATTGATGGTAAAGATTTACTTCTGCTGGAGTCCTGTGGTACTCTGTGCTGTAAAATTCAGGATTGGAGAGCAGCACAGGAAAATTTAGGCGGAGTAATTTTTCCGGATCAATAAATGCATCCGTGAGCGTGGCCACAGATGGGGCAGGAGGCTGGCACCACATCCATCAGTGGCCCTGCAGCCCAGGCGGGGACAGAGCTTTGTCACCACAGCCTCGTGCTGGGGACAGCGCCGCTCTCGCTTACAGAAAATGAATTTATTGACAGCTCAGCCCCTATCGATTCAAGGCCAGCCCTTCCCTGGCTGTTAACAGGGAAATGCTGGGATGGAACCTGGAGCAGGGCAGAGACTGGGTTAACTGAGAGCCCAGGGCAAACCCAGAGGCCAGAGCTGGCACACGGGACAGTTTTCGTTCCACGCTGTGAGGGGGAGACCAGAAAACAACAAAGAATTAATAATAAATCACAGCAAAGGTCCCTGCCCACTGCCAGGCTCTGGAACTGCCCATGGCTGTTCCTACACAGCAGCTCCTGCCCCAGCTTCCCACTGGGAACACAATACTGCACTGGGGCAGGAATTTCTGCTTCTGTTCCCCAAAACAGGTCAGTCTGTGAGAAGTCAGCTTCCCACAGAACTCCCTGAGTGTCCTGTTCAGCTTTTCCTGATATACTTCTTTCCTGATATAATTCTCCTGATATATTTTCCCTGATATATTTTTTCCTGATATATTTTCAGTTGTATTTTTAGGTGTAACTCTTGATCTGCTTCTGATCAACAACAGCCCCTTCTCAGTGCTGGTTCTCTTTTCTGTGTCACAGAGGGAACAGATTATAACTGGGGGAAAAATAAACCCCTCCTGGAATGCAGTTTGAGCACGTGTTTGTCACAGCGAGCTGTTTAGAGACATAAAATTAAATCAAGGGACATGTAATGGAATAGAAAACCAGATCTCCCCAGGGGGCCTGCTTTGGCTCGTTGGAAGTTCAGCAGGAACCTGTGCACGGCTCATCCCGAGGGGCTGGAGCTCACTACAAATGGAGTTATTGCTGCTGCCATGGGAGGGGCTGCCCAGGCCAGGGGAGTCACTGTCCCCGCAGGTGCTCAGAAAAGCTGTGGCAGGGACACTTTGGGGTGTCACAATGGACAAAGCCTGGACTAGGTCACTCTGGAGATCTTTTCCAACCTTCAGGATTCTGGGACTCGTTCTGGGAGTATTGCCAGGCGTTGGGAAGTGCTCTGGGATGTGTTTGATACCCACAGGGATTTGGCTCCAAAGGAATCACAGAACTGTTGAGGCTGGAAAAGACTGCCAGGGTCATGCAGCCCAGCTTTCGATCAGGTGCCACTGTCCCCCCTGTCCCCTCCAGCCCAGCCCTTGTCCCCCCTCTGGCAGGGTCTGTCCTCTCCTCCCTGTGCAGGGAACACGCCCCAGGTGGTGCAGGTGTGGGAGCTGAGAGACAAAATTAGAGAGTCAAAATTAAATCAAGGGACATCTAATGGGATAGAAACCCAGGGTCTGTCCTCTCCTCCCTGTGCAGGGAACACGCCCCAGGTGGTGGAGGTTGGGAGCTGAGGGCTCCGTGTCTCCTGGGCACCTCCCAGCACAGCCTGCCCCAGACTCCCACACTGCCAGCGGGAAAACGAGGGTTATTTTTTAAATAAATTTTAAGAAATAGGTTTAATTAAAAAAATAAGATAATCAGGGGTCAGAAAAAACAAAGTAGAGTCAGGCTGGGTGACTTGGCTTTCAGCCTGCTATTTCACAGGCCTTCTTTAAATACTTTCTTCATTGCATCAGTCTGTTGCATATTCAAACTTTTTTACACGTTGGTTTCTATATTTTGGGAACTGCATAGCATGGTCTTTATTTGCGTCTGCATTTTCAGAGCACACGTGTTTCTTGGCCGTGTTTTCTTTGTTATTTTCAGCTTGGGCCTTGGTCCCCTCCTTCCACAGAGGGTTGATATTTGGCACACGAGCAGCAGGGTCCCCATCATGTTCACTGGGTGTCATCCCAACCAAACATCCTGTCCAGCCACAGGATATAGCTACACATCAGCTGCCCCACTGCCATGTGCAAGTTTTGCTAACAGCAGAAATAAAAGCTATATCCTTACAGCAAAGTTATTATACATACGGCACTCACCTTAACATCTGCGAGAAACCAGCTTTATAAGATACATTTATAGCACACTATATTAATACAATATAACTTTCTAACACAACACATATAGTATTCATTTCCATTTTTGTGAAAAGCCAATGATGTAATATATAATTATAACACTCTATAGTAATACAACATAACTTTCTAACACAACACATATAGTATTCATTTTGATATTTGGAGAAGCCAACTTTACAATATACATTTATAGCACACTATAGTAATAGGACATAACTTTCTAACACAACACATATAGTATTCATTTCCATTTTTGTGAAGAGCCAATGTTGTAATATATAATTATAACACACTATAGTAATACAGCGTAACTTTCTGACACAACACATATAGTATTCATTTTGATATTTGGAGAAGCCAACTTTACAATATACATTTATAGCACTATATTAATAGGACATAACTTTCTGACACAACACATACAGTATTCATTTCGATATTTGAAGAAGCCAATTTTACAATATACATTTATAACACTATAGTAATAGGACATAACTTTCTGACACAACACAGATTTATCCATTCCCATATCTGTGAGAGGCCAGTGATGTAACGTGCATTTACAAGGCCGGCAGGATGGGGAGCCCTCCCCAGGGGTGTGCTGTCCCTGCCCAGGCTGCAGGGAAGGCTGGTCCTCCCCTGCCCTGTCCCGGGCCCTTTCCCAGCACTGGAATTGAGGTAACCTTTGGGTTTGGGTGGTCATTCCCTTCGTGCAGCTGCAGGACTGTCCCAGCACCCACACGTCCCCTCGATCCTGCCCCAGGGGACACTGCAGGTGCCACTGGGGTCATTAGTAGGGCTCAGTTTTGCCCGGGTGACTCTGCAGAGGGGCCCAGGTGTGCGCTGCTCATCCTTCTCCACACTCAGGCATCTCTTTGAATGCTGTCTTTTCACACACACATAAATAAATCCCTGTGTGCCCCGGGCCAAATGGCCAGCCCTTGGGAGAGCAGGGCTGCCTTGGATGGCCATTTCCCGGGCAGGGGAGAACACTTCTCTCCATTTTCACTCCATACTTTGTTTGTAATGGGAATCAGCTCGTGGTGGAATATTTGCAATAAAAAGCTTTGAAATGGATGAAATGCCTGAGGTTCCTCTTGGCCATTAACCAAAGTCGGCAGCCATTTATTGCTTTGAACGGAGCAGAGGCAGCAGAGATAATGTAATCAGCCCCTGCAGGAGAATGAAGGGGAAACTGCGGCCTGATGATGTCAAAGTTTGGGGTTAGGAATGACGTGAGAGTATTGTGTCACCAGCAAGGGAAGTTCTGCAGCAGTGGCACCCCGGCTCCTGTGATGGTGTCAAAGTTTGGGATTAGGAATGACGTGGGAACATCGTGTCACTGGCAAGGGAAGTTCCCCTGGCTCCCTCCCTGGGCTCCCCAGCACCATCACCCACACCCCGAACTGCCCAGTGGCTGTCCAGATGTGGACAAAAAAATCCATTTCTGGGACACGCACCTGAGCTCATTTTTCACTGGAGCTCTGGGTTTTTCTAGGCCACTTGCTCGCCCTGGATATTGTCCCTCTGCAGCCTGTTGAGGACAGACCCAATTAGGCAGATCTCAATCCACCGAGCACAGTGGGTTTAACGAGGGCTCTCTCTGAAGGCCTCCTTCGGGCTGGGGCAGAGCTCCCGTCCCCTCCTTGGGAGAGCTGCTCACTTGGTCCCTGTTGGTTCTCTGCCACCCCGAGGCTTCTGGCCCCAGCAGGACATCGGGCTGGGGGCTGCAGGGGGGTCAGACCCTCCTGGGACACCCTGGGGATGTCCCTGTCACCCTCTGCTCCTGGCCCTGCTGTCCTGGCACTGCCAGCCCTGGGGGATGTCCCTGTCACCTCTGCTCCAGGCCTGCTGTGGTGGCACTGCCAGCCCTGAGTGTCCCTGTCACCCTCTGCCCCCGGCCCTGCTGTGGTGGCACTGCCAGCCCTGGGGGATGTCCCTGTCACCCTCTGCCCCCAGCCCTGGGGGATGTCCCTGTCACCCTCTGCCCCAGCCCTGCTGTGGTGGCACTGCCAGCCCTGGGGGATGTCCCTGTCACCCTCTGCCCCAGCCCTGCTGTGGTGGCACTGCCAGCCCTGGGGGATGTCCCTGTCACCCTCTGCCCCTGGCCCTGCCTGTCACTTGTGCAGCTTCCCTTGGGCCGGCAGCACAATCGAGTTGTTCCTTTATGTTCCTTCTGTCCCTTCCCTTTGTCCCGACTGCCAAAGCCCCGGGGAGCAGAGCCGGGGGTCGTGGAGCTCGGCAGCCCTGCAGAGACACAGCTCCACTCCAAATAACCTCCCTCCAAACACCTGTAACATAACGGACTGAAATCAAATGTGAATAATGACAACTGAGCTGGAGAAAAATCCCTGTTGCAGAGATGAGCTCACCTGTCTCGAACCAGACATGAAAAGCAGGAGTTATGGAGGTGGTATTTGATGTGTTTGCAGTTCTGTGGGGACAGAGGGTGAAAACCCTGGGGAAATTCTGAGTTGCAGTTTAGTTTCACACGTGCCAGGCTGTGTTCCTCCCCGCAGCTGCCCGGATAAACTGAGGGATTTCATCAAGTCCCACCTTGGGGAGAGCAGTGCTGCTCCCCAGGGAGATTTTTTCTCCAGCTGCCTTTGTCCCCCCTTTGTCACCAGTGCGGGGCTCCCAGCAGCACAGGGGACACAGCTCCCTGCTCCAGGGCCCGGGGCTGGCTGTGAGGGGCACCCACAGCCCGTTTTTGCTTTGAGGGGTGATGTGCTCTGGGGTCAGGGGGATCTGTAGGGTGGGGTTCCCACAGCAGCATCCTCCTGGCAGGGCTGTCCCCGGGCAAAGCTTCCCTCTGCCTGCTCTTTTCTCCTCTGAGCTCTGGCATGGGAACAGCCTGGACCTTTCAGACTGGTTTCCAGAATCCATCTTTTACTTCTCCTCTCACTGTCAAGTACGTCCCTCCCCTCAGAGCTGAGTGCTGGCTGCTGGCTGGCAGCGTGGGTATTGCCTTGGAATTTTGGAGCTGGGAAACGTGTGGATTCCAGGCCCAGGAAATCCTTGGGAAAACTTCAAAGGTGCTTGTCTGAGAAATTAAAGCCATCACCTGGAAAAGACAATATTTACAGTATCTGGTTCTATTTCACAGCCCCAGCGTAAATCCTTACTTCCACACAAATTTATTATTTACCTTTGTCACCAGAGACCTTGTCTGGCGTTATTTATCATATATATTGTGTGTGATTATATTTCAACCTCAAATTATTACTGGCAGACGCGACCATGCCTTGGCATCTCTCTTTATTACACTTTGTGCTCGGCAATTCATTTCTCCTGCTGGAGCCAGGGTGTCACACGGGCAGGTCCCATGATTTATTGCTGTGCTGCCAGACTTTGTGTCCTGAGCCTCCACCTGTTCCCCAGCTGTTATTGGAGCATGTGTCTCACTTTGGGAGGGTGGGAGCTGCGCTGCTGGAGCCCTGCTGCAATTCATCTCTGTAATCCCTCTGCTTACGTGGGGCTCTGTAATCACGGCTGGTAATCTCCTCGTCCTCGCCTTTGTTCTGTGCCTGCAGCCCACAGCAAACTGCAGCTTCTGCCTGCTCTGCTCAGCTGGCACAGCACAGCTGACTCTGGTCTGGGCACAGCACAGCTAACTAACTCCGGTTTGGGCACAGCACAGCTAGCTCTGGTTTGGGCACAGCACAGCTGACTAACTCTGGTTTGGGCACAGCACTGCTAACTAACTCTGGTTTGGGCACAGCACAGCTAACTAACTCTGGTTTGGGCACAGCAGAGCTGACTAACTCTGGTTTGGGCACAGCACAGCTAACTCTGGTTTGGGCACTGCACAGCTAACTCTGGTTTGGGCACAGCACAGCTAACTAACTCTGGTTTGGGCACAGCACAGCTAACTAACTCTGGTTTGGGCACAGCTAGCCCAGAGTCAAAATCTCTCAGGTTTGGTTCTCTTTGCTCACCCGAGATTGGGGTGGTGGTTCCAGAGGGTCTTTTGCCTCCGAAGGCCCTGAGCCAGACACAAGAATGAAACAGAATCTTCAAAGGCTTGTTTTTTCTTGCTTTCCCAGATCGTTTATTAATTCTTATGTCACAATGTTCTCTGTGCCCAGCCGAGGTGTTCTCTGCTGGGACACAGGATGACTCCCCTCGATGGGAGGTCTGTCCTCTTACACAGATAATAAATTACGTGTCTATTATTTATATTTATGTGCCAATGCCTATCACCTGTGCTAACTGGGTCACCTCTACTCTGGCCCCATCCCCTTAAACTACTTTGTGCCATCATCACAGCAGGAGATGGAGGCCAGGGGAGAAGAAGAAGCAGCAGCCAGGGCACCACTCTAAATCCTCCATCTTGTCTCCCCTGTACCTATAGTCTAAAAACCCCAAACTACACAATTTTCCACCCTGTGACACACTACACCACTGTTTTCACACCTTTGTGACTTGTCATTCTTCTCTCAGTGTTAGAAGCTTTTTCCATGGGCTGAAGTCAAAGGCTGTGTCCTGTTGGGCTCTGTGCCAGGCAAACCCCTGAACATACCCCAGACCCCCTTGGACAGACCCCAGACCCCCTTGGACAGACCCCAGACCCCCCTGGACAGACCCCAGACCCCCTTGGACAGACCCCAGACCCCCCTGGACAGACCCCAGACTCCCCTGGACAGACCCCAGACCCCCTTGGACAGACCCCAGATCCCCTGGACAGACGCCAGACCCCCTTGGACAGACCCCAGACCCCCCTGGACAGACCCCAGACTCCCCTGGACAGACCCCAGACCCCCCATGCCAGGATTCAAACCCTCTTAATCAGGTCCAGTCCTCTCTACCGAGGTCTGTGACCTTCCAGGGCATCCAGAGGAGTGCCCTGGACTCCAACAAAAACCAGCAGTGCTAAAGTGTGCAGGAACCCTGAGCAGTGGCACTGCAGGATCAGGGAATCCCAGGCTGGGCTGGGCGGAACCTCAGACCCCCTTGGTGAGATCCATTGGTTCAAGTGCCTCGACTTTATTTGGGGTATAACTCTAAAACTGGACTGTGCCTTCAGCTCTTCATCCTAATTCAACCTGGGACATGTTGAAGGAGGTTCTTTGCAAGAGCAAGATTTTCTTCCCTCTCCGAGTGTTTCATAATCCTGATTGCATTAGTTCTTGGATAATGAAAGTGCCTAATTGGTGCCTTCAGTGCAAACAGGGCGCCAACGGCACATGTCAGGGCTCCTGCCACGTCTGATCAAAACGCTGATGGAGTTTTCTCCAGGGCTCTGCTGCTGTTTGTCCCTGCGATGCCAGGGTGGGGTTTATTCAGGACAGGGCCCTTATGCAACAAAAGGCAAGGATCTGTTTTGAAATGAGGGTTTCCAAACAGTAATTGTGCAAGGATTTGGTGTTTGGGTTCCATGGAGAATGGGAGGATTGGGACAAGACGATCCCAAAGGTCCCAAGCCTTCGTTCTGTCATTTAGGTGAAGTTGTCGCTTCCCAGCTTTATAACAGTAATGTTATTACTTTCAACCACGCAGTCTGTAAAAGAGCAAAGAGGATTTCCAGCCAGATTTGTGTGTCTGTGCAGCAGCAGGGCTGGGCAGGGGCTGCTCCACCCTGGGATTCATTTCTGTGGGGTCCTGGACAGGGGGTTGGGGCGGTGGGGAGGGATTTGGGCTCAGCTTCAGCCCTTCTCAGCAGTGTGTGGCCTTGAGGCCAGGCTGGCTTCACTCACCTTTGGGGAAATGGGCTCAAATGCTGATTTCAGGCCCATTTCTGCTGGAAATCTGCACATTAAAAATTTGCATTTTCCACTGGGCAGTGAATGGCACTTGGTCCCTTTTGAGGGGCAGCATTCCCTGTGGAACAAGGGGGTTTCCTGCAGCTGTGGGGTGAAGTCTCCTCATTTGGGTCAGGTATTTCCTTTAGGATCGTTAATATGGACAGGTGTTTCCTTTAGGATTGTTATTATGAACAGGTGTTTCCTTTAAGATCATTTCTATGGACAAGTATCTCCTTTAGGATGGTTTCTATGGACAAGTATCTCCTTTAGGATGTTCTATGGACAGGTATCTCCTTTAGGATCATTTCTATGGACAGGTATCTCCTTTAGGATGTTCTATGGACAGGTATCTCCTTTAGGATCGTTAATATGGACAGGTATCTCCTTTAGGATGTTCTATGGACAGGTATCTCCTTTAGGATGTTCTATGGACAGGTATCTCCTTTAGGATGTTTCTATGGACAGGTATCTCCTTTAGGATGTTCTATGGACAGGTATCTCCTTTAGGATGGTTTCTGTGGACAGGTGTCTCCTTTAGGATGTTCTATGGAGAGGTGTCTCCTTTAGGATCATTCCTGCTGCCAGGCTGGATTCCTACAAGGCACGTGGCAGGGTCCCCGGGCTGTGCTGGGGAGGATTTTGGGGACAAAGGGGCCAAAGCCGAGAGCGCCGGGCACGGGCTGAGCCCCGAGGCCGCTCTCGGCAGAGTCAGAGCTCCCTCTGCTTGCAGGCAATTAGCGACGGTGTTAATTACGAGGCGTCCCGGCGGGACAGGCTCGGTGTGGATCTCTCTGGAAAGCGGGATGTGTGATTGTTGGGACGGGGTGTGAGCATGGAGGTCCCTTCAGCAAATCTGAGAAACAGAGGAAAATTCCTCTCCTTATCTGCGGTTTCTTAGTTCATCTCCTCATCTCGTAGTAACAGAAATGATATTACAATCTGTGCACATCCCTAACGTAACAAGACAGCAAGGCAAATAATAATAGTATTGGACAAATTAAAGGCAGTATGTGGCTTCAGTCAGTTTAAATGAGCGGGTTCAGGCTCTGGTGGGAACCTCCGCCTTTGGTGATGACACCAGCTCCGGGAACTGCCCCACGTCTCCTAAGGGAGGGATTCCCTCTATCTGCGAGGAGAGGAGAGAAATACCGTGTGGAAAGGATCTTGTAGCAGATTGGAAGTGACTCGTGTGTTAAACTTCTAAGCGAGGGCTTTAATTGCACCAAGGGCGGGCTGCCTCAGCGCTGTCCCTTGGCCTTGGGCACAGTGACCCGGGATGGCTGCCCCAGGAATGGGCAGGAATGGGGCAGGGTTATCCCTGGCATGGGTGGAAGGACCCTTCCCTTGGCTCCTGCCCCGGGAATGGGCAGGAATGGAGCAGGATTATCCCAGCACGGCTGGAAGGACCCTTCCCTTGGCTCCTGCCCCGGGAATGGGCAGGAATGGGGCAGCATTGCCCCTGGCACAGCAGGAAGGGCCCTTCCCTTGGCTCCTGCCCCAGGAATGGGCAGGAATGGGGCAGGATTATCCCAGCACGGCAGGAAGGGCCCTTCCCTTGGCTCCTGCCCCAGGAATGGGCAGGAATGGGGCAGGATTATCCCTGGCATGGGTGGAAGGACCCTTCCCTTGGCTCCTGCCCCGGGAATGGGCAGGATTATCCCAGCACGGCTGGAAGGACCCTTCCCTTGGCTCCTGTCCCCGGGAATGGGCAGGAATGGGGCAGGATTATCCCAGCACGGCTGGAAGGACCCTTCCCTTGACTCCTGCCCCGGGAATGGGCAGGATTATCCCAGCACGGCTGGAAGGACCCTTCCCTTGGCTCCTGCCCTGGGAATGGGCAGGAATGGGGCAGGATTGTCCCTGACACGGCAGGAAGGGCTCTTCCTTGGCTCCAGCAGCTCCAAAGGCGTTGGGTGGGTCAGCACAGAGTGTGTCTCCTGTCAGGAGCAGGGGTGCTGCCTGTGCCTTCTCCCCAGCAGGGAACTGTGGGCATTTGAGTTAGGACCATCTGAACCCCCCTTCCCCAGCCCCAGAGGGCCCTGCACATGGAACAGCATCCCAAGGATGCCCTTGGCAACTGGGAAGGCAATCTGGGTTTAACTGGGGGTACACTGCTGTCTCTGGGGTGGGGCTCCTGGCGCTCTGTGTGCAGTGGGCAAGGGAAGGAGCTGCAGCACATCAGGGGAATGCCACACACACGAGGAAAATTCCAGGGAAATTCCTCTTTCCAGGCTTAGGAAACAAGTGGCATGGAGTTAAACGTACCCTTGATTTTCCAGCCACGCAGCGAGGCTGTGAAACACGGATGTGAGGGCTGTGAGTGTGACCTGAATAGGAATTTCCTGGAGCAGCTGAGGGCAGCAGGCTGCGCTGGCACCGAGCTGCGGGAGCACCGGAGCGCTGGGAGACAGCGCTTCCCTCTCCCATCGGAATTCAGGTCAGGGCTCTGCGAAACAACCGGGGCAGCGGAGAGCTGCTCCCAGCGGGAAAGGGACGGGCTGCCCTCCACTCTCACCACAATGTGCAACGCCACTTCTTCACGTTTATAATGTGCAACGCCACTTCATAGCCGTATTTATAAGGGTTGATATTTATAACGGGATCAAACGCCCTGTTTGTAACCAAATCTCAGTGGGGAGGTCCGTTAATTAATGAGGTTATAACCGATCTGCACTGAGACATGGAAAGAGGAAGGAAGAAAGAAAGAAGGAAAGAAAGAAAGAAAGAAAGAAAGAAAGAAAGAAAGAAAGAAAGAAAGAAAGAAAGAAAGAAAGAAAGAAAGAAAGAAAGAAAGAAAGAAAGAAAGAAAGAAAGAAAGAAAGAAAGAAAGAAAGAAAGAAAGAAAGAAAGAAAAAGAGTTAACAGAAATCTGTGTCCTGCAGGTGTTGTTGTGCATAAGTTTCTGAATATTCAGGCTAAT
This sequence comes from Sylvia borin, assembly GCA_014839755.1. NCBI lineage: Eukaryota > Metazoa > Chordata > Aves > Passeriformes > Sylviidae > Sylvia > Sylvia borin. The sequence continues at coordinate 30,650,503 of CM025965.1, read as the reverse complement.
ATCCAGTGGCCTCAGTGAGCAGGGAGGGGATGGATGCTCACAGGAGCAGCAGGGCCTCGGTGCCAATAAACCTCCAAAACAGGACAGGCTTCTCAAACCATCCCAGTCAGAAACAGGTACCCGTACTGCTTTCCTTTTGACTCGGTTTCTGGATGCCTGGTGTGCTGCTACAGCCCAGTTATTTGATTTATCTGTGCCTTTTTGCCACCTGCAAAGGCTGGTTGTACATCACGGCTGCAAATGGAAGTCTCTTGGAAACGCTGTTCTGTTTCCAGGCAGCTCTGTGAGCTCTGCACAGGGGCTGCAGGAGGATTCCCCTCTGCTCTGCCCCATCCCAAGGCTTCCACAGAGCCCAGAGGGTGCAAAGCCCCCCAGCTCCTCCCAGAGTCACCCACCACTGAGGTCAGCAAACCCGGGAGGAGAGGCCAGTGCCCCTGGGCTGTTGTGTGCCCTGCCCCTCTGTGCCAGGGCCTGCCCTCCCTCACAGGGGCGATTCCTGCCCAAATCCTGCCCAATCCCTGTCCAATCCCTGTCCAATTCCTGCCCAATTCCTGCCCAATTCCCATTCAATTCCTGCCCAAATCTTGCCCAATTCCTGCCCAATTCCTGCCAAATTCCTGCTCAGTTCCTGCCCAATTCCTGCCCAAATCCTGCTCAATTCCCATTCAATTCCTGCCCAAATCCTGTCCAATCCCTGTCCAATTCCTGCCCAATTCCCATTCAATTCCTGCCCAAATCTTGCCCAAATCCTGCCCAGTTCCTGCCCAATTCCTGCCCAAATCCTGCTCAATTCCCATTCAATTCCTGCCCAAATCCTGCCCAATATCTCCTCCAGCCCCTCTCTCAGGTAGAAACTCACCCCTCTTTGTGCCTGCCGTATTTCCCCTTCTGTTAATGGATGTGATGTTAATAAAGATGGGTGAGCTGTGGTGACCACTGGTATTTGCTGCACAAGCAAAGATTCACGAAAAAAAAAATTTAAAAATGTGGTCAATGAACATCCCTGAGCTTTCTGAGGAGAAAAAAACCCCGATTTTTAGGCGGGATTAATTGCTCTCCAAGTGGCTGTTAGTGAAGAGGTAATTCAGCCTGGCAGTGAGGAGGCTGAGCACAGAGCAGTTATTTGCCATGGTTACCCCGGCCCTGAATGAAGGGACAATTATTCGAGAGGTGCTGGAGATCCCGCTTGCTTTTCCCACTCCTTTGTGCCAGCCACCAAAAAGCCAATTAGGTGCATTTATCCAATTTTAGAGCGCAGTGTTTGTAATTAAAGAGTTTGCTGCTGGCCCCGGGCTGGGGGTGAGGGAGTGCCAGGAGGAGCTGGAGGCTGGCATGGAAAATCCCAGCGTTCCAGCCCAGTGCTCCATCCCAGTGCTCCATCCCAGTGTTCCCATCCCAGTGTTCCCATCCCAGTGTTCCCATCCCAGTGTTCCCATCCCAGTGTCCCATCCCAGTGTCCCATCCCAGCGTCCCATCCCACTGCTCCCATCCCACTGTTCCAGTGTTCCCATCCCAGTGCTCCATCCCAGTGCTCCATCTCAATGTTCCATCCCAGTCTCCCATCCCAGTGTTCCATCCCAGCGTCCCATCCCAGTGTTCCCATCCCAGTGTTCCCATCCCAGTGTTCCCATCCCAGTGTTCCCATCCCAGTGTCCCATCCCACTGCTCCAGTGTTCCATCCCAGTGCTCCATCCCAGTGTTCCCATCCCAGTGTTCCATCCCAGTGCTCCATCCCAGTGTTCCCATCCCAGTGCTCCATGGCTCCCCCCCAGAGCTCTGGGTGTTTCAGGGGCAGGAGAAGCTTTGGGATTTGTGGCTGGGGAATACTTGGATGAGGGACAGCTGCTTGGGATGGAACAACACCAAGGGAAACAGGGCCAGGGGTGGCCTTGGCAGTGCTGGGAGCGGCTCCATTCCATGCTCTGGGAGGGCTTTTCCATCCTGGAAGGTTCTGTGGTTTCTGTGTTTGTTCCTGGGACTCTTTCTCGGGTTACTCTGAGCTCCGGAGCCCGCAGCAGCAGCTGCTGTGTTTGCAGGTGTCCCTCCTGTGGGCCAGCCCCTGCACAGGGAATGCTGTGTGCTCCTCACAGCTGCAGCCCAGTGACAGCCTGGGGCTGCTCCTGCTGCCTCTTCCCTCTGCCGTTCCCATCCCGGGCCCCTGCAGCCCTGCTGGGGAGGCACAGCCAGCTCTGCCTGCTCCTGCCTGTGCTCAGAGAGGCTCCGAGGGTGCAGAGACCCCTGAAAACCCTCCTGGGTGACTTCCCCGCTGAACACAGAGCCTTCCCTTTGGGCAAAGGCTTCGCAGGATTTACCCTTCCCTTGTCTTCACCCACCTTCAGTAGAATGGGTTTGATCAGGGTCACTGCACCGAGAGAAATAAAAGGAGCTTTTTTCCTGAAAGAGAAACAAAATCAAATTCATTGTACAGGAGCAGGTTGGGGGCAGGATTTCAAAGGAGCTGCTCCCTTTGGTGACTCCTCCTCTTCCTCCTTATAGTCAGAAACAGAGAAAAGGAAGATGAATTTGTCAAGCAAATCTGAAATATTGGGTTCTGTGTTCCCTCAGTCAACAGGAATTCGATGGTTTAATGCTGTAATTAAGTGCTGTTCCTATCCTTTGGTTTTTCCCCAGTGCCCAGGCCGTGCCTGTTACAAAATGCTTTGAGACAGAACGATGAAAAATATTAGAATGGGTGGTGACTTTTGCTTGGCTTTTATCTTTTAGAAGTTTTGCTTTAATATTTAACAATATTTTAATATTTAATGGGAGTGGAGCTGTTATTGCAGCTCGTTCTGTGGCCCCCCGGTGCTGTGCAGAGGAGCTGCTGATGGCATTGGTAGAGTGCTGGATGAGCCGTGCTCGGGCTGTCACTGATGGAGCTGCCCAGGAGCAGAGGCAGAGCCCAGAGGGGGCTGCTCCTGCTTCCCAAAATTCCCTCCTCAGCCTCCCTCTGACGGCTTTGGCCTTCTGACAAAAGGTGTGAGCAGAAACGGGGCCTCTCAAAGGTCATCAAAGTGAAAAAATACCCTCCAGTGTTCCTGGGAAAAGCAGGGATATTTCCTGTCTGGAGCACCAGGGGATCCCAGAGTGCCCGGGGTGGGAAGGGACCCCAGACCCACCCATGGGACCCCAAACCCACCCAGTGCCACCCCTGCCATGGCAGGGACACCTCCCACTGCCCCAGGGACACCTCCCACTGTCCCAGGCTGCTCCAGCCCCAGTGTCCAGCCTGGCCTTGGGCACTGCCAGGGATCCAGGGGCAGCCCCAGCTGTGCCAGCCCTGCCCACCCTGCCGGGGAGGTGAGGAGAGAAAACTACAAACAGTTTTTATTTAAAATGCAATTGAAAATAAAGCAATAATAATAATAGTAATAGTAATAATAATAGTAATAATAATAATAATAATAATAATAATAATAATAATAATAATGTTCAGTCTTTGTAAGGATTATGTGCATAATAGCACAATAACACACCTCCTGCCCCAAACGCGGTCCAGCCCTGCCCTCGGGCACTGGAGCACGGGCACATTCCCCCTGCAGGAAGGATGAGGATTTGTTCTCCCGGGTATCTCCTGAGCTGTGTTCCCTCCCTGCTCACGGAGCTCTGCCGGTTCTCTCTCCTCGGGAAAATCCCAAGGCACATCCCAGATCTCCCGAGCTGTGGGCCAATAGGTGAGCTATCAGCAGTTTATGGCCAGGTGACTCTGGTTTTGGGGCAGGGGCTGTGGGGCCAGGCTGCTGCTGCCTCCGCTCCGCAGCTGCTGGGGGTTTGTGGTGGCAAACCCACGGATGGAAGGAACTGTGCATCCAAGAAACGCATCCCCCTGCACACTCCTGGGATTTCACTCCTTGCCCAGATTTCCCTGAGCTCCTGTCCTGGCTGTTCCCTGCTCCTGCTCCGAGTGTGGAAGCTGCAGGAGTTGTGAGGATCGTTCCTCCTGTGCTAAACTTGTTATAAACGACCCCTGCAGCACTCAGGGCACGTTCCTGGCCCTCTTGTCTCATGGTCGGAGGAGACAAAAGATTTCCAGCCTGGAACCGGCCATTTAAATGTCATTTACTGGGAGAAACTCCAGGAGCGAGCTCCGTCTGACAGTTCCAGGCTGAACTCATTTCAAACAGTTCAAGCTGATATTCCAGTGCCCAGATATGGAGAACAGAGCTAATTTCAACTGATTTCAAATAGTTCAAGTGTCTATCGAAATCCCCAGGTGAGGCAAAGAAAGAAAACTACAAACAGTTGTTATTTAAAATGCAATTGAAAATAAAGCTAAAATAACAATAATAGTGATGTTCAGTCTTTGTGAGGATTGTGTGCATAATAGCACAACGAATCTTCAGTTTTAGAGAGTTTGCTCTTATTTTCTGACTTGGTATAATTGATTCTTTTTGGGAATAACACATGCCTTGGGCTGACAGAGACAAGTGCAAACAGAGAGGTGCACAGAGAACACACAAGGTAATTATGATGAAAATCAGAATTATTGGAGACTCTCCTGTCCCTTGCCAGCCTTGGGCACAGGCACAGCCCGGGAGTGGCTCCACCCCAGCGTTTCCCACTGCAGGCTCCCTTTGCTTCTCCTCTTCTAAGTATGAAATGGTTTTTCTCCTTGACTTGAAGCAAGCCATTCTCAAATCTCCCTTACAGTCAATTAAATTCATTAATTAAAAGCAGATAAAGATCAGTGAGTAAAGGCTGAGCTAATATATGCCTAATATATTGTTGTATCATGCTTTGTCAAACATACCAGTAATTGCTCATTTCATTTATTCAGCATTACTGATTTAAATATCTTTCTGGACGTTTTGGAGTCAGTTGTCATTTCCTTAATGTCTGCTGCTTGCATATCAAAGTGTCACTTTATTATTTCAATACATTATCTGTGACTTTGCTTTCCTTAAAACCTCTAATTGCCGTGACAGTGCTCACAGAAACACAGGCCTGATCTGAGGCTTCTTTCAGTCCTAATGTGAAAAGGCAGCTGCTCGTGCCTGGAGGTTTTATTTCCATCCCTGCAATGTCCTGGAGACGGCTCCCTTCTCCCCGGGCTGGGGAGGGCAGCACAGCCTGCAGGGCTTGGGGAGGGACTTCTGCAGGTCACTGCAGCTGCCAGGACCCACCAAACCCTTTGGTCTTTGTGGGGTTAGGCGTTTGAGGGGGTGAGGATGTTTGAAGGGTTGGGGATGTTTGAAAGTTTGGGGGTGTTTGAGGGTTTGGGTGTTTGAAGAGTTGGGTACATTTGAGGAGCTCTGTAGGTTTGAGGGGTTGTGCTGGTTTGAATGTGGGACAGAGAAATCAGAAGTTTCAGTGAATGATTTGAGTCCTCGTGAAGCCCAGAAGTGAAGAGAATTCCTCTGGCACTCTGAATGATAATGATCCGAAAAGTTTTAATTTAATATGTGAATAGGGGAAAGACCTGCCCTGTGCTGGGAGGACCAGGGAATCCCAGACTGGTTTGGGCTGGGAGGGACCTTAAATCCCCCCCAGTGCCACCCCTGCCATGGCAGGGACACCTCCCAGTGTCCCAGGGACACCTCCCACTGTCCCAGGCTGTGCCAAACCCAGTGTCCAGCCTGGCCTTGGGCACTGCCAGGGATCCAGGGGCAGCCACAGCTGCTCTGGGCACCCCGTGCCAGCCCTGCCCACCCTGCCAGGGGACAACTCCTGCCCCAGCTCCCATCCAGCCCTGCCCTGGGCACTGGGATCCATCCCCTGTGTCCTGTCCCTCCAGCCCTCAAATGCCACATCTCAACCCAGCCTCAGAAAACCTTCCCCAAAAACCCAGTCTGTGACAAAGGACTTTACCTAAAATGTTAAAACAATTACTTTTGCAGGAGACAAAAGACGAAAAAAGGATTAACCATTTGGTAAAATGTCAGTTTGTAAAGGTCCTCAGACGAATCGATGGCTGGAGCTCAGCGAGTTCAGTGCTGAGGAGGCTCAGAGGAGCTTTAGGACAGGAGCCAATCTAAATTCCAGATTCCCTCCTCAGGTCCTCACAGAAGGGTTTGATGACATGCAGAGGCTGTGTGTGTGCAGGTACAGAGCAGCTGCACAAATTGCATTTCCTGCATCCCCGTGTGCTCCGCCCCTGCTGCTCTGCACGGGCACCAAGGGCTGGCTTTGGCCCATCCACTCTCCTGCCTGGGCTTCTCTTGAGCTCTGTGATGCCTCCAGAAGAGCTGGTAGGAGTCGTTAGGCACAGCAAAATATTTCAACAGTTGGAACCAATTAACTATTGAAGAAGGGGTTCGTTAACAGTGAATGGTGGTGGTTTATTCATTCTCAATTTTTTAAGATCCTTTTTATTTTTCCTCCAAGTCCCACACAAACGTAGATAAAGCAGTCACCAATAACTGTTACAGGAACAGTTTGGACGACTGTCAGTTTGGATGGAGTGCCATATGCCCGCTCAGCTGTTCCCTGTAATCCTCTCCAGCTCTCCTCAGGATTTACTGCTCTGAGAAAGGGGCTGGGCTTTGGTTTGCACTGGCCACAGGAGCACTGGGGAGAGGAGCAGTGGCCTGGTGTTGGAGGGGCTGTCCCAAGAACAAGTACTTTCCCACAGATGTTCATGACAGAAGAAGAATATTGACATTAGGAGGAGTGTGTGGTGGTGAGGGCAGCGCTGGGGACCCCCCTGAGCCTCAGTGCCAGCAGGGAACCACAGGAAAGATGGACATTTCCTGAGATGTAGTCCAGCTATGGACAAAGGCAGGTATTACCCAAAGGGGTAACATTTTGTGTGAAATCCTGGAGAAAAGTTAAGAAGGGATTACAAGGACCTAAAACCAGATTGTGCCACAGTCCCTGGCCTTGGACTCCGTTAACCTCAGCGATTTTCATTTTTCCTTTGACATTTTCGGGTCACTTCCAAGCCTTTGGTTGCAGCTCTGGGCCTTTCAGAGGAGGGGGCAGTGCCAACAGCTCTGCCCCGCCGTGGTGAGGGGGGTCTGCTGAGCCCCAGGAGGGCAGAGGGGGAATGAGGGACCCCCCAAGCACAGGGGCACCTCCAGGGACCCCCCCAAGTACAGGGGCACCTCCAGGGACCCCCCCAAGCACAGGGGCACCTCCAGGGCCCCAGGGCTGGGCACAGCTCAGGCTGGGCACAGGGCAGTCCCCGCCAGGTCACTGCCATGTGCTGGCTCTGATTCCCTCCCCTCTCAGGGGGACAGGGCTGGGATGTGACAATTCTGCTGTTCTGGGCACGGAGTGATCCTGCAGCCAGGGCTGAGCCCCCTCCAGAGCTGCTTAATCATCACAGTGATTGCTACACCCCCCTGTACCCTGATTTTTATGTCTTGGCGATGGACTGCCCCCAAGGTCACCCTCACCCTGGAGGGTTTGCTCGCAGAGTGTTTTATTTTTCTCCTGTACCACTGCCTGTGTAATCTGTTTCCTATTAAACCCAAGCATTCCCCTCCACTGCCTCCTTTCCTTGGAAATTGGCAGCAAACTACCCCTGGAAAAATAAGAACATTCAGACATGGGCTTGGACGTGTGAACACTTTGTTCTCTCGGCAGCAAACACAATATTTGTGTTATTTTTGTTCTAATTCTCACTTCGCTCCTATTAAGGAACAATTTCAGCACATTCACTTCCCGTCGCTGCCAATTTTCGTGGCATTTTAAAGAAACAACAAACAGGTGCAGGCCTTGCAGGAGTCAGTGCTCTTGGCTCCTGGCTTCAATTGGTTACGTGGGGCTCCAGGTATTTTTGGGAATTGTGCTGGTGGTCTCAGGGAGCTGGAGAGTCATCCTTCCGGCCCTGGGGAGCCTCTCCTGTGCAGGGCTGCCCTTCCCTGGGCTCAGCCTCGCTGCCCCAGGCTGCTGAGAGGGGAGAAGTGATCTCCTGAGCCAAAGGCTCTTGGCCACCTCCAGCCCGTGTCAGGGATGCATTTCACCAGGAAAGGCTCATTCCAGGCCAGGGGGGCCCTGTGCCCTCTGCTCCTTTGGAACATTCTCAGTTCCTTCCTTGTGATCCTTCTCACCCTCTTTTCCTTGAGATTTTCCCATTGGGAAGAGATGCTTCAGTCTGGGAATGCTGGGATCAGGAGGGGCTGGGATCAGGAGATGTTTGGATCAGGAGATCCTGGGATCAGGAGATCCTGGGATGAGGAGATCCTGGGATGAGGAGATCCTGGGATGAGGAGGTCCCGGGATCAGGAGATCCCGGGATCAGGAGGTGCTGGGATCAGGAGGTGCTGGGATCAGGAGGTGCTGGGATCAGGAGATCCTGGGATGAGGAGATGCTGGGATGAGGAGGTCCCGGGATCAGGAGGTTCTGGGATCAGGAGCTGCAGGAGGTGCTGGGATCAGGACCCAGTTCCACCGCTGCAGACAGGGACTGGCCGTGTTTCCCCCAGGGAAGGCAGGAGCTCCTGCTGGGGCAGGGCATGGTGCTGCTGCAGTCTGGGGGAGCCCTGAGCCCTCCTGGGGCTGCCCCAGGTGCTGCAGTCTCCAGGTGTGGCCCTGCAGGTGTGACACTTCAGTCCCCGGGCTGAGCCCCAGGGTGATGCCAACACCTCCCCAGGGGACCCGAGGTTACACTGCCCCCAGGACTGGCTGCTCTGGCTGCTCTGGCAAGGTGCAGATCTGTCAGAATGAGGGCTGGGCAGGGATTTGTCTCTCCAAAGGTGCCACGGAGGAGCTGTGCCGGGCTGAGGTGTTGGTGCTCAGCTGGGCAGGGATTTGTCTCTCCAAAGGTGCCATGGAGGAGCTGTGCTGGGCTGAGGCTGTTGGTGCCCAGCTGGGCAGGGATTTGTCTCTCCAAAGGTCCCACGGAGGAGCTGTGCCGGGCTGAGGTGTTGGTGCTCAGGTGGGCAGGGATTTGTCTCTCCAAAGGTGCCACGGAGGAGCTGTGCCGGGCTGAGGTGTTGGTGCTCAGCTGGGCAGGGATTTGTCTCTCCAAAGGTGCCATGGAGGTGCTGTGCCGGGCTGAGGTGTTGGTGCTCAGGCAGAGCTGTGAGTGCACAGGGCTGGACTCAGGAGATGATGACTGACGGGCGGTGGAGCAGCAACTCAAACCTTTGACGGTGTTTATAATAAAAGGACAGCTCATCCTGTATCCAAGGCCTCTGGAGAAAGGTGTGGCAGCTCTGGAAGTGAGCCAAGTGCTCTGGAAAAGGAGAGGAGTGGTTGGTTTGGCTGAAGGCAGCCCTGGGACAAAAGGAGGATTCTGGAGGGTCAGAGCCAGCCCTGAGTGACACCAGTGTGACACACAGAGGGGGCTGATGGGCACAGGGCTGCCCCGAGGGGTGTTTCATCCCCACCACAATCCCTGCTGGTCACTCCGTGCCCTGCCCTGCCCCTGGCCGTGCTGTTCTGGGTGAGGGAGGCTTTGGGAGCAGGACCCCAACACTGCCAGCAGTTGTTTCTGTGCCAAAGGTGCCCTGTAAGTGCCAAAACTGCTCCCATAAATCACAGTGTGATTCCCATTGGTATTTTGGAGGTGTGTCTGGGTTAGGCCATCCCATCCTGGCCAGATAAAACTTGATCTGGTGAAATCTCAGAATCCCTGAGGTTGGGAACGCCCTCCAGGAGCACGGAGGCCAAGCTGTGCCTGATCCCACCCTGTCACCAGCCCAGAGCCCCGAGTGCCACGTCCAGGCCTGCCCTGGACACATTCCTTGAGGAATGAAAGGTCCCACCTCAGCCCATGGCCTTAGATCACTGTGGCACAGCCCTGGGCGGGCTGGAGGAGCTCAAACACCGCAGCTGGAGGTTCACCAGCACGGAGTGCCTGAGGAAAGCATCCCCCGGAGGGAAAATGTGCTGGATAACCACAGACACGCTCAAGTTCGGTATTTCAGGTGGAACCACATGGAAGAATGAAAGGTTTGATCCAAATAAGAAAAATGGCATTTATTTTGCCAGGCTAGTTTTCAGTGTAATTGCCTAAATGGCTTTTCTTCAGTGTTTCATGGGGTCAAATGCTGCGTTAAGTGTTTCAAAGTGCTGATTTTTAAATTAATTATTCTTGATTGAAGACACGCCCTTTTTTTGTGTGCGTTACACCAAAACAAGAAGGAACTGCGTGGGTCTGACGAGTGGGGAGCAGGTTTTGGGTCATCCCAGCCATTCCTTGTGCAGTTGGTGGTTCTGGCCCGGCAGAGGACAGAAGTGTCCCCGTGTCCCCGAGGCTGGCAGTGCAGCAGCGCTGCCCTGTGCTGTGGGGAGCTCCTGGTGCTGCAGGGAGATCACTTGACAGCTTCATCTTCACATCCCTCGTCTCCAAGCGGGGCCAAACCCTTCCCTTTCGTCTTTGAAGTGCTTTTACAGAGATGTGATGCTCGAGAAATAGCGGAAATTTCCTCCCTGCCAAGGCCTTTGGTGTTTGATGTCCTCGGGTGATCCCTCCAGAAACGCCGTTCCCACCTCGCCGAGGGGCAGCCGGGCTCTGGGTCTCACTTTGGGGAGCAAACTTCAAAGGAAGGAGAAGGGAGATGAAGGAATGAGCTCCCCCTGGACGTGCACGGGTCTTTGGAAAAGCAAATCCCCGATTTGGTATTACACAAATCCTGCCCTCAGCCTCCGAGGTGGGAACACACAGAGGGATTGTTGGGGGATGGCAGAAATGCACGGGATGGGGAGAGCCCAGGGTTGACAGAGAGGTGATGGAATTGTGACAGGACAGGTCCTGGCAGTGGGCTGTGGGACACGGGGAGAGCTGAGAGCCAGCTGGAAAATAGAGGGCAGATAATTTTTACATTAAACGATATGTGAGGACTATTCTTTCCAGGGAGAAAAATAAAAAAAGATAAAACCAACCCAGAGCACACCTGAGGAGAAGGTGCCGTGGGGAACCAGACCCAGCAGTTGTGGAGGGGCTGGAGCTGTTCCTGTGGGGGCTGAGCAGAGATTTCCCTCAGCCCTGTCCTGTCACCCCAGCCCCTGGGAACACCAGGGATTCATTCCCAGCCAGGTGAACTCCTGTGCCTTGGATTCATTTCCGCCAGGAACATGCTCAGACCTGGCCCAGACCGGGGCAATTATGCTAATGACAGACGTGAGAAACTAATTTAAAACATAAATAATGGATTATTGACCATAAGATTTCCCTCAAGCTTCAATTTGATTCCTTCTTCATCAGTTTGCTGCCGAGGCAGACCAGCCTTGTGGCAGGAATAATCTGGGTCCCTCTGGGATCCCGGCCTCTGTCAGGAATGAGCCAGGGCCACCTTCCCGGGAGCTTCAGGCAGAATTGGGGGGAGATAAAGCCCTGGACAGAAGCCTCTGCCCTCGCTGGGGAGGTGGGTGACGTTCTACAATGGACTGCAAAGAGCTGAACTGTGCCATGTCCACACCTCCTTCCCCGGGGGTGGACCTGAGTCCTGGGAAACCCACACAGATCCCATGGGAATGTGCCCAGGGCTGTGCCAGGGGCTGATCCCTGTCCCTGTGCCCAGGGCTGTGCCAGGGGGTGATCCCTGTCCCTGTGCCCAGGGCCATGCTAGGGGCTGATCCCTGTCCATGGGAATGTGCCCAGGGCTGTGCCAGGGGATGATCCCTGTCCCTGTGCCCAGGGCTGTGCCAGGGGATGATCCCTGTCCCTGTGCCCAGGGCCATGCTAGGGGCTGATCCCTGTCCATGGGAACATTCCCAGGGCTGTGCCAGGGGCTGATCCCTGTCCATGGGAATGTGCCCAGGGCTGTGCCAGGGGCTGATCCCTGTCCATGGGAATGTGCCCAGGGCTGTGCCAGGGGCTGATCCCTGTCCATGAGAATGTGCCCAGGGCTGTGCCAGGGGCTGATCCCTGTCCATGGGAATGTGCCCAGGGCTGTGCCAGGGGCTGATCCCTGTCCCTGTGCCCAGGGCTGTGCCAGGGGGTGATCCCTGTCCCTGTGCCCAGGGCCATGCTAGGGGCTGATCCCTGTCCATGGGAATGTGCCCAGGGCTGTGCCAGGGGATGATCCCTGTCCCTGTGCCCAGGGCTGTGCCAGGGGATGATCCCTGTCCCTGTGCCCAGGGCCATGCTAGGGGCTGATCCCTGTCCATGGGAACATTCCCAGGGCTGTGCCAGGGGCTGATCCCTGTCCATGGGAATGTGCCCAGGGCTGTGCCAGGGGCTGATCCCTGTCCATGGGAATGTGCCCAGGGCTGTGCCAGGGGCTGATCCCTGTCCATGAGAATGTGCCCAGGGCTATGCCAGGGGCTGATCCCTGTCCATGGGAATGTGCCCAGGGCTGTGCCAGGGGAAATGAACAGAACTCACCAGGGAATGTGTGTTCAGTGCCTAGAAACTGGAAATGATTTGCTCTGGACCATGCAAATGTTTCTTTTCCGTGCAGGAATTCCGTCTTTAATTACCCGACAAGGCGTGGACACACTCCCCACCAGGGTTTTGCTGAGTATAAAGCTGTTTTGGGGCTGTTCTGCGGTGTTTTCTGTGGGTTTGCTCCTGATCTGCACTGAGTGTTCCCTTCTCACTCAGCACTGGGTGATCCCCGTGGATTCCCTGCTGGAGAGGAGAGGATTCACTTGGTGCCTGCCTGAGGCACGGGCTTGTCACTGTTTTACACCACAAGGACACAGCTCGGAGATTCAGAAGGCTGAAAATGACTCCTTTATTTTTGGGATGTGTCTCCCTTTTATACTATTCTACACAGACCAATTGGATTGGTGACACAATGACAAACCTCTTCGCTCCCATTGGTCAGAGCAGAGGGACGTCAAGGAGAAGTCCCTCCCAGGAAAAGGAATGAATAACAAAGTTACAGTTACAAAAACATTTCTCCTGTTTACAGAAAATTCCCTGGGAAAAGAATTTCAGAAAACCAGAGCACCTCAGGCACGAACCACTGGAGGAGCCAGGCCAGGGACAGGGAAGGTCAGTGGCCCCTGAACAGGAGTTCAGGGTGGAAAGTTGGGAACTGGAGCAGTGTGAGCCTTGGGTTGCAGGAATTAGGGATGGATGAAAGGCTCTGTGTGCTGGGCTGTTCCTCACCCCTCGCTCCTGCTGCGCTCCAGCAGCCTCAGCGTCGTGTCAGGAGGGAAATGTGGGGCAGGTTTGAGTCCGAGGTGATAAACTGGTCTCTGTTTCTGATGTCGGGGTGAGGAACAGCCCGTTGATGGCCAGGACTGTCTGTGCAGCCCTCCCAGGGCCGGGCTTTGGTGGTTCCCAGCTGATGAACACCGAGTCCATCCCCGCTGCACTGTTTGGGTTATTAGGATGGTGTTTGAGGGGTTTTTGATATTAATTGTAATTGCAGAAGTGCACAGACAAAGGACTAATTACTCCAGACCCTCAGGCAGACAGAAAGTGCCCAGGGCTGGGTTTCCCTCTCCAGCAGCCTGTGCAATCCCACCCCATGAAGTGCCTGGTGGACCCATCAGGGCGCGGCTCCACCCCACAGGGCCCGGGGCTGCAGGGCTCAGTCCGGGCTGGGATCACCCCAGTTCCAGAGGTTCCCCAAGCAGCAGAGCCTCTGTTATCTGCCAGGGCCCAGGCTGTGCCCGGCCTCTCCCAGGGAACCCGCTCAGCCCATGGCTCATGTCATCGCCCTGCCTCTGCTGAGTCCTGGCCATCTTTAACTCCTGGGATGTCCCGAGCTGGGAGGGACCCACAGGGATCACTGATCCAGCCCCTGCCCTGCACAGACACCCCCAGTCCCGCGCTGGGCACCCCTGGCAGTGCTGTCCAGGCTCTCCTGGAGCTCTGGCAGGTTTGGGAATGTGCCCTGGGCATCCGGGCAGAGCCCAGGACCCTCTGGGGGAAGGAACTTTGCTGCTCTCCCTGGTGAGGCCCAGCACGATGCTGAATATCCCAGCAGAGCACTGGAGGCACAGGATCCGTTTTGGAGGCACAGGATCAATCCAAGCTGTTCCATTCCTGTGGTGGCTCCGAGCAGAATTCCCGTGGATCCTTTTGGGGACTCTCTCAGGACAAGGGTTCAGGTCTGGGTGTCACATTCCTGCATCTGAACAATATTTCAGCTTTTACTGACCACCTGAAACTTCTGCTCATGATCTGGAAAGGCTTTTGCCAGTCTTTTGAAATGGTTTGCCAATTTCTCCTGACCTAACTGGTCACTGATGGTATGACCAGGTCAAATTGCACCAAGACAATTCCCAAAGGTGATGATAGTTCTCCCAGACCTGGCAGGTCTGGCTGGGAATCAGCCTCTCGGCCCCCCAGGCTCTGAAGCTCAGGAGCTGGGACCTGCATTTGAAATCAAAGCTTTGCAGTGCTAGAAATGTCATTCCAATCTCCTCTTTTCTGATGTTTTCTTTAGGAGAGAATTCCATTCAAACAGAAATGTTCCTGGGAACAAGAATGAAATGTCATCTTTTATATCTCTTAAAGCCCTATATTGTGAGCTTGTAATACAGCCAGTACAACCCTTCAGAGGCAGAGAGTTGGTGCACGTCAGAGTTTGGCCATGGAACACTGAATATTGTCCTCCCGAAATGTCACCCTTTGTGCACCCGCCGGACTGAGGCTGCGAATATGAAAGGCCTGAATGAATATTTCATTTGATGTTCCTGGTAATTACAATCAGGATTAATTCCTCCAGTCTGAGAGCAGATTCTGGCCATGATGGGGACTGTAAATTATTGATTGTGAGTGGCAGAAGGAGCGTGGCTGAGTCACTCCGCTGCAGTGTCCAGGAGGGAGCTGAGCAAAGAGAGCTCCAGCCCCAGCACGGGGGAGCCAGAGAATTCCAGACTGGGCTGGACTGGGAGGGACCTCAGAGCCCACCCAGTGTCACCTCTGCCACGGCAGGGACACCTCCCACTGTCCCAGGCTGCTCCAAGTGTCCAGCCTGGCCTTGGGCACTGCCAGGGATCCAGGGCAGCCCCAGCTCTCTGGGAATTCCTGTGCCAGGGCCTGCCCACCCTGCAGGGGAGGATTTATCCCCGAGCTCCTGCAGTCTGGGGCCGTTTCCCCTCCTCCTGTCCCCACTCTCCCCTCCCAGCCCCTGCTGCCCCCTGGGCCCTTTGGAGCTCAGCCCCTGTCCCCAGCCCTCCATCCCAGGATCTGCCCCCAGAGCATCCCAGCGCAGGGACAGGGGGCAGCCCTGGGGACAGTGCCCTGGCTGTCCCCAGAGCCCTTCCCTGGGCACCCTGGCAGAGCCTGCAGGAGCTCTGGGCACGTCCCTCAGCTCAGGAAATCCTCGTCCTGCCCCGAACCTCCCCTGCTCCAGGCACTGCTGGGAAAGGTGAATGTGGCACCCGGCCATTGCCAGGGAAATGTCACTTCTGCCGGGGCTGGAGAGCAGCATTAGGCTGTCATTACAGAGTCACTGGAAAGCTCCACGAGGCTGCAGTTGGGTTTAATGAGTGCATCTTCAGGGCTACGGAGCCCCTTCAGGGGCACACACCTGGGGCTCACCTGAGTCAGTGCTGGGTGTCATTATCCCATGCTCACAGCCACCCCCGAATGGAAACCCTACAAATATTTCTATTTTATATTTCTATTTTATATTTCTATTTTATTATTAGTGTCATTATTTATTTTATTATTAATTTTATTATCTCGTTATTTAATTAAATAATTATGTATTTAATTATTTTTAATTTTTATTTAATTTTAAAAATTTATTTATTTATTATTGTTTATTTAAAGTTTCTATTTTATGGACTGAAGGTCTTCTGCTTCAAAGCAGGAGAGATGACCCAGCTTGTGCAGGCCTGCAAAATAATTTGGAAAAAGCAATTATGCTTTTGAAACCAATAATGAAACCCAAGCTCGCTGAGTATAAACCCAAATAGAGAGAATTTAGTGGGAGCGGTTTTTTATTTATTTATTCCTAATCAGCATTGCGGAGATGTTAGAAAAAAAACCTGTCAAAACCTTTTACATGGCAGATCCGTGAAAAGCTTTACAAAATTAAGTTAAATGTGTATATAACATAAAATCAATGGAACTGCTTAGAAAATCAGAGGGACCATTGTGAGAACAAAAGCCTCATCAGGAATAAACCCTTCTGTTTAGTTTAAACTGCAGAATACAGCTGTGGGCTGCTGGTGGCACTTGTATTTTTGTGCACCTTCACAGCATTTTCCTGCCGTGGCTTTCCAAGGTGCTGAACTGGAAACGGGATCGGGATTTGGGAGTGCTGGGAAGTGCAGGGTTTGGGATGTGTCTGACGTGTGATCGGGAAATGTTTGGGATGTGTCTGGGATGTGATTGGCATATTTCTGGGATGTGTTTGCGGAAGCAGAAGGTTTGCCAGGAGCAGTGTTTTGGACTCCACATCTTCATTTTTCAGCTCAGCATGTCTCAGAGTCAGCTCCTCCTGCTGGAATTTACAAATTGAGATAAAAGTACCCAGAGGTCGATGTGTTTGAATGAGGAATGCTCACACAGGCTGGGCTGTGCAGCGGGAATGTTCCCTGCCCTGTTTTGTTTCTGGGTGCCTGTGGAGGGGTTTGCACTCAGCTCTCCTCACCTGGGCAGAGTCAGTGCCAGACTCCAGCACCGGTACTCCCGATGTTTTATTCCTCTGTCTATTCCAGATGACAAGAGAGAGATTTGGAATTCAGCATCATTCTGTAAATGTGGGAAAACAGCCCAAGCTGTAATTTCCCCCCCCAAGTGAAAACACGTCAGTACAATAACAGTGTGCAGGGTTTGGGCTGTGCCAGGGAGGCTGGGCTCTCTCACCCTCATCAGGAAAGATTTTACACTTTGCAAAATTCTCTTCTCTCCTCTCTCATTTCTTTAATAAGAGGTAGAAAGACCATTTATTGTTACCACATAAAAGTACCAACAGGCGGCCCCAGGCGATGCCTTGCTATGGAACACCGATGGAAATGTGTCCTTGCCAGCCTCCAGCTGCTGGGATGGACGTTCCTGTGGCCAGGGTGACCTGCAGGGGTTCTGCTCCTCCTGCCAGGAGGGACTGGGGAGTTCTGCCTCTTCTCCCAGGGAACAGCGGACAGGAGAGGAGGAAACAGCCCCAGACTGTGCCAGGGAGGGTCAGCTTGGATACTGGGGAAATTCCTTCCTGGAAAGGGCTGCCCAGGGCAGGGCTGAGTCCCCATCCCATTCCCAACCATCCAGACCCATCCCCATCCATCCCCATCCATCCCCATCCACCCCCATCCATTCCCATCCATCCCCATCCATTCCCATCCATCCCCATCCATCCCCATCCCATCCCCGTCCCATCCCCGTCCCATTCCCATCCCATTCCCATCCATCCCCATCCATCCCCATCCCATTCCCATCCATCCCCATCCCATTCCCATCCATCCCCATCCATTCCCATCCCATTCCCATCCCATTCCCATCCATCCCCATCCCATTCCCATCCCATTCCCATCCATTACCATCCATCCCCATCCATTCCCATCCATCCCCATCCATCCCCATCCATCCCCATCCATTCCCATCCCATTCCCAGCCATTCCCTTGCTCTGGCTCAGGGAATTGGCATTCCCAGGATCCCCACAGGAGCAGGGAGGTGACGCTGCTGCCGTGGGTTTGTCAATAGTCTCCTCTCCATGTGTTTAATAGGCTCTGATGGACTTTTCTTCCATTAATTTGTCTAATTGCCTTTCAAATCCATTTATGTGTCTGGCTCCCACGGCATCCTGGGGTAATGAGTTCCACACTTTAATTATGCACTCTGTGAAAAATTGCTTTCTTTGCTTTGTTTTGCACCCACTCTCTAATTATTTCCTGACAAGGCTTTGTTCTTGCGTTTCGAGAAACAACAAATAATTGTTGGCCACTTCACACTTCTGCTGCTTTTCTCTGCTTCTCCTCGGGCCTCTCCTCCCGGAGCTGAGCTGGGTTTGGTGTTCCTTCGATCAGAACCTCTGCCTCTTCCTCCCTGGGAGGGTGGGCAGGCCCTGGAACAGAATTCCCAGAGCAGCTGTGGGTGCACCTGGAGCCCTGGCAGTGCTCAGACAGGACCAGGTGAGGACAGGCTGGTTCCTGTGGCTCAGGTTTGGATCAGGTGAGAACAGGCTGGTTCCTGTGGCTCAGGTTTGGACCAGGTGAGGACAGGCTGGTTCCTGTGGCTCAGACAGGACCAGGTGAGAACAGGCTGGTTCCTGTGGCTCAGGGTGGCACCAGGTGAGGACAGGCTGGTTCCTGTGGCTCAGACAGGACCAGGTGAGAACAGGCTGGTTCCTGTGGCTCAGGTTTGGATCAGGTGAGAACAGGCTGGTTCCTGTGGCTCAGGGTGGCACCAGGAGAGAACAGGCTGGTTCCCCTGGCTCAGGTTTGGACCAGGTGAGAACAGGCTGGTTCCTGTGGCTCAGGTTTGGATCAGGTGAGGACAGGCTGGTTCCTGTGGCTCATGGTGGGACCAGGTGAGGACAGGCTGGTTCCTGTGGCTCAGACAGGACCAGGTGAGAACAGGCTGGTTCCTGTGGCTCAGGGTGGCACCAGGAGAGAACAGGCTGGTTCCCCTGGCTCAGGTTTGGACCAGGTGAGAACAGGCTGGTTCCTGTGGCTCAGGACAGGACCAGGTGAGGACAGGCTGGTTCCTGTGGCTCATGGTGGGACCAGGTGAGGACAGGCTGGTTCCTGTGGCTCAGGGCAGGACCAGGTGAGAACAGGCTGGTTCCTGTGGCTCATGGTGGGACCAGGTGAGGACAGGCTGGTTCCTGTGGCTCAGACAGGACCAGGTGAGAACAGGCTGGTTCCTGTGGCTCAGGGCAGGACCAGGAGAGAACAGGCTGGTTCCTGTCGCTCAGGGTGGCACCAGGTGAGAACAGGCTGGTTCCTGTGGCTCAGGGCAGGACCAGGTGAGAACAGGCTGGTTCCTGTGGCTCAGGACAGGACCAGGTGAGGACAGGCTGGTTCCTGTGGCTCAGGTTTGGATCAGGTGAGAACAGGCTGGTTCCTGTGGCTCAGGTTTGGATCAGGTGAGGACAGGCTGGTTCCTGTGGCTCAGGACAGGACCAGGTGAGGACAGGCTGGTTCCTGTGGCTCAGGTTTGGACCAGGTGAGAACAGGCTGGTTCCTGTGGCTCAGGGTGGCACCAGGAGCCCTGGGGTCTCCAAGCCCAGCCTCTGGGGCCCTGCACACGGGTCAGCACAATGAATTCAGAGTGTTTCCTTAGGGTTTTCTAAAACAGTCAACATTTTCTTATATTCTGAGGCCAAGTTCTCTTTCCAACACGATGAACTTTCTGCAGGATGATGGTTTTGAATGTGGCTGGGAGTTCTCCTCAGCCTGAGGAGTGACCAGCGAGGACAAGACCAGCCCAGAGTCTCTTGTTTCAGCCCAGGAGCCCTTTTGGCTGAGCTGCTCCCAGCCCTGATTGCCCTCCCCCAGGTGGGCACTGGGGAAAGGAGGCTTGGGGGGACCCTCAGGCTCTGCCCAGCCCCTGGCAGGGGACAGGCTCTGCTCCCAGGGACAAACGGTGCCAGGAGAGGGTCAGGACGGGGCCATTTCCTCACTGGCAGGATGCCCGGGGCAGGGATGGATCACTGTGGTGTTCAGTATCTGAGCAGATGAGGCACTTTGTGAGATGGTTAATGCACCTGGTGCTCTTCTGTCAGAGATGGACTTGAGGACCTGGAAGGCAACTTCCAGTTCTGGTGATCCTCTGATTTTATGATCTAGCATAAATAATTTAAACAACACCATTTGGGTTCTCAAATTAGAGTCAATTTAGGATTATTTACGATGACATAAATAACCATAAAACCACGGGAACATCTCCCCGTGCTCCCCTCACTCTGAAAGAAGCCACAGAGGTGGTTGGGTCTGTGCCCTGCCCTGAGGGCAGTGGGGTGGAAGTGGCTGTCCCTGTCTGTCCCCGGCAGTGTCTGTCCCCGTGTCCTGCTCCTCTGAGCACCCGCTCGAGGCAGCCAGGAGCGCCTGGAGTGTCCCTGGAGGTGTGAGGGCTGTGCCCAGCTCCCTTTATCCCATTTTTACCTCTCCCATGGGCTGGAACTGCCTCAGCTTCACGGGACAGCCAGAGGTGACAGCCTGGAGGGCAAAGAGTTAACTGGGCTCGCTCCTGTTCCTCAGCAGGCGGCTGTAAATGACACGTTTATGAGAGCTGGCTGTAAATAATGCAAATATCTCATTAAATGTTCCCAGGCAGGAGCAGGACGTGGGCTCACCTCGGGGAGACGAGGGCTAAGTTACAGGGTAATTGTGTTTTGCATCCCAGAGGGATCAAGTTCCCCTGTCGGGGCAGGGGCAGCCCGGGGAGCTCCGGGGATGGTGCTGCTGAAATTCTGGGGTTTTCCTGCTCATCCCTCGGCCCCCCTGGGCTAAAGCCTGGGCTGCTCCTGCTGCCCACAGCCCCAGGGTCCTGCACAGGGTCAGCGCCGGGGCTGCAGCCTGGGGCACACCTGGGACCCTGTGCCTCTGCCTGGGCTGCGCCTGCTTCCAGCTCTGCTTTTCATGGCTCTTTGTCACCCCAGGGAAGCTCATTTAGCAGAGGGAAGAGGAGGCAGGATGAGGCAATGCTTCCCATCCTTTTCCCCATCCTTCCTTCCCACCGGCTCCCCTCAGTGACAGACCCCTCGCTGGTCATCCCCAGCTCTGTGCCCTGAAACCCGCGGTGTCAGAGGGGCTCTGAGAGCCTTTGGGCTCATTTAGTGAGAGATAATCACTGAAGTAACTCGGTACCCAGCCCTTCCTGCGCTGTCCCTGCAGAGGGAGGGCTGGGGGTTCCCCCTGGGCTCGGATCCTTCCCCAGGACTGATCCGATGGGATCGGAGCCTGCAGAGGGAGGGCTGGGAGTTCTCCCTGGGCTCGGATCCTTCCCCAGGACTGATCCGATGGGATTGGAGCCTGCAGAGGGAGGGCTGGGGGTTCCCCCTGGGCTCGGATCCTTCCCCAGGACTGATCGGATGGGATCGGAGCCTGCAGAGGGAGGGCTGCGCTGTCCAACACCAGACTGGTTCTGTATCCATGGTTCCCCTCACGTGCGCTTCCCCGGGCGCAGGGATGGAGGAGGTGGCCTGGATCTGTCCCTGGTCACCTCCAAACCCCCTGGACACAGCCACAGCCCCACCAGCAGCTCCCGGCCGGGCTTTGGGGGTGCTGTGGGAATGGTCCCAAAGCCACTCCGGCCTCCCTGAGGGCCACGGGGCTGGAAGGGGCAGTGGAGGATGAGGAGGGAGCAGAGCAGGCAGGGACAGGAGCCTTGGGATTTGGGGACAGGAGCCCTAGGCTTTGGGGACAGGGATCTCTGGGCTTTGGGGACAGGGATCTCTGGTCACTGGGGACAGGAGATCTGGGCACTGGGGACAGGAGATCTGGGCACTGGGGACAGGAATCTCTGGGCTTTGGGGACAGGAATCTCTGGGCTTTGGGGACAGGAGCTCTGGGCAGTGGGGACAGGAGCCCTGGGCACTGGGGACAGGAATCTCTGGGCTTTGGGGACAGGAGCCCTGGGCTTTGGGGACAGGAGCCCTGGGCACTGGGGGCAGGAGCCCTGGGCAGTGGGGACAGGAGCCCTGGGCTTTGGGGACAGGAGCCCTCTTTGGGGACAGGAGCCCTGGGCACTGGGGACAGGAGATCTGGGCTTTGGGGACAGGAATCTCTGGGCTTTGGGGACAGGAGCCCTGGGCACTGGGGACAGGAGATCTGGGCTCTGGGGACAGGAGCCCTGGGCACTGGGAGCTGCTGGATCTGGGGGTTCCCACTGGAAGTTCTCCCTGGAGCTGGAGCAGCCCCTGGAAGGCCGTGGCTGGGGGGACACAGGTGACACAGGTGACATCCTGGGGATCACTTTGGTCACCACGGGCTGGGGCCGTGTGCAGGGCCAGGGCTTGGGCCCCCTCATCCCTGTGGTTGCCTTCAGGACACTCCATGATTCTTCCCAATCCAATCAAGTTATTTGCATAACTACCTAATTTCCAGTGTTCTGTTTGCATTAGAATAACGGAATAAATATGCATAAATAAAAGTTATGTTCAAATAAAATGAAAGCAGCGACGATTCCTTTCCAGTGTTCCAAACCAATTAAAAAGTTAGACACATGTATGGCTGCTTTTCCGTACAACAACTCTCTAAAATACCTTCAAAATCTATTTAAATTCTGCCTTGTGTATTCTATTAGTTCATTATAAAGCCTTTTAGTTAATTCACTTCATCCTTAAAGGCTTAAAAATTCTAATTAAATTTTATATCATACCCCACATTCATTAATATGTTCCTTTAAAAGCATTTATAATTCATTGTCTTTATCACTTTAACAATTAAAAACGTTACTCTGGTTCAGATCTCGGTGACAAGCAGCAGCTGTCTCTGCAAGCAAAGCTGAAAAGGCACCGAGGAACTGATCCCAACGTTCATTTTTGCTCCTCGGAGCCCAGTCCTGTGTCCAGGGGTGGCAGAGGCTCCCCAGGGCTCTCTCCATGGCAGGGACATCCCTCCCCATCTCATCCTCCCCGTCCCAGAGCCAGGGAACACCTGATTTCCTCAAATCCCAGAATCCCAGACTGGAGGGACCTAAATCCACCCTGGTGCCACCCATGCCATGGAGGGTCACCTGTCCCAGGGTCACCTGTCCCAGGGTCACCTGTCCCAGGGTCACCTGTCCCTGGCTGCTCCAAGTGTCCACCCCGGGCACTGCCAGGGCCCCCAGGACACATCTGCTCGGGGCAGCCTGTTGGTGATTCTGTTCATTGTCACAGTTACTGTCCCAAAGCTGGCCTGGAGGACCACCCCGAGCCCACCTGGCAGCTCGTGCCGGGCTCCTGGCGCAGGAGGATGCAGGTGCTGCTCCCACCTTCCCCCTGAGCCCGCGGTGACACCGCACAGCCTCGGGGCTCTGTTTGTAGCTTTCCTTTCCTCCCAGATTTTGTTTGGGTTTGTTGCTGGGTTTAGCTGTCATCAACCCCTCAGTTGTATAACCCTTTTCCCAGGCTTTTTTTTTTTTTTTTTCCTTTTTTGTTATTTTCTCCTTTGCTGCATTAAGATGCAATTATGTACTTCAGCTAATTGCCAGTTACTTAGTGTCAAAATGCATAATGTGTCTGCAATGTCCTCGCCTCCTCCATCAGCATCCTGTGCGGAGCAGGGAACAAATCAGGGCTATTTGTCTTGTCAAGAATTTACCTGAAAAGATTTTTTTTTCCTCGACCCGTGACTTTTTTTGGGTGCAGTGTTGTGATTGTGGGCGTTGGAAACGTATCAACATTCTATTTACAAATTATTGGGGGGGTTTTTGCGCAGGACTTATTTCGATGTTCTATTTACAAATTACTGAGGGGGTTTTGGTGCAGGACTTATTTACTGGGAATTATAAATTCTCATTTGGTTTGGCACGGGCTTGGGGCTGATAAATCTGGAAACATTTTTACGGGCTAATGTGACTGGACAGCAGCAAGTGCCAGAAAGCATTAGGAAAATGGAAATCTGTTTCGCAGCTGAATTTACCCTTTTAGAGACACGGAATGCATTTGAATATTTTATCTCAGAGAGGTGTGAGGTAGCTGGGAAAAGGTTTAAATTTTAAAAATGGCATAATTAATGGCAGAGCTAATAATGGCACACCTGGCTGAGGTGTGTTTGCTTCTAAAAAAGGAGATTTTTCAGCTCACATTGGCAGACTGCCGGGAGTTTTTATTTCAGAGCTCTTAAGTCACATCATTTTTGGCAAGTGAAAATTATTTTTAAAGGCAAATTAGAAAGATCCAGAGTCAGTTTTCAGGTGAGGGAATGCTGGGGGAGGGGGCCTGGAGCAATCTGAGCAGTGGGGCTTCACCAGGAAGGTTTTGCTGTGCTCCTGGGCTCAGTTTCTCTGAAGAAGAAACAGTCCCCTCAGAGAAAATCTCTTTAATTCTGGGGCTTAATTAAAAAAAAAAAAAAAAAAAAAAAAAAAACAACAACAACAACAACAACCACACTGGAAATCTTCAGGATCTGCCATTTCACAGCTTTTTTTTGCACCTGAACTTCCAGTTCATGAAAAGTTCAATGAACAACCTGCCCAAAAACCCAAAGTGAGGGAAAAGCACACGGGGAGTGACTGTGCCCCAAACCATTCAGCTGTCCCATATTTGCTGGTTTGGGTCATGTTTGGCACCAGGAAACAACAGTAAAATGTAGTTTTGTCTCTACAGCTCAGCCGTGGGAAGGGATTATTGAAAAGGCAGCCACGAGGAGGCCTCTCCTCTGGGATATTCTGGGATTCCGTGGCCAGGGGAACAAGGGGCAGCCAGGAACTAAATCACACCCACAGCGCTCAATTCTTCCTTCTGTAGGGGTTTGCAATCCCACAGGAACACAAACTGTGCCCAGGACGGGCTCTGTCACGGCCAGGAGAGTGGGAGTTACTGAAAATCAGCCAAAAACGATTTTTGGAATCGCCTCAAAATGAATGGGATTTAGTGAAAATCAGCCAAAAACGAGAGAATCACCCCAAAATGAATGGGATTTACTGAAAATCAGCCAAAAACGAGAGAATCACCCCCCAAAATGAGTGGGATTTAGTGAGAATCAGCCAAAAAAACGAGAGAATCACCCCAAAATGAATGGGATTTACTGAAAATCAGCCAAAAACGAGAGAATCACCCCAAAATGAATGGGATTTAGTGAAAATCAGCCAAAAAATGAGAGAATCGCCCCAAAATGAATGGGATTTAGTGAAAATCAGCCAAAACTGGGCAGGAATTAGTGAAAACCACCCCAAAAAGAGAAACCCCAAGGGTGTGGTGGCTGTCCCTGCGGGTCCCTCTCTCCTGCCCCATCCACCCCTCTCCAGGTTGGCCATGGCCCGGGGTGTGTGAGCACTGTTGCTGCCTTTCCCCTCTCCTCCACGGCGGGTTTTCCCTTCCCCAGCCCCTTGCCCTGCTCTCCTCTCCCATTTAAGCCTGTTTCTCTGTGGTTGGCCCAGGAATATTGAGATCTGCTCAGCTGGATCCTGCAGGAGAGAGTGGAGCTGCTGTGCCCGGAGCTGGGCACAGGGATCTGGGAATGCTGCAGGGATAAAATTGAACACCGGGCCAGAGTGCTGTGAGCCCCGTGTGAATAAATGTGTCACACCTCCCAGGGTCCAGTCCTCGCAGGCTGGTGTAAATAATCCCGGCCAGACTGCTCCTCAGAGGTGTTTGGTGAAGGAAAAGGTTTGATAAATGAAAAATAGCAAGCAATATTTAAATTTTAAAAATGGCATCATTAATGGCAGAGCTAATAATGGCACACCTGGCTGAGGTGTGTTTGCTTCTAAAGGAAGGAAACCAAAGAAAAGCTGCACACAGGTGCCGAGAAAAGCTCTGGCACTGCCAGAACCCTCCCCAAAACCCAAAACTGAACGGGTTTGGTGGGCTGTTGGGCACCTTGCCCAAGAAAATTGGCACTTCACTTTGAAGCTCACTCCTAGAACCCAATGAGTCCTTCTGTGCTGGCACTGAGCTGATACAAATGAAAAGAGCATGGAATTTTCTATAAATATAGAAACAATATATATATATATTATGTAATATAATATATATATATTATATAATATATATTACATTGTATTACATAGAAATATTATATAGAAACATATAATACTTTAATATAGTATTTATTATTAGTATATATTATTGATATGATATGATATGATATGATATGATATTGATATGATATGATATGATATGATATGATATGATATAATATAAATAATGGAAGCTATGAAGCTATATATTTCCTTATAGGTTTAGGTAAGCTGAAATTTTTCTCTTATATAGAGACACTTGCTGGGTGTGGGAAATGTATCCCCACCCTGGTGCCGCTGCCCAAAGGTTCTCCAGGAGGGATGGAGAGGGGCTCTGGGAGCGCCTGGGGCGGTGGCAGTGCCCCTGCCCTGGATTTGGGGGGTTTCAGGTCCCTCCCAAGCCCCACACTCTGGAATTTGGGATTCCGTGCTCTGGCTGTCCCCAGAGGACCCGCAGTGGCTGATCCCAGCAGTGGGAGCTGCCCCAAACGGGATAATTCACTGCAGGGATGGGGATTTCCCCAGGGCGTTGGGACAGAGGGCTGGGAATTACACGGACACCGGCTCATCCCTTTGTTATCCGCGTGGGAAGAGGTTAATTGCTGAGGAAATGTGCTTTCCCCGTTCTGGGCTGGGGTTGGAAGGGGTAGGGCGAGCCTGGGAGCAAACCCTCAATAATCACCACAATGTCTGTGTGTGGAATTCAAACTTCATCGTTTGCTAAACGAGCCCAGATTCCTCCACTGGAAGCTGCCTTGGGGAAGCTTGAACTAAAGGAGCTTTTCCCTTCATTTTTGTGAGGTACCAATACCTTTTTCCGAGGGATGGGAGCCTCCTGCTCCTCCAAGGCACCTCGGGAAAACGGGATGAAAGCTCCGCAGCCCCCTTCCCGGGCTGGGTTATTCAGACACGGTTTGTGCAGAACCATCCCCGAGGAACCAAGTGCTGCAAGCCTTTAGAGAACCTCCCTCACCTTGGGCTGTCCCAGCCCTGCCACCGCCTGGTGACGGACCCTGTCACACCTCTCCCTCATTCCCTCATTCCCTCCAATATTCTCCTCAAAGCTTGTTTGAGCTGGAAAACGCTCAGAACACTTCCAGCCCCCCTGAACACTCCCCGGGGCGTGCCCTTGTTCCCTCGGGAGTCTCCAAACCCGGATTTGTCCTTCCCATCCACACCCTGGATGTGCAAATCCCGCTGAGCCCTCTCCCCGAGGCGCTGGGGCGGGTTACTTGCGAGGAGAAAGGGTTTGGTGGTTAAAAATAGGACTTTTTTAGGTGTTTAGGTGGGATTCCAGAGGAGAATGGAGCCTGGAGAGCTGCAGGGAGCTCCAGGGAATGCCAGGGAGGGATGGGATGGGATGGGATGGGATGGGATGGGATGGGATGGGATGGGATGGGATGGGATGGGATGGGCAGCACAGGGGCTGTGTGAAGGGGTGTGGGATTGACCAAGTTTATCAAAGCTTGGTGAGGAGTAGGGTGAGGATTCTTAGTGTGGCACCCCTGGGGCACAGAATATGGATCTTAATTATGAGTTCTGGATGTCCTTTAAATGAAAGGAAAACGAAGATGGTGGTTAAACTCTATAAAGCACTGCAGAGGCTGGAAAAATTCTCTGATTTCTCTATTTTCTCCCCTCTGTCCATCCCATCCTGTGACATTCCTCAGTTTTGTTTGGGTTTTTTTTTTTTGCAGAGGAAAGTTTGGGATGTGCTGGTGCTCCCTGAAAATTCGGGGAATTGCAATTTTAATTATTTGTCAAGGGCAGCCAGGATCTTAGAGATGTGTTACTTTGTGTTTTGTAGGATGCAATCGAACTAAATGAATGAGGCTGAGAGCTCAAATGAATGTCGGCACAGTGGGCAGCAGCTCTTCAAACGCTTGGGAGCTTTAGGAGGCTGGAATATGTTCCAGCAGCATATTGAACAATGGGAATCTCATCTGGAGCCACGCAGCCAATTCTGTTTGCCTCCCCTCAGCTCTAATGAAGATTGACAAGGTTATCCAGAGCTGGAGAACAAATATTGCAGGAATTTGAGATGTGTTGACACACGACTAAAGAACTACACGAAATTAAATTTCTGGGCAGGAAATATGAGCACAATTAAGACAAGGCTACATGGAGGGGGAGGAAAAAAATTATAGGGGATATTCGTGAGGGAATTCTCAGGCTTTGAGCTCCTGAGCTGATTTTGTGCCGTTTTCACAGAATCCTGGAGTGGTCTGGGTTGGGAGGGACCTTGAAGCTCACCCATCCCACCCCAGCCAGGGCAGGGACACCTCCCACTGTCCCAGGGACACCTCCCACTGTCCCAGGCTGTGCCAACCCCAGTGTCCAGCCTGGCCTTGGGCACTGCCAGGGATCCAGGGGCAGCCACAGCTGCTCTGGGAATTCTATTCCAGGGCCTGCCCACCCTCGAAGGAACAATTCCTGCCCCAAATCCCATCCAGCCCTGCCCTGGGCACTGGGATCCATCCCCCTTGTCCCCTGTGAACGGCCTGTAGCTCCTCCAGGTCCTGGAAGGGCACAATTAGGACACCCTGAAGCTTCTCTTTTCCCGTTATTAGAGGAGGGTCTTTGACACTTATTCTTACATCAGAGTGAAATGTCAGCACTGGCACAGGGTGCCCAGAGCAGCTGGGGCTGCCCCTGGATCCCTGGAATGTCCCAGGCCAGGCTGGACACTGGGGCTGGAGCACCTGGAGGTGTCCCTGGGGCACTGGGAGGTGTCCCTGCCATGGGGATGGGATGAGCTTTAAGGTCATTTTCAACCCAAACTCTTCCACAATTTAATCTAAAATAACACAAAGTTTGCAGCTCTTTAACGTCAATATGATTTTTCCTGTGTGCTGTTGTGTGTTCTCCAGTGTGATCTCAGTGCATTGCTCTCACCTGCTGACACACTCAGCGTCCTCCCACAGCTCACACAGAGGTTATCAGTAATCAATAACTGATAGAGTCTGTTCTGATGGGAAATTGCTACATTCTGAAGGATGTGGTTCTGTCTTCCCCTTTCTTCTACGAGCGAAATGAACCGCCAGCTGATTTGGAACATGAAAAAGGAGACTGGGTGTGTTTTCTTCATAGGGAAAGCATAAAGAGGAGAGAGAATTCCCACTGGTTGTAGCTACTAACAAGCTGTTTATGGGCGAAGCGCTAAAGCAAACGGCTCCAGAGCAGCCCCTTGGTGCACGGGGCTGTGCAAATGTTGTCAGCGCCTGAGAGCAGGAGCAGGAGCAGCTGGGAAGGGGCTCCAGGGGCTCCGGGGGCTTCCCCAGGACGGGCAAACATCCTTACAGGCAGGGGAAGTTTGGGCAGTCAAGGTTCTTCGGTAGTGAGGAAGTGTTGGGTGCTCAGTGTTTGTTCAGGTGCACAGTGTTTAGGTGCTCGGTGTTTAAATACTCAATGTTTAGGTTCTTAATGATTGTTTAAGTGCTCAGTGTTTAAATACTCGGTGTTTAGGTGCTCAGTGTTTAAGTGCTGAAGGTTTAGATGCTCAATGATTGTTTTTAGGTGCTCAGTGTTTATGGACTCTATGTTTATGTGCTCAATGATTGTTTTTAGGTGCTCAGTGTTTTTTTAGGTGCTCAGTGTTTAAATACTCAATGTTTAAGTGCTCAATGCTTATATACTCAACGTTTAGGTTCTTAATGATTGTTTGGGTGCTCAGTGTTTAAATACTCAATGTTTAGGTTCTCAGTATTTATATACTCAATGTTTTGGTGCTCACTGTTTGTTTTTAGGTGCTCAGTGTTTAAGTACTCAATGTTTAGGTTCTCAATGATATTTTTGAGCTGCTCGATGTTTGTTTAGGTGCTCAGTGTTTAAATACTCAGTGTTTAGGTGCTCAGTGATTATTTAGGTGCTCAAGGATTTTTTTAGGCACTCAATATTGAAGTTCTCAATGTTCGTTTAGGTGTTCTGTGTTTGAGTGTTGAGTGTTTGGGTGCTCAGGGTTTGTTTAAGTGCTCAATGACTGTTTAGGTCTCAAGGTTTGTCTGGGTGTTCAATGATTGTTTAAGTCTCAGTGTTTAAGTGGTCAATATTTAAGTGTTCAGTGTTTAGGTGCTCCCTGTTTGGGTGTTCCACAATTGTTAAATGCTCAGCGTTCGGGTGCTCGGTGTTTTTTGGGTGCTCAATGATGGTTTAAGTACTCAATGACTGTTTGGGTGCTCAAGGATTTTTTTTTTTAAGTGTTCAATATTTAGGTGCTAAATGATTGTTTAGGTGTTCTGTGTTTAAATGGTGAATGTTTGGGTGCTCAGTGTTTGTTTAAGTGCTCAGTGTTCCTTTGGGTGTTTAGTGACTGTTCAAGCGCTCAATGATTGCTTAAGTCCTTAATTTTAAGTGGTCAATATTTAAGTGCTCAATGTTTAGGTGCTCAGTGGGTGTTCCACGATTGGTTTGGGCGCTCAGTGTTTGTTTTGGGCGCTCAGTGTTTGTTTGGGCGCTCAGTGTTTAATGCTCAGTGTTTGTTTGGGCATTCAGTGGTTGTTAAAGTGTTCAATGATTGTTTGAGAGCTCAGTGGTACTTTGGGTGTTCAATGTTTGTTTAGGCCATCAATGACTGTTTAAGTGCTCAGTGTTTGTGTGTTCAATGACTAATTAAGTGCTCAATGTTTGCTTAGGTGCTCAATGTTTGCTTAGGTGTTCAGGTCTCAGGGTTGGTTTGGGTGGTCAGTGACTGTTTAGTGGTCAGTGTTCAGGTCTCAGGGTTGGTTTGGGTGGTCAGTGACTGTTTCAGTGGTCAGTGTTCAGGTCTCAGGGTTGGTTTGGGTGGTCAGTGGCGGTTTCAGTGGTCAGTGTTCAGGTCTCAGGGTTGGTTTGGGTGGTCAGTGACTGTTTTAGTGGTCAGTGTTCAGGTCTCAGGGTTGGTTTGGGTGCTCAGTCAGGACTGTTCCTTTAGAAAGGCAATTGCTGACGTTTCTTTGGGTAATTTGGAATATTTCTCAGGGTGTTTATTTGGGTTGTCAGTGGAATGTTGTTTGGGAAGATTGTTCCTCCTTCCTCTGAGTGCTCCAGGACCCCTCCCCATCCCTCCCTCCCTCCCTCCATCCCTCCCTCCATCCCTCCCTCCATCCATCCCTCCATCCCTCCCCTGCTGCCCTACCAGGCTGCTCCAGGGGGCTCCTTCTCTCCAGGATCTGTCCCCAGGAGCTGTTCAATCAGGGTATTAATAATGCATTAGTCTGGAGCAGGCAGCTGGGAGGTTCATCCAAAAATCTGACTGTTGCTGGCAAACACGGCCCCGGCCATCTGTGCCAATCCCTGTATTTACATCATCCATCCACAACCAGCTCCTGCTCTTGTAAATCAAGAGATCATTGTGATTCTCCTGAAAGATTCATTGTAGTGAGAGGCTGCAGCACAATTAAATTTGCCTTCTTTTATTATTTATCACTAATATTCCAACCCGTGGTATATCAACAGAGTCAATGTTCTGGGAGAGCAGCCCGGATGAAATCATGGCTCAGCCTGCTCCGAGGGAGACAAATGGATCCTTCACCCGGGAGTTTGGGCAGACAGTTCTAGTTCACGGGGGCCTCTGGTGGTTTGCAATGTTGTTCTCACTCTGCCGGGGGCTGCAGATCGCCCCTGGAATGTTCTGACAGCACTGGGACCGCAGGAAGGGCCAGCAGCACTGGGTGACAGGGATTGTTATCTGTCACCTGCTGCGGGGACACTTGTGGGAACCTGCTGGGCCTGGAGGGGAGCAGAGCTGGGCCACAGAGGATCCATCATCCCGGGGATCCTCCTGGAGCTGGGGCTGCTCTGAGGGGATGGCAGAGCCCTGGACAGGAGCTGCTCCTGCTCTGCCATGGACCATCCTGGACCATCCTGGAGCAGGAACTGAGGCTGCTCTGAGCCTTCAGGGGACAGGAGCTGCTCCTGCTCTGCCAGGGATCCTCCTGGAGCCTTTCCTCTGCCATGGACCATCCCGGAGCCTTTGCTCTGCCATGGACCATCCCGGAGCCTTTCCTCTGCCGGGGATCCTCCCGGAGCAGGAGCAGCTCCTGTCCCCTGAAGGCTCTGCCATCACCTCAGCTCCTGCTCCTCCTCCCGGCTGATTTTCCTCCTCTGGAGAGGCAGCAGTGCTCCCACGGCTGGGGGAGAACTCTGCAGGGCTCTGTGGAACACCAAACTCCTCTCTCAGCTGCAGAACCTTTTCTCTCGGCTCCCCCAGCAGCTCTGGGACAGTCCTTTGGGAGCGCTGCGGAAGCCGAGCGTGTGGCCCCGGGGCTGGAAGTGTTTGGGTGAGATTTGGAGTCCTCTGCTGTGTTTTCTGCCAGCCCTGGAGCGTTCCTGCCCCAGGAGCTGCTTGGTCAGACGTGTGGGGCCGCTCATTTATTTATAACCGTGCCGTCTGCTATAAAAAGCTTTGCAATAGCCCAATAATAAATGCATTCATCACCACATCTGCTGTAATCACTGCAGCTCCTGAGCTGCTATTTGCCTCTCATTAGTTGCAACTCCCATTCACCTGTAATTTGGGAGAACACACAATTATGTGTTATCACTCCTTCAAGTGATTACTACACTGGATGTTTTTAAGATAATGGCGTGAACACACCGTGATGGATTACACCTCTCCAGGTAGTTTTGCTCCTGCCATTAACTCCATTATTTTATCGAAAGCAGCCCGGAGGGGCTGTGGGGCAGGGTCGGCGTCACCTGCTCGGGGAAGAGCCCCGGGTCAGGGCTGAGCTGCTGAAGGCCGTGGTCCAGCACACAGTTATCTCCCTCCTGTCCGTCCTCCCCACTCCCAGGGCAGTTACTGCACGAGGGGGTGTACACCCGACCTGTCTGCACCTGGGAAGGCCCTTTTCGCACTCAGCTTGGAGAGTGACAAAAGCCTTTCCAGGGAGAACAGGGGGAGGACAGGGATGCTGAGGGACCCCTGGGGCCTGGGCAGCAGCAGCCTGGGGAAGAAGAGGAGAATGGATCTGAGGAGCAGCCACAGCTCTGCCTGCAGCTCTGCCCCAGGGCTGAGACCCCACCCCAGATCCTGTGTCCAGCTCTGGGACCCTCACACAGAACTGAGCCCGAGGGGCTGGAGCGTGTCCAGGGCAGGGAATGGAGCTGGGGAAGGGGCTGGAGAGTCCCTGAGGGAGCTGGGAAGGGTCTGAAGCCCCAGGAGGGGCTGAGGGAGCTGGGGAAGGGTCTGGAGCCCCAGGAGGGGCTGAGGGAGCTGGAAAGGGGCTCAGCCTGGAGAAAAGGAGCTCAGGAGAGACCTTGTGGCTCTGCACAGCTCCCTGCCAGGAGGGGACAGCCGGGGGGATTTGGGATCTGCTCCCAGAGAACAGGGACAGGAGGAGAGGGAACGGCCCCAGGCTGGGCCAGGGGAGGCTCAGGGTGGGCAGCAGCAGGAATTTCCCCATGGAAAGGGGGCTCAGGGATTGGCAGTGCCCAGGGAGGGTTGGATCCCCGTCCCTGGAGGTGTCCCAGGAGGTGACACTTCACTGTTTGTGCCTCAGCTTTGCTGTCCCTGTCCCTGTGCTGTCCGTGTCCCTGTGCTGTCCCTGCTGTCCCTGCCATCCCTGCCCAAACCCCCCCAGCCGAGGAGCACCAGGACAGGTCTGGGGTTCCCTGAGCAGCTCTGTGCCGTGCCAGGAGGGCCCCTCAGGGTTTGGGGCACCCCGGGTGTGCAGCCCCCATCTGAGCGGGGCCCTGGGGTTTGCTCAGAGCCCCTGGCCGGGGAGGAACCCACGATTCCTCTCAGAATTCAGTGTGTAACAGCGGTGTAAGAGCTCCAAAACGAAAGGGAAGGCACTTGTTGAGCTGTTCTAATGCAGCTGGGGGGTTCTGGATGCTCAAGCCCCCTCAGGAACACGCTGGGATATTGGAGATCTGGGAAGGATTCCTCACCCTCCAGACCTTTACCTTGCCCTCCGAGCGTGTGGCGCTTTTTATTCCATTAATTTGTGTTTTAGTCTTGTGTGGTAAAAAAGAGCCAGAGAGAACCTCTGACTTTGGCAGTCCTATAAAATAAACACTGTGGGCTCCCAAATTTTCCAAGACCCCTTTTCCTCAGGGAAAGTGCAAACCCATGAAGGCAAAGCCCTGTGAGGAATTGTTTCCTTACTTTTCTGCAATGGTAATGTCTTCTTTGTCATTTCTGGGAGTCAGTGTTTCTCTGTCATAAATCTCCAGGAATTAATAAATACCAAATGCAGCAGCCAGACCCTTTTTAATATTTCAAACAATGTGCTGAATTTGGGAGTTACTCTCTGAAGCTGAAACCACGGCTCTCACACCAACAGTGGTGTGGGATATTATTTCTGAGCCTTCAAAGAGAAAATAACACAGCTCCAATGAAGGAAGTGATTAATGACCAAAAATTATGAGCTTTACAATGCAGCGTTTTGTCCATTTTAATATGAAAATTTATCTCTGAAAAGGAGGGAGGGGGGAAATATTTTTGTATAATTAAAACCAAGAGATGGATTTATTGCAGTTGTGGCAGCAGCAGCTTCTGCCTCCTTGGCATGGGGAAAAATCCAGTTCCTGGTGCTGGCAGGAGGAAAACACCCACCAAGGGCACGGCTGGGAATGGTGTGCCAGGAAAATCCTGGGAATGTGGGGACCCCTGGGAATGGGGAACTCCTGGGAATGTGGGAACTTCTGGGAATGGGGCAACTTCTGGGAATGGGGGAATTCCTGGGGATGGAGAAATCCTTGGAATGGGGATAATCTGGGAATGGGGAAATCCTGGGGATGGGGAAATCCTGGGAATGTGGGGACCCCTGGGAATGGGGAAATCATGGGAATGGGGATAATCTGGGAATGTGGGGACCCCTGGGAATGGGGAACCCCTGGGAATGGGGAAATCCTGGGGAAATGGGTCTGCCCTGGTTTGGATGGGCTGGCAGGTGCCGAGGGCGGCGCCCACGTGGATTAAAGGTCTCGTGGCGTCATCTGAGGGGAAAATGACATTTCAGACCTCCCCGGGGGACAAACCCTTGTGCTGTTCATCCCTGAGGGTGGCTGGGGCTGTTTGGAGCGCTGCAGATTTAGGGATTTGTGCCTGCAGACACATCTCCTGCAGGTCCCAGGCAGGGGCAGCAGACCCCCAGCAGTGCCCAGCTCCCTGCTCTGGCCCGTTCCCCTCTCCGTGTGCCCCTGTCCCAGCCCCAGCAGCTGCAGTCGGGGTCCCAAACCCAGCCCATGGGTCCTGGATGGCTCCTGGGACACTGGAGCTGCTGGGGAGCAGGAGAGAGTTAATGATGCTAATTACTCCGAGCAGCACTTCTGCTCCAGGCAGGTCCAGTCCAAATCCCGAATCCCAAATCCCTGGATCAGCAAATGCCACTGGAATTGTCTGGGAGCAGCTCCTGGGACAGCAGGACACGGCTCAGGACACTGGGCAGGGATCAGGACACTGGGCAGGGATCAGGACACTGGGCAGGGATCAGGGCACTGGGCAGGGCTCAGGGCACTGGGCAGGGATCAGGGCACTGGAGCAGGGATCAGGACACTGAGCAGGGATCAGGACAGCAGGACACTGCTCAGGGCCCCCCAGAGAGGCCGGGCTGCTGCAGGGGCTGCAGGACAGGCAAGGTTTGCTGCTGGAATCCCTTGGGATCCATTGGACAGGGAGCCTGCCGTGGCTGGGCTGGCACTGGGGAGCTCTGAGCTCCCCTCGACCCAAAACCATCCCAGGGGTTGGAGATTTGCTCAGAGAATTATCCAAAATGTGACTAAAAGTGTCACATCTTTCAGTAGAGAATATGGACAATTAATACAAACTACAAAATGACATTGGTTAAGAGGAACTAAAGGCAAAGCAAGTGCTAGTCAATAGGTTGAGTAAAATTATGGTGAATATCTAGGGGTAGAAATTGGAAGAAATTTCTCCTTCTATTTAATAGTTGTATTGTTTTAAGTAGAGAGGAGTTGTATATTAAAAGTGTTTTCATATTGATTTTTTAGAATGTGTTTTCACAAAGGCAAAGGGTAGAACGTGCTGCTTTCGCAGGGAAGTTATTTTTCCAAGAAAGTTGTGGCAAAACCAGTCAGTGACTGGGTTTAAATATTGACATCTGGTAAAACCACTGGGAGGATGATGCTCACTGGCCAAACACCTCCCAGCTGCAGCTCCAGGGAGGGGCCTGCTCCCTTTGGACACAGAATACCCCAAATTCCTGGGATTTGTGGAGCAGGGGAGGGTTGGGTGCATCCCAGGCCTCCCTTTGGCCACAGATCATCCCAAATTCCTGGAATTTATGGAGCAGGGGAGGGCTGGAATCATCCCAGGCCTCCCTTTGGACACAGATGATCCCAAATTCCTGGAATTTATGGAGCAGGGGAGGGCTGGGATCATCCCAGGCCTCCCTTTGGACACAGATGATCCCAAATTCCTGGAATTTATGGAGCAGGAAAGGACTGGGAGCATCCCAGGCCTCCCTTTGGACACAGATCACCCCAAATTCCTGGGATTTGTGGAGCTGGGGAGGGCTGGGTGCATCCCAGGCCATGTCCTTCAGGTGGGATCTGTGGAGCTCCTGGAGCAGAGCCCCTGTGCAGTTTTAATTAAGCAACTGGAAGAGCTTTTTTTTTTACAAAGATTAATGGATCTCTCTTTTAATTATGGTGGAATAATAGACTAGAGAGCTGGGAAAGTGGGAGGCATTAAAAAAAAGAGGATTAAAAACTTGAGGGAAGCTGGGAGAGACTATATTTTCCTGTACTTACAAATTACAGAAGATCATCCCATTAATAATGATTGGAAAAATAATAAAGTGCCCTCAGCCGTGTATGACAGTTAACATTAAAAT
Source organism: Sylvia borin (assembly GCA_014839755.1). Lineage (NCBI taxonomy): Eukaryota > Metazoa > Chordata > Aves > Passeriformes > Sylviidae > Sylvia > Sylvia borin. The sequence goes on along the minus strand of CM025965.1, from coordinate 30,614,373 downwards.
CTATTTTTTATGCTTGTTGTGCGGGGAATTTCTGATTACAATCATCAGTTAAAAAAGAAATTGTGCTTTTTTCCAATCTCCCCCATTTAACTGTGGGAGAATTCTCTGCTGAGTTCAGCTGTGGTTTCAGCAATACTTTCCCAAGCCGTGGGAAGGTAAAACAGAGCAAAAGTCACTTGTATTTAATGGCTGTTATGCTGACTTTAGTTGTGCTGCAGTGTTATTATTAATTGCTAAAAATAATTGGTTCTGTGCATAGGATTTCCAAATTCCATTGCAGGAAGTGCTGCTGTGACGTGCAGGGAATTAATGGTTAATACAAACCGAATTTGGGGAAGGAGGGGAAAGGGGGAGAGGGGAAGGGAAAAGGCAAGGGAAGGCCACTGAAGTTTGCAGGTTTTACCTTGGGTCGTCCTTTCAGTGGATGATTTCTGGAGGTGGCTCTGGGGAAGGGTTTTAGGCTTTAGGAGGGGTGGGCAGGGGTCTGTTGTGGTTATTTTTGTGGGAGCTCCGCGGGCTGTGCTGGGGCAGGGGGAGCACAGACCACACGTGGGGAGGCTGCTCTCCCTTAGGGAATTCCCGAGGTACAGGGGAAAGGCCAAGCCTTCCTCTGAACAGGGAAAAATCCTGGATTCTCCTGGTTTCTGTTCCCTGCCGAAGCCCAGGGCGGGCTCTGCTGGCCAGAGCGTCCCCGGGAGAGAGGGAAGGGGCTCAGGTGTCCTGCAGGAGAGTCCAGGCGAGAACCGAGCCTGGGGAGTGATTTGCAAACAGAGAGGGATTAAATCTCTTGGATTGGCAAACATTCCTGGGATGAGTCACTCCATTGCCGCTTCCTCGGGGTAAACACAACTTTATCCATCAGTCCCACGGGGTGATGGGGAAATCCAGAATATTGCCTCTGGGTGGGGTTCCGGGGAAACTCTGCAGCTCCTCAGGGTGCTCAAGGTGCTCAGGGTGCTCAGGGCTGGGCTCAGGGCACAGGGGAGAGCTCTGGGGGCTGAGGGGCTCTGGGGGCTGAAGGAGTTTTGGGGGCTGAAGGAGCTCTGGGGGCTGAGAAGCTCTGGGTGCTGTTAGGAAAACTCATCCACGCCAGAGGTTTGTGTCCAAAAAGGAGCCAGAGGAGTCCTTTGACTTTATTCCAATAAAAGGAGAGGCCACGGGGCGTTTCCCCTGGGATCTCTCCAGTTTTGGAGGAGCAGCCTCCTATTTATCCAAATTTCCCAGCCCCATTTCCCTCTCTCTTTCCCCACTGCCTGAGGTACTTAAGACTTCCCAGAGTGCCCAAAGCCTAAAATTCCCCTTAATGTATAACCTCCCCTTTTAATTTATAATTCTTATGGAATTTATGGGTTTTCCCCATTGTTTCTCTCATCTTTCAATACCCAGTTTCATTTCTCAGCAGACCCACAGTTTGTTTGTAAAGGCAAATATCTTCTTTTCCATTCATCCATCAGTGGGACCCTCCTCATTGTTTATTTTCTCTCTCAGGGCTGGTTTTATCCACCAGCAGCCCCAGAGTTTGTTTGTAAGACAAATCTGTCATTGCTCTCAGTGCTGAAGGAGTTTTGGGTGCTGAAGGAGTTTTGGGTGCTGAAGGAGCCCTGGGTGCTGAAGGAGTTTTGGGTGCTGAAGGAGCTCTGGGTGCTGAAGGAGCTCTGGGTGCTGAAGGAGTTTTGGGTGCTGAAGGAGCCCTGGGTGCTGAAGGGGTTTGTCTGGGGGTGTCCCAGGATGGGTGGGCTCGGAAGGACCCCAAAGGCCAGCCCAGCCCCCCCTGTGATCCTGGAGTGTTCTCCAGCCCCCAAAGGGATTCTGTGGCTCCTTTCTCCAGGAAGGCTGGTTTATTTTCTGGCAAACCACACGGAGAGCAGGGGGTTGGTGAAGTTGGGTTTGTGTGCCGGGAGAGGAGGAGGAGGAGGCGGCTGTTTTCCCTGCTGAGAGGAGAGGCAGGAGAATTTCTCTGTGCTGACGCCTCCTCCCAGGGTTTGGGTTTGGGTGTGAACAGTCAGTGGGGAGTGACATTCCTGAAGTGGTAAATGCTCACTGGGCTTCCTGCAAAGTGCCGGATTGGAATTGCCGGGACAAATTTGTAATTGCCGGGCTCCCGGAGAGGTTTGGGCTGGGAAGGACCCCAAAGCTGCTCTGATTGCAGCCAGGGCAGGGCAGGGCAGGGCAGGGATGGGCAGGGATGGGCAGGGCAGGGATGGGCAGGGAAGGGAAAGGCAGGGCAGGGCAGGGATGGGCAGGATCAGCTCCCCGGGCCGGGCTGGGTCAGCTGCTGCAGGAGCAGTGGGACAGAAATACATGGCAGAAAACCCTCCGTGAATTGGAGCTTGCTCTGCCTCCCCCACCCCGCTGCTCGTTAGAATCGGGTTCAGAACCTTCACAGGACTGTGAAAGAGGCTCCTTCCCTTCCCTGGCTGGGATCAGACCCTGCACAAGTCCCCCTGCAGGGATCCCAACCTCAAAGTGTCCCTTCCCGGTGACATCCCTGTTCTCTGCGCTGGAAATGGGGATGTTTTATCCCAATTTCGAGCCTCGCAGCTCCTCCCGGAGCCCTTTCCCATTGAATGTTGAGATCATTAATTAAACGAATGGTTATTCTCGGCCTTTGTTTCGGAGCCGTCTCAGCCTGATGTTTCCAGCGTCTTATTCCTGAATGGAATGTCATTTTCCACTTAAACAATGCTGCCAGATGCTTCAGCCACCAAATCCCCATTTTCTCCCTCCACTTTCTATGGTTGTGCTATTTTAATGTTTCATCAAAGGGATGAGCTCTGTTGCGTTCCCTTCTTCTCCTGGATTTCCTTCATGTAGGAAGCTCTTTATGAAATAAAAACGTCCCATTAGTCTGTTGCACTTTGTATTATCCTCCTTATTACCTTCCTTCAGCTTTTAAAATTCTTTCAAAGCCTTCAATCCCGAGGTGGGCACGGGGGCGAGCCTAAAACTTGCCGAATTCATCCTGCTCATTTCCGAGGAGTGGTTAATTAGCGGAGAGCAATGCAGATTTCCCGGAGCCACAGCCCCGCTCCCCAGTGGGTTTGCAGTTTCCAGGTTTTATTTTCCCTCTGCCCCTCATCCCACGGGCTGCTCTGCCCTGTTCCCCAGGCTGGGGGAGGAAAGCCGGGGCAGGAGGGGCTAATCCGGGGCAGGAGGGGCTGATCCGGGGCAGGAGGGGCTGAGCCGGGGCAGGAGGAGATGAGCCGGGGCAGGAGGAGATGAGCCGGGGCAGGAGGGGCTGAGCCGGGGCAGGAGGAGCTGAGCCGGGGCAGGAGGAGCTGAGCCGGGGCAGGAGGAGATGAGCCGGGGCAGGAGGAGATGAGCCGGGGCAGGAGGGGATGAGCCGGGGCAGGAGGAGATGAGCCGGGGCAGGAGGGGATGAGCCGGGGCAGGAGGAGATGAGCCGGGGCAGGAGGAGATGAGCCGGGGCAGAGGAGATGAGCCGGGGCGGGAGGAGATGAGCCGGGGCAGGAGGCGCTGAGCCGGGCTCAAACAGCCCCCGGGCCTCAGGAGGGCTCAGCCTCACAGCAGCTGCGGGACAAAGCTGCTGCTGCCTCTTCTCCCGACCCGGGATCCCTCAATTCCACCCCGAGGGACAGGAGCTGCCCTGCGCCTCCTGGGCACCCGGCCTGGGATGGGCTGGGATGGATGGGATGGGATGGACTGGGATGGACTGAGCTGGGCTGGGATGGACTGAGCTGGGATGGACTGAGATGGGATGGGATGGGCTGCGATGGGCTGGAGTGGCCTGTCAGGTCCCTTCCCACCCAAAGCCCTGCGGGATTCTGGGGTTCTGTGAACCCTCTGACTGGATTCTCTGATCTCTGGGTAGTTGTTCCTGGGACAGTCTCTTGTTTGCTGAGCTCAGCAGCAGGAGGTGGCTGTGCCTCAGGAGCAGGGCAGGGATGTTCCAGGAGCAAACAGGGCTGCTGCTGACCCCGGGGCTGGGGCTGACCCCCGGGCTGAGGCTGGGGCTGGGGCTGACCCCGGGGCTGACCCCGGGGCTGGGGCTGACCCCGGGGCTGGGGCTGCAGGGGTAAGGGCTGGGCCACCCAGCCAGGACTAACTGAGGTTTCCTCCTGCTGCCCCAGCAGCCGCTCCCAGCAGGAAAAGGGGCAGGAAGCGCAGAGCAGACAGATCTGTCTGTGCTCACCGTGTCTGTGAGCCGGGCTTTGGGCTTTTGGCTGGCTCTGAGCTAACAAAGGACTCCTGGTGTGAGTTCAGCTCCGAGAAATCCCAGCTGTGCTCAGTCTAAAGCCGGCACTGGCAGCTCCTGCTCACGGTTTCCCTCTCCCCAGGTGTTACCTGGAGGATGGAGCCTCCAAAGGGGCCTGGCTGAACCGCTCCAGCATCATCTTCGCGGGCAGTGACAAGTGGTCGGTGGATCCGCGCGTGTCCATCGCCACGGCCAACAGGAGGGAGTACAGCCTGCAGATCCAGGACGTGGATGTCACCGATGACGGGCCCTACACCTGCTCCGTGCAGACCCAGCACACCCCCAGGACCATGCAGGTGCACCTCACTGTGCAAGGTAGGCCAGGGGAACCCGGGCTGTGGGTGGGAAACTTCAAACACCTTTCCTTTCCTTTCCTTTCCTTTCCTTTCCTTTCCTTTCCTTTCCTTTCCTTTCCTTTCCTTTCCTTTCCTTTCCTTTCCTTTCCTTTCCTTTCCTTTCCTTTCCTTTCCTTTCCTTTCCTTTCCTTTCCTTTCCTTTCCTTTCCTTTCCTTTCCTTTCCCCTTTCCTTTCCCCTTTCCTTTCCCCTTTCCTTTCCTTCCCTTTCCTTCCCTTTCCTTCCCTTTCCTTCCCTTTCCTTCCCTTTCCTTCCCTTTCCTTCCCTTTCCTTCCCTTTCCTTCCCTTTCCTTCCCTTTCCTTCCCTTTCCTCTTTCCTCTTTCCTTTCCTGTATTTCCCCTTGCTCTCAGCTCTTCACAGCTCTGGTGTCAGTTTTCACGTGGATTTATTATTTATTGTATTGTTCCAGGGTGAACAATTCTTGGTTTTGATTGTCTTCCTAATAATTAATGCCCCCCCCCATGCAAGGGCTAAAAAAATTAAAAAAAAAGGCAGGTCGAAAATTAATTGCATGTATAAAATATATCAACAGGAGCTTAAAATTAATTAGGCTAACTAGGAGCATATAGAGAAATAATAACTCAATAGTTAAAAATATGCATAATTATTAGGCAATTGCATTTATATCTTCAGAAATGCAAAGTATAACCTAAGGCTTTAACTTATTAGTCTTTGGTGCAATCATCATTAACATTTTCCTTTGCATTTTTATGAGTAATAAAGCAATGACTATAAAGGGGCAGTACTGAAGTGGCAATCCCTGTAAATCCGTGTGGGACATGGAAATCCCTTGGGAATGACGGGGTGAGGCCCCTCCCCAGCCTCCTGCCCCTCTGGGATCCTGCAGGAGTGCTGGGCTGGGACCGAGCTCGGTGTGTCTGCTGATTGAAATATCACTGAGGCTTTGGGGGACCTTTGGGAGTGGATTTTGGACCCGTCAGTGCTCGGTTTGGGGCTGTGCTGGGACATAGGGACAGCGGGAGAGGGCACAGCCCCAGGATGGGACAGCAGGAGAGGGGACAGCCCCAGGATGGGACAGGAGGAGAGGGGACAGCCCCAGGCTGGGCTAGGGGAGGCTGAGGGTGGGCAGCAGCAGGAATTTCCCCATGGAAAGGGTGGGCAGGGATTGGCAGTGCCCAGGGAGGGTTGGATCCCCGTCCCTGGAGGTGTCCCAGGAACAGCTGGAGGTGGCCCTGGGGGCTCTGGGTGGGCACAGGGTGGGCACGGGGCAGGTCTGGGGGGGCTGTTCCAGCAGGGACTCCCTGACCCCCAGCTGTGCTCCCCTGGCATCAGGAGCCTGAAGCCCAGGGCTGTGTGAGGGGCTGGAACGTCCTCTGCTGCTCCAGGGGCTCCTGGGGTGACCCAGGGAATTCTCAGGGGGTGACACAAGGAGTTATCCTGAGATCATACAAGGAATTTTGGGCTCCCCAATCCCTGTGGATGCCAGAGCCAGCACAGCACGTTCAGGACACCACCAGGTCAAGTCTGGGTCAGTGTTACTCACTGCAGTTACTCCTTTGTGTAGTGAAATAGTAACTGAGATATCGGATAAAAAAGAAAATAGAACTTGTGTCTTTAGCCCACATTTACAGCTGTGAAGGGAAAACTACATGAAAAGAGAGGAAGATAATCCAGTGAACTTAATTTCAGTGACCTTATTAAAAAGGAGTGAGAATTATGAAGTAATTAATTGAAAGTTTTGGTGGCAGCCGTTTGTAATCAGCTCAGTCTACCTCAGTGCCAGGTGCTGCATCTGCAAAGTCACGAGCTGCAGGTGATGTAAAAATCAGATGTTTGTCACAGCAAAGTGAAAACCCGAATTTCCTTTGGCCACGCTGTTTCTGGGGATTTTTCTACCAAAGGTTTTGCTTTCTGCCGCTTCTGGTCTGGCATTTATCCTACCAAAGTCCAAACTGCCTCCTCAGGCTGGGCTTTGGGGGGATGGGGTCATCACTGGGACAGGTGACAGTGACCCTGGGGCCAGGCTGGGCTTTGGGGGGATGGGATCATCACTGGGACAGGTGACAGTGACCCTGGGGCCAGGCTGGGCCTTGGGGGGATGGCATTCAGTGGTGACAGTGACCCTGGGGCCAGGCCTGTGGCCGTGGTGTCCCCAAGGACAGGGATGGGCTGTGTGTCCCTATGTCCCCCCAGTGTGCAGCTGCTGCTGGCACAGCACCAGGATCCTCTGGCACAGCTGGATCAGGTCTGGGGCTGTGCTGGGATCTGGGGGCACAGCTGGATCAGGTCTGGGCTGTGCTGGGCTCTGGGGCACAGCTGGATCAGGTCTGGGCTGTGCTGGGGTCTGGGGCACAGCTGGATCAGGTCTGGGCTGTGCTGGGGTCTGGGGCACAGCTGGATCAGGTCTGGGGCTGTGCTGGGATCTGGGGCACAGCTGGATCAGATTTGGGGCTGTGCTGGCATCTGGGGGCACAGCTGGATCAGGTCTGGGCTGTGCTGGGCTCTGGGGCACAGCTGGATCAGATTTGGGGCTGTGCTGGGGTCTGGGGCACAGCTGGATCAGGTCTGGGCTGTGCTGGGATCTGGGGCACAGCTGGCACAGGTCACTGCTCTGGCAGCTCCCAGCCCCAGGTCCCCCCAGTGTGTGTCCCCCTCTGTGTCCCCTGTGCCTTCCCCAGCCCCTGCTCCTGGCGGTCCCCAATCAGGGATCAGGGATCAGGGATCAGCGATCAGGGATCAGGGATCAGGGATCAGGGATCAGGGATCAGGGATCAGCGATCAGGGATCAGCGATCAGGGATCAGGGATCAGGGATCAGGGATCAGGGATCAGGGATCAGAGATCAGGGATCAGCGATCAGGGACACTGACCCTGCTGCCATCACAGTTTCCCACCTTACCCCTGTCCCTCTCTGTTCCCACCCAGCCCCGCTCCCGTGCTGCCCCCGGCTCCGCGTGCCCCTGCAGGACCCTGCTCCTGCACGGAGCTCTGAATAATTCACTTCTCCCTGGAAACGCCTTTTATAGATTCCGTCAGGAACCACAACCTCGGGTTTTTATTTAAACATGTATAATGTTCCCAAAGTAATACTCTAGGCCCTTTTTTTTTTCTGTTTAATAAACCCCCTTAATGTCCCCTAAATATTAATGTATTGATTTAGTCTTTGCAATGTTTGCAAAGTCTAATTTGTTTCCTCAGCCAGGCCAAGAGGGACTTGCATTTGAAGCTAACGAGATAAATCTTCCCCAAATTTATTTAAAGTGGGACAAAATAAATATGCAAAAGACTTTAAAATCATCTAACAACCACTTCCCAGAGAAAACTGACAATCCATTCCTCTTTTCAATTGCCAGCACTCGAGAGCAGGGTGTCAGCTGCCTTTATAAAATGACCTGGCTGGTGCCAGGCGCCGGGATCGCGCTGTCCCTGGGGAGCCCAGGGAGGAAAAGGCTTGGAGGAGCACTTCTGGAGGGGGACACAGCCACGGGGCGTTTGTTCTGTGACCCAGAGCCCCCAAAGGTCCCCCCGGGTCCCAGCAGCAGCATCCTCAGCCTGCCATCCCCTGTGTGTGCCCTTTGGGTGCCAGCAGGGGCTGAGGGCAGCCTCTCCCAGGACTCCTGCCTGTTTCCCTTTGTCCAAGGCCTCCCACACTCGTCCCTCTGGCAGCTGTGGGGATCTCACTCCAAATTCACTGGGAGTGGCTGTGCCCTGCTCTGCCGGGCTGGGGGCACAGCAGTGTGTGAGGTGGTCTGTTCACAGGGTGGGATGGGGGATGTTCAATGTGGAGTGCAGCAGGGCTGCTCCCATCTGAAACCCCTCCTCCTGCCCTGTTGGGGATGCTTCAGCCACGGCTTTCCACTGTGAGCCTGAAATTCCCATTGCCAGGGACCCGCAGGGAGAGGAGAGTCCACCCCAAAGGATCATTTCCCCTGGGCTGAGAATATCCACCCCAAATGATCATCTCCTTTGGGCTTTTAATATCCACCCCAAATGATCATTTCCTCTCACCCTGAGGACAATCCACCCAAATGATCATTTCCTCTCACCCAGAGGACAATCCACCCCAAATGATCATTTCCCCTGGGCTGAGGACAATCCACCCCAAATGATCATTTTCCCTGAGGAGTGCTGCTTCTGTTCCCTTGAACTCACTGGAGTGGGATGGTTGGTGACACCTGGGAGTCTTGCTACAGGCGCCTTCAGCAGGGCCCAAAGGGTCTTCCAGGAACTTCTTGTGTCATGTGGCAGTGCCAGGCACAGAAGGAGGAAAAAATACAGGATAAAGCTAAAAAGTGAACCATCCTCCCCCCTTAGAACCCAGCTTGGGTTAAAGAAAATAATTATAATCTCCCTCCCTCAGGGAAACAAAGGCACCCAGCTGGGAATGTCCTTTGGGAATGTCCTGGGAGCCCCAGGCTGCCCAAAGGATCCCCAACCAGCCTGAAGGATGGGGTCATGGAGATTTTGGAAGGAATGGGAATGCAGCACCCTGAGCTGCTCGCTGGGCCTCTTTGTGTCCTGGGGTTTTATGGGACTAAGGCAAAGACAGGAGGAATCTGCTGCTTTGGAACAATGGGAATTACTGCAGAGTGATGTTCCATTGGCGTTGATGGACCAAATCCTGCTGGGTTGGTTTAAATTGTTATTCCCTTTATTTAAAGGACAAGGACTTCAGCCAAGGGCAGCCTCGTTTGGACACTTCCCCCAGAGTTTATTTAGGAATGGACTGGGGCAGTGTTGGGGTGGTGACATCTGGTTTATGACTCCCTGCAGGGCTGTGACCCTGGGAGCTGGCACTGTCACCCTGGGCACTGGGACTGTCACCCTGGAGCTGGCACTGTCACCCTGGAGCTGGGGTTGTCACCCTGGGCACTGGGACTGTCACCCTGGGCGCTGGCACTGTCACCCTGGGAGCTGGGGCTGTCACCCTGGGCACTGGGACTGTCACCCTGGGCACTGGGACTGTCACCCTGGAGCTGTCACTGTCACCCTGGGTGCTGGGGCTGTCACCCTGGGCACTGGGGCTGTTCACCCTGGAGCTGGCACTGTCACCCTGGGTGCTGAGGCTGTCACCCTGGGCGCTGGCACTGTCACCCTGGGTGCTGGGACTGTCACCCTGGAGCTGTCACTGTCACCCTGGGCGCTGGCACTGTCACCCTGGGCACTGGGGCTGTCACCCTGGGAGCTGGAGCTGTCACCCTGGGCACTGGGGCTGTCACCCTGGAGCAGTCACTGTCACCCTGGGCGCTGGCACTGTCACCCTGGAGCTGTCACTGTCACCCTGGGCGCTGGCACTGTCACCCTGGGCACTGGGGCTGTCACCCTGGAGCTGTCACTGTCACCCTGGGTGCTGGGACTGTCACCCTGGGCACTGGCAGGGCCCTGGCTGGTGTCCCTGGTGCCAGCTCAGCCCCAGCAAAGGCTGCTGCCCCAGCTCCTGGTGTGCCAGCCCCTCTGCAGCTGGGGGAGTTGTGGGGCAGGGATGTCCCACCCCAGGAGAGCAGCTCCTCAGTGACCCCCACCAACAGCAATAGGGGAAGGGGCTCGTAGGGGAAGCAGAGGGGAGAGGAGAAAAGTCCCACAGTCCCTGGGACTCTGCCGGGGAAAATGGATGTTTGGGCTCAGAGCAGGAGCTCCCTTGGCCTCGGAGCTGCCCTGGGAAACAGGGAGCAGCGTCCTGGAAAGGTTCTGGGGATGCACAGGACCCTCGGCACAGTCTCCCAGGATTTACCAGCTGGGAAAGGGGAGCTGGGGCATGTCCAGGGCAGGGAACAGGGCTGGGGCCAGAGCTGGGCAAGGTGATTCATGAAATCAGAAATGAAACTGGATTATGAAACTGGATTTCTGAAACTGGAAATAATAACAGAGCGTTTTTCTCCCTGAGCCCCACCTCCAGGGTGTGAGGATGCCATTCTTCCACTGGAATTTATTCCATGGCACACCCTGGCTTGGGTGTAGGAGCTGGGAACGTGGAGAAGAGAAATGCTGTGTGCTCTGAGCTGTGCTGGGGGCTGAGGGAGAAGCCCCAGGGGTGGGGATGGCTCTGGCACAGCAGCTCCTGCTCACACTCCTCACACCAGGAGCATTTCCTCCTCTGCTCTGCACATTCCTTCCTTATTTCCAGCCCCCCACGGCTTGATTCCGATTCTACAGCCTAAGAAAGGGTAAAGGGAGGAGGATGACAATATCTGGTATTTGCAAGCAGCCAAATCCACCAGTTGGAAAGAGCAGAACCAAATGCCTGTCTCTAAAAGGAATGTATGCAGCTAATTTAGGAAGATTTCTGGAGACGACTGAAAAAACAACTGAGAAGTAAAGTGGCAGATTCATCGTGCAGGATTGAATTGTGAGGGATTTGAAAGGCAGCTTTAAAGGGTTGGGATGGAATGTTTCCTGCCTGGGAAATCTCCATGTGAACGAGTGGATCTTTGATTGTACAGCTTCCCTGGAGCTGTGAGGAAAACTTTACAGCTGTCCATCAAAAGATTCCAGGGCAGCAGATCTGTGCTTCCCTGACCTGGCAGGAGTGCAGGGACACAGGAGGGGACAGCTGGGGAGGGACATGCCCTGGTCCCAGGGGACAGGGACAGGAGCAGTGGCAACAGCCCCAGGCTGGGCCAGGACACTGCTGAGTTGGAGATCAGGAGAAGTTTTCCCTGGGAGGACTGTCCATCCCTGGCCCAGCTGCCCAGGACAGGTTTCAGTTGGAGATCAGAAGTTTTCCTTGGAAGGTGTATTCCATCCCTGGCCCAGCTGTCCAGGACAGGGCTGAGTTGGAGATCAGGAGAAGTTTTCCCTGGGAGGGTTGTCCATTCCTGCCCAGCTGCCCAGGACAGGTTTCAGTTGGAGATCAGAAGTTTTCCTTGGAAGGTGTATTCCATCCCTGGCCCAGCTGCCCAGGACAGGGCTGAGTTGGAGATCAGGAGAAGTTTTTCCTAGAAGGGGTATTCCAGCCCTAGCACAGCTGTCCAGGACACTGCTGAGCTGGAGATCAGAAGTTTTCCCTGGAAGGACTGTCCATCCCTGGCCCAGCTGCCCAGGGCAGTGCTGAGTTGGAGATCAGGAGAAGTTTTCCCTGGGAGGACTGTCCATTCCTGCCCAGCTGCCCAGGGCAGGGCTGAGCCCCATCCCTGCAGGGATCCCAAAGCCCTGTGCATGTGGCACTTGGGGACACGGTCAGGGTGGCCTTGGCAGTGCAGGGAGCAGTTGGACTCCACGGTCCAGGAGGGCTTTTCCAAGCTGCAGGACTCTGTGATTCCCTGATTTTCCCTTCCTGCTGGGTGGGATTACTGCTGTTCCCTGTGACCCCAGCCCTGTAACATCCCCGGTTCCTTTCGGGGAGCAGCTCTCCCAGGGAATGCTCCGAGGGTTCCCTGCAGGAGCCACACAACACAAACCCTGTGAGTGAAATTCCCGGGGCTCCATCTCCTGCGTGGCACAGTCGCTGAGGCAGGAACCAGGACCAGAAATAGCACAAGATCTTCAGCTCCAGACCAGGAAACGACAGCAAAAATCAAACCACCCGCCATTGATTGGTAAAACAATCCCATAATACGACTCCAGCTCCGATTATCCCCACTTATCACGGGCCTTTCATCCCAGCTATTCAGATAAAGCTGGGGAATTTGTGCAGAGCACAGCCCAGCCCCACGGTGCATTCTCAGTGCTGTGCTCAAGGAGATGCACGCACAGAATCTCTTCTTTTACTGCAGGTTTTGGCATCTCTTTTTTTTTCAAATTTTTTTTCTTTCCCCCCACCTGATGTTTTGAACGTTTCTCCCTTCAGGTTAATATGTTCATTTATAAGGAAAGGATTAGACACAAACCTCACGAGAGAGACGTGAACTGGAATGTGAGTGTGCAGATTGGAATGGATAAAGAGGCACTTGAGGAGCTGGATAAAACCAGAGCGTTCCTGATCCTCTGATTCCAAACCTGCCTCAAGGCCAGCGCTGCTGAAGACATTACAGGGAGCAGAATAAACAGCTAAAAATTGCTTACTTATACAAAGCTTTGTAATACCAAAGGCTCGAGTAGAGAACTGTGAGCTGTTCTGTTGACCCCCGTGGATTACTTGTTTTGTTGTCTCTAGGACTCAGAAATGTTCTTATTTTATTTAGGCAGAAATTTTAATCGTCCCCACTTTGCATTTAAAACATGATATTATTTCCCCTTCTATCATCTGCAAGAGAAAACAGGGAAATTTCCTTAAGAGCTGGCAGATTAGCTTTGTGGTGTAAAGCAGACCCTGGCAAAAGGAATTATAATTAACACGAGCTTCCAATGCACAATGAAAGGGTTGGTTTGGAGGAAAAGTCTCCCTGCTGAAACACTTCAAAGCAGAGGCTTTGTTTTGTGTTCCCACTCAACTGGATGGAGCCAGCACATCCAAATATTGTGCCCATAAATATTCCCAAATCCCTGGATGTGACACCAGCAATCTGTGAGTGGAACTTTCCTCGGCCCGGGTTTGGGGTTGGAAAGCTGTGGCAAGTTATTTCCTCCATGACTCTGCTCAGCGTGGATGGCCAGAGCCCTTTAGGAGCAGTTAATGAGTCCTTGCTCAAAGCTCCCATTGATTTATGGAAACGAGCTGCTCCTGCCCACCCACAGGAGGGGAAACAATCCCCAGCAGCCACCCCGACCTCCGTGAGACCTGGTGGAAATGGTCATTCATTTGGGGGCTGCGTGGTTTTCACGTGTTCTCATTGCCTTTGTTATTTGGGGGGCCTTTTTGGGAACAGTGTGACTGTGGCATCAGTGCCCTGGCAGGGCGGGCAGGCCCTGGAATAGAATTCCCAGAGCAGCTGTGCCTGCCCCTGGATCCCTGGCAGTGTCCCCAGGGCCAGGCTGGAGCAGCCTGGGGACAGTGGGAGGTGTCCCTGCCACGGCAGGGGTGGCACAGTGTCACTGTAGGACACGAAAGAAAGACTCCAAACATTTCAGCAGGCAAAGAGCACAGAAAAGAGGCTTTATTGTCCAATTCTGAGTGCCTTTGATGAGGTGTTCCCACACAGATTTACCGTGGTTGGTGAATAGGAACGACACCTCTCTGATCCCGCGGGTTAAACCAGAGAAACAGCACAACACACCTGGAGAAAGGTTGTTTGGAGAAAGGAGAGTTGTCTGCCAGGATTGGTTTGAGAAGGAGCTTTCTTGGGGAAATTCTTCCTTGGGCAAAAGTCAGCAGCTGCAGCAGGCTGAGATGTCTCAGAGCAGAAACACCAGGCCCAGAGCACAGGGTGAATTTTCATGTCCCTCCAAGGGCAGTCCCGTGTGGGACCCCAAATTCTGCCATTCCCAGAGCTGGTGGTGCAGCTGCTGCTGCTCCCCTTTGGGGCACTCTGGGCTCCCCAGGGGCTCTCAGGGCTGTCCCTGTGCCTCTCTCCTCAGGGTCACAGGGATGTCCCCATGAAATTGGGGTCCAGAGGGTGACAAAGGACATCCAGGGGGTTTCAGCAGCTCCACTGCCCCCCTGGCATTCTGTCCTGGCCACCATCAGTGCCTGGGCCAACAGAATGTGTTTGGTGGCTTCTAACTCCCAATTACCGTGAATTAATGGAGATTTTTATTTATTTGTTTGTTAATGTCTTTGTTTAGTCATTCATTTATTCATTTCTGGGTGCCGAGGCCGTGGTGCCCTGGCACAGAGGATTCCTTGCTGTGGCTGTCTCCTCCGAGGGACACACAGGGTCATCAGGGGCAGTCCCTAATTAATGCAGCCTTTGGAGTCCTTGATTAAGGAGGGTTTGGAGTGCTCAGCCCCACAGCCCCTCTGCCTGCCCGGGATCCTCCTGCAGGATTGAGTTATCCCTTATTTATCCCTTGTTATTGGTCGTTTATGGGGACAGGGTCACTTATGGGGACAGGGTAATTTATAGGGACAGAGTCATTTATGAGGACAAGGTAATTTATGGGGACAGGGTAGTTTATGGGGACAGGGTAATTTATAGGGACAGGGTAGTTTATAGGGACAGTGCACAGGGTCTTTGTGGTTTCTCAGTTCTGCTGATTTCTGCCCTGGATCTGGATCTGGCACCCGACCAGGGGAGCAGGATGGGGATCTATCATTGATCCATCAGCCATTCCAAGGCTGAAATTCCGGGAAAATGTTCTCCTGGCCCTCAGTCAGTGCAGTGCAGTGCCCTGCCAGGGAGCTGTTGCTCCTTCCAGTGCCAGCACCGCTAAAATCCCAATAAATCCCAATAAAATCCAAATAAAATCCAAATAAAAGCCCGCTAAGATCCCATTATCAATGGGACAATGCCCCGTGCAAAGTGCCTGTTCCCTGGCAGAAAGGCACAGAGCATCCCAGGAGCATCCCAGGAGCATCCCAGCAGCATCCCAGGAGCATCCCAGGAACATCCCAGGAGCATCCCAGGAGCATCCCAGGAGCATCCCAGGAGCATCCCAGGAACATCCCAGGAGCATCCCAGGAGCATCCCAGGAACATCCCAGGAGCATCCCAGGAACATCCCAGGAACATCCCAGGAGCATCCCAGGAGCATCCCAGGAGCATCCCAGGAGCATCCCAGGAACATCCCAGGAGCATCCCAGGAACATCCCAGGAACATCCCAGGAACATCCCCAGGAACGTCCCAGGAGCATCCCAGGAACATCCCAGGAACATCCCAGGAACATCCCAGGAGCATCCCCAGGAACATCCCAGGAGCATCCCAGGAACATCCCAGGAACATCCCAGGAACATCCCAGGAGCATCCCCAGGAACATCCCAGGAGCATCCCAGGAGCATCCCAGGAACATCCCAGGAACATCCCAGGAACATCCCAGGAGCATCCCAGGAGCATCCCAAGGCTGGGCCGGGCCCTTTGGGGCTCCCGGGAATTCCCAGCCCCTTTCCCTGCAGAGGAATCCCGGGACACTGGGATCCTCCTGGAGGCCACTGGTGCACCCCCCGTGCTCAGCACCCCAAACCGCCGGGCAGGCACCAGCCCCTGTTAATTCGCTGTTAAGTGTCTGGAGAACAGGAATATTAATGAGGCCATTAATCCCCATTAACAGCAGCAGCTCCCGTGCCGTTGGAATGTCAGCAAGATTAAATCACACCACTCCCAACACATTTCCGTGGGACTGGGGCTGCTCCAGAGGAGGAATTAATCATGTGGAAAGCAATTCCAAGTTCCAGTGTTGGATAATCGGTACTAATTTCTGGGCTTTGTAGAGGGAACAAAAATAAATACTGAATAAATTCGTGTCCACTGACTTAATCCGGGGAACAAACTTTTCCTGCCCTGGGCTCAGTCAAGGCACTGGAAACTTGCTGAGCAAGTATACATTTATATATTTTATATTTATATATATTATATATTACATATTACATATTACATATTACATATTACATATTACATATTACATAGTATATATTTGTATATAATTATTTTAATATTTGTATACAGATAGATGTCTATATTTCTGTATATATATATATATATAATTTATATATCCCTAATATTTATATATTTTAAAGGACATATTTGTGCCCAGTACAACCAGAACCTCACAAACCATCGTGTGGCAATGGGAGCTGAATGAGGAACATTAGTTTTTGGTGCTGCCCCCACCAAAGCCCAGCCCAACTCCCCCCTCCAGGGAAAGGAGCGAGTTACATCTCCACCTTGCAGTGATGCAAACACGACTGCTCCTGCCCTTCTCTTCCAAAAATTAGAGACAGCCAGATTGAAAAGCTGCAGGGTGTGATGCCTTGGAAGGCTGAGCTGGAACAGAGACTGGACAGCGTAAAGTAGGGATTTATTGAAAGGCCTTTAGGGCACACTTCGGGCAGGACAGGACCTGACCAGGGCTGCAGCCAGGGTCCACTACAAATAGTCCCAAAAATGGTTCCGTGGTCACCAGGTCTCACACTTTGATCAGTTTTGGTCCATTTGCACCTTGGGGTTGAATTGTCCCATTCCAGCCCCAGGCTGTGAGCTCCCATCCTTGTCCCTCCCTCCAGCCCACCCTTGTTTGTGCTCTGGGGCTGAAAGTTGTCCTTGGTGTGCAGCAGGAGAAGGATTTGTTTTGTGTCCCTGCTGTGTGCAGAGCTGAGTGACACTGACTGTGAGCTCAGAGCTGCTCCTGGGCACCACAGAACCTGGAATACAGCACAGAGAAAACTTGGGGCATCACCAGGGTGCAGAGCTTGGAGGGACGAGAGTCAGTAATTCCCTGTGCAGAGGGAGGGACGGTCTGGACGGGCCTGGGCTGATCCCAGAAGGGCTCAGTTGGGATTTCAGAGCGTGGATGGGGTGATGGAGCAGGGAAAACACCCCTGTAACTCACCAGTGACATCAAAGTGCTGCTGCTTGTGACAGCAGGCTGCAAACCCCAGGTGGTGGATCTCAGAGACTCTGGGATCAGTGAGGAGAAATCCAACAGGGACAGAAGAGGGCAGGAGCCTCGGGAGAAATCAAACACACAGATGGGGGAGCACCTCAGCAGGGTGGGGTGGCTGGGAGCTGGATCCAGGAGAGCAGCTCGGGTCCTGCAGGAAAAGGGCACCAGGGCACCTTCCCTTCCCCAGGTGAGCCCCCAGCTCTCCCTCCGGCTCCAGCAGCTCTGTGACAGAATTCCCTGAGGAGCTGCAGTCAGTATCCCTCGGGGGTCCCTTCCAGCCCCAATATTCCGTGGGTCTGTGCTCACTGTGACGGGTGGGAGAGAGCTGGGGCTGAGAGAAAAGGACCAGGAATTGCTTCTCACATCAGAGCAAAACGCCAAAAATGGGAAGTAAGCAGAGCCATATGGTTGGGATCCAGAGAAGGGGGAGTGAGGCAGCCAGAGAACTGTCAAGGGAAATTATTTTAATAACTATCTTGGGAATTCGATGTAAATCTGTCATTCAGGCTCGCTGGAGAGAGACTGAACCTGTAGAATTCTCCAAAAGGAAAAATGCAGAGTTACAAGGAATCGTCTCAAATCATTACAGCTCTTTTATTTAGTTCCTGTGACAGCAAGAGCAGCAACAGGTATATCAGTGTTTACCTGTCACAACCCTCTAATATTCTCATTTTGCCTGTAAGGAGCAGTGATGAGCTTTTACCTCCCGTTTTCCAGCCTAGAATTCTTCTCTTGGCACCTCCCGTGTGGCAGCAATCCTTCTGTGAAAATCCCTGTGCTCACTCAGGTTGGAATTTGTGTTTAACAGATAATTCGAGTGTCCAGATTCCCCCTGAGGGACAGCACAGGGGAGGTCCAACCTCTGGACAGGGACAGGGATGGCTGGAGCTGGGCCAGGGGAGGGTTAGGATGGATTTTAGGGGAAGATTCTTGCCCCAGAGGGTGCCCCAAGGCTGCCACAGCTCCAGGGTGGGATCACTGGGGGGACTGTGCAGGGCCAGGGGTGGGATGAGGACCCTTGGGGACCCCTCCAAGCCAGGAAATTCCATAATTTCTGACTCAAAACTTGCACAGCCCCTTCAGCAGCCTGCACACCCTGGGATTTTCCTTTGTCTGCGAGGATAAAGGAAGGGAAATCCGAGTTTATTGTGAATTATTACATTTTATTGCTTTTCTGGCTGAGCAAACGCTGGTGCTGCTGCTGCTGGCTGGGAATGGAACCTTGCAGGATTCAGGCCGTGGTGTGGAAGGGGGAACAGAGGGGCTTTAGGGGACAGTGTGGGTGTCCCTGTGTGACAACAGCAGCCTACTGTCACCTCCTGCAGGAGCAGGGCCAGTGTGGGCTGTGCTGGTGGCCCAGGAGGAGCTGGGGAAGGTTTGCTGCTGCCTCACTGAGCGCAGGGATCCCTGTGCTGGGACATTTGTGGGGGGTTGGTATTCATGGGGTATTTATGGGGTATTTACAGGGTATTTACGGGGTATTTACGGGATATTCATGGGGTATTTATGGAGTATTTATGGGGTGTTTGTAGGGTATTTCCTTGGCCTCTTTCACTCTGCTCCTCACTCACAGAGATCTCCAGGAGCTTCCTGGGAGGTTTTGGAGGTGTTCAGACTGGTTTATTCACATTTATCCAGGCTGTGTTTTAACTGACAAATGTTTGTCCTGTCCCCTCAGCTGTCCCTTTCTTACCCCGGGTAAACTCCTCTCTTCTTGTCCTGCCTTAGTGATCACTCTGCTGGTCACACAATCCAGGGGAGCACTGGTTCTAACCAGATAAAACCTTGTATTATTTAAACCTCTGACTGTTTCCATATTTATCACATTTTTATGATATTTATGATATACTCACATTAATATTTCATGATCATTCCTCTTTAGCCCCGTCCAGCCTGGCCTTGGGCAGTGCCAGGGGCAGCCCGTGCCCAGGGAATGGTGGGATAATCCCTCTCTCCTGGTGCTGAAGGAAAGGGGGGATTTCTCCTGCTCTCCCAGAGGCTGTCCCAGCCCTGAGGAGCTCCAGCCCCGGGGCTGCTCTGTGCCCCTGCTCAGGAGCAGCCAGTGCCCAGCTGGGAGGGCTCTTTTGTTGGGGAAGATGAATCAGGGAAACCTTATCAATATGATTGCTTAGCAAAAGATTCTGAAAATATGAAACCTGTAATGGGGATAGAAATGAAAGCTGACTTTGAGTTGTAGGATACTGAGTCTTAGTTACTATAGAACCTGAAAACAATGGTCTGGCTGCAGGAGAATCCCTTTGGATTGAACAATCCCTTTCTGCTGGCTGAGGGATCCAAAGGTCAATGTAGCAAAACAGAAGTTTAAAGAGTAGTTTTTAGAGTTTAAAATATAACCCAGTATGGTGATGTAGTAGTTCTTATAGGCTGTATGTAGATTCTATAGGATTTTGTGTCTTGTGTTGGTTGGTCGCTGAAAATTAGAATATCATTCCCAAATGGAGATGTATTGTAACAAGGACCTCGCTCTCTTGCCCTTCCTCTTCCCCCTGCTCTGGCTCTCTCCTGCTCTCTTCCCCCTGCCCTTTGCTCTCTCACTCTTCTCTCTCAGCTCTCCCCTGCTGTTCTCTCTCCCTCTCTCTTTGGGACTTCCCTCCAGCCCAGGCTGGTGGCTGAAGGCAAGGCCTTTTTACCCACGACCCTGCAATAAACCCACATGTTCTAGAATAAACAGACTGGCAGAATTCCTTGTCCCAGCCGCCCGCGGATTCGCCTACACCTTTTTTATTTTTATTTTTTATTATTATTATTGCCCTCTGTAACCTTTTGGCTCCGTTTCTGTGGTTAGGCAGCTGGCAGAGCTTTGATTGCACAGTGTGTTGCTGGCTGGAAGGAGCTGTGGAGTGTCTGGAAGCTTTTCCAGGCAGTGGGAGAAGCTGAGCTGCACCTCCTGCTCCTGGGGCTGTGTGGGCCAGGAGTGTCCCGTCAGGAGGAAAGGGACACAAATCTCATCCCAAGGGCACAGAATTCCCAAACAGGATCATTCCTTTCCCACTCACGCCCTGGTAAGGTCTTCAAATTGCTCCCAAATAAACTGACCGCAGAAACCAGGTGAAAATACAGCTCTGGACATCAATGACATCCCATGAATTTACAGAGAGTGTGTTACACTGCCTCAGACATCAAAGAGGTAAAAAATTCATCCCAAACTCAGCGAAGTGCCACTTGTGGGAGACCTTTTGTCACGCCTCTGCGCTGACAAGGATTGGAAATAAATGCAGGCTCGAGATCAAACCATTTCTCTCTTCCCAGCCCACCCATCGTTTATTTCCTCAGCCCCGCTTTGCCAAAGCCGCCGTGCTGGAGACAAATTGTGCTTAATTAGGAGGAGGTGGAGACCTTTAGGCAACGCTCTTCAATCAAAGTGCCTGGAGGAACTAATCCTGGCAAGGCAAAGGCAGAGGGGTCGGGAGCTCTCCCCGCTGGAGCCTCGGTGCCAGCACAGGCTGGGGGCTGCTGCTGGAAAAGCTCTCCTGATTTCACAGCCCTGCCCAAGGCACTCTGCAAGGGGCTTGGTGGTGGGGGCAGTTCACAGCTCTGTAAATAGCGAGCTCATCTGAGCGTGAAAGGAAAAACAAAAAGTGTGGAAACCAGAGCAATTGTCAGTGAGAATTGATAAATCATTTTACCAGCCTAAAAAGCACAATTGTCTTTCGTTATGGTCGATGTTTGGGATGCAAGATGTTCAATTACACGAAGGAGTTTGTTGGAAATGATTTTTGGGGCTGTTTAGGGTCGGTTTTAGTTTAAAATCAGGGATTTGGGGTGTGGCAGGCCGTATTTAGGGGACCAGTGTTGTTTCCAGGGCTGAGGAGGAGAACAGTTTCCTGATTTGCCAGGAGGATTTATTTCACCAGGGATGGAGAGACAGGAGCCAGGGAATGGATCCCAGTGCCCGAGGGCAGGGATGGATGGGGGGGTCCCCAGGGTGTCCCCAGGGTGTCACAGGGTGTCCCCAGAGTGTCCCAGGGTGTCCCCAGGGTGTCCCAGGGTGCCACAGGGTGTCCCCAGGGTGTCCTCAGAGGGTCCCCAGGGTGTCCCCAGGGTGTCCCCAGGGTGTCCCCAGGGTGTCCCCAGGGTGTCCCAGGGTGTCCCCAGAGGATCCTCAGAGGGTCCCCAGGGTGTCCCCAGGGTGTCCCAGGGTGTCCCCAGAGGATCCTCAGAGGGTCCCCAGGGTGTCCCCAGGGTGTCCCCAGGGTGTCCCCAGGGTGTCACTGCAGCCCTCGGGCTCGGGGGGGTGTGAGGGCACCCCCATGGCCATGGGCACGTCCTGCTGCTGCCAGGGGTGGGCTGGTGGAACTGTGGAATTAGGGAATTGGGGAACTGTGGAACTGGGGAATTTCAGAATTGTGGAATTGAATTTTGGAATCTTGGAATTTCAGAATTGTGGGACTGAAATTTCAGAATTATGGAATTTCAGAACTGTGGAACTGTAGAATTACGGAATTTCGGAATTGTGGAATTGAGGAACTGAGGAATGGCAGAATTGTGGAATTGAGGAACTGAGGAATAGCAGAATTGTGGAATTGCAGAATTGAAGAATTGTAGAATTGTGGAGTTTTGGAATTGGAGAGTTTTGGAATTGTGGAATTGTAGAATTATGGGATAGTGAAATTTCAGAACTGTGGAATGGTAGAATTGTGGAATTTGAGAGTTGATGAACCGAGGAACTGCAGAACTGAGGGATTGTAGAACTGCAGAATTGTGGAATTGTGGAATTTCAGGATCATGGAATGGTGATTCCACCCAGCCCAGCCAGGACCTCCTGGGTGCCAGCCCTGACAAACAGCTCCAGCCCCCAGCACACGGGGCTGCGTTCAGCTGGGGCTGTCCTGGCAGGAACCTGCAGGTCCTGGAACAGGGAACCAGGACTGTCCTGGCAGGGAACCAGGGCTCTCCTGAGCCTTCTCTCCTGAACCAGGGCCCTCCTGAGCCTTCTCTCCTGAACCAGGGTTCTCCTGAGCCTTTTCTCCTGAACCAGGGCCCTCCTGAGCCTTCTCTCCTGAACCAGGGCTCTCCTGAGCCTTCTCTCCTGAACCAGGGCTCTCCTGAGCCTTCTCTCCTGAACCAGGGCTCTCCTGAGCCTTCTCTCCTGAACCAGGGCTCTCCTGAGCCTTCTCTCCTGAACCAGGGCTCTCCTGAGCCTTCTCTCCTGAACCAGGGCTCTCCTGAGCCTTCTCTCCTGAACCAGGGCTCTCCTGAGCCTTCTCTCCTGAACCAGGGCCCTCCTGAGCCTTCTCTTCTCAAGGCTGAACATCCCTGCTCCTCTCAGCTCCCCAGGCCTTTGGTCACACACCCTGGCCACAAAAGGAAGGTTTAAACAAAAAACATGGTGTAAAAAAGGGAAGGGTTTACTTCCAAACATTAACATTAAATTAATGCTTTAATTTAAACATTCAAAAAGAAAAAAGCCAGACGACTGCAAAACGCTTTCCATGCTGGATCCCTGCACACCAAATTTACTTGGGAGTTAAATTCCTCTTTCATCCTTCTTTATTATCTCATTCCTTTGGCCTTCCATTAATCCATTTACTGAATAAATGCTTATTTGCTGCTTTATTTAATTTTTCCCCTGACCTTCACAGCTCCACGTGATCTGGGTGGGAGGCACGAGCAGCTCTGTGATGGGTTTAATGTGCACTCCAAGCTCAGCAGAGCAGGTTTTAAATGCCAAAGCTGCTCCTAGATCAGAGTCTTCAGAGGTGTGGGAAGAAATATGGATGCAGAACAAACATATTTTTAATTCTTAATAAATATTAACCTTCCATTGTGATGCTGCACGTGTATTTGAGCTGTAATTACTAAATTCCACAGATTTTAGTGATCTGAATGTAATGATGCCTATCAGCCAGCAAACAGCAGAAAAATTAGCAGCGAACTGATACAGCAGAAATCCTGATTTGTCTCAAACTGTGAGGCTCCAGAAATGCTGTGGAAGCCAATTTCTACCCTGGGAAGGACCATCTCCCCAGGAAATCACTGGCAATAACAACACCCAGCGTTGGCCATGGGCCCCAGCCCAGACTGTATCACCTCTGCCATTTGCCAGGATTACACTGTGCAGCAGGGCTGCGCCTCTCGGCTTGTTTGGGGGTTAGTTTAATTAATGGACCTCTCAGATTCATTTCTTTTCTAATTCTATTTTGGAAATGCATCAGTGCTGTGACCTGCTCAGTGTCATTGTAACGAGACTTACAGACATCTTCAACGAGGTTTGATTTAATTTCCTGGCTGTAAAGCCCAGATTAAAGAAGGGCCCAGTCAATTAGGAATGGAACAAAGCTCATACTTAACAGGAAATCACTTAATCCGCACTCTGCAAGTCTGGAAAATTCTGCACCTTCTACCCATGTCACAGCTCCAATCTTCCCTCAGAAAGAGTGGAAAGTTCCTGATGGGAAGCCCCAAAATGCAGCAAAAGCCTCCACATTTGTTGTGGATCAGATCTGTGTGCCTTCAGCAAAACCTGGCGAGGGTTTGTGCCAGTCTCAGATCCTGTGCAGGGCTGGAGCCCCTCTGGAGCCGGGCTGGGAGAGCTGGGGGTGCTCACCTGGAGAGGAGAAGCTCCAGGGAGAGCTCCGAGCCCCTGGCAGGGCCTGA
This sequence comes from Sylvia borin, assembly GCA_014839755.1. Classification (NCBI taxonomy): domain Eukaryota; kingdom Metazoa; phylum Chordata; class Aves; order Passeriformes; family Sylviidae; genus Sylvia; species Sylvia borin. Next base: position 30,590,869 of record CM025965.1, on the reverse strand, counting down.
AGGGGCTCCAGGAGAGCTGCAGAGGGGCTGGGGACAAGGGCTGCAGGGACAGGACACAGGGGATGGCTTCAAGCTGCAAGTCGGGAGATTTAGATGGGATTTGGGGCAGGAATTGTTCCCTGGCAGGGTGGACAGGGGCTGGAATTCCCAGAGCAGCTGTGGCTGCCCCTGGATCCCTGGCAGTGCCCAAGGCCAGGCTGGACACTGGGGCTGGAGCACCTGGGGCAGTGGGAGGTGTCCCTGGGACAGTGGGAGGTGTCCCTGGGACAGAGGGAGGTGTCCCTGGGACAGAGGGAGGTGTCCCTGGGGCAGTGGGAGATGTCCCTGGGGCAGAGGGAGGTGTCCCTGGGGCGCTGGGAGGTGTCCCTGGGGCGCTGGGAGGTGTCCCTGCCATGGCACAGGTGGCACTGGGTGGATTTGTGGTCCCCCAGCCCAGTCTGGGCGTGCACAATTCCAGGATCCAGCAGTGCCAGGCAGCTGTGGGGTGCCGTGCTGCCACCTGGGATCGGGATCTCCCATCCCAAGGCTCCAAACAGCCGCAGGAGCAGAATTCAGAGTTGATTTGTCCTTTGGGTGAAAATGTTCAGCGCTGGCGTTCGCAGGAGGGAGCACAAAATGCGTTTGGAGGAGCAGATTGCTGCCGTGTGCCAAGAGCTGGAGCACTCAGGGAACGTGTGAAATGGGAGGAACTGCCCAGAACCCAGGGGCAGGGGCTCGGGGAGGTTGGGCTGGCTCTGAGAGCTGCAGGGGCTCTGGGGCAGGTGCCTTGGACACGGGCTCATTCCAGAGGGAAGGGACAGTGGAGCTGCTGGGAGCAGCATCTCCTCTCCCTGCTGTGCTCACTGCCTCCTTGGGGAACTGGGGAAACATCAAATCAGCCCTCTGAGGTGGGGATGCAGCCCAGCATCCTGAAGGAGTTTGGGATTCTGGAGGGGAGGGACTGCGATCAGCCTTCCCCACACCTCTCCCTGAGGACAGCGCTTCTCTGCTCATTAGAAATGCTCCCCACAGAGTTTTAATGGCTTTGCTCACAAAAGCAGAGGCACAAGCGCTGGGAATGAGAATTCCCAGCTTGTTAAAGCCTGTCTGACCCCAGCTCAGGGAAAGGGCTGCAGAACATCAGCAAGGGAGGTCCCCGAGCCCCAGCTGTGCCCAGGGAGGAGCCCCGTGCTCCAGCCCCTGAGGGGATGTACAGGCACAGGGTCAGCCGGGGGATTTGGGCTGGGACACAGCAAAACCAGGGAGACATCTGGGAGAGAAAAGCCCCAGCTGGACAGCCTTGGGGTTAGGAGAACGGACGAGCCCCAAAGCAAGAGGAAAGAACAAAACAAATGTGCTTTAGTCGTCTCTGTGAGCAGCTCAGACTCTCCAGGTGCACACGGAGTGGTGGAACAGCATCATTAATTCTTAAAAGCACCAGAAAAAACCGAATTTTGTCTTCTTCGCAAAGTGCCAGGAGCAAGCTCAGCCTTTCCCTGAGCAGGAGCATCCATCTTCCCGGGAAGTCTCCCGCCTTGCACAAACAGGGGAACTGCTGGTTTTACCTGTGGTGAGCTCCTGCAGGGTGATGGAGAGGGCTGAGCTCCCCTACCCCAGGCCCTGCAGCTCCCCAGCCCTGCCTGTGTTTATGGTGGTGACCCGCCTGTCCCCGAGGCAGCAGCTCCCCTGACACCTCTGTCCCTGTCTCTTTGCAGTGTCCCCCAAGATATTCCGCATCTCCAGCGACATCATCGTGAACGAGGGCAGCAACGTCACCCTGGTGTGCCTGGCCACGGGGAAACCGGAGCCCTCCATCTCCTGGAGACACATCTCCCCCTCCGGTGAGTGCCAGGAACCTGGGCCAGTGCAGAATGAGTACGTGGGGCTCTGTTTGTCATGTGGGAAAAGCCCGTTATTGATTTATGAAGCTGATATTTCTACAGTTTTCAAAGGCATCTGTCCTGGTGTGCAAAGCCAGGAGTCTGCTAGGGACAGAGTGTAATCCCCCTCCCTCTGAATTATTATAACTTGGAAGTTAAGGGGCTCTCAGGGAAAGAGATGGAAATAGGAATGTTGTTATTTCTAATATCAGGGAATAGGAATAACTGTTCTTGACGAGGAATATTAAAAATACAAACGTAGTAGCACAAAAAACCCAACCAAACAAAAAAGCAAACCCTGCCAGGGTCAGAACAGACCTGAGCCCTGTTGGTCAGCGTTGGTGTCAGCCCAAACAAACCCAGAACACGGCCCCAGCTGGTTTGAGCAGCTGGTGACGGAATACAAACTGCTGGGTACATCTTGCACTGCAGTCCAAGACAGTCGTGTTTGACTGGAGCTGGTCAGAGATTTTCTTGCTACTCAATCTATTGGTCAGAAGGCGCTTTGTGTGAACATGCTAAGACTCTTTTCCCACGGTGTTTACGTTTTCTTTCTTTGTGGATTCTCATGGGACAGATCTTTTGTTATTACAGGTGCAACCTAATTTTCTCCACGAGAATAGGTTGTTATGTAAACTGATTTTCATTCTTCTGGGTTTTTTTATGTGAGAACTTACAAGCTAGCTGCTACTTTAGCAAGGCTTAAACTATATTCAGTAAGGCTTCTTTTTTTATATCTCCACCTGTGTGCAACAGTGCCATAACACAGGAATGAGCACCCTAAATATGAATAGATGTCTTTACGTGTGTTGTGGTCACAGTGATGGATCAAACAATTCCAGGTGAAATCGAAGCAGGGGTGAAATGAGGAGCACACGGGGCTCTCTAGAAATGGGAAACGTGGGAGTTAAACACAGGAGCGGGTCGTGCAGTAGGTTTGGTTTATTGTCATTCCTTCCACTGCTGCAGGGTGGGATTTGGGGGCTGTCAGGGTTGGGAGCTGGATTTACCACCCTGGTGGGTCCCTCCCCCAGGACATTCCAGGATTCCACAGCCCTGAACCATTATCCCATGATACAGCTCGTTGCAGTGGTTTTGCTGCACGGATTAAATGACGTGTATGAGAAATGGTGACCAAAGTGGCAGCTACAAGAACTGCTGCTGTTTGGGGTTTCCATGTGCCCCCTGGTTCCCTGCAACACTCTGGAAGGAAAGGTTCTGGCTCCTCTCTGCCGCTGGCTTGTGCAGGGCCCCTGGAGCTGCTCCCTGGGAGCACAGGCTGTGGGGAGATCCCTGCCCTGGGCACGAGGGTTTGCTGCTCCCTGTCCTGTCCCAGCTGTGCCCCTGGAACCTGTCTGTCCCCGGGACTCTGCAGTCAGGACTGCCTTTGCAGGGAGGGATTTCTTTGCTCCCCCAGGCTGTATAAAACCCGTGTAATTACAGGCAAGAAGGGTTCCGTGGGCTGCCACAGCCTCTCATCATCCTGAGGAACAGTTGGCTTTACAGAGCAAGATCTGGGAAAAAAGCCCCTCACTTCTGACCTTTAAAACAATGACAATGAATTCGGCTTGAAGTGTCCATCAAGGGGCTGGGAGAAAAATTCAGTTGTAGCAGAAAATGGATTTTAACTAAATGTCAAATAAAATTTTATTGGAAACCCGGGTGGTACTTTGGATTAATGGCTTAAAGCGTTTGAGTGGCTGCAGAAAGGAGCTGGGGTGATGTTCCTGGAGAGGGAGAAGAAGGAAAAAAGGAGGATGATGACACCCAGGCTGCAGCAGGGGCTGAGGAGGAGGCAGAGCATCCTCATCTGGAGTTCAGGAAAATGCAGAGGTGGCACCTGGGGACATGGTCAGTGGTGGCCTCGGCAGTGCTGGGGAACAGTTGGGCTCCAGGGGCTCAGAGGGAATTTCCAACCCAAATGAATCTGTGGAAATCACTGAGAAGGGCTCCCAGTGACCCCCGGGATGTGTTCCCCACTCCAAGCCCCATCCAACCCAGCCCTGGACACTTCATCCCCAGTGATCCCGGGATTCTGTGTCCTGGGTGTCCCCTGGGGAGTCACAGACACGACTGGCTCTGCAGAGGGACAACACGGCCCCAGGCGACTCCTGGCTCAGAAATCCTGTCAGATGTGATGGCAGTGAGGGTGTTACTGCCAGGGAATGTCCTGTGCCCCGAGTGCAGCAGGATCTCCACCCCAGCTCCGTGCTCAGGTGCTCACAGGTACAAAAGACACCGCAGCCAACAGAGCCTGGCTTCCTCAAACCACGAGAGGCAGGAGAGCTGAACCCCAGCTTCTGCCGTGGTTGGTATTCCATCTGCAGCCCCTCACCTCCCTCCACACAGCAGCTTCCTCGGCACTTGCTAATTCCTGCCCGTCCTGGCTGTAATTCCCAGCGGCACTAATGAGGCTCCCAGGCAGGCAGCATCTCCCATCCAGCACTAAATTATATTAACGAAGCATATTTAGAATATTCTCAAATTGTTTGTCAAAGCTGCTGCTAAAAGATAAGGAACTGAAATCTCTGAATACAAATGACTCAATGTAGACTAATTCCAGGATATGATCATGATTTACATCAACACAGCCTCGACTCGCATGAGGTCGGATTCAATTTTTCTGAACAAGAGATAAATTGAACCTTTCACAGGAATAAAAATAAAATGCATTTCAAGGTGATTTTTAAACTTAGTCCGTAAATTATTGGCCTGGAATCTTTATTGTGCATGTTTAACTTGCAGTCATTATGTAAATTGCAGGCATGATATAAATATTCATCCCGCAGCCCCATTATGTAAATCCAGCAAATCTCCCCACTCAGCGTAACGGCGTCGGGGCTGCGGCTTGTAATCTCCAAATCTGTATTGTTGAAATGTCACCCGAATAAATTGCAGGTATTACTTATTTTGTTCTGACATTTCCCAGCAAAGTGCAGCATCGATAGTTTCGGGATGAAGGCAGAATGTTAAAGGATGACGTTCTGCCAGGGACCCTGCTCCGGTTTACCTCTGCTGTGTCCCACCAAGGCTCTGCTGGCAGCAGCAGCAAAGCCCAGAAACTTCCTGATAAAATGGTCCTGCTGGCCAAAATCCCCGGTGCTGCGCAGCAACATCCTGTTCCACTGTGGTTTTGACAGAGGTTTCCCAAGGGGACCTTCCCCAGCAGCAGGGATGGCACGGGATGCTCAGTGCCAGCACCAGGGGCAGCGGATTGAAGGAATATAAGGAATTTGAGTGGATTAGTGGAACTGAAAGTGAAGGAGGTGAATTTGCATCAGCCATTGGGATGGAATTCTGCCCTCTGAGGCCCTGGCACAGGAATTCCCAGAGAAGCTGTGGCTGCCCTGGATCCCTGGAAGTGTCCAAGGTGGGGCACTGGGGCTTGGAGCAGCCTGGGGCAGTGGAAGGTGTCCCTGCCCATGGGACAGGGGAATGAGGTGGGATTTAAGATCCCTTCCAACCTTAAGATCCCTTCTAGCCCAAACCATTCCAGGATTCTGGCATCCCTGGTTACTTCCAGTTTCCTATTTTCCAGTTCTTCCCTGCTCTCTTTCCTTTTTCTCCCAGTTTTACCTCCATCATTCGTGGTCAGTAATTGTCCCAAAGCGGGAGGGTGACCTGGGTGTAGGGACAGAGCTGCACCTGGAGGAGCAGGGCTCCACAGACTGAGTGAAGGCAGATTTCCCATGTGAAACCCTGAATGAGGGCAGATTTTCCCTGTGGAAACCCTGAGTGAGGGCAGATTTCCCATGTGAAACCCTGAATGAGGGCAGATTTTCCCTGTGGAAACCCTGAGTGAGGGCAATTTCCCCTGTGGAATGGAAGGCAGGCCCTTGGCACCAGCACACTGGGTGCTCATTCCATCCACCGCTGCAGAACACTCCTGTGTTTGAGAGAGAAACAAAGGGATTTAGGAAAGTCTCCCTAAATCCCCAGAAGCAAACCCAGCTGGGTCTGGGGCAGAGATTTGGCCCCTCCTGCCCCGGAGCCACACGGGACAGAAATGAGAAGGGCTTTGGTGGAGTGCAAGTGCTTCAGACCTGGATTTCCAGGCTGCAAATCCTCAACTGACAGGAATTATGATCAGATTTCCAGGGCTTTGCCTGTGTACAAAGGGCAAACTCTTGAAATCCTCTGCCTCCTGCTCACAGATGGTTTCAAAGCTGGAAGTTTCAGCGGGAAGTTTCTGGGGAGTTTCTGGGTTGTTCCTTTTCCCTGGCCAGCCCCAGGCAGGGAGCAGGAATTGCTGGGGAGGGGGATCCCCCACAGCAGTGGAACTGGGCACTGCTCCAGCCCTTCCCCTCTCACGGAGCGCCTGCTCCAGGGTTAATGAAGAGCTGTGGGGAGGATCTCACGGCACGCTGCACTCCCCCGACGGCAGCTGCAGGTTCAGTGTGCAGGGACCCCACAGCCCTCAGGGACCCCACAGCCCTCAGGGACCTCCTTCCTCAGAGAGCTCAGACCCAGGGAGCCTTTTCTCCCGGGTCAGGAATCCTGGGATGGTTTGGGAAGAGCCTTAAATCCCCCCAGTGCCACCCCTGCCATGGCAGGGACACCTCCCAGTGCCCCAGGGACACCTCCCACTGTCCCAGGGACACCTCCCACTGCCCCAGGGACACCTCCCACTGCCCCAGGGACACCTCCCAGTGTCGCAGGTGCTCCAGCCCCAGTGTCCAGCCTGGCCTTGGACACTCCAGGGATCAGGCTCAGCCACATTTTTCTGGGAATTCCTCCATGGAAGCTCTGGTCAGTTGGAAGCATGGCTGAGCAATGTTCCCTGGGAAACACCCAGAATCTGCATCCCTGGGGCTGCTCAGGTGGCCTCAGGCTCCTCCACCTGGGCACAGTGACACTCCTGGGGCACCGCTGGTGGCCTGGGACACACCTGAGCACAGTGACACTCCTGGGGCACTGCTGGTGGCCTGGGACACACCTGGGCACAGTGACACTCCTGGGGCACTGCTGGTGGCCTCAAGCTCCTCCACCTGGGCACAGTGACACTCCTGGGGCACTGCTGGTGGCCTGGGACACACCTGGGCACAGTGACACTCCTGGGGCACTGCTGGTGGCCTGGGTGGGTCAGCCCTTCCTGCAGCCTCCCCGGGAGCTGAGCACTTTTCATTAGTATTTGATAAGAATTAAATGGCCCGCTGTCCTAAAATTAATAAGGAGAATTTATTTTAGATATAATAAATATATAATAAATATACAAGACACAATAAATATATAATATATAATACATATAATATATAATATATATAATATATTATATATAATTAATATAATAGTACATAATAAACATGTAGAATTTAATAAAATAATAATATAAAATATATTAAAAATAAATATATAAAAATAAATTATATATTATATAAAATATAAAATTGTGGAAACATTTTATTATTGTGTATAGCATAATATATATAATTATATGTAAAATAATATAATATCTAGTAATTAAAATAAATAATAATAATGAAATAAATATAAATATAAATATAAATATAAATATAAATATAAATATAAATATAATTATCATTTACTGGCCCTCTGGTTATCCTGGAGGGATTGTCCAGCTAATAAGGCGTAGCTTTGTCATTAAACCCACGGTCCCTGGTATCAAACCCAGGCTGGGGCTCCCCGGGAGCTGCAGGGGAGGTGGTGTGGGCTAAATGAGGCCATTAATTAACACTTTAAAGGCAGCAGAACAAACAGCAGCGCCCAATGGAAACAGCTGGGTGGGATTGATCCCTTTGCCTTTGGACCAGCCACAAAACCCCTCCCAGAAGGATTCCCAAATCACAGCTCCCCGTGAAAAAGGCATGGAATTTTGTCAGGGGAATTTTGGCCTTTCCACTTTAACGGCACTTGTAGGTCCCAGCCTTGGGAGATTTGGGGTCAGGACCCAGTTCAGTGACATCCCGTGCCATTGCCCTGGGCTGAGGTGACACGTCCCTGCAGCTGGGCCTGCCTCAGGGACACTGCTCAGAAAGGGCCATTTTTATCAGCACCACTGCAGAAGTCTGAGCATCCCTCCAGGAACAATTAATGGCATTCCTAGAAAGCCTCAGGCCTTCTTAAAATCCTTTAAAAAAAATAAAATCTTCTCATCTAAACACACTTGTCAGGAGAAGAATGCTCCAGCTAAGGTGGTCAAATAATTGGGGCTTTGTGAAGGAACTGAGGAACAAGAGTGAGATCAAAACCTTACTGAGACTCAAACTGCCCAAAAGCGTTGCACAGAAATGAGCAGGACTTTTTATTGTTTTTCTTTTTGACAATTTAATGATAAATGGGAAGCATTTCTTGCTTTTCAAAGTGGATGAACTCATTAATAACTCAGAGAATGCCATGAAAACGAGGGGTTTAACACAGGCTGAGCCTATACCCGCAGATAGCAGCTCAGTTTTATCTGAGGAAGGTTGCAGGTTTGAGTGAGCAGCCTGTGGCTCTCAGGAGAGATTTCAGAGCTTCAGTGCTCAGAACCAACCCAACATTTTCCCCTTCCCAGAGCCAGCCCAGCCCAGCCTTGTGCAGTACACAGATAATTCACCGCTGTCGCCCTGATTTCTCAGCCCTCTGATGTTTGCATTCTTGGGCTGGAGCTTTCTCACGAACTGTAGGAAAAACAAAGGCTGATGTTTAGTCAATAATACATTGCTATTAATACAATTTAATAGACTTTTAAGTTGATCACTGGGGTCAGAGAGGTGTTACTCTCGTTCCCTAATCTCCGATCAAATTCCAAACCCTATTTAAACCCCAAGCAAAAATAAACGTTCTTTTTCTGCTCTCCCTTCTCAGCCTGACAGGTGAGTGTAGGTCTGTCGTGTCCTCTAGCGACACCTCCCCTCGATGGCCAGGACAGGACAGTCCTGCCTTGTCGCCGCTGCCCTCGGGTTTTTCCCAAACCTCCGCTATTAACAGCCAGTTAAAGGCTTTCGGCTGGGAAAACACTCCCAGCCAGCCTTTTAAACCCTGAGCTCCATCCTTCCCATTTAACCCTCAGCTCTGTCATTCCCATTTAACCCTCGGCTCCATCCTTCCCATTTAACCCTCAGCTCCATCTTTCCCATTTAACCCTCGGCTCTACCATTCCCATTTAACCCTCAGCTCCATCTTTCCCATTTAACCCTCGGCTCCATCCTTCCCATTTAACCCTCAGCTCCATCCTTCCCATATAACCCTCGGCTCCATCCTTCCCATTTAAAACCTCAGCTCCGTCCTTCCCATTTAACCCTCAGCTCTCCCATTCCCATTTAACCCTCAGCTCCATCATTCCCATATAACCCTCGGCTCCATCATTCCCATATAACCCTCGGCTCCATCATTCCCATTTAACCCTCGGCTCTGTCATTCCCATTTATCCAGGGACACTGCAGGGATCCAGGGACACCACAGGGATCCAGGGATATTGTCAGGGATCCAGGGACACTGCAGGGATCCAGGGACACTGCAGGGATCCAGGGGACACTGCAGGGATCCAGGGACATTGTCAGGGATCCAGGGACACTGCCAGGGATCCAGGGACACCACAGGGATCCAGGGGACACTGCACGGATCTAGGGGACACTGCACGGATCTAGGGGACACTGCAGGGATCCAGGGACACTGCAGGGATCCAGGGACACTGCAGGGATCCAGGGATATTGTCAGGGATCCAGGGGACACCACAGGGATCCAGGGACACTGCAGGGATCCAGGGATATTGTCAGGGATCCGGGGGCAGCCACAGCTGCTCTGCTCTGTGACCCCCACCGGGTACACATTGCTCTGTGGATCTCGGGGCTGTTGAGCTGTGCTCTGGAGGTGGCTCAGGAGAGAGCCTTTGGTCATCCCCCGGAGTCTGAGGGGCTTTCAGCCCACCCTGGAGCCGGGGGTCCCTCGGGGCTGTGTTAAACTCCCTGGCTGCTGTGCAGATGTTGGATTTCGGGTGCTCTGTGCTGAGCCTGCAGTAATCTGTGCCTTGCTGGTCTCCTTCCAGCCAAGCCCTTCGAGAGTGGGCAGTACCTGGACATCTACGGCATCACCAGGGACCAGGCTGGGGAGTACGAGTGCAGCGCAGAGAACGACGTCTCCGTCCCCGACGTCAAAAAAGTCAAAGTCACAGTGAACTGTAAGTGCTGCTTTCTGCTCTTCCCTCGGTGTGGTGGAGAAGGAGAGGCTGGAGCAGCCAGCTGGAGCCACTGGCCTTGTCACAGGGGCTGTCACTGTGCTCTGTGCTGCCCACCCGGCTGCCACCAGGGAGCCCACGGCGAGCCCCAGGTGCCAGCTCTGGTTCCTGGGTGATGGTGTGCGCAGGTTCTGGTGGCTGCTGGGGATGTTGGGCTGGGCCCTCCCTGCTGTGTCTGGTCGCGGTGGTGCTCTGGTGACATGAGATGAGCAGCTCTGTTTGTCACTGCCTGGGGACTGGTCTCCACGGGCTGTGAGCTGCTCCAGAGGGGACAGAAAGTGTCCCTGCAGCCCCCACTGCGGGCACAGGGACCCTGCTGGGGTGGGGGACACCAGCAGCTCCGACCTGCTGGGATTTCCCTCCGAGGAGGTGTTCTCAGCTCGGCTCTGGATCTGATTCAGCTCTCAGCGTGATGTGGAATATTCTTGTTCCCTCCACCACGTGTGAAAACACAGGCGAGACAATGTGAATAATTTCTCTTGTTCACTCTAACGATTTCCCTTGGTTAACTGCAATTACCCAGCGTGTGATTTGTTCCTGCTTCTGGAGTGGTGTGGTGGCTTTATTGGCCACAAACAGCAGATGTCAGAGCTGTGTCTCCCCCAGAGAGATGTCCCTGGTCCCAGCTGATGTGGGCAGCAAAGCCCTGTCCCTGTGGGGTCACTGCTGTCACCTGGGGGCACGCACTGCTGCCCAGATCTTGTTCATGTGGCACCAGGGCTCCCCGGGCACGTGGGGACAGTGTAGTGGCATTTATGGAGGAGCTGGATGGTGCTCTGGAGTTCCTTGGGCACGTGGGGACAGTGCAGTGACATCTCTGGAGGAGCTGGATGGTGCTCTGGGGCTCCCCGGGCACGTGGGGACAGTGTAGTGGCATCTCTGGAGGAGATGGATGGTGCTCTGGGGCTCCTTTGGCACGTGGGGACAGTGCAGTGACACTTCTGGAGGAGATGGATGTCTCTGGGTGCCAGGGCAGTGCCCAGCTGGGTCATTACTGACAAATAAAGTGTCAAACCAACATCCCAGAGCTGCTCTTGGTGCCAGTGCAGCCACAGCTGGGAGTGTCCTCAGCCACAGTATGGTGTCCTGATGTCATGTCAGAGTCAGTGCAGTCTGCATCTGCACTGGGAACACACAGAGTGATTTTATTTGTTTTGTTTTGGAAATAACTTCTCCCGGCTCCAGCAGGAGGGGTGGGACTCTCGTGGGCAGCAGTGGGCTGTGGCTGCAGCTGTGCACACGGCTGGTTTGTCACAGTCAGCTCACACAGCCCCAGGGGGTGGGGACGTGTCCCCAACAGCTGAGAGCAGAGCAGGAGCTCTGGCACCATCCTGCTGCAGTCACTGCTTGTAAGGCATTGACAGTGAGCTTCTTTCCCAGTTTAAATCTGGAGAGGTCTTACAGAAGGGAGTAGAGAGGAAGCCCCCAGCTCCTCTGGCTGGCCAGTTTCCTCCGTCAAATGTTCTGTCCTGGTTCTTCTTTAAAGGCATCTGCTCATTTCCACTACAAACTGGTGAGAGCAAGGCTTTCCTCCAGGAGTTCCATCCTTTTATCTGGTGCCTGTGGACATAGGCCAGTGGTGGCCCTGGCAGTGCTGGGGGAAGGTTGGATTGATGTCTCAGAGGGCTTCTCCAGCCTAAACAATTCTGTGAGGCCTTTTCCTCTGCTGCTGCTCTCACCCACTCCTGGTGACCCTCCATGGTTCTGTTTCTGGTGACACTCCATGGTTCTGCTCCTGGTGATGTCCCATTGTCATGTTCCTGGTGACCCTCCATGGCTGTGTTCCTGGTGACACTCCATGGTTCTGTTTCTGGTGATGTTCCATGGTTCTGTTCCTGGTGATGTTCCATAGTTCTGTTCCTGGTGACCCTCCTGGTTCTGTTCCTGGTGACCCTCCATGGTTCTGTTCCTGGTGATGTTCCATGGTTCTGTTCCTGGTGACCCTCCTGGTTCTGTTCCTGGTGACCCTCCATGGTTCTGCTCCTGGTGATGTTCCATGGTTCTGTTCCTGGTGACTCTCCATGGTTCTGTTCCTGGTGATGTTCCATAGTTCTGTTCCTGGTGACCCTCCATGGTTGTGTTCCTGGTGACACTCCATGGTTCTGTTCCTGGTGACACTCCATGGTTCTGTTCCTGGTGACACTCCATGGTTGCGTTCCATGGTTCTATTCCTGGTGCCATCCCGTGGTTTTGTTCCTGGTGCCATTCCCTGACTCCCCTCCTGCTGCAGGGAATGTCCTGTTGGCACGTGGACATTCCCAGCACGGAGCAGCTGCTCAGTCACCGGGGCAGAGACAATGACCAGGTTTAAATCACTGTGAAATTCAGGTTTCTGGCTGGGCAGCTCCCAGCCCCACAGCAGAGACAGGACAATGTTTAAATCACTGTGTGAAATTCAGGTTTCTGTCTGGGCAGCTCCCAGCCCCACAGCAGAGACAGGACAATGTTTAAATCACTGTGAAATTCAGGTTTCTGGCTGGGCAGTTCCCAGCCCCACAGCAGAGACAGGACAATGTTTAAATCACTGTGTGAAATCCAGGGTTTCTGGCTGGGCAGTTCCCAGCCCCACAGCAGAGACAGGACAATGTTTAAATCACTGTGAAATTCAGGTTTCTGGCTGGGCAGCTCCCAGCCCCACACGAACCAGGAGCTCCCAGCGCGAGTGTCAGGGCTCTAATGACTTACAGGGGGGTTCATTACCCTGCCTGATGCACCATCATCTACATTTCCTGCCTAATTTATGTCTGTCCTCCCTAATTTCCCTTTGAAAAACGCCGGCCTGAGAATCTGCCTGAATTCCAAAAGAAAAGGGGGGGACAGAGAAGGAGAGAAGCCACTGAAGCTGCTGCTGAAGGGACGCTCCACCAAATCAAGTTAAAATAGATAAGACGTAATCCAATTTCATTGCACAAGTAAATCCTATTAGCATTTTCCATTACATTTTGTAAAGCAAATACTGATTTATAGATTATCATATTGAACCCCGTGTTTGAATGAAGCAGTGTCTGGATTTAACGTGTCATCTGGAAGCTGCTCTGAAACTCCCCATGTGCTGCTGTCACTTTGCTCATTCTCTCCTGCTCATGCTTGGAAAATATTAAAGGCAGCTGCTAAATCCCAGAATTTCCAGGAGAGCTGAGGCCACAGCGAGAGGATGAGGAATGGGATGTGAGCCTCAGGAAAGCGGCATTTATTTGCATTCATTTCAAAGTGTCAGCTGTCTGAATAAATGGGAAATGTGGATTTACAGTGGAGTGGCATTTCGGAATTCCCCTTTCTTAGGCTAATACCTGTTAAGGGTCGCTTTGGCTGTAACTGTACCTTGGACAGCTCTGTTAGAGCCCGAGCTTTCAGACCCCACTCAATCAAGATCCGGCGGCTTTGGGGAGGGAAAAGACACGTTTGAACTCGTTGCTGGGGGGGTTTGCCCAGTTTCCAGGCTGCTTTCTCCATTTCTCGGGCTGACCTCAGGGTTCCCATCTCCGGCTGTGGTGTCCCTGAGCCCTTCCCAGCGCTGGTGTCCAGGGCAGCCAATGGGAGCAGGGTTTTGCAGGGTTTTGCAGGCTTTTGCAGGGTCTTGCAGGGTTTTGCAGGCTTTTGCAGGCTTTTGCAGACACCCTGTGCCCAGCTGAAGGCAGATTTGAGCCCAGCTCAGCTGATCTGGGCCTGAAGTTGTGCTCAAGCCCAGCTGGAGCTGCTGACCCACCACAATCCCTTCCTGAGGAACCTGCTGGACAATCTCCTCTCCTCCTCCAGGTGCTCTCACACCTCTGCCCACCTGAGCAGCAATTCCTGGGCACTGGGAAGGATGAGCTGGCATTCCATGGGCACTGGGATGATGAGCTGGCATTCCCTGGGCACTGGGGATGATCTGGCATTCCATGGGCACTGGGATGATGAACTGGCATTCCCTAGGCACTGGGAAGGATGAGCTGGCATTCCATGGGCACTGGCGATTATGAGCTGGCATTCCATGGGCACTGGGATGATGAGCTGGCATTCCATGGGCACTGGGGATGAGCTGGCATTCCCTGGGCGCTGGGATGATGAGCTGGCATTCCCTGGGCACTGGACATGATGAACTGGCATTCCCTGGACACTGGGGATTCCATAGGCACTGGGGATGAACTGGCATTTCCCTGGGCTCCTCCTGTGCCCTCCTTGCCTAGCAAAGCTTCTCCCAGGCTGCGGCAGCATCTCAGGATTGACACTGCAGCCCTGCATTGCTTTAATTCAGCCTTTTAACGAGGCTGTTTGAAGCTCTTTAGGCTGAGTTCGTCTGTCTCAGTTTGGTTTATCCAAGAATTCTCTGCATTGTTCTATCCTTGTCTGCCCCTGGAGTACAGCCCAAAGGCTTGGGGTTCCTGAGGCGGTCAAATCTCGTGTTTGGGAGGGTTCTGTCCCCAGCCTGACAGCGCCCAGGATCTGGGAATGCTCCCAGAGAAGGGTGACTGGTGGGGAGCCCTGGGCAGGGCTCAGGGCTGGGCTCCGTGGTGCTCATGGATGGATCCCCTCCAGCTCAGCACAGTCTGTGCTTCAACCCTTTCCTTCTCATGCTCGTGGTTTTTCTCCAGCGAATCACCCCCGTTTGGGGGCTTTATTCCCACCTTTATCCAGTTTTCCTGCGCCTCTGCCCCCTGGGAGCAGGTTCCACATTGCCTGGGTTATCCCCCGGGATGGACATCCCCTGGGATGGACACTCCACCCTTCCAGGGCCTTTCGGGGAGCCCTGCGGGGTCTGGGGGGCTGTCCCCAAGGCAGACCCTGTGTCCCTCCGAAAAGGGACTTCTCGTTTTCCTGCTGCAGGAATGTGTGAGCTCCTCGTCAGGAATTCTAAGTGAGGTGTTTGTTTTCGCTTGGCCAGGCCGGGCTGTGCAGAACAGCTCTCCTCATTAGCATTTCCTCCCCTCATTAGCATTTCCTCCCCTCATTAGCATTTCTTCGAAGGCTCCTCGCTGTTGCTATGGCGCTTTGCATAACATTACGGAGAAGGTTGGGATTTCACTTTGAAATCAGACCTCCTGTCCAATGTACATCTGTAAATTCTATCTGAAACCTGAAATCTGCTGGGGAAAAGCTCCGGGGCTCTCTGGGGCTGCGGCTGGACGTGTCCCTGGGCCTCTGTTTGCCCAGCAAACATTCCCAGTGTGGACCATTCCCGAGCCGGGGCAGCATCTCCTTGGCCAGGCTTTGCCTTTGGATCCAGGAAGGAAAATGTGCCTCCATTCAGTTATTTAATAGGAAGACAAAGCCCACGTATTTTCTGGAGGTCTCAGTCCTCCTCTGCTTTTGGCACCAAGTATAAGATGACTCAGAGCAACTGAACTTTAATTCTCGCTTTTCTCCAATAAAAGAGAGGGGAGGAGGGGGCTTCTCTTGGAGCAGAAATCAATCAATCCGAGCCTTGCTGGGTTAAATCTCTGCTGACCTGCAGCTCCATCTTCATACCCCTAAGTTCAGGGTTGGGCTCAGGCTGGCGTTCGGAGCCCAGGTTCCCTGCCGGGGGCTCTGCTGTGTGCCCAGCTCCCAGGCAGCCTTCCCCAGGGATTCTGGCCCTCAGGCTGCCCCCGGGGGTGCCCAGAGGGGTCTCAGGCTGCCCCCGGGGGTGCCCAGAGGGGTCTCAGGCTGCCCCCGGGGGCTCCTGGCTCTCTGGTTCCTTCCCTGGGGCTCAGTGCCCAGAGGGGTCTGCAGGACGTGCAGTGCCCCGGCTCTGGGAGCTCTGGGTGACAGTCCCCGGGGCCCCTGCCCGTGCCAGCTGTGCCCTGGTGCCCTGTGCCACGGCTCCAGCCTGCCCTGGCTGCCACACAGGTTCTGCTTCTCTTGGGAAGGATTTGTCCCCTTTGGCTGGGGGCTCCTGTCCCAGGTCTGGCTGGTGCACACCCGGGGATGGAGCGTGCTCCCTTCTCCCTTCACCCAAAAACCTCTGCAAGGGAGCACAGCTGGGGCTGGCTGAGCTTCTGAGCGGGGACAAGGGTCCTGCTCCCTGGGACATTGCTGGGGACAATGGTCCTGCTCCCTGGGACACTGCTGGGGACAGGGGATGGCTCCTGGGACATTGCTGGGGACAGGGGATGGCTCCTGAGCCTTGCTGAGGACAGGGAATGGCTCCTGAAACATTTCTAGGGACAAGGGACTGCTCCTGGCCCTCTCTGGGGACAGGGAATGGCTCCTGGCACTCACTGGGGCAGGGGATGGCTCCTGCAGGGATGTGCTGGTCAGCCCAGGGGGCTGTGGGTGTGCAGGTTCTCTCCCCAGCCCAGCTCGTTCTCTGCTGCTGGGGACCCTGAGCTGGTGCTGCAGGTGGATTCCCGATGGCAGCTGCTCCAGCCCGGCCCTGGGGACACTCAGAACGGAGATAATGCTGCAGTAAAGGGTCTGGGGAGGCTCAGAGCAGCCACGGAGGGGACAGGTGTCCTGCAGCACATCTGGGAGGAGAGAAGCACCAGGAACTGGGCTCTGTGTCCTGCAGGCTCCACGTGTGAGGACACAGCAGGAGGAGAGGGGACAGCCCAGCCCTGGGGAAATCTGGGCCATGGTTCACACCAGGGACAGCTGCTGGGAATGGTGGAAGTTTCCAGGGAAGTTTCACAGACGTGTAGGTCCAGCAGAAGGCTCTCTGAAGGTGGAACCTGTAAGGGAAATAGAAATGAAAGCAAGTTTTGATATAGAAGAATAAAGGATGTCTAAATTAGGAATTGCTGAGCCAGTTGTTACGGGACAAATGAGAACTCAAAGGTTAAGGTGAGTTGGAAGGAGGTTTTATGGCTGGAGCAAAGGATATGTTGACCACAAGCAAAGATGTTTTTAGCAAGCAGAAAGAGGTCTCAAGAAAATCAGAAGACACCAGAGGCAAACAAAACCCATGTTTTTACTCAGTAGAAAAAGCTCTAAGAGTTTTCCACTGTAAGAAAACAGAGAAGCAGCTTTAAGCTTGAACTGTAACGTGCTGTGGTGATGATGGCAGCTGTGACGGGCTGTGGGTGAATGTCAAGGTGTTGTGTTGAACTGTAACGTGCTGTGGTGATGATGGCAGCTGTGATGGGCTGTGGGTGAATGTCAAGGTGTTGTGTTGAACTGTAACGTGCTGTGGTGATGATGGCAGCTGTGACGGGCTGTGGGTGAATGTCAAGGTGTTGTGTTGTGGTGATGATGGCAGCTGCGATGGGCTGTGGGTGAATGTCAAGGTGTTGTGTTGAACTGTAATGTCCTGTGGTGATGATGGCAGCTGTGATGGGCTGTGGGTGAATGTCAAGGTGTTGTGTTGAGCTCTAAGGTGCTGTGGTGATGATGGCAGCTGCGACGGGCTGTGGGTGAATGTCAAGGTGTTGTGTGTGGTGCTGGTTGGGTTTATGTATTGAGATGCTCAGTAAAGAAAACCATAGAACGCCCTGTAACCAGAGCTCAGGGGGCTCCAGGTGTCACCTACAAGGTGATGGTGGGAGCTTTAGGCCTGGCTCTGTCACCCGCTGTGACCCAGGACTGCTGGGACATCATCCATGGAACAACCAGCACCTGGAGCCACCTGGAGCCCTGGATGTGTGCTCAGGCTCTGACAGACAGCAGGGCTGGCTTTGGCTGCAGCCGAGGGCTGCCAGTGAAATGATTCAGTGCAAATAACAGGTTGGGTTTTTACATAAAATAAAAGTGTTTGGAGAATTTCTCCAGTCCTGTAAATTGGAGGGTTTGTTCATGCACGGTGTCACCAGTTGGGTTTTTTGTTTGGGTTTTTGCGGGTTTGATCTTGTTATTTTTGCTCGCCATAAGGACTGAATTGCTATTTGGCTAATTTGCAGGCTGGTCTCATCGGGGAGAACTCACCTGAGCTGTGTGTTGTCCTATCTCACAGCAACACGGTGACAAACACTCTCAGCAGCTCGATGGGAGCTGCTCTCACAATTACAGCCACCTCAGGAAAGAATGTTGCTGCTTTGAAGGAAATATTTCCCTTCACTGGTGGGGAAAGAGGCCTCTTGTGAAGTAATGGCTGTCATTTTCTGTCCTTCAGGTGCTTTTATTAACATTTCAGGAGCCAGATTAAAACAATGTAACTCGTGTTTGAGGTGCAATTCAGCTCTTAAATGAATATTGATTTCTTTGGGGTGATGCTTTGTGCAGAGGTGCTGCAAACGCCGTGTGCCTCCTGCCCATCCCTGCCGGGGACGGTGCTTGGGAGCTGGGCACAGCTGCTGCTGCTGTCCCTGCCCCAGGGGTGGCACTGGTGTCCCCAGGAGTGACATTGGTGTCCCCAGGGGTGACACTGGTGTCCTCAGGGGTGATATTGGTGTCCCCAGGGGTGACATTGGTGTCCCCAGGGGTGACATTGGTGCTCCCAGGGGTGGCACTGGTGCCTCAGGGGTGATATTGGTGTCCCCAGGGGTGACATTGGTGCTCCAGGGGTGACATTGGTGCTCCCAGGTGTGACATTGATGCTCCCAGGGGTGGCATTGGTGCTCCCAGGGGTGGCACTGGTGTCTACAGAGGTGACATTGGTGCCCCCAGGGGTGACATTGGTGCTCCAGGGGTGGCATTGGTGCTCCAAGGGTGGCATTGGTGTCCCCAGGTGTGACATTGGTGTCCCCAGGAGTGACATTGGTGCTCCCAGGGGTGGCATTGGTGCCCCCAAGGGTGGCATTGGTGCTCCAGGGGTGGCACGGGTGGCACATCCATGAAGCGTTCCTGGCACCCCTGGCCTCGGGGGCAGCAGGAACGGGCTCCTCTCCATGGATTTAGCTCCCCCAGGGGTGGGCTGGGAGCAGAGGTGCTGGGAGCCCCTGCCTGGGGCTGGCTGAGAGGAGCTCCCAGGGCAGCACAGCTCCCACCAGCCACAGCACAGCTCGGAAAACTGTGCCTCTAACAGCAGCAGATCACCTCTGCAGAGCTGCTGCGTTTGGAGCAGAGCTGTGCTGGACTCCGGGCTAGAGCCAGAATTAATGGAGAGCTCTCCAGCTTCCAGGAGTGTTCCCTCGCCCAGATCACTCTCCAGCAAAAAAACAATTACTTCAAATATTTCCTAATAGGCGACAGAGTGTTCAGCAGTGTTCTGCCAGTGATTGCATTATCCCTGGCTGAGGCCTCCGTGTCCCCTGCAGACCCTTCAGGTGGTGCTCAGAGGGCTCTCAGTGCAGCTGGGCTCACAAAACGCCAGCCCTGAGCCGTGCCAGCCTTGGGCACCTCCCCATGCCTCGATTTTTAATTATTTTGTGGGTTGTTTGTTTTTTTTTATAATCCCAGTAATTGCCATTTGAAATGGTTCTGCAGTAGAATTGTGCTGTGACGATATTTTTACAGCCTGGCTGTTCCTGGTGACGGGGCTGGGGTTCAAACACC
Source organism: Sylvia borin (assembly GCA_014839755.1). Lineage (NCBI taxonomy): Eukaryota > Metazoa > Chordata > Aves > Passeriformes > Sylviidae > Sylvia > Sylvia borin. Next base: position 30,571,507 of record CM025965.1, on the reverse strand, counting down.
CCCTGTGGCAGCAGGGATGTGTGGAGGCAGCTCCAGGAGCTTTGGGAAGGTCCCTTTCGCTTCTGTGGTTTAAAACAAAGCAGAGTTGTGGCTGCAAAAGGCAGGAAAAGCTTCCAGCATCACTCCTCAGGCATCACAATCCGGAGAGATGCTTCTGTTCACCTCTTCCCAAATCACAGCAGGCTGGTCTGAGGCTGCAGAGACCTTTCCTGCTCCTCAGAGGCAGCACAAGGCTGGGTGATGGAAGGTGGTGGCTCCAGGCATGGCCAGGGACATCCCAGAGCCCGTGGATTTGCTTCCTGTCACACAAAAACATCCTGAGACTCGGGGCTGGCCTGGGAGAGTTCGGCTCACTTGGAAAAATTCCCTTCCCATGCACTGGGGAAAAAACTCAGTGAAATATCAGCTGCGCCACCATCCACGTGTTGTGCTGCTGCTGCAGCCGCTGGGCTCCGTGCAGAGTGCTGAGAGAGGGCATCAGCCAGGAATTGCTCCTCGAGGCAGCAGTTCCAAGGGAATCAGCCAGGAATTGCTCCTCGAGGCAGCAGTTCATAGGGCATCAGCCAGGAATTGCTCCTCGAGGCAGCAGTTCCCGGGTGGGGCTCCCAGGTAAGGCCAGGGGTGCCCCCAGGTGCTGGCTGGGGATTTATTGTCCCTCCCTGAGGAGAGGGGGACACCCTTGGGCGGGGAGGGGCTGTCCCAGGAACGTGAACTGGGCCAAACTGGGGAGCCCAGGCTGTTCCTGGTGCCCACCAGGAGCTCTGCCTTGGGCTGGGGGTGCTCTGGGCAAACCCCACCAGAGTGACACCGAGGTGGAGCTTTGCAGTTTCATTTTGAAATGACAGTTCTATTTTTTTATTACACAGGCAGTGAAAGCAGCCGGGGTTTCTGTGCCCTCACTGCCTTTATTGGAGCTCCCTGCGGGGCTCTGGGTGTCCCTCTGTCACCTCCCAGCAGAACTGTCACTTCCCTCCCCAGCTGCTCACCTCTGGGCAGCGGCAGCCAAACCCTCCCCTGGTGAAAACTTCTTCTCTTTCTCACTCAGAGCAGGAGCTTCAGCCCTTCCACGGCTCCCTGTGCCCGAGCTACATATGTACATCAGCTCCAAGTCGCTGTCAGGGAACAGGGGTTTTCAATCAAAAAGACTGTCAGGAAAGCTGATTCACTAACAAGAAAGCTGTCAGGCTCTGACAGCTGCTGTCTTTGCAACCCCAAACAATCTGCTCGGTGCTAACTCTGACTTCTGCTTCCATTTATTATCCAGCAGTAATGAGCCCTGGCCCCGGCAGCAGCGTTGGGGGGCTCACCTGGCTGCTGGGGGCTGTGCTGTGGGGCAAACCCCACCCCAGGAAAGTTCTGATCCTCCCTTGAGGGTCCTGGCCCCGAATGTGGCACTCCTCCCCTCGTTCTCCTGGTTCAGTGTGGCTCTGGGGGTGTCACTGCTGCCGGGAGTTAACCAGAGCAGGATTTGTGGGGCTGGAATTGTGCTGGATAACGGATTGCAGTGTGGACACCACGTGTTTATCCACAGCAACGAGTGAAGGGATCAGTCCTTAATGACCCCAGGACTCAGAGAGCAGAGCAATCCCACCCTGGGGAGGAGCTGAGGGCTCGGGTGGGTGCTGCTCCCCAGGTGTCAGCACTGCCGACCTTTAAAACGAAAAAACGGGAAGAGCACCTCGGCCTGTGCCTCAGGCAAAGTGTCCCAGCTCCAGCTCACCCCCCAAAATGTGCTTGGCTGCACTTGTGGACTGTTTGCACTATCGAGAGCCTGGCAGTGACAGAGCTGGGGTAGAGCTGACTGCTCTCCCCTCCTGCCCTGCACATTCGGTGTACCCCATAAATCACCCTCTGCAGCTCTGCTGAGCCCGATTCCTCTGTCCCCTGCACCCTGGGGTTCTCTCTGCCTGTGGACACCCCTGGCAGGTCCTGGCCAAGGGTGATCCCAAGTTCTCGGGTGCCCTGTCAATAAATTCCTCAGGGAGCTGCAGGGTGCAGCCGGGGCTTTGGGGGTGCCTGTGCTGGGCTTTGGGGGCACAGGTGGGTGTTTGGGGCCTGGCCACTGCACAGGGTGACCCCAGAAAGGTGTCCCTGGTGGGGTTTGTCCCTGCCCTGGGTGTCCCCTGCCTTCCCTGCTCCTGTGGGGCTGCAGCAGGGCTCTGCCTGCCCTCCCCACCCACCCCAGGGACTTGGCTTTTTGCTCCCCAAACTTTCCTTCCTTGGAAAAGCACCAGCTCGCTTTAATTCATGTTCTCCTCAGCTTTCCTGCCAAAAGATCTCCTCAGAAATTCCTGGAATTCGTGCAAGTCCGTGGCTTTTCTCCTCCCTGGAGGAAGGGAGGCAGCGAAGGCAAAGCTCTGCAGTCAGTCCCCAGGCAGCTTTGGGGCCAGCTGTCCCTGCTGGGCTGGCACAGAGCTGTGCTACTGTCCCTGTCCCTCCTCCTGTCCCCCAGGGCCACTCGGGGGGGCTGGCACTCCTTTGTCCCTGCTGGGCACACGGGGACCCCCAGTTCTGGTGTGTAAATCACCCCTGGGTTCGTGTTTGTCCAGCGAGGTTTGTCACCTCCTGGGGACAGGGACACTGGCCAAGGGTCTCGTGGCTCTGGGGTGCTCCTGGGCCACTTGTCCCCCTCTTGTTCTGAGGTGCCTGACAGTGGGAATTGCACAGGGAAGAGGGGTTTGTTCATGGCTCTGGGGTGCTCCTGTCCCACTTGTCCCTCTGAGGTTCCTGACAGTGGGAATTGCACGGGGCAGAAGGGTTTGTTCGTGGCTCTGGGGTGCTCCTGTCCCATTTGTCCCTCTTTTATTCCGAGGTGTCTGGCAGTGGGAATTGCACAGGGCAGAGGGGTTTGTTCACTGAACTCCGCATGTGGCAGGAATTGCTGTCACTCGGGGCTGGGCACGGGCAAAGGGAGCAGAGATTGGGGCTGAATCCCAGAATCCCGGAATCCTCTGAGCTGGGAGGGACCCACAGGGATCACGGATCCACCCTGGCCCTGCACAGGACAATCCTGGAGCATCCCTGGGTGCAAACCCTCCTGGAGCCTGGGGCCGTGCCCATTCCCTGGCCATCGGGGCAGTGCCGGCACCTTTCGGGGAAGAACCTTTCCCCAAAATCCACCCAAACCCCTCGTGGCCCAGCTGGGAGTGGGGGCACAGCCTGCCCCGTGCCCAGGGCTGTCTGCAGCCTGCCCTGGCCCTGCTGTGCCCTGCCAGGGCCCCCAGTCCCTGTCTGAGCCCGGGTTTGCTGCGGGGACACGGTCCCAGCGCTGGAGCGGTACCCGGGATGCTGCCCAGGGAAGGGGGCTGTGTTCCCACCTGGGCTGTGTTCCCACCTGGAGTTGTGTTCCCACCTGGGCTGTGTTCCCACCTGGGTTGTGTTCCCACCTGGAGTTGTGTTCCCACCTGGGCTGTGTTCCCACCTGGGTTGTGTTCCCACCTGGGTTGTGTTCCCACCTGGAGTTGTGTTCCCACCTGGAGTTGTATTCCCACCTGGGTTGTGTTCCCACCTGGGCTGTGTTCCCACCTGGGTTGTGTTCCCACCTGGGTTGTGTTCCCACCTGGAGTTGTGTTCCCACCTGCAGCAGCTCCTTTAGCAGGATGAAACCTCGTGTACAGAGTTGCTCCAAGGGAGCACGGGCGGAAAAGAGCTGTGCCGGAAAATAAACGGATTAAAGAGATGCAGCAGCGAGATAAACCCCGATGGACAGGGAAACAAAGCAGCTCCTCCAACTTGCCTTTTGTGCTGCGGCTCCCTCCAGGCCTTTGTTTGCTCTGCTGCATTTGGGGAGGCTTCATTAAGTTCTTTCCTCCTCCTTTTATTTATCCCTGAAATACCTGTGGAACAGATTGTCCGTGTTTCCTGTCTGGCGGCCCATTATTTATTAACTATCATTTTGTGCTGCTGATTTTTATGTTTTCCACCCACATAACCATGGCTGGCGGGATTTAAACTTTGCACTCAGCACCGGGAGAGTTTTCTGTCCAACCCCAGAAATGGCACAGCTGGCAGGGGTTTGGGGGGACACGGGGAAATCCATGAGCTGGAGGCGAGGGAGGAGCAGGTTTTGGGGGACAGAGGTGCCCTGTGACATCCCAGACCCTACACAGGGATTTGGGAGGACATGAGGAAATCCATGAACCAGAGGTGAGGGAGGAGCAGGTTTTTGGGGACAGAGGTGCCCTGTGACATCCCAGATCCCACACAGGGATTTGGGAGGACATGAGGAAATCCATGAGCCAGAGGTGAGGGAGGAGCAGGTTTTGGGGGACAGAGGTGCTCTGTGACATCCCAGATCCCACACAGGGGTTTGGGGGGACACAATGCAATCCTCAAGCTGGAGCCCAGGGAGAGTGGAGCAGGTTTTGGGGGGCAGAGGTGCCCTGTGACATCCCAGATCCCACACAGGGATCCTGAGGCTCCTCTCTCCCTGGGGGCTGACACAACTGTCCAAGTAATCCACAGTGAAATACAAGGGTGGGAAAGAGAAAGCCACAGTGTGAAAGGGGAAAATGAAGGCAGGTACATTTAGATGGGGTCTTGGGAAGGGATTCCTGGCTGGGCTGGAATTCCCAGAGCAGCTGTGGCTGCCCCTGGATCCCTGGCAGTGCCCAAGGCCAGGCTGGATACTGGGGTTGGAGCAGCCTGGGGCACTGGGAGGTGTCCCTGGGGCACTGGGAGGTGTCCCTGCCATGGCAGGGGCGGCACTGGTGGGGTTTAAGGTCCCTCCCAGCCCAACCCAGTCTGGATGTTGGAATTCTCAGCAAGTCAGGTGTTTTTAGCTCCACAAGGGTCCAACACACTCACTCTGAGGGTGTTCACAGCACCTCACAGAAACTTAAAATAATTAGTGAGACGGCATGATCGAGTGTGTCTTGAAAAAGCAAAAAGGTTTTAATTAAAGAAAAAAATAATACAAAACAAAGGAACAAAGGTGAGCACAGTGTAGGGACAGATCAAACACACCTGCTACAACACCCCAAAAATGCACTGAGAAGCCTCGTGCCCTTCCTCAAACACTGAATTATTTAGGTGGGGTTTTTGGTAAACAACCCAATAGAAAATATCTACATTTCTGAGGAACAGGTAAAAAACCCCATCAGTGTTATTGTCTTAATACCGAGCCAATTCCTGTCAGGAGAGCAAACTTCTGATGTTCTTCCCTTGTAGGGATGCATTTCCCGCAGCCAGCAAGTGTTCTCCACACAGGGAAAAGCTGGAGACTCACCCCTTGCGTTTCTTAGAAGGAAAAGAGCCCAGAATTTTCTGTGCCCTTCTGGCAGTGAGTGGCTCAGCACCAGCACAGGGGCATGGGTTGGGCCCTGAGAGTGGAACCCAACGCCTCTTGGTGATCTCCTCTGTCTCAATGTGACAGCCCAAATCGTCCCTCCTAAAACATTCAGTTATTCAGGAAGGGGCCTGAAGAAAGAAAAGGGCTTTGGGGAATGTTTTCGCAGGGTGTCAGCAGTTTTCTTGGACAACTGTGTGCGGCTTTTCTTTTGTATTCTGTCACGTTTGGTATTTTGTTGTTTTTTCCTTATTAAACCCTCTGCTTTACAACAAGAAAGGACTGTTTACCTCTCAGCTCCGAGGAGCAGCCTCGCTGAAATGAATTTTTGCCACTTCTGTGCAAAGGCTGGCCCCTCAGGGGTGGATATATCAGCACGAGGTCCATTACACTCCGACCACCTGCTAACCTGTTCCCTCGCCTTAAAAATCCTCAGGTGAACCCGGAACCCTTTTCCCTATACAGAAACCTCTCCCTGCTCCTGGTGGGCTGCACTCCCACATCTGGGGGCTGTGCAAAGCCCCACAGAGGCCCCGTGTTCCACCCGGGTTCTGCCCCACATCTCCCGTGTGGGCATGTGGGATCCATGGGACGTGTCAGGACCGTGCCTCTGCCCAAACCACGGAGGGAACCTGGGATAAATCCGCCTGGCCCTTGCTGAGCCCTCTGCCTGTCCCACCCTGGCCCTCGGGATGTCCCTCAGGTGCTGCTGTGTGTGAGGGGCTGTCATCAACCGCTCCACTGAGCTGGGCACAGGGAGGGCTGCTGCTGCTGCTCTGAATCAATCCGAGAAATGGAACCATCCAGAGTGTGGAAAGCCCGTCTTAATTATAGAAAGTACAAGTGAAGCTGTCTGCCTTGTTACTGTGTTGGTAAAACACTCGGAGGGTGAATACAGAGAGAAGAATATATTTGAATATATATTATTCGCTATATAATATTGCTGATATCTGTTTTTTTCCGAGCACAAAACACATCTCAGGAAAATTGTTCTCTTACCTGGAATTTTTTTATCTTAACACCCTGGAAAGCAATTTCACTAACAAAAGATGACATTAGGATGCCAAATTAAAAGCTGATGAAAACAGGGAAAATAAAAGATCTTTTTTTTTTCCTTGACATTTACAATTAATGCCACAGAAATGTTGGTTTAATCAGACAATATGGGGGCTCACAAAGGTGAAATTGAAAGTTTCCAGCCCTGAATGCTTGTGTAAAAGTTAATAAATTCAGCTCGTAATCATTATGCACATGCTAGTTATAATAATTTACTGTCCATACCAAATCTTTATAAGCATTGTAATTAAATATAAAATGCACATTAGAATTATAATGAGTAATTAGGGCAACAGAACTAATGTGCATAAAAGTCCCAAAGCTCATTACAATGTTGGGAGAGGAAAGCTGCTGGAGCTGGGGTGGGCACATTCCCGGGGCCTGGTTCAGCTCTGCCTTTGAACCCTTGGAAGAAAAAATGGGAAGATTTGGGATGGGGATTGGGTTCAACAGCTTTTGGGTTGTTTTCTGCGCAGGACTTCAGGGGTAAATTTGGGGTTCCATTTGGAGGGGTTGGGGAGCTCAGAACCAGGGACTGGTTTGGGTTGGCAGAGACCCTGAATCCCCTCCCAGCCCACCCCTGCTGTGGGAGGCGTGGATCTTATTTTATTTTATTTTATTTTATTTTATTTTATTTTACTTTATTTTATTTTACTTTATTTTATTTTATTTTAATTATTTTATTTTATTTTTTGTTCGAGTATTTTTAGAGCATTTTTATTATTTAGAGTATTTTTTTGTTTGGATTTAGATGCTTATTAATTTTTATTTATCTTGCGTTAATAATTAATTAGCATTTAAATTTTTATTTTACGCATTTATCTTTTATTTATATTTATTTCTATTACATTGTAAATATTTTTGTTTTGTTACATTATTAATCACCATAATAAATAATTTATATTTATTTTACATTAATTATAAATATTATTTATATTATATATTTAATTAGCTAAATGCGGAGTTCTGTAGTACTTTTAGTTAATAAATTAAAAATGGAGACATATTTTTTAATAAAGTTTTTTAGGATAAATTGTTTAATTAAGAAATGACATTTACTCTTTTTTTTACTTTTAACTTAATAACTAATTACTTGTGGTTTGTAATGTGGACTTTTTTATTTAATTACAAAATACTATTTAGATTTACGAAGAAGAAGGTAAAAAAGAAGGACTAGCTTTTGCTTTAAAACTTTTATTTTGTTTTTTATATATATACTATATTTTAAAGGGTTTTTTACTACGTGATAGTACATACTTTTATTTAAATTACACACTTATAATCCTAATTTTATCACTCAATTTTGGAGCCTTTTCCACGGCCTCAGGTCAGTGTAGTGTTTGTTTGGGGTCAGCACAGGAAGGATGGAATTCCCAGTGCCCAGGGCTCCAGCAGGAGGGACCCCAGTGTCCAGCCTCTGGGTGGGGTGGGGTTTTTATCTCCTTTTCTTCTGTCAGAGCTGGGGTTAAATGCTCAAGAGATGCAGTTTTCTTATTTGGACTCAGATGTTTATTAATTCAGATGTTTATTAATCCTTGTCCATGTTACAGTCTCACAGGCTGTGAGTTCTGCCTAACAAAGTACAAAATGGCTCCATCTCTGGCTCTTTCCAAGGCTCTTTAAGCACAAACTGTCCACTTAAGAAATGACACCTCAATTATTTTTACTTTTAACCCAATAACCAACCACCCCTGGCCCACAATGGGGATTTTTGTACCCAATTACAGAACCCCACCCAGAGCGATGGAGAGAAGGTGAAAAAGGAACACAGCCTCCGCCTAAATCCTCCACCTTGCTTTGTATCTATATTACTGTATTCTAAACCCTTAAACTCTGAGTTTCCCACCCTGTGCTGTCACACACTTCTGTTTAACCCCACACCCACAGTCCCAGGGCTGTCACTCCATTTTGGAGCCTTTTCCCCGGGCTCAGGTCAGTGCAGGGTTTGTTTGGGGGTCAGCACAGGAAGGATGGAATTCCCTGTGCCCAGGGCTCCAGGAGGGTGACACCTGCTGAATCCCGTGTGGTGACACCGTGTGGTGACACCGAGCCCTTGGGGACACCTGGCATCACCCCCGGGATGTGCCCAGCTCTCCCCCCTGCCACACCTCTGCCCAGACCCCTCCTGAGGGATCCAGAAATCTGTATTTTTGGGGTAATAAAGGTGAATTTGGGCTCAGGGCTGGCTGTCCCTGCCGTGTCCCATGGGGGACAGATATGCAGGACATCGGGGACACTCTTGTGAGGCTGCAGCTCCCAGCACCCACCCCAGAACCTTTCCCAGCAAGGCACTTAGAGGAAATTGCTATTAAATGGGTTCCTGTAACTCATTTCCAAGGCAGAAATTCGGTATTTCTTTGAAGTGCCCTGCTCTGCAGGGAGAGGCCACGGGAGGAGATGGAGCCACCGTGGGGAGAAAAACCTCCGGATCTGAGTCACAGGAGCCAGTGCTGCTGACAGATAATCACATTTCCCCTCCATCATTTCATTTAACCGTTATTTAGGAGACCCAGAAATGACAAATACGCTTTGAATTATTGGTTTTACAGCGCGGGGTTCTTGTTAACATCCTCGCTGGGTTTTACTGCGGCGACTCGTCCCAGCGCTGATTTGTCGGGATAACCCTGTCCCGGGAGCCGAGGGCGGCTGTCACTGTCACCCCTTCCCTCCTCCTGCAGCCCATCCCTTCTGGGCCAGCCTTCCTCCCTCCTGCCCTGGGGATCCTGGAGCCCAGGGCTGATTTCCCTGCTGGACTGTTATCGTTTCTGACACACCCTCACAGGCAGGGGCTGCTCAGAGGGACCCCCTGTGCCCCCAGGTTCTGCTGCTTTTCGTTGTTTGTGCTTTATTCTCACACAGTTTCAAGAAAACTATGGGTATTTTTAGAACTTATCTGTTTTCTTTATGTATTTCTCCTCTGGGAGGAGAAAGGTGATGGATGGTGATGGTCACCAACGAGGTTGAAGAGGTGGCTCCTGTGTAGCCAGTCTTTGATCCTCTTCTCAAAGTGTTCATAAGATGGAGTCAGGGACATAAAGATCAGAACTTTCCTGCTGACCTTTCTGCTGCCTCCTTGTTCTTTTGTGTCCCTGACAGTGACAGCCCTCTTCCCACAGGGCTCCTGAGGAGCTGGAATCTCACTTGTCCTGCTCCTCCAGCCTCAGCTTCCTTTTAACCAGATTTCTCCTCCCACTTGTTGGTCTGTTCCACTCCAGAGCAGCAGGTCTGGGCTGTGGCATTTCACCTGGACCTGCTCAGCCTCCCAGGGCTGGTGGATTTTTTTGGCTCCCTGATCAGTGCTCCACGTAGCAGTGTGTGTTTTCGGAGTGCAGCTGCAGCCTTTCTGAACCCCAGTCCTGCTCTCCATGGAGAAACTGCTCGGGAAGTGTTCAGGCACAATCCAGCTCGCACAGCCACACACGTTACAGGCTGGCTCAGCAGAGGGGCAGAGGGCTCCCAGCCCCAGAGCAATTCCCAGCAGGTGTTTATTCCATGTGCTGAAGGGGAATCTGGAACCAAAAAGAGGGAACATGTGGTTTTCCTCTGTTATAGAGGGTCTGAGGGTCGTGGGGGGTACAAGGGGCAGGGGGCAAGTGACCATAGGGAAAAGAGGATCAGGACACCAAACCCCAAATGGGGAAACAGGGAAAGGGAATGCCATGGGGTGGGTGATGGACCTGCAAAACCCCAAGAGAACATTGCACAATGTCTGTGAGGATCCATGTGGGGGAGAAGCCTTTTTACACCTGGAGTATCTTTAATCTTCACTTTTCCAGGGAAGGGCAGGTGGAAATTCCTTCAGTGGTACAAGGGACTCCACACTCCAGGAGCTCAGCTGCATCCCACAGTTTGTCTTCAGACTAAAAGCCGTAATTTTATGATTTAGTTCATAATTTAACCTGACAGTGATGAATCCAGGGGATGGTGGCTCCAACAGTCTCCGTTCTGTGTTTCCGTGCCTGGATCAACCAGGGATTTCCTGGAGCAGGGAACATTGATTTCAATTTTTGTTCTGAACAAACAGAAGCTGAAATCCTCCTCGGAGGGAGATCTGAGAGAATTTCCTCCTCAGAAGCTGGTCAGTGGTTTCCAGGCCGGCAGCAGAGCCCGGAATTCTCCTTTGGAGCTGGGCTGCAGCTGGCATCCCCTCAGCTGCCCGAGGAGCAGCAGTGAGCTGCAGCTTTTCATGCACCAGTTCTTCCCCAAACACACTGTCAGGGATGTTCCACTCCTGTGTAAGGGACTGGCAGCCAACCATCCCCAAAAGCCCCAAAACACCGAGGGAAAGGCAACAGCAAGGTGATGATTCTCAGAACCACAAGTGACTCAGGCCTTTGCTCGTCCCTTATTTGCCCTTCCAGTGGTGGCAGCTTTCCCACAGCCTGAGGGGAGGAGTGGGGATGTTCCACGTGTCCCTCTTGTTTTCACGGAGTGACAAAAACAACCTGTATTTATTTTTTTACAGAGATTGTGGGGACATGGTCACGCAAGTCCCTTCTACATTTGTTATCCCCTCCAAACGTTAATGGTACCGGGTGGAAGCTGAAGCATTCACGGGCTGGTTTGTTGTGATCTTTGTGTGAGGAAGCTGGAGGCAGAGTTTGGCGGTCTGTGAGTCTCATTTGGGGGAGGATGGGGGTGATGGGAGAGGGAGAAGGCTCTGCTTTAACCCAGGTGAAGCTCCCTCAGGCAGCGTCTTTAAAATCAGGAATTGTGCCGAGTGCTGGGGTGTGTTTGCTGTCCCTGGCCGGGCTGAATCCCCAGGAGATTCCTGCTGGGAGGGAGGGGACGTGGCTGTCACTGCTCTGTGCTGCTGCCCCGGCAGGGTGGGCTCACAAAACACTGTCACCTGTGTCACAAAGAGGAGTTGGTCATTCAGACTCCTTCCAGGAACTGCCAAAAGCTGGGTTTACAAAAACATTGTCACCTGTGTCACAGAGTGAGGTTTGGTCACTCAAACACCTTCTACAGAATGGCAAAAGCAGGATTCACAAAAAACACTTTCACCTGTGTCACAAAGTGGGGTTTGGTCACTCAAACTCCTTCCAGGGACTGCCAAAAGCTGGGTTTGCAGAAAATATTGTCACCTGTGTCACAAAGTGGGGTTTGGTGACCCGAACTCCTTCCAGGGACTGCCAAAAGCTGGGTTTGCCGTGGCTCTGTGGGAATGAGGCTTTGCAGAGCTGGTGCCAGGGGCTGCTGGGCACTGCCCAGGGTAAAGCTCTCCGAGGAAAATCCCATCAGAAGGGCTGGGGATGACTCACAGGGAAGCCAGGAGTGCAAAAGGCAGTGCAGGGATTGGGGGATGCAGAGATAAGGCTGCATGAGGGTTTAGCAGCTCTCAATCGTTGAGTATTTAAGGTTTACACAGCGATCTGATGGGGTTTACTGGAATTACAGCAGTGCTTAACTACAGATCTGAGATAGCTGCGTCCATCCCATCATGATCCATTCACAGCCAGGTGAAACCAGGTGTACACCCATTTCCAGGGGTGGAAATACCCAAAATCCCCCAGTGAAACCAGGTGTGCACCCATTTCCAGGGGTGGAAATACCCAAAATCCCCCAGTTAAACCAGGTGTGCACCCTTTTCCAGGGGTGGAAATACCCAAAATCCCCCAGTGAAACCAGGTGTGCACCCGTTTCCAGAGGTGGAAATATCCCAAATCCCCCAGTGAAACCAGGTGTGCACCCATTTCCAGAGGTGGAAATACCCAAAATCCCCCAGTGAAACCAGGTGTGCACCCATTTCCAGGGGTGGATATACCCAAAATCCCCCGGTGAAACCAGGTGTGCACCCGTTTCCAGGGGTGGAAATATCCTGAATCCCCCAGTGAAACCAGGTGTGCGCCCGTTTCCAGGGGTGGATATACCCAAATCCCCCCTGGTTCATTCCCAGCCAACCCCTTTGCACCAGAGGGGTGTGAGGAAGCGTGGGGCTCACTCAGCACTGCTGCTTTGGGGCTGGGACATGCTCCCTGTGGCCACCCCCAAATCTCCATCCTGCCCATGACCCAAGGCAGCAGCTCCTGGGCTTCCTTCCCAGCTTTTCTGGGAGCTCCTGGCAGGCTCAGGCTGGCCCAGGGCCCCTGCAGCACCCAGGGGTGCAGCTCCTGAGGAGCTCCTGGGCCAGCTCTGCGCTGGGGGAGCAGCACCAGAGCAAGGCAGGCAGAGCTCCAAGTGCCCATAAACACCTTAAAGCGACATCTGGAGAGCTGCTCGGGAAAAAAAATAAACAGATTTTTATTTATAAGTGATGTGGTTTGGGTTTTTACGGCGTTTTGATGATGCACATAAATTATTGTTTAAAAACCAGGGAATGTAAAAAGTTCTAGGAAGAGGCAGTTGTTGCCTTTGATATTCTCTTTCCTGAGGAATTTGCTGTGTTTTATTTTCAGCTGGCAACTGGAAACCCTGACAATTGCTTTTCATCTTTACTTGTATCTGGAGTTCTACGCTCAAAAAGTTTATGACTATTCCCAGTGTTTGCTATTTAAATAGACAAAATGCACTTTTACTGGAACAACTCCATGTTCAGTGGGATGACAGGAAAGTCACTTTTCTCTGGTGTTTGTTTGGAGGTTTATTCCTTTGGTCTGAGATGTCAAAGGCCACCTGAGCTGTGGGTTTGGGGGTGTTTGCAGCTGATCCAGGACATGAGAGGTGCTGGCCCTGGGGACCCCGCGGTGACAGGGGCTCCTGGGAGCCCCTCAGTGCCCCAGGGCCGGGGGTTCAGGACTGAAACACTGAGAGATAATTAAATGAGTTGGGTTTTGTTGGGTCACTGCTGGAAAAAGCAGCGTTTCCAGGACTGCAGTGCTCTCCCTTCCCATCTCAGCCAGCTTTCCACAGCAGCAGGACCCGCAGCGTGGGGCCACTTTCCCTCTGCGGGAGCTCCAGGAGCAGAACGTGGCTCAGGAAAGCCCTCGGCAGCAGGAGGGGCAGCAGCGTGGGGTGCACCTGCCTGTCCAGATGCCAATGTCCGTCTCACGGTTCTTATTTTTCAGTTGCCCCCACAATTCAGGAACTTAAATCCAGCGGTGTGGTGCTTGGAGGGAACGGCCTGATCCGGTGCGAAGGTGCAGGAGTGCCTGCCCCGCTCTTTGAGTGGTTCAAAGGAGAGAGGAAGTAAGTAGCCACTGCTCTGCCCACCCCTCGTGTGCCAGGGCTGCTGCCAGCCTGGGGCTGCCCCGGGGCCCAGCCCAGCACCTCCCGGCTCTGGGAGCTGCCCCCAGCCTCCTGTGCTGTCACAGGGGAGATGGTGAACGTGCTGCAGGAATTCCAGCCTTTAGCACTGAGAACCCGCCAGAAGGATTCTGGTGTCATTTGTCTCCCTCGGCTTTGAGAGCAGGGCTGTGGGCTGGTGTGAGGTGCCCTGCAGCCAAGGGGCTCAGGGGAGCGCTGAACCCTAAAACCTGCCCCTGTGCTTTGTGTGCAGCCCTCTGCCCTTGGGGGTCACGGGGGCTGTGGCACAGCAGCAGTGTCCCTGCAGGGTCACCTTTATCCCAAAGGCAGCTCCCTGAGCAGGGAGGTGGTTTTCTCGTGGACAGGACATTCTGGTTTGCAGCTCTGGGCTAGTGCAGGAGTCGTTTCTCTTGTGCTCACACGCTGGTGCAAAAGCTGCTGGATATTGTCCCTTGGAGCTGGGGAGCTTCGGGAATTTCCCGGCTTCCAAGTGCTGGGTTTTTTCAGCTTGAACGTCCCATTAAACCTGGGAGCTGGCAGGAGAATATTAACGACCCTCTTTCACAGAGAGCCATCTGTCAGCTCCTTGCTCAGCTGCTCCCCTCCTGCAGCACGAGCTGCTGTCCTCCTCCCTCTCTGCTGAGCCCCTGCACATCCTAAAGCTCCTCCTGACCTGCTCTCTCCTGTGTGGGCTGGGCACGCTCCTCCTGTGTTGGGGAAATCCATCTGCACCCCATTTCCCTGGCTGCCCGTGGCTGTGCTGTGCCCATCCCGGGGGCAGCTCCAGCACAAAGACCCTTTCTGTGGGGACATTCCAGAGCAGCTTTTGGCACTCTGGGTCCCAGGAGTGGCTCCCAGCACTCAGTGATGACACACTGATCACCTTCCTGCTCATAACTCTGCCCAAACTCGGCTGAGCACGTTCAGTGCCAGGAGAGGCTGAGCAGAGCATTTCAGGACACCCATCTGTGCTTCTGCTCCTGTTTGGATTGATGTTCCACCTCAGCAGGAAAAGCTCTGGGTCCTGCTGGGCCCTGCTGGGTCCTGCTGGGTCCTGCTGGGCCCTGCTGCTCAGACATTGGGTACAGTCTGGTGCTCCATCCTTTCAGGAGTTGGGCTCTGATGATCCTTGGGGGCCCCTTCCAGCTCAGGGGGTGCTGTGAGCTCCTGTTGGTGCAGGACTGCAGCGGTGCTGGGGATCTCTGAGCCCCATCCCCTGCAGGAAAGAGGAAAACACCCACAGGTGGAGGTTTTTTGGGGCTGATTTTGGATCCAGTGTGTCCCCTCTGCCCCTGGATGATGGGCAGCCAGCTCAGGGTGAGCCTTGGGCAGCTCAGGGTGAGCCTTGGGCAGCTCAGGATGAATCCTGGTTAGCACAAGATAAACTTTGGCCAGCTCAAGGGTGAACCTTGGGCACTCAGGATGAACTTTGGCCAGTTCAGAATGAGTCTTGACCAGCTCAGAATGAACTTTGACCAGCTCAGGATGAATCCTGCATAGCACAGGGTGAAATTTGGCCAGCTCAGGGTGAGCCCTGGCTAGCACAGGATGAACTTTGGCCAGCTCAGGATGAATCCTGCATAGCACAGGGTGAAATTTGGCCAGCTCAGGGTGAGCCCTGGCTAGCACAGGATGAACTTTGGCCAGCCCAGGCAGTGCTCTGGTGCAGAGCTCAGGAGGTCCAGCTCTCAGAGGGAGCTCGCAGCAGCACCTCCATGCCCCTGCAGATAATTCCAGCTGTACCCATGGCTGGATTCCCACCCTGGGACTGACACCCTGCTGCATTCTCTGTGACACAATGGAGAGGTCCCCGCTTTGTTCAGATCCTCGTGGGCTGGGACTCCTCTAGTTCAGAAATCTGGATGGATTGTTCAGTAAATGAGCAGGGGGACTCAGCCCTGGGATCATAACTGTGTGTGCAGTGTCTGAAACAAGGCTTTTGGGGGTGGAAACTGCATTGCTGTTACCGAGATTAATGTAAATCCAAACCCACCATTGCCAGGCTCCAGGGACCACCTCATCATGAAATAACCATTAAAGCTAAACACGGAGGCACTAACAGACTGCTCTGAGTTAAAGTTATTGCTCTGGGAGAGCAGAGAGGGCGAATTCTGCCTAATCACTGAGTTCCCAGAGTTCTGCTCACCACCTCCCCACGGGTGCTGGTGCACAGGGCGGGGAGAGCTGGAGGAAATCTGGGGGAGAAGCTGATAGAAGAATTAATCTTAAACTCAGTCTTGACAATCTTAAAATTGTCACAGAAACAATGCTTGGATTAGAAGAGGGTCTTCAAGTTTATTCCATTTATCCCATTTCTCCCCTCTGCCAGGGCAGGGACACCTCCCACTGTCCCAGGGACACCTCCCATTGTCCCAGGGTGCTCCAAACCCCAGGGTCCAGCCTGGCCTGGGACACTGCAGGGATCCGGGGACACTGCAGGGATCCAGGGATATTGCAGGGATCCAGGGATATTGCAGGGATCCAGGGACACTGCAGGGATCCAGGGATATTGCAGGGATCCAGGGATATTGCAGGGATCCAGGGACACTGCAGGGATCCAGGGACACTGCAGGGATCCAGGGATATTGCAGGGATCCAGGGGCACTGCAGGGATCCAGAGGCACTGCAGGGATCCAGGGATATTGCAGGGATCCAGGGATATTGCAGGGATCCAGGGACACTGCAGGGATCCAGGGACACTGCAGGGATCCAGGGATATTGCAGGGATCCAGGGACACTGCAGGGATCCAGGGATATTGCAGGGATCCAGAGACACTGCAGGGATCCAGGGGCACTGCAGGGATCCAGGGATATTGCAGGGATCCAGGGATATTGCAGGGATCCAGGGATATTGTCAGGGATCCAGGGACACTGCAGGGATCCAGGGGCACTGCAGGGATCCAGGGACACTGCAGGGATCCAGGGACACTGCAGGGATCCAGGGATATTGCAGGGATCCAGGGATATTGCAGGGATCCAGGGACACTGCAGGGATCCAGGGACACTGCCAGGGGTGGGATGGGCTGTTAGAAATGTGTGTGGCTTTGAAGATGGTTGGGAAAGGATTCCCTGCGGAGAGCAGAGTGCCTTCACCGTGCCATCTCAGATCCCACACGTCTACTCTCAGTTTGTGTTCTGGGGTCACAGAAATTAGGACTCAGACATTAAACAGCCACAGGGAGGAAGCCCAAAAGCCACCTAAATAAAACATTAAAATATTAATTCCCTTTTCCTTCTCAAAGCAAACAAGACTCACATTGGAACAACAGAACTCATTATCATGGCCTCATCAATTAGAGCAGAGCAGGTTGCTGAGATGAAAGCAGAGGCAGGCCCGGGGCTGGCACTGCTGGGGATGCCTGGGAAACATCCCTGGAATGACAAGGAGCTGCTTTTCCCTTTAAAAATGCCAAAAGGCAAAGGGGCAAGGAAGGTGCAGGGTGGCTGCACACAGCCCAAAATTCTGCTGCAGCCTGGGAGTGACTGGGTGAGGCCAGACGAGAAATTGTCAGTGTGAGCTCAGCCCTGAGTGCAGGGAGCAGGGAATTCCTGGGGAAAAACATCTGCTCCCTGCAGCTGCACAGCCTGGGCAGGATGGGACCCTGGGCAGGATCAGAGCCTGGGCAGCTCCTGCTCTGGGAATGTGTGTGCTCATGGATTTACATCTGTGCCCAGCCCTGCGTGTCCCAGAACTTCCAGTCCTGAGCACTCAGTGCCAGTAACTGAATCCTAACCCTAAACCTAACCCTGACCCTAACCCTGACCCTGACCCTGACCCTGACCCTAACCTTGACCCTGACCCTAATATTGACCCTAACCCTGACCCTGACCCTAACCCTGACCCTAATCCTAGCCCTAACCCTGACCCTGACCCTAACCCAAATCCTGACCCTAACCCTGACCCTGACACTAACCCTGACCCTAATCCTAGCCCTAACCCTGACCCTGACCCTAACCCAAACCCTGACCCTAATATTGACCCTAACCCTGACCCTGACCCTAACCCTAACACAGGGAGGGGATGTGGAGCAGAGGGAGGGGAAGGGCCCTGAGCTGCACCCTGGGCAGCCTGGGGAAGGCATTAGGCACAGCAGGCACACTCAATTCTTTTGAGGCAGATGTCACCTGTGACAGGGCATGCTGACAGTAAAAATCCCAATACTCCTTTTTTTCTTGGAAAAAGAAAGGAGTTAAGAAAAACATTTTCAGCTGAAATGGAGATGGTGCAGCTCAAACTCTGGTTAGGGGCCAAGGGCTGGAGCTGGCTTGGGAACAGCTGGTGGAAACCACAGGAGCCCAGACTGGGTGGGAGTGGGAAGGACCTAAAACCCCACCCAGAGCCACCCCTGCCATGGCAGGGACACCTCTCACTGACCCAGGGTCACCTCTCACTGACCCAGGGTCACCTCCCACTGTCCCAGGGACACCTCCCACTGTCCCAGGCTGCTCCAGCCCCAGTGTCCAGCCTGGGACACCTGCAGGGATCCAGGGGCAGCCCCAGCTGCTCTGGGCACCTGTGCCAGGGAGCAGCACAAACGGGGGGTTTGGGAGTGAAGAACCCTTTAGGAATTTCCTGCAGCAGAGGCAGGAAACACAGGCACAGCCATTGGTGGGTTTGGAGGAGAACATCCATATGAAAAGGGCTGAAGGGACAAATTTGGTCCTGGCACAGAAGTTTTCTCTTTCTGGACCAAAGATGACTCTCCCAAGAGCAGTGCTCACCCCACAGCAGGCACTGCAATCCCATTTTTATGTTTTCTTGCCCAAGGGATGTGGCACGGCCTCTGCCCAGCCCTGGGCTGGAAGAGCAGAGCCCTTTCCAGCCCCACACAGTGCCCAGGGAGGAGAATGCCCGTGTGTGCAGCCGGGGATGGGAGGAGAGGCACTCCCACAGCAGCGAGCGCTGCTCAGTGCACGGCTGCGCTTACCGACACCTTTGCCGAGGTTTTCACACAGAACGGCAGGAGATGGCATTAATTCCCGGGATATGTGATTATATCCTTCAATACAGCAGGCAGGAATTGTGTTCTTCATCCGGAACTCTGCTCCTTGTGGGAAATGGAGGGAATTATGAGTAATAACTGTAGCGAGTTTTTAATAACACGGGTCCCCTTCTCGTCTCCTTGTTTGATCAGACATGCTTTGCCTACCACAACATCATTAAACTTGGCTCTCCTGCTTTGTCCTGGAGCCCAGCAATGCCCCTGCCACGGCTGTGGGAGCAGCATCCAAACCCCTGCATTTCTCCTGGGAATTTGGGCTGGGAAGCTCGGAGCTGGCTGACAAGAGTCCTGATTTGGCTTTTTGCTGTGCTTCATTACCTGATCCTGCCCAGGCTGCTGCCTCAGCAGCGCTGCTGGAGCATTTTGTCCCTAATTGCAAGGCTCATTTGCAGCTCTAGAGCCCCACAAAGGAAACCACTGCCACAATCCTGGCTCCTGATCCTCGCCTGTGCAAGGGCACGACGAACTCCAGAGGCTGAAAAAGCCAGGCTCACAATCCCACCCAGTCACACTTCTGATCCTCACCTGCCATCAGCAGGGCTGTGCAGGCACACAACAAACTCCAGAGGCTGAAAAAAACCCTCTTAGGAAGACTTTCCACCTCCCCTTTCTGCGGCAGGGAGGGTATTTCAATTCCCAGGTTAAAATCCGAGCTCTGTATCCAGGAGTTTCTGTCCCTGCTGCTCCAGGCAGCACCATCCCCTGAGCTCCCCCAGCCCCAGGGCTGCCTGTGGCCCCTCCAAAATCCAGGAATTGTGCTCAGCTCAGGCGCTGGCAGCTTGCAAAGAGCTCCCAGTGCTCCCAGGGCTGCAAAACCAGGAAAGAGCAGAGACCTACGAGAGAGAGAGAAATAAAAAGAAATAAACCTTGGTCGTGGTACGTGAGTTATAGACGTTTTCTTTTTGCTTTCTAGACTGATCAATGGTCAACAAGGAATCACTATTAAAAATTATAGTACGAGATCCCTTCTTACTGTTACCAATGTGACAGAGGAGCACTTTGGCAACTATACTTGTGTCGCTGCCAACAAGCTAGGGACGACCAATGCCAGCCTGCCTCTCAACCGTAAGTAACGGGGACGTGTGGCCAGCCTCAGGGTCGGTTCTGCCACCCCTGCACCCCAGAGGAACGAGGAGCAGTGGGACTGTTCCCTCTTCCCACCCTCTGCACCCCAGAGGAACGAGGAGCAGTGGGACTGTTCCCTCTTCCCACCCTCTGGATCCCAGAGGAACGAGGAGCAGTGGGACTGTTCCCTCTTCCCACCCTCTGGATCCCAGAGGAACGAGGAGCAGTGGGACTGTTCCCTGGAAACACCCTGGAAATGTCGTTGTGTCCATTGGAGGTTCTGTACCTGGTGGTGGCTGTTCTGTGCTGGGGAAGGTTTGGGGTTCTGAGAGGTTCGTTTGGGTTCTGAGGTCTGCATTGGGGTTCTGGTATCTGCATTTGGGTTCTGAGAGGTTCGTTTGGGTTCTGAGGTCTGCATTTGGGTTCTGAGGGGTGCATTTGGGGTTCTGAGAGCTGCATTTTGTGTTCTGAGGGGTGCATTTGTGTTCTGAGGGATGCATTTGGGTTCTGAGGGGTGCATTTGGGTTCTAAGAGCTGCATTTTGTGTTCTGAGAGCTGCATTTTGTGTTCTGAGGGGTGCATTTGGGTTCTGAGGGGTGCATTTGGGTTCTGAGGGGTGCATTTGAGTTCTGAGAGGTTCGTTTGAGTTCTGAAAGCTGCATTTTGTGTTCTGAGGGGTGCATTTGGGTTCTGAGGGGTGCATTTTGGGGGGATCAGGGCTCTGCCAGCCCACCCCACCCTGCCATGGCGCTGTGCACAGCCACAGCTGCCTGCTCACAGCAACCACAGATCGCTGAGGGGCCACTGCAACAAAGGGCAGAGATTTCCCAGCACATTCCCAGGAATGCCCCGACCTGGACACCTGGGATGTGCAGGAGCTCTGTCCTGTGGAGATTTGGGATGTCCCAGGGCTCTGTCCCATGGAGATTTGGGATGTCCCAGGGCTCTGTCCCATGGAGATTTGGGATGTCCCAGGGCTCTGTCCCATGGAGATTTGGGATGTCCCAGGGCTCTGTCCCATGGAGATTTGGGATGTCCCAGAGCTCTGTCCTGTGGAGATTTGGGATGTCCCAGAGCTCTGTCCTGTGGAGATTTGGGATGTGCCAGCAGGGCTCTGTCCCATGGAGATTTGGGATGTCCCAGGGCTCTGTCCCATGGAGATTTGGGATGCCCCAGGGCTCTGTCCCATGGAGATTTGGGATGTCCCAGGGCTCTGTCCCATGGAGATTTGGGATGTGCCAGCAGGGCTCTGTCTCATGGAGATTTGGGATGCCCCAGGGCTCTGTCCCATGGAGATTTGGGATGTCCCAGGGCTCTGTCCCATGGAGATTTGGGATGTCCCAGGGCTCTGTCCCGTGGAGATTTGGGATGTCCCAGGGCTCTGTCCCATGGAGATTTGGGATGTCCCAGGGCTCTGTCCCATGGAGATTTGGGATGTCCCAGGGCTCTGTCCCATGGAGATTTGGGATGTCCCAGGGCTCTGTCCCGTGGAGATTTGGGATGTCCCAGGGCTCTGTCCCATGGAGATTTGGGATGTCCCAGGGCTCTGTCTCATGGAGATTTGGGATGCCCCAGGGCTCTGTCCCGTGGAGATTTGGGATGTCCCAGGGCTCTGTCCTGTGGAGATTTGGGATGTCCCAGGGCTCTGTCTCATGGAGATCTGGGATGTCCCAGGGCTCTGTCCCATGGACACCTGGGATGCCCCAGAGCCCTGTCCCACCTCGGTTTGCCCGTCCTTGGTGCAGAGAGGTGAAATCCCCAGGGCAGACAAGGAGCAGTGTCAGAGGGGCCCTGTGGGTGCCCGGTGTGGAGCTGCCCACAGTGAGTCTCCAGAGGTGTTTTTAGCTGTGGCTTGGTAGAATTTCACTGCTGCTGGAGGTCCAGCTGTCCAAAGGTGTTCGTGGTGGAGCTCTGGTGCTGCTCTGCTCTGAAACAATCTCTGAAAACAGAGACAAAACTCGGGGTGTATCCTGCATGGAAAGATATTCCTCACCGAGCGCAAACGCAGAATTTCAGTTCCTCAAATCCCCCAGTTATTGCCTTCCTTCCATGAAACCTCCTCCTGAACGTTCCCCCCACGTGATGAGTGTTGGCAGGGGCGCCTAAATCCCTGCAGGAGAGATGTGACAGGCACAGAATAACAGGGAGCCGCTGCTGCCATTTATTTAATATTTCAGGGGTCATTACCAAAGTGGGAACGATGACGTTACACTCATTTTAAACGGGAAATGCAAGTGGAAACAAAGGAAAATTAAGCCAGAAGGAGCTGGAATTTGGTGTATTTGCAATTCAGAGCAGGTAAAAGGAAGGTCTGGCTTCGTTTGAACAGAGCAGAGCTGAATCTGTCTCAGAGCTGCAGCCAGGATTTTTTCCATCTTGAAGTGTGAGGTGCCTTGTAGCCACCCTGGAAAAGCACTTTGAGATGCAGAGGTTGGAAATGTCATAGAAATACCAAGTGCAGTGGTACAAATCATAAAAATAGATGTTCTCCATCATGAAAGAGAGTGGGGAGCAGGATGGTCTGAGAGGAAATACGGAAATCTGGGTCTGCTCCTGACCTCGGGAGGGAAATGGGGGATGTTGGCTCAGGGCTCTGACTCAAAGACCAAGCTGAAATGCTATTTTATTTTATTTTATTGTATTTTATTTAATTTTATTTTATACCATGATTTTATTTTCTTTTTCTTTCTTATTTTATACTGTGGTTGTTTTAATCCAGTCAAATCAAGGAGAGCTGTCCTAAAGGTGGTGATTTGGATTTTGCTTTGGAGTGGGGATCGTTTGGTGAAGTTTTTCCTTTGCTTAAAATTCACATCATTATCATCTAGAAACATTACACCTTTAAAAAAAAAAGGCAAAGAAAAAAAATTAACAATAATTCTCGGGGTAGCAACTGGTTAAGTGTGGACTCCTTAATCCCTCCGGGAGAATTTTCCCCTGTGCAAGTGTTGGATTTCATTCTGCTGGCACTGGTTGTGGCCATATGTACGGGCTCAGGTATGTGTGAGGGAGCCGAGAGCTCAGCAGACTCTGGATCGAGTGTGGAGTTCAGTCAGCGCGGTTCCGGCTGTCACCGAGAGGGTTAAAGTGGGGTGCTGCCCCACCTCAGGGCGTGTGCGGGCTGTGCCTGCCCTGGGGGGCACAGGGTGAGCCGGGCAGTGGCCTCCTAAGGGATCTGGAGCCCCAATTCCTGGGAAACTCCTGGGGTGTGCAGGGACAGGAGAGGGGGATCCCAAATCCCCTACAGGAACAGCTCAGCCCCTCAGTGAGGGGACCTGGGGGAGCTTTGGGATTCCCCATCCCATGGGAAACCCCTGGGGTGTGCAGGGACACGGGAGGGGGATCCCAAATCCCCTACAGGAACAGCTCAGCCCCAGTGTGACCCCAGGCTGTGACCCCTGAGCACAGGGCCCCCTGCACGGCCACTGTCACCCCCTTGGCCAGCACCCGGGGCACTCAGTGGCCACTGCCTGCTCTCTGCTCTCAGGGTGGGGCTTTTTCACAAAAACGTTCCAGCAGAGCTGGAAAACCTGTGGGGTTTTTCTTTGCTGGAAAACCTGTGGGGTTTTCTTTGCTGAAAACCTGTGGGGGTTTTCTTTGTTGGAAAACCTGTGGGGTTTTCTTTGCTGAAAACCTGTGGGGTTTTTCATTGTTGGAAAACCTGTGGGGTTTTCTTTGCTGAAAACCTGTGGGGTTTTTCATTGTTGGAAAACCTGTGGGGTTTTTCTTTTGTTGGAAAACCTGTGGGGTTTTTCTTTGCACATCCCCATATAACAAACATAATATACATAATGCAGATAATGCAGATAATGCAGATAAAGTGCCCAAGTGACACCACAGCTGTGCACAGCTGGGGACCTTCCTGGGGACAGGACTGAGCCCAGTCTCCGTTCCTGGGATCTGCATCCCATTACACAAAAGCCCAGGAGGGAAGGAAAGGGATAATCCCCTTCACCGTGGGGAGGACTCTCTGTGATCCATCAGGGAGCCCAGGGCTGGCAGAGGGCCACGGGGATGGTGAAGGAACACCAGGACAAGGGCCAGGCTGTCCCTCCCCGTGCCTCTGTGACCTGGAGGCGCCTCCATGGAGCTATGCAGTGTCCCAGAGTGGGGACAACCAGGAGAACTCTCTGGGCTGTGGCTGCTCCCCAGGGACAGGGGACAGCCCCAGATGTCACCCAGAGCCACCCGTGCCCTGGGGACAGACAGGCAGGTCACTGGTTGGGTGCTGTGAGATTCCAGAGCCTGGGAACACCACGGGTTCATCCTGTCCCTGACTGAACACCCCCAGATCCAGCCATTGATAATAAACCCAGCAGCTGCAAAAGAGGGGTTCTGAGCCTGGCGGGGACAGCGCAGAGAAAAAATGAATAATCAAGGGGAATTTGCTAATTATTCACGGCTGGGTCTTCGGGAGCTGTGCTGGTTTTTGTAGGGGAAGTGTTTGAAGTGTGGGATCCCTGATAAGAGGCACCTTTCTTACGAAATGCTCAGGGAGCATCCGTGTCCTCTCCTGCCAGCTGCCAGAGGAGTTGGGTTTTACATGCCTCTATGTAAAAACCAATTTTGTTTACGTGGTTCTATCATTTTTTTTCTGGTTCCGTGACCCAGAGGTGTTTCTGATGCCCAGGTTTCTCCAGAACCCCTGGATTTATTGCCAGTAACTGTGACAAAATGTCAATACCTGTGAAAAGCTGCCCAGGAGGTGGGCAGTGACATTTGGAGGGAGCAGGAGCCCCGTCAGAGGGACGTGGTGGTGTTTTCTGTGCTGGTTTAACCACACCAGGAGTCCCCTGAGCAAACCTCTGACTGAGCACCCCTGGCTGGTGCCACAGCTTTGGAACGTTTTGGGTGAGCCCCACATCCCCCGTGGGGTTCCTGTCCCCCATCCCAGGCTGGGTGTGGGCAAGGCTCATCAGCAATTTGCACAGCCTTCGTTAATTGCTGTGTTCACGGGGCTCAGTGCCATCCCCAAACTCAGCAGTTCCATTTTATGGACTGGGAAACCACATCTTTGGAAATGTGTCAGGCTCCTGCTCAGCTTTAGCTCTTCAGCTCTGCCTGGCCCACCAGATCTGACATTTCTGGAGAGAAATGCACTCTCCAGGGAAATTCCCTTTGTGTCCACAGTTTCTGCTGCTGTCCAATTACCTAAGAAAGATTTTGCTATTTTATCTCTCAAATACCGGCCTGGATAGCAAATCACATTTCAATTTGCATAGTTCTGTCTCAGCCGGGCGGGCTGGTCTGCATCAGAAAATATAATATAAAACGTGGCTGTAGGTATATATATATATTTATAAAGTTAAATGGAAATTCCTGTTCTCATTAGGAGCCTGCTGAAAGCCTGCTGCAGTCAGTCAGAGGACAGTTATTGATTTAACGAGGTTTGGATCCAGCCCCAGGTCTCCTGGAGCCATCGCTGTGCAGGGAACTGGTGCCTGCAGCTCGTTTTTCCCTCATCCCTCCCAGCCCTGCCCCTGGCTGCAGCCACTGTCCTGAGCTCCTCCAGCTCCTCCTTTAGCTGTGATGTATTTGGGACTCTGTGGTGCCCAGGAGCAGCTCTGAGCTCACAGTCAGTGTCACTCAGCTCTGCACACAGCAGGGACACAAAACAAATCCTTCTCCTGCTGCACACCAAGGACAACTTTCAGCCCCAGAGCACAAACAAGGGTGGGCTGGAGGGAGGGAGAAGAAGGACGGGAGCTCACAGCCCGGAGCTGGAATGGGACAATTCAACCCCAAGGTGCAAGTGGACCAAAACTTATAAAAATGTGAGACCTCATGACCATTTTGGATCCATTTTGTGTCCATTTTGTGACCATTTTTGAGTCTATTTTGTGACCATTTTTGCATCCATTTTGGGTCTACCTTGGGTCCATTTTGTGATCATTTTGTGACCACTTCTTGACCATTTTGTGTGCATTTTGTGACCATTTTGGGTCCTCCCTGGGTGTAGCCCTGGCCAGGCTCCTGCCCTGCCCAAGGTGTACAAGAAAACCTTCCTGGTGCCTCTCTCTCAGCTGAGGCAGAGCCTCTCTGCGATCCCAGAGCAGATTCCTGAGGCAGAGCCGGGAACTCGGCTCCTCACATTCATATATTCACAGGGAATTAGATAAATGGCCAAATCCCCCATTTGTGTAAGTCATAATAATTCCGTTAAACGGTGGGTTTGAGCTCCCTCCATATGGATGCCAACTGCTGCTCCAGGTAACAATTACCCAGAGTTATGAAGGAATTTTCTCTAAATCCATTTTCCAGCTTGAGCTTTATTATGAATTATGTGACAATAAGTGACGGAGATGGGATGAGGCAGAAATAACCCATTTGAGCAAGGCCAGGAACACAAGTTTCTCCTTGACATTTAGCAGAAATTGAAAGGCCTGAGAGTGAATCAGGAAAAGAAATCAAACAAAAATCAAGCAGAAGCCCAGGGCCCTTTGCTGTGGGTTCTTGCTGAGGTTCCCCCACGCTCTGGTTTGTTCTGTTTGTGTTTATATTTGTGAATTCTGCAGTTACCCATAGCTCATGGGGCTCAGGTTCATCTCCTCACCCCCCTGGTTAAATCAGAGGGGTTGAAGTGTGGCCAAATCTTCATCTCAATTATCAGTCAATGATCATCAGACCCTGGAATATCCTGAGTTGGGAGGGACCCACAGCGACCACTGAGCCACCTCCTGGCCCTGCACACCCCCTCCCTGTCCCTGGGAGTGTTGTCCAGACAGTGAATTCAAACATTCCAGCTCATCCACGGCACTTCATTCCCTGCCTCTGCCCCTCAGGGGGAGAAGCACAGGGCTCACTGTAACTCCAGTTTCTTCTCAGAGTAGGAATACCTCAAGCTAAATTAAAAAAAAATAAAAAACCCAAAGAATACTTTGTGTAACAAACGGGATAAAGACAGGAAGTGCTATAATTAGCACTATAAATATGATAATATTCATAATAATAAAACAAAAAAATGATATAAATGTATTTTACAGCTCAGTCTGGAGCACAAACTTCAGCTTGGCCTCCAAACTTCGGGAGGAGGGAGGAGGAGGCTCAGGAAGGGGAGATAGGAAATGGGGGATGAAACAATCCCCAAGTGAAGGGATTAAAGACAATTACTGTCTATCCTGGGCTGCAAAAGTGGGTTATGGAATATTGGCGAGCCTGGAGAAGGTGCACTGGGAAGTTTTCTCATAACCCAGGCCCAGGAGAGAGTCACTTACACTGAGCAGTGACGAATTTTAAACCCAATGCAAAGCGCTTCTTCATCAGAAGGTTATTAAGTGCAGAAATTATTTTCAACTCAGGTTGTTGAGCAAAGCTCAGGGGGCTTTACAAAGGAATTAGATATTGATCACGGATATCCCGAGTTTTCAGAGAGATCAGAAAATGGATTTTAAATCCAAGGCTTTGGTATTTAAGAAAATAATCTAACAGGCTGGAAAATGCCAAAACTGAAATAATTTCCCAGATAAATTCTGGGTTAATTGACAGAAGCGTTTGCTTAAACCCAAACATTTACCTGGTAAAGTTTGTGTGCTTCTATGGAGCCAAGCGTCTGTAATTTAGGGATTTCCAGGAAATACAGAGAGATGGTGATTCCACAGCTCCCACTGCTGCCGTGAGCTCCTGAGTGTGTGAAGGAAAAGAGGAAGGGCAGGAAAAATAAATCTTTTTTTTTTTTTTTTTTTTTTTTTTTTTTTTTGCCTGCAAAGAGAGCTAAAAATCTAAAAATAACTTCAGGGGTTTGAAAACAACAGGTTTTCAGCCAGCCCACGCCACGAGCACTAATTAACCTCTGTGCTGAACCACGGAAGTAACAAAATGCTGAGGTGCCCCGACGAGCCTGGAAAATCAAGAGCCCAATTACTGCTCCCCTTCATCCCACCTCCGGGTTTGTGCGTGGAGATTTGGGCTGGATTTGCAATAATAAATTCAGCATAAAAAGCGTTTCTCTTCTCGGGGCTCTTCCCAGCCTCGGGTGGGAGGCTCTGCCATCAGAGGCTTCGGTGGCTGGTGGCAGAACTGCTCGCAGAAAAAGGCCTGTAATGAATTGTTCAGAAAGCTCCTTTCCCCCCTTGCACATCTAAAACAACAAAGCTGATTTCTTGACTTTTAAATGTCCTGCCATGAAGCACCTACAGCAATAATTTGAATTTTACTGTGGGGAAGGGCGCTGTTCCTGTAGAGGCCATTTCCTATAAATTGCCCCGATATTCAGATTTTTTAAGGCTTGGCAGTGTTTAGATTTACCAACTTTATTCAAAAATAAAACACAACCATGAGAGCTGGATCATTTAAATTCTGCTAATTTATTCAGTTAAAATTACATTCCAAGGGAGAGAAGCAAACTTTGAATTTTTTAAAATTGCTGGGGATGTGAGGAATTAAGGGACAAATCTCCTGGAGTGACCGCACCCTCTGACGATGCAGCAGCCTGAATTTAGGCCATGAATTGTGTTTTCCCGAGGCGGGTGCTGAGCTGTCCAGGGTGCTGCAGGTGCGGGGGAAAATCCCCGCAGGAACGGGAAATGGGATCGCGCTGTGGCTTCTCTGCATCAAAGGGCACAGAAATGTTGGGAGGGGGAGAGTTTAAACTGTAATTTTACAGCCAGAGGTAGTTCTGTGCATTCCTTCAGCTTCTCCGTCAAGGTAATTTGATTTATTCGTCTTAATCAAGTGCTGAGTTTAAAAGAAAAAATTGGCTGCTGCTAATATCAGAGCAGAATGTTGTATAAAGGAATGTCTGGATAATATCAGAATGTTGTATAAGGGAGGTCTGGTTCCTAAAAGCACTTTGGAAAGTCATTTTCCAGGTGCATTCCCCTTTTGGGAAGTCCTTTTCCAGGTGCATTCTCCTTTTGGAAAGTCCTTTTTGAGATACATTCCCCGTTTGTAAAGTCCTTTTCCAGGTGCATTCTCCTTTTGGAAAGTCCTTTTCCAGGTGCATTCCTCTTTTGGAAAGTCCTTTTCCAGATACATTCTCCTTTTGGAAAGTCCTTTTGCAGGTGCATTCCCCTTTTGGAAAGTCCTTTTTCAGAGACATTCCCCTTTTGGAAAGTCCTTTTCCAGGTGCTCTGCGGGTTTCAGCGTCCCTGGTTCCATGGCTGATGCCCTGCTCCTGTCCCCAGGAGCCATCAGTGCCAGGGCAGGCGGCTGTGTCCCCGGGGCTCCTCTGGCCCTGCAATCACCCACATCAGGGTTTCCCCCTGCCCTGCTGCCCCCTGGGGCTCCGGGAAGGTCCCACTCAGGTCGTGGGTGCCAGGCTGGCTCAGGGGGGGACCACAGAGTGTCACTGGTGTCACCCCAGAGCACAGGATTGTGTCCCAACGGTTCTGGAATTTCCCCAGAGAGGAGACTCCACAGCCCCTTTGCACAATCTGTTCAGGGCTGGGCACTGCCCAGGAGAGAAGTCGTGCGGGGGGAATTGCTGGGATCAATCCCTGCTCATGCCTCTGGTGCCATTGCTGGGCCTGGAGCAGAGCCTGGGCCCTGCTCTGACCCTCCTGCACTCAGGGACAGACAGGGACAGACAGGGACACCTGGGGACACTCAGGGACAGACAGGGACACCAAGGGACACCTGGGGACACTCAGGGACAGACAGGGACACCAAGGGACACCTGGGGACACTCAGGGACAGACAGGGACAGACAGGGACACTCAGGGACACCCAGGGACACCCAGGGACACCTGGGGATGCATAAGGACACCTGGGGACACCCAGGGACAGACAGGGACACCCGGGGACAGACAGGGACAGACAGGGACACCTGGGGACACTCAGGGACAGACAGGGACAGACAGGGACACCTGGGGACAGACAGGGACACCCAGGGACACCTGGGGACGCATAAGGACACCTGGGGACAGACAGGGACACCCAGGGACACCTGGGGACGCATAAGGACACCTGGGGACATGCAGGGACACCTGGGGACACTCAGGGACAGACAGGGACACCTGGGGATGCATAAGGACACCTGGGGACACTCAGGGACAGACAGGGACGCCCAGGGCTGAGGGCCCCTCTCCCTGGGGCTCCTCTCCAGGCTGAGCAGCCCCCGCTCCCTCAGCCTCTCCTGGGCACGGAGATGCTCCAGGCCCTTCCTCAGCTCCAGGAGCTCCTGTCCCTGCTGTGCTGAGGATCCAGAGCTGGACACAGCACCCAGAGGTGCCTCCAGGGCTGGGCAGGGGAGAAGGATAATCTGCTCCTTCTTAAACTCCAACTCCATCTTAATTAATCTCCTTTCACCGAAATTGTAGTCATTTGATGAATCTCATCATGACATGGGCACATCTCCCGTGTAATTTATCGAGATTGTAATGATTCATTTGATAGGCATTGTCTGTGGGCTTGGGCTCGTCAGGGATCAGCAGAGCTATAATTACGCAGTAATTACTAAATAACTTATTCACAAATTGCTGTGCCAGTGAAAGCAAATAGCAGAGCAGCTGAGGAGGATCCAGCTCTGGGCACGTGTTCGACCCTGCGAGGAGTGTGGGGATGGGGCTGGCCCCGAGCCGGACGGGGATCCAGGGAGCAGAGGGAGCAGAGGGAGCAGAGGGGATCAGAGGGATCAGAGGGATCAGAGGGATCAGAGAGATCAGAGGGGATCAGAGGGATCAGAGGGATCAGAGGGATCAGAGGGATCAGAGGAATCTATGGATCAGAGGGGATCAGAGGGATCAGAGGAATCCATGGAGCAGAGGGGATCAGGGGGATCAGAGAAATCCATGGAGCAGAGGGGATCAGGGGGAGATCAGAGGGATCAGAGGAGTCCAGGGGTCAGAGAGGATCAGAGGAATCCATGGAGCAGAGGGGATCAGAGGAATCTATGGATCAGAGGAATCCATGGAGCAGAGGGGATCAGAGGAATCCAGGGATCAGAGGAATCCATGAAGCAGAGGGGATCAGAGGAATCCAGGGATCAGAGGAATCCATGGAGCAGAGGGACAGCCTGCTGGGGGAAAGGCTGCTGGCCTGGGAAGGGGTGTCCATGCCTCTACTCCAGCCTTCCACCCACCCAGGGACCCCCCAGGAGCTGCTGGGGTCAGAGATCCAAGTTCCCTCGGTTAGAGGAGCGTTTCCCTGGGCTGCCCCACTGAGCCAAATCCCACAGGGACTGTGCCTTGAGCCACCCAATCCCACAGGGACCGTCCCTTGGGCCCCAAATGCCCCAAAAACCCTGGGATTTTGGGTTCCTGAAGTTCCTGTGACCCTCCCCAGTCAGCTCCCCATGTCCCAGCTGCTGCTGCCATGTAATTCAGGCAGATTCCTCTGGTTCCTTCTCCTGGTTTTCTGGTAAATGTAGGGATGGATCCCAGTGCCCAGGTCAGGGCTGGATGGGATCCTGGGCAGGAATTGTTCCTGGCAGGGTGGGCAGGGCTGGCACAGGGTGCCCAGAGCAGCTGTGGCTGCCCCTGGATCCCTGGAATGTCCCAGGCCAGGCTGGACACTGGGGCTGGAGCACCTGGGACAGTGGGAGGTGTCCCTGGGACAGTGGGAGGTGTCCCTGCCCTGGCTGGGGTGGCTCTGGGGGGGATTTAAGGTCCATGGAACATCAGAACCTTTATTAATTCTTATTTATTTACCTACTCATGAGCCTAACTAGCAAGGTAGAGAAATGAGGTAAAATGGAGAACTTCTCTCTACAAAGTTTTTTCAAGGACAATCTGTCCGATTATGAAATGCCACTTAAATTATTTTTACTTTAAACCTAATATTTAACCACTTGAGGCCCACAATGTGGACTTCATTGACCAATCACAGAAAACCAGCCAAACCCAGGAAGCAGAAGGTGAAGAAGAAGGACTTAGACAACACCTTGAATCTTCTATCTTGGCTCACACACATTACTATCCACTAAAATCCCAAATCTAAGTTTTCCACCCTGTGAGATCACACACCACCATCCAAACTCCACAACCCCAGGGCTGTCACTCAATTTTGGGAGCCTGTTCCACAGCCTCAGGTCAAATGCAGTTCCTGCCTGAGGCTCAGCACCTTTTAGCACACAAATACTGAAAATTCTCATCCTCCAGGGTTCCAACAGCTCCCAGGCCAGTGTGGCACTGTGTGAGCTGCTGGGTCAGCTGCTGTCCTGAGTCCCTGGGTCAGGGACAGACGAGTCCCTCGTGCCCCAGGACCTGCACCCTCACGGTGGTGAGGGACACCCCTGCTGCAGCCCCAAGGTGCATTTTGCCGTGCTTGTTTCCAGAAATGCAGCCACAGTTGTGCGGATTTTTTTAAAAGAGTGACCTCTGAGAACAGGAATATCATTACTGGGAGTCAGAGCAGTGCTAATCATATGTTTCCGAGCAGGAAAATGCTAACAGATTTCCAGGTCTGCATTATTCATGAGCTTCCATTTATCCGTGTGAATGAAAGACCGAGCTCAAAGGACACAGCCAACTTTGTCACTCTCTCTTCATTCTGTTACGGTCTCAACAGCTGTAAAAATCATTAAAGCAGCAGTTTTCCCTGGAAAAATCCGAAATGGGGAGTGAGGACTGGTGAGCAAATATTGTTTATCCTTTAGAACGCTGCAGCTTGAATGACTAAATCACAGCTCTGTCTTTCTTTGGTGACGCAGACACATCCAAATGTGTGAAATCCAGCGGGTTTCTCTCTGTGCCTCACCTGCCTTTGTCACCCAGGCACAGAGAGCACACGGGTGACACCGGGACTGGGCGGGCTCAGGACCAGATTCCTCACCTCAGGTGTCCCAAACTGAAATGTTCTCCTTTTTTTCCCTTCCATGAGCAAAGACATTCCCTCTCCTCCACCCATTTGTATTAAAAATATGGTTTATTTTTGTTTTCCAATGGGACTGGGAGGGAGTCAAAGCCCACCCAGTGCCACTCCTGCCCCTGGCAGGGACACTTCCACTGTCCCAGGCTGCTCCAAGCCCTGTCCAGCCTGGCCTGGGACACTTCCAGGGATCCGGGGACAGCCACAGGCTTTGTCCTTTCCCCCCTGCTGGTCCCCATGTGCACAGGGCTCAGCCCTGGGTCTGGGGTGCCCTTGGCTCTCAGAACCTGCGGGACCCTGGAGATGCTTCCCCTGATGGGACATCCCAGCATTCGAGCTGAGATGGGTGTGGGGAATGGATTTGTAGAGAATTTTTAAAGCCTGGCATGCAAACTCTGAGATAAGAAATGCTGACTTGGAAATGCCACGGGATGGGACAGACGTTGCTGAGAGAGAAATGGAACTGGAAACGAGTTTCAAATGACGGCCTTGCAAATCAGACTGGATACTTTGGAGAAATAAAACCCTGAAAGGCGCATTGTAGCAGGACCCACGAGGGGTGATTTTAGGTGATTGGCTTTAAGGTGTTTGCAGCATTGTGTGGCAAAAGCTGACAGGCCAAGAAATGCATGCAATGATTGTAATTAAGAAATAGTTCGGCTTCTGATTGTGCTGGTGTGAATTGTAACACCTGTATGGCACCTGTATGTCTCACATGAGACTGAAAATGGAATAAGTTTTTAAAAAGCCTCTCAGCTGCCCCATGTCTGGGGCAGAAAAGGGTTTGATCTGACCCAGGTGCCCCGGGCCAGCTGGGCTGCAGCAGCAAACTCTCCCAGCCTTTCCCTGGGCTGCTGCTGGGTAAAAAAGGGATTTTCCCTTTGGCTCTGGGCGCTGGCTGCAGCCTGGCTGAGGAGGGAATGTCAGGATTCCCACCCCCAGAGGGGCTTTTCTCATCCTCCCTGGAGGGCAAAGACTGTAAAGCCTGTGGGGTATTTCATAAACACAGCTCCTGCACAGAGCCTCAGATCGCTTTTACTGCCTTTAGTTTTGATACCAGTGTCCTGTGACTGGTGCAGAGTGTGGGGGAACTCCTTTGGCATTTGGCATCCGACACCAAACAATCCATTGCCCTTTGTCCTCCCAGGCCCAGACCTGCCCTGGCTGAGCTTTTCCTCGGGGTTTGGCTTGCAGGAGCCTCTCCAGGTATCGCGATAGGACACGAAATAAAAGTGCTTGACTCCAGTCAAAAAGCAGTAAAAATCAAAAGACTTTATTTGCAATTCATTTCACCTTTTCATAACATGCTGCACTAAAAAGCATGTTATTAGTCCATAAAAACTGACACCTCTCCTATTAACTAAGTAACAAAAATAACAAACAAAACCTGTTTTTGCAAAAAAAAAAAAAAAAAAAAAAAATTAGAAGTTGTTTTAAAAGAACAAACTGTTAAAAAGGTTTTTTTGAGAAGAGGAAAGCTCTTCTCATGCTCAGAAAATACCGAATCCACATCCAGGCACCCCTGGGTCCCTCTGAATCCTGTCAGGATCTCACTGCTCCCATTTATTTCTCAAATCTGATCAAACCCCTGATTCATTTAGTAGATTTATTTATTTTTTTCTCTCCCTGTATTGCACTTTTTCGTTTTTGATGGTTTAGTGCTGTAAATACTGGTGCAAAGACATTAGTGGGTGTATTGGGTGACACTCAAAAAGCAGCCTGCAGGTGGATGGCTGCTTCTGCCAGCACCCATTTGCTGAGGACAAAGTTCCCTGATTTATTCATTTATTCAAAATGCAGGCAGCCCTGTGAGAGGTAAAGCCTTAAGCACATACCAGTGTCTTATAGATGTGGAATTGTTGTGAAAGTGAGGATGGAAACTGCATATTTTTACTGCCAAGAGAATCAAATGTGCGACCTTTAATTAAAATATTATTTCGAATGTTTTTAATGAAAATACAAATTTGTCTGTGGTTGGTTCACACACACACACACACAACGCCGCCCCTCACATTTAAATTAAATGAAATTGAATTAAACCAAATTAAATTAATTTAAATTGATTTTTTCACACTACAAAATCCTTCATCCTACATAAAACATGCTGGAACTTATGAAAAAATAAAAAAAATGAAAAAGCTTTTAGTAGACTAGGGCATTAAAACCATGTGTTTAGTGTCTTTGCCTCTCCATAAGGAAATCAAATTCCATCTGAATTTAAGTCAAATTTGAAATTCATCCCATTGTGCTGCCAGCTGAGAACAAGTCTGGGACTCAGGGCTGGAATCCACAAACCTGGAGGCTCTTAAAAATTACCTTCCATTGGGCTTCTTGTCCAACTGGGCACAAAAAGGTGTCAATAATGTGGTTTTTCTACAGCCCTAAAAATGTTTGAATATTTATTGAGAACCTTCTGCTATTAAGCAAAACAATCAGCTGGAGGTGTAGAGCTGCTGGAGGATGGAGTGAGAAAAACTCCCTGACAATTTCAAACTTCAAGTTCACAATTATTATTTTTTTAACGTCTCACCGGCGTAGAGCTATTAAATATTTATCATCTTGTAATAAAAGAATAAACCATTTAAATAAAATAAACTATTACGAGGCAATTAAGGTGTAATAACTCAAACCTGCAGAAAAGCTCTAATTGTAATTGCAAAATATTAAGGATGAGAGAAAGACACGGAATAAATTAAGGTCACGTCTCTGCCCCATCCACTCAGAGTTTCCATCCAAAAGATTTATTATGAAGTGTTTTTCCATTTTTCGTGGTGCTCAAACAGGCTCTGGCTTCTCTAGGCTTGGAGACCTCGATTTCACAATAAATCATTAATCTTTAACAAAGCTGATGAAGCCTGGGGGAGATTAGCTTAAATAAGCCCAGTTAATTATCAAAGGTCATAAATTGAAGCAGTTATGAGCATTTTTTTTAATTAACTAATGAGTTGGTATTTAACTGCCAGTTGTGTTTTGGTCCAGTTATTGATTCCTCCAAGTTGAAATATCAAAGTCAAACAATTGCACTGATGCAGATGGAAATGAAAAAAAAAAAGGTTTTTGTGTTCTCCAGCTGGGAAACGTTGTGCTCAGGACAATCCCAACCTTCCCTGAGAGCTCCTGCAGCTCTGGCAGCTTTGGGAATGTGCCCGTTCCCTGGGGAGCCTGGGCAGAGCCCAGCGCCCTCTGAGGAAAGAACCCTTCCCAAAATCCACCTTAAACCTGCCCTGACAAACCCCTGAGGAGTGACAGAGACCAAAGGCACGTGTGAGGGGCTGCAGGAAGCAATGAAACACTCCAGAGTTTCTGTTCCTTGGGAAACAAGTTGGATTTTCTGCCCCTGAGACAGTGAAGAACACTGAGAACTCATTAAAGCAATCCATTTTATTCCAAAAACCAGAAATGAGGCGTGGCTTCACTCCCACTAAAGCACATTTTTCATTTTGAAGACCTGGTTCCCCTGTAGCAGCTTTAATTGCGCCAAACACAACAGTTTGGGTTTGGACCAGCTGCAGGGGGGTGAAATGAGAGACCACGGCGCCAAAAAGTGGGATCCAGAGCTGTAACTCCAGAGCTGGCCCTGGGGATGGGCTGGTGCTGAGCCCGTGCTGGGAGGGGCTGCAGGGAACTGGAGAAGAGCATGGGAACTGTGGTGGTTAAATGGAAATGCTGGAAATGCCATGGGCAGTGCCCAGGGCTCCCGGGATGGATGGAGGGGTGGATGGAGGGATGGATGGATGGATGGATGGATGGATGGATGGATGGATGGATGGATGGATGGATGGAGGGATGGATGGATGGATGGATGGATGGATGGATGGAGGGATGGATGGAGGGATGGATGGATGGATGGAGGGATGGAGGGATGGATGGATGGAGGGATGGATGGAGGGTTGGATGGATGGATGCATGGATGGATGGAGGGATGGAGGGATGGATGGAGGGATGGATGGATGGATGGATGTATGGATGGATGGAGGGATGGATGGACGGACAGAGAGATGGACAGATGGATGGACAGATGGATGGACAGATGGATGGAGGGATGTCTCTGGGAGGCAGAGGCTCTCCTCTCCTGGCAGCAGGCACAGACTGAAATCACTGCTCTGCTCTTTTGCTGAGCTCTCTGTGGTTCTCAGGCATTAAAGGCTGTGCTGTGTTGTGGGGTGTTAGAGCTGGGTTTCTAAAAATTCTCAGTGTCCAGGCTTCCAACACTTTGCCATGGAGAGACTGGGCCTGGAGCATGCCGGGGTCAGCTCCAATCCCTCCCACTGCAGGCTGCTCCCTCGGGTAATCCCTGCCCAATTTAATCCAGTCTCCTCCTGTCAGGAGCTGGGGTTTGCTCCTGGAGCTCCGCGGAGGAGCAGCAGGGGCACAGCCAGGCTGGAGAGGTGCAGATTCCCCACTGGATTTCAGAAGGAATCTGCCCCCAGTTTGTTCCCTTTGCTCGGGCAAACAGGGGCTGACGAATCGCTGCCTTCCAGCTGCATCCAGCGAGATTTGCTGGGCAAATAATCACAAGTAATTGGCCTCTGGTAAACTCAAAGTCAGGGTTTATTTACCTGCTTGTTTTTACCTGTCTGTATCCTCTAATAGCTGCTCCCAGCTCATATTTTCCCCAAGCCTTGGATGTCAGACAGCTGCAGCTGTGGGTCCTGCCCTCCCCAAACACGTCTGTAATTCTCAGTCCCGCTGTCCTCCCCTGCCTAGGAATTTACTGTTGTTTTCACAATTTTATGTGCAAACATATTTAAATCCCTCTGACCTCAGCCTCCTGAGCTGATTGAATTTTGCTTTAACTTTGGGCTGGCAATTTCCATTTCCATGTTTTTATGCGGAATTGCCAGGGTTTCAGCTTGCGATAAAACTGAGACAAAAATAGCTTTGGGTCCATGCTGAATTTCTCAGTGAGCAGAGGGGCTCTCGTTTCTCACGAGGTGCCTCACTCCTTCAGTGTGGGGTTTAGTGGTCATGGTGCTGTTTAAAACTTGGACTTGGTGATCTTGGAGGTCTCTTCCAGCCCCAATGATCCCGTGGTCTCTGGGGTCAGGGAGTGCCTTCCACAAGTTTCCTTTGGTGGTTCCCTGTCTGAGCTGCCCTCCTGGCTTTCCCAGACAGGACCTTTTGGCAGCCAATTCCTTTTGTTCCCTGTAATTTCCCCCCTTGTGCTGGGGAGCCTTTCATGGGGCACTTTCCCGTTCTGAGAAGAGGTTTTCTCTGCCAGCCCTTTTCTGCCTGTGATCAGAAAGAATTCTTAGATACAATCTCTGTGCCTTTGGTGAAAGGCAGTGCTGAACGCCCTTGACATTTCACCTCGCCTCCCTGGCCCAGCTGTCTTCTATTCCCCAGAGGTTTCCCTTTTGAGGATTAGAGCTGCAGCTACAAATCCGTGGGGTTTATTCTCCCACTTCATTTAAACCCACTCAGCTGCTGACTGTCTGGGTTATTTCCAGCCTCAGATCCGGCTCGCCACCCCCAACCAACGCTGACTGTGAGGACAACATCGGGCTTTGCTTCTTCCCATGACAATGGGCTAGAGACTCCTGCACCCACATTTCCCCTTTTCCGCCCCAGGAGAGCCCCTGCCCCACCAGCACCTGCCCGAGCAGTTCCCTGCTGCACCAGGGCAGGTTTAGTTTGGATACGAGCGACAATTCCTCTGCTGATGAATTCAGGCCAGGAAGTCAATCAGAGGGTTGGGGCATTGGTGTATTTAGAGCTGGGCAGAAATCCCCACTTTTCCAGGTACGTTTGGGGTGTTGGGCCACTATCCCTAAGCCCAGAACATTCCTGGTTTTTATATTTTTGAACCCACCCTGACTTAAAGCTCTGCTTTAAATGAACGAGCTGGGTTTGGCTGTCCTGGCTGCCCAGGAGAGGTGGGGTCTGCACGCCCAGGCTCCTGCAGGGCGCCCAGGCTCCTGCACACACAGCCCCAGCTCTGGCAAGGGCACACCCGGAGCTGCTGGGCACTCCCTGCTCACTTCCTCAGCTTTGGGAAACCAGGCTCAAGGAGAATTCCCCACTGCAGCCACAGAGGTGGCACAGAAAGTCACGGGTTTCCATTAGACTTGCAGATTCTTTTTCCACAAGCGCCCCTGGAAATCTGAGCAGTCGTGATACTGTTGGATTGGGGTCCCAGGAAAGTGCAGTGAACACAGTGCCACTCTTGCCCACGCACCCCTGCCTCCCAGTGCTCCTGAGGAGCCATTAATTAATTTTAATTTGAATGAACCAGCCTAGTGCGCTTCTACAGAACCAGCTGGTTTTGTTTTCTCTCTATAGACCTGAACATTTTCATGAATAAAGATTTGCAAAGAGTTTCAGAACTTGAAACTCGAAATAGATCTGTCTCTCCAATGCCTTGATCTAATAATGTATTTAAAAATGAGATTTTTTTTTTTTTTTGCAAGAATAATACATTAAATCACCGCCTTCGCTCCCAGCCTCCATGCTGCCAGGAATCTGTGACTTTCTGCTACCTTAAGCACCTATAATTAAGTCTAGATCCGATGTTTCCTGGGGAGACACGGTCCCAGCACAATCCCTGCTGGTTTGGGTAGGGTACTTTGCTCTTTAATGAAATATTGTACTGACTGAGGGTGTTAATTTGCCTGATTGTTGGGAAGAATGGTGTTCATCTGCAGCAAGAGGAACCGAACTTTTCCTTTCCTAGGAAGCCACAGTCACCAGGATTGACTCCTAAATTGCCAAAAAAAAGATGGGTATTAACTTGAGGCGGCCAGAAAAATAACTTTTGTCATCATTGCACAGTACAGATGACCCAGGTCGAGAATTATCCATGAGGAGCATGCTGCAATTGCTCAGAATGTGGAGGTGTGGGAGAAGTTAAGGAGCACTAAATCAAATTATTGTCACACTTAAAACAGCCATTTAAATACAAAATCAAGGGTATCTTGATAGGCTTTTGTTTTCTCTGAGTCTCTTGTTTGACCCCAATTCCCATTTCTCCTGCTGGAGTCAGGGTTTCTCCGTGCAGGGGCACAACCTCTTTCCCCTGGGGAATATTTTGGGGTGGGAGCATTTGCTGTGGTGAGTTTCCCTTTTCCCTCGTGTTGTTTCCCTTTTTCACTCATGCTGAATTTCCAATTTCCCTCATTTTGAGTTCCCCTTTCCCCTCATGCTGAGTTTCCTTTGCCCTCATGTTGATTTTCCTTTCCCCCTCATGCTGAGTTTCCCTTTTCCCTCTTGTTAAGTTTCCCTTTTTCCCTCATGTTGAGTTTCTTTGCCCTCATGTTGAGTTTCCCTTTTCCCTTGTGTTGAGTTTCTTTTTTCTTGGGGAAAGCAGATTTGGGGTTTTCAGCAGAGAGATCCAAACCCCCCAAATTCCTCCTTGTGGCTCTTTCCCTTTCCCAACCCACACCGATGTTACAAACCCACAGTTTCTCACAACTTAGGCAATCCCTGCAATCAATTTGGTGTCTCACACGTTTCTGCATTTCTGGGTAATTTTGCTTCCCATCTGTCAAATACTCTGGGGAAAAGCCTTGTTTGTGCCGTGGCCAGTTGAGCAGAGCTTTGAAGCACAATGCAGTCCCCAGAGGATCCTCCCCGTCCCTCCTCTTCCTCGCTGGAGGCAGCTGCACTTCCCTGGATGCTCCTGCATGGAGAGCTGCTCTCCATCCCCTCCACCTGCCCGTGCCCACTGCCGAGGTGGGCAGGGATGTGGGATATCCAGGGATGGACCCATCTGTCCTGCTCCTGCACAGGGTCAGGAAACCTCAGCACCTCAAACCCTTCCTATGCTCAAGGTGTCTCCAACTTCGTGGATTTTAATGCCAATTAAAAGTGTAACACGGCTCAAATTCCATTTTACTCCTAGAACGTGATTTGGGTTCATCAGCAGCCACGGTGTGTTTGTCAAGGTGTTGAGTAATTGCTTTTAAGGTTGGAAACATTCGTCTGCATTAGCAGAAGTTTAGCACTTGGGTAAAGAAACTTTCATAACTTTTTTTATTTGGGGAAATATTTGTCTGCTCTTTCTCTTGGACTCGTGTTTGCACAGAATTAACCTGAAAAGCAATTGTGGGTGGAAAAAAAGCCCTCAAAATCGCCCAGGAGCTGGTGTGTGTGTGCTCAGCCATTCCCTGCACATCCCTGCTTGTCAACTCACTCCCATTTTTTTTCATTAGTTTCTTGTTATAGCCGAGATATGGTCAATGATCTTTTGAGCTCGGTAATTTTGTTAAACCTTTTTTATGAGGAGTTTTGAATTGCTGCATTGAGATGGGAGCTTGCTTCCATGCAAGATTAATTGGGACTGGTATTTCATTTTGCATAGCACTATTCAAAGCTAATAAAAAGGCCCAGAATAATGAATTCCAAAGTCAAATTATAATGAAAAGCCACAGGTGATTGTTTCATTAGGCTGGATGCAGGAGAACTGTGTCGTCTCTTAACTTTGCCTGTTTGTATTAGTTGCCCTGGGGGAAGTAAACAACTTCCAAATGGGTTTGATGTTTCTGAGAAATGTTTTTCTTCTGGAAAGACTTCAATAATTAAAAAGATGCGCCTTCTTAAAAGTTCACTCAAGCACAAAGCCATCGCTTTTAAACATCCTTTGTTCAAAATTGTTACCTTGACTGATATTCATGGGAGGAAATTGCCTGGGATGGAGTGAACAAAGCCTTTCTCTCAGGTTTCAGTGGCTCCAGGAGGAGCTGGAGGGCTCCAGGGACAGAGAGCTCGGCCAGTGGCAGTGTGATGGTGCTGATGGTGTGCACAGAACCCGGATCAAGGGCACGGAGCTCTGCCCCAGCCTCACTCGAGATTGAACTGTGCTGTCTCTTGCATGACTGTTTGCTGTCTCATTCTGTACTTGTCTTCCATGTGTGATTAACTCCCAAATGTTCTCTTTTTTTTCCCCTTTTCTTTTTGTTTGTTGTTTTTTGTTTTTTTGTTT
This sequence comes from Sylvia borin, assembly GCA_014839755.1. NCBI lineage: Eukaryota > Metazoa > Chordata > Aves > Passeriformes > Sylviidae > Sylvia > Sylvia borin. The sequence goes on along the minus strand of CM025965.1, from coordinate 30,530,247 downwards.
GGTTGTTTTTTTTTTTTTTTTTTTCCTTTTTTCCCTTTATTATAGAAATTATTGAGCCTACTACCTCTAGTGGTGTCTCCAGCCCAGGTCAGTATCCCCGGCAGGAGGGTCGGTGCCTGCAGGGCCTCGCTGCCATCGCTGCCCGGGGCTGGCCCGGGCTGGCAGCTGTGTCGTGGTAGTGCTGGCCTGTCCCCTTCTGTCTTTGTGCTCCCATCGCTGCGTCTTTCCCTCCAGCCTTTGTGTCTTTGTCCTCTTCTCTCCCCGTTTTGGGCAGCCTCTCCCGCATCCCCGTCCCTGCCCTGGGTGTATCCTGGTCCAGGCCGTGCCCTGCCCCGGAGCCATCCCCAGCCCCTGACCCCTGGCTGCTGGTGCTGTGAATGTGGATGTTGGTGCCAGGGTTTGTGGATTGCTGTGTCTCCAGGCTGCCTGGCCGGGGGATGGAGCTCTGGGGAGCTGCTCGCTGCCACAGAGGAGTCTGTGGGAGCTGAACTCCCCTCCTCGGGCCTGCCAGGGGGAACAGGTCCTGGGGTGTAGGTGAATCCGTGGACGGCTGGGACAAGGAATTCTGCCAGTCTGGATATTCTACAACATGTGGGTTTATTGCAAGGGTCGTGGGTAAAAAGGCCTTGCCTTCAGCCACCAGCCTGGGCTGGAGTCCCAAAGAGAGAGGGAGAGAGAACAGGAGGGTGACAGCTGAGAGAGAAGGGAGAGAGAGAGCAAAGGGCAGGGGGAAGACAGCAGGAGAGAGCAAGAGCAGGGGGAAGAGGAAGGGCAAGAGAGCGAGGTCCTTGTTACAATCCATTCTATCTCCTTTTGTGAGGAATATTCTAATTTACAGTGACCAACCAACACAAGACACAAAATCCTATAGAATCTACATACAGCCTATAAGAACTACTATATCACCATACTGTGTTATATTTTAAACTCTAAAAACTACTCTTTAAACTTCCGTTTTGCTACATTGACCTTTGGATCCCTCAGCCAGCAGAAAGGGATTGTTCAATCCAAAGGGATTCTCTTTCAGCTAGACCATTGTTTTCAGGTTCTGTAGGAACTAAGACTCAGTATCCTACAACTCAAAGTCAGCTTTCATTTCTATTCCGATATAAGTTTCGTATTTTCAGAATCTTTTGCTAAGCAATCGTATTTATAAGGTTTCCCTGATTCATCTTCCCCAGCACTGGGTGTTTGTGGTAAACCCTCATTTCCTTGGGGATGTTTCCTGCTGCTGCTCTCCAGCAGGACACCCTCACTGGGCTGGGCACAGGCTCTTGGGAGGGACCTGAAATCCCATCCCATCCCATCCCAGCCCTGCCATGGCACAGACACCTCCCTCTGTCCCAGCTGCTCCAGCCCCAGTGTCCAGCCTGCCAGGGATCCAGGGCAGCCACAGCTGCTCTGGGAATTCTATCCCAGGGCCTGCCCACCCTGCCAGGGAACAATTCCTGCCCAACATCCCATCTGGGAGGCAAAAAAAAGCAGAATTTTCCTCAAGGAAAAACCTTCCACAGACGTGTACTTTTATTTCCTAGCTGAGGTTGAAGGACTGCACCAGAAAGGCACAGAAAGTGAGGGGATCAAAGCAAGTGAGGCAGATTAAACCAAAGGCTGCAAGAGGAAAACCAGGCCCAGGTGATTCCAGTACCCTCAGACCTACAGGAGCAGCACAAGAGTTTAAATCTCCAGCGCTTTAATTAAAGAGCTCAGGGAGGGCAAGCTCCGGGGTCACTGTGGGGGCAGAGGTGCTGCCTCCTGCCTTCCCTGGGCCCCAGGGAGCTTCCCAAAGCTCTCCATCTCCTCCAGGGCAGAGGCTGTGCCCTGTCCCCGTCTCCTCCAGGGCAGAGGCTGTGCCCTGTCCCCATCTCCTCCAGGGCAGAGGCTGTGCTGTGCCTGCAGCCAGAGCCGCAGCAAAACCTCTGCAGGAGCTGCCTCCATCCACCCCTTCCATGGGAGGGGCCTGGGCTGCAAAGGGCTGATAGTGCTTGCAGTAAAAGCCCCTGTCCTGGGGTTTTCCACTGCTGCTTTGGACTGCCGAGCAGTGGGGAATAAGCTGGGGAATTATTTTTGAGTTAGGAGAAGCTGAGGAGGAGGGAAGAGTCTGTGCTGTGTAAAGCGGCGATAGGAGAACCTCACTGCTGTGTGACTCCGGGGTCTGTAATTCCTGACAAAGTGCCCTCAGCCTGATCCTGCCCCGAGCTCTGCCCAGGGAATGGGGGATGCTGCTGGGTGGTTGCAGCTGGAATGGGCTGCAGTCACATTTCTGGGTTTAATCTCCATAAGTGAGTGCTCCAACAGCGTCACGGCCATTCCTCACTCGCTCTCAAAAACTGCTGCTCAAGTGACACAGCTCTGGGATGTGTTTGAATCCTTGCCTGCAGAAGTTTGCACCAAATGAGCAAAAATTGTGTGTATTTTTGGGAGCAGGCTGGAGAGGGGGGAGTGGAAAGGAATGGGGTCCTTAGTAATGATCTCTCTCTTAATTCTGAAAGCTAAATAGAGAGGGCTTTTTCCAAACATGAAATTGAGAATAGGAAAACCTCTGAACACGGTAGAAGAAAAAATTGGGAGTCATTAAAGGTGCAACAGTTATGAAACTACATGAGCAAATCCAGCTTTAGATTAGCAAGGAAAGTACTCTGAGCTCAGTTTGCAGTTGAAAACCAACATCTGTTCTGCTGAAAGACAACAGAAAAGGGGAGGAGGGTTTAAAGACAGTTCTCAAAATGGTTGCAGATTTATTATTGAGTCTTTCCTCCTGGAAATGAGCCCTGCTAGCAGCAGTGACATTGCACTGAACTGTTCTGTTTGCCTTCCATAATTAACTAACACTGCGATAGTCCCTCTACTTGGCTAATTTTAGCCTGGTAAATAGCTGGATAATGCCAGCACTATTGTTACCAAGTTATTCAGCTGCAGAGGCAATGAAAAACTTCCCAGTGTTGGGAACTGAGTCCCTCGTGTGCTGCAGGGGAGGCAGCAGGTTGGGCTGGGAGATGGTGCCACAAAACCGGGTTATGACAGTAAAATTAGATTTATCATAAATCACAGAATGGTTTGGGCTGGAAGGGACCTTAAAATCGACTTGTTCCAACCCCAACAACATTTCTGACTTCGTTTGAAGTCTCTCCCAGGAGGTTTTGGCCAAGACTCCTCTGGCTCTGCCCCACTTCCCCCGTGCAGGAATGCAAACTGTGGATCATCTGTAGGAACTCATTTCAGCCTCGTGTCCCACACCAGCCAGAAGGCAGAGCATCAGCCTCCCTCCTGCTCAATCAAGGCTCTGCAGCTAATTAGCTAATTGCCACCATCCTTCACCACTTCAGTGCAGCCTTCAGGGGACGTGTTCCCTGGAGAAGGGTGTGCTGCTGGAAGGACACAGATCCTTTGAGATCCTTTGTAGGGTTTCAGTGCTCAGCCAGACGTTGTGAGAGCAGCCCAAAGTGCAGTCCCCAGCTGCAGGGGATGAGGCACGGCTGGAGGCCAAGGCTCTCCTAGAAAAGCAGGGAACCAATAGATGTGATGTTTGATGTTCCATCACCATTGCTTGAGGTCCCCAGGACCTTCCTTGAGGAACCTGCAGCAATCCTGGAGAGCTCTCAGGGTCCCCCCACTCCCAGCTCCCAACAGGGAAACACAAAACATTTTAGACATTTTTAATTCCTGCAAAGCAACGCCGTGTTTGAGAGCCCTGCTGACACATTTGTGCATTTCTCTGCTGGAGCCCTTTCCCCTCCATTTGGGGATTTGCTTCCCTAATTTGAAGCGACAGTGCTTCAAGCATGTAGAATTAGCTGCAGAAAGTTCCAGAATTGGGGCCACGGTTGGTATCTGGGTTGTCAGCCAGCGCCAGGAGCTGCAGCTCCTCACAAATCTTCCCTCCTCCAGCATAATTAGTTCACAGGTGGTGTCTTGAGAAGCCTTTGAAGATGTTGTAGAATTCTTAACGCTGACTAAACAAGTAACTGTGACAGGTCACAGAGAATAATTGAGGAATCTTCTTTAATTAATGATTTCACATCTTATGAGGCACTTTTATAAAAATTGGAGCCGGAGAGAGAAGGACCTTAAGTTATTTAATTTCCTCAGCAACAAAAGCGTGTGTTTAAGTGAGCACTTGGGCAGGTTGGACAACTCCTTGAACTTCAGTTGCTTCTCCCTGCTCTGCCTTTCTGCATATCTAACACGTTTAATATGCCAGAATACCAAATAATACCTCGTTTCAGGCAGGCTCTGTTTGTTTCACGGGAAACCTGCCAACCCCTCCAGTTTTTCTCCTCTTGTGCAGTTGCAAATCCCATTTAAATCAATCAGTGATTTTGTGTAAGGAGAATCTGCAGGGGTTGGGCTCCGAAATTGGGGATTTTCAGCGCTCCCTCTTGCCATCAGCTCTGCCTGTTGGTGAGGAAGGCACCGTGTTCCTGCAGCTGGGGGGCTCCTCGTGGCAGCAGGGGACACTGGTGCAGCAAACCCTGGGGCAGGGGACAGAGCCAGCTGGGCATCATCGGCCAAACTGCTCTTTCCTTCTCCCTCTTCCTGGAATTCCTGCCGAGACACTAAAGGGGCATGAAAAGGTCATCCAGATTTTGGGTAACAGGTCCTGGGTCAGTGCAAATGACCCAGCAACATTCCCAGCCAGGATGGAAAACAGCATCCCAAAACACTAAAGGGGGGCGAAAAGGTGATCCAGAGTTTGAGTAACAGGTCCTGGGTCATGGCAAATTTAACTTCTAAATCCTGTTAGGAGCAGATGTGTGTTTGTCCTGAGAGCTTTGGATGCTTGGTGGGCACTTCACTGCCTCCCAAATATCCCAGCTGGGAGGGGAGGCAGAGTCTCCCCTCTCCACCCCCCTGCAGTGCCAGTCCCAGAAGAGCAGAGGTTCTTCTGTCCCAGGTAACTGCTGTAAAACAGAGGGAGGGCTATCAGGTCTTGCTGGGAGTAGTTTGGCAGCAAACAGGTGAACAACTCAAAAAATAAAATAAAATCAATATATTCAACCTCCTTGCTCCTCAGCTGAAAGCTCTGTGCTCCGAGCACACGGTGGGCACTGCTGCCGCGTGTCAGAGCCCAGGCAGGTGTGAAATTCTAGCGTGGCTCCGTGTGCCAGGCAAAGCTGGTCCCTGCACTCAGCCAGCCCCTGCACCTGCACCGTCAGCTCTGCCTTTCCGTGGGAATTACATCCCGCAGGAAAAGCGCTGCCTTCCCGGGCTGCACTCACCTGCTCTGCCAACAGCTGAGCCCCGTGTTTGTCACCCCCCCGGGAAGGCAGAGCCCCGGAGTGCGTGTGTGGAATTAGGTAAACATCCCTACCTGAGCTCCACCAGCGTCTCAGGGTGTGCTCAGTGACATTCGGCGTGTTCAGAGCCTGCATCCTCATTCCAGCACAATGTTTGAACACACTAAATCATATTATTCACTGCTTGCTGAAGAGATGCATTATTTAATATCAAGAGAGCTGCTTTCTATCAGCTGAAAAATAGGACTAGAACTAGGTCGTTTTTAGTCCATTGATTCCCACTCTCTAAGCCGGCATGTAAAATACAAGGATGGTTTTTTTTTCCCTGATACTGTGTTGCCTACAAGCCTTCTGTCAGTGGGGATTTCAATATTAATGAGTTTTCCCACGAATATGAGAAGCCCACTTAGGGGAAGAAGCTGCTCTGAGGATCCTGAATATTTTACCATCTCACACATCGATCAGTTGGCTGGAATTGCACGTTTCAGCCGAGGAGTGCTTCTGAGGGATGCCAGGAGAGCAGGGCCAGGTGTGAAATGGCTGCTGGAGGCTCTGGGAAGGGTGGAGGATGGGGAAGGTGCAAAGATGCTCAAGCTCCTGTTGCTGTTTTCTCGCTGATGCCGGGGATGAGCTCCGGAGGTTCCTCCCCATCTCGGAGGGATGCTCACCCTGCAGGGAGGTTCTCAGCCCCCAGGAGCAGTGTCCTTGGTGCTGGGGGTTATCAGTAGCCAGGTCAGTTCAGGATGTTGTAGATGGATGGGGTCAGGTGTGTGATGTGAGTAGGAACTCCAGCATGGGAACACGAGGAGGGCTCTTCCCAGCACAGCCCCGGCTTCCTGCAGTTAGTGGGGTTTAAAACACAGATATTCATGGAATGATGGAATATCCCGAGCTGGAACGGACCCAAGGATCATTGATCCAGCCCCTTCCCTGCACAGACCCCCCAACAATCCCACCCTGGGCATCCCCAAACCCTCCTGGAGCTGTGGCAGCCTCAGGCTGTGCCCATTCCCCGGGGATCTGGGCAGTGCCAGCACCCTCTGGAGGAAGAACCTTTCCCAAAATCCAACCCAAACCTCCCCAGGCACAGCCCCAGCTGTTCCCTTGTTCTTTCTACAACCTGTTTACACCTTCCCCGAGCCTGAGACAAGCCCCAGCTCTGACTGAGAGAAGACAAGCAGGAGATTCCAGAATGTGATTCACCAGCAGGAAGAGAGCAGTCCGTGTTTTTATTTATCACAGAAGGATATGTTTAAAGTGAAGGTTTGATCAGCCAGAACTGGCTGACTACAGGAATTGTACAGGAATAAATATGCATATATCCATCTCGATGAGATGGGTGGCCATGTGCAGAGATTTAAAATGTATATAGATCTGTGTATCCGTAACTTCGGGGAGGGCCCAGCTCTGCGTGGAATATGGAGGAGCCTACAGCTACAGCTGGCAGGGAAGGATCTGACAAACTTGGGTTGTTGAGGGAGGGAAGGCTTGGGGGATTAGGGGACTTGTCAGAAAAAGCCTGTTTGAAAACTCCATGAATATGTCAGTTTTAAAGAAATTCAAATAAAGGCCTGTTGAGTTTTGAGTGGGGGAAAAAAAAATACATTGGCTTCCTTCCAGGCTCCCCATCTCATTCCAGGCAACACTTCTTCTTTTTTTGTCTTTTCCCTGTCTGAATTTCGCACCAAATGGAAATTTCAGTTCCTTGCCAGCTGCATTTAGAGTATCTGAGCAACATGGACAGTTTGATGGAGTTGCCAACAATATTCCCAGCCAGGGTGGAAAACAACATCCCAGGACGACACAGGATCAGCCATTTCCCTCCTCTGAACCCGATGTCCCAAAGCTGCGTCGCTGCGCCTTTTCCTTCCCCTCAGCACACACAGTTGCAGGGCCCAGCCTTCTGGGGTGGGTTTTAACCTGGGATTTGTCCTTCTTTATACTTTCCAGACGAGCTCTTCACCTGTCACCAGGCAGCCCAGGAAAGGCTGAGGGTGGGTTTTTCCAAGAGGCTCTCTGGGTTAAAGAAAAATGGGCCAAAATTTGTAGGTAGAGCCGTGACAGCTGAGCCAGCCCCGCGTCCTTCCAAGAGCAGGGCTGTAACAGGGTCAGGCAGCAGCTCTGAACAACCCAACGAATATTCCTTTATCACTGGCACCTGCTCCTGTTGACGATTTTCAGGGAGCCCAGATTTTAACTGAGCCTCCGAATCCACAGAACAGCGTGGAGCCGTCTGATTAAAATTTTAAAGATGCTTTTCATTAAGATGGAAGCTGTGCAAAACATTTTCCCCTCCCCGTTTTTCAGCTGCTGAGTCAGAGATTTCCATCAGAAAGAGCTGCTGGCGTGAGGCAGCGGGACGTGAGCTCGGTGGGTGAGTGGCAGCCTGCTCCTGCCACCCACACTGAGCACTGGGTGGCACTGGGGGACACTGGGTGACACTGGGACATCCCGCAGTGCTGTCCCTCCAAACACCGCGTGTTATAAATAACGAGTCCGATTTCATAGAAGAATGCCAATTTATTGATAAGATTTGGCGAAATTGAATTTTATGGGAAAAGGCAGAATCAATCGTTCAGCGCAGACCCAGGGGTCAATGCTGGGTGACCCTCAGACCCCACAGCGTGCCCTGTCCTCCCTGGTCACAACCCTGCCCACACACACTCCCCTTTGATACAGCTTTTCTTGCCAGAGGCAAAAGCTGCCTCACCCCATTGGCCACTCTGTGGGTGTTCCAATTCCTGTTTCCTTTCCTTCCCTCTGCCCGTCTGGGGAATGGTTTTCTGGGCACTGTTGGGGCTCCTGATTAGATTTAGGGGACCTTGGCATTCACACCCCATAGGGCCGATGGAGATAAGATCCCAATGAGGTGTTATCACCGGGTCGTTGGCAGTCCCGTCTCCTGAGAGGACCCATCTCCTGGTGGAGACTCCTTTTATTTTGCAGATGAACGGGTCTCCTATTCCTGGAAGCGACTCATAGTTGCACCACACTTTTATTTCGAGGAGGAGGAGGCATTTGATGCAGTGTATATTTTATACAGGATATCTATGTAAAAAGAACGAATGAATTCCCCAGCACTTCTAACAGCGCGGTTAAAGGATTGATCTTGGCGCCTCCTGTCCTCCTCTTTTCCGCGGTGGATGACTCAGCCTTGCGTTCCTCTCTCCGCAAGGCAGCGACAATCTCCGCGCAGGGAGGAGTGATGGGCTCAGCCTCCCTCTGTCCCTCATTGCTCTCAGGGGTTGTCTCCCCACCACTCAAATCCACCGGGAATGAGCTTTGTGCCAGGGCCGGGCAATGCAGGGCTTTGGAAAGCTGAGGAGGAATGAACACAGGGAGCATTTTCCAGTCGGGAGACGGGGAGTCGTTTGAATAACAGTTTTCCGCAGGAAACTGTCAAAGCAAAGAGTGAAATTTGGCTCTATCCACCATCCTTTAGACTCGAGGCCTGTCCCATTTCCGTGTGGCTGAGGAGCACGGCGGTGCTGGGGAAATGAACTGTCAGAGGCATTGCAGGAATGAGCCGTGTGTGAGCATCCCGAGCCCGCAGTCTGCTGTGCCCATCCCGTCCCACCCTGCACAGCCCCAGGTCGTGTTCCCTTTTCCCGGAGCCACTGAACAGCCTCAGCTGGAGGGGACCAGTCCAGCCCCAGCAGAAGGAGCCGTGTTTTACAGAGAGCTGGAAATCCCACCCTGCTCAGTGCAGATTATCACTGTACAATTCCCCATCAGGGCTTGGAGAAACCTGAAGGATTTTAGTACTTAGGGGTTATACACGTACAAACCAGGCAAAAAAAAGATTGGTTTTGAGGTAGAATGGGTCTTATAAGACTATCAGAGTCAGTTTGAAGGCATCCATCTCTGTCCCAGAAGCACCAAAATACTGTACTAATTGATAGAGATTTTCAAAGGCATGACTCTTAACAGAACCCGCGTGCCTAAAACTCCCAGTCAGCTTTGAACAATCGCAGCTATTGGGGGTATTCTTTCCTCTCTTCTGTGTAATAACATATGCAAAGCTGAGCCATAATGTCTCCAAAATCCTCAGGATTAAGCTGAATAGCGAGTGGGGAAGGCTGGGGCACGAAAAGCTTCCTGATGCAAAATCCTCCAGCAGCAGGAAAAGCTGCAGAGCAGCAGCAGGCAGGAGGGGCGAGGGGCTCTGCAAAGAGACCCCCAGCAGAAATCCAGCCCCAAATGGCTCTGGGGGGATCATTCCCTCGCACCCACCGGCAGCTGCAAGAGCTCAGAGTCCTCCCGATGGCAAATCAGCTCCTGCTGCTGAAATAATCCCAAATAATTCATCCTAGGGAGCAGTGGGTGAAGGTAGATGGAACCACAGAATCACAGACTGGTTTGGGTTGGGAGGGGCCTTAAATAAATCCCACCCAGTGCCACCCCTGGGTGGGCAGGGACACCTCCCACTGTCCCCAGGCTGCTCCAAAACCTGGCCTTGGGCACTGCCAGGGCTCCAGGGGCAGCCACAGCAAATCTGGGAATTCTATCCCAGGACCTGCCCATTTGTACAAAAGGATCCCCCAGTGGGGTCAGGGATGGGATGGATCCCTCAGTGAGGTCAGGGATGGGATGGATCCCTCAGTGGGGTCAGGGATGGGAGATGGATCCCTCAGTGAGGTCAGGGATGGGAGGTGGATCCCTCAGTGGGGTCAGGGATGGGAGGTGGATCCCTCAGTGGGGTCAGGGATGGGATGGATCCCTCAGTGGGGTCAGGGATGGGATGGATCCCTCAGTGGGGTCAGGGATGGGATGGATCCCTCAGTGAGGTCAGGGATGGGATGGATCCCTCAGTGGGGTCAGGGATGGGAGATGGATCCCTCAGTGGGGTCAGGGATGGGAGAGGGATCCCTCAGTGGGGTCAGGGATGGGAGATGGATCCCTCAGTGGGGTCAGGGATGGGAGATGGATCCCTCAGTGGGGTCAGGGATGGGGGATGGATCCCTCAGTGAGGTCAGGGATGGGAGATGGATCCCTGAGCAGGGTCAGGGATGGGAGAGGGATCCCCCAGTGGGGTCAGGGATGGGAAATGGATCCTGAGCAGGGTCAGGGATGGGATGGATCCCTCCCCTGGCAGCCACCGCTGCAGGTGACAAAGGGAGTGTTCAGAGTGACAAACCAGTGAAATGTCCAGGCATTAAATCCAGCCCACACGGAGGGGATCAGGCGGGAGGAGGAGCCCAGGGGCTGGGGGGCTCACTCCCACCCCCCTGACGTGTGCAGAGCCTGCCTGCAGCACCGTCTGCCTCGGGGAAGGTCTCCATCAAGTTGAAAAGTAGCAACAATTTCACTGGGGCAGTGTTTGAACACTCTGGAGCTCCATGAATAGTTAATGTCACGTCAGGGCTGGGAGACAAACGCTCTGGGATCTGAAGAGCAAATAGCTCAGGCCGTGATGAGTTATGTTTGCTCCCTGCGTACACAGCCCCGTGGAAATTGCAATCATCCCTCATGAGCGGGCTCAGCTTTTGCTGCAGGGGAGGAAAAGTGCCCACAGCCTCGGCTGCTCACGGGGGAAGGGGAAGGGAACCTGCTCTGCTCTCCCTGCTGCCGGGCACAGGAAGGTTCTGTCAGAATGGGTGCTGGGGGCATTTCAGGGGCCAGCAAGCCTGGATTCATTTTATGGAACCCAATTTTCCCCTGGATCCCCTTTATGGAACCGAATTTCCCCCTGGATCCCCTTGATGGAGGTGAATTTCCCCCTGGATCCCCTTTATGGAACCGAATTTCCCCCTGGATCCCCTTTATGGAACTGAATTTTCCCTGGATCCCCTTGATGGAGGTGACTTATGTCTGAATCCCCTTTATGGAGATGACTTTCCCTGGATCCCCTCTATTGAGGTCACTTTTCCCTGGATCCCCTTTCTTTTCCCTGAATCCCCTTTATAGAGGTCACTTTTCCCTAGACCCGTTTTATGGAGGTCACTTTTCCCTAGATCCCCTTTATGGAGGTGATTTTCCCCTGGATCCCCTTTTTCGTGGTCACTTTTCCTGAGTCTCATTTCTTTTCCCTGGATTCCTTTTCTTTTCCCTGGATCCCCTTTATGGAGGTGATTTTCCCTGGATCCCCTTTTTCGTAGTCACTTTCCCTGGATCCTCTTTCTTTTCCCTGGATTCCTTTTCTTTTCCCTGGATCCCCTTTATGGGTGTGACTTTCCCTGGATCCCCTTTTTGGAGGATTCCATATGGAGGGATGGATATTCCTGCTGGATATCCCTGAGCCCCCCCTGGCCCAGCCTGGGCCCGTTGTGATTTGAGGCGCCACTGTAACTTCTGGAATTAGCAAACAGTTGGATTTGGTTGTTTATTTCATCCACTCACCTTCTTCTCATCAAAACACTGTTGGTAATTAATTCCTTGGCTATTGGCACAGTTTGGGAATAAGTTTCCATGGATTATGGGGGGGTTAATACTCCTACAAAAAGAGAGGAATACCTGCACCATGCAGAAATAGGACCAAGAGGAACCCACCAGAAGTGCTTAAGAAAACCAGCAGAAACCTGAATAAACCCCACATCTTAGAAATTCCACTTCCTCTGCGGAAGATTTGCTGAAAGGCTACCAGCACTTCCAGCCAAAACCTTCCTTCCTTGTACACCAAAAAATAAAAAAAAGGAGAGAATTCATGTTCCAACTGCTCAAGTCCACATCTTTTGTCAGAAGCACAAGAATGATGTGGAAACCGTGCAGAAACTGGAAAGTTCAGTGTGAAAAATTATCATTCATGCTGCTGTATGACATTGCCTCAACACAGCAGAACCAACAAAGTCTTCCTGATATATGAGAACTATCAAAGGTTGCCACTGAACACGGAGATTTAATGTGCTGCTTAATTCAAGAGCTTATTTACAATGTCACACGTCACTTGGAGAAAAATGGCTCTGACAACCAATCATTTAAAATATAGGAAGAATGTTTAACAAAAGGTCAGAAGTACAAATATTTTACATATTAACTACTAATAAATTCATTTCCTCTCAAAGTTAGGAGGATCAGCAAATGTCTCCAAAGCCATTTGCAATATTTCAGCACAAGACCCAACCTCTAATTACCAATGTAAGTTGTAAATAATTGTCAAGTATGCAGATGAGCCAAAAATTCTCTCAAATTAAAGTAATTAGCTCCCAAGTCAAATTTTTCTGTCACATTAAAATGCTTTCCCTTGTCTCCAACGTGACACGTACAAATGAGAGGCACATTGTCAGGGAAGCAGTTATTGTAGGCTGCCAGGATGATCTGCACCAGCAGCCCTGAGCTCTTTGCTTCCACAGGAACCTGAGCTGAGTTTTCCCTGCCTGGCTGTGCTGCTCATCCCCTGTGGGAGCGGGGAATCCATCCAGCTGGAGCCCTGGCAGGTGCCTCCAAAGTTTCCCCATCCCTTGGTGTGGGAATGGCCCTCATGGAGAGCCTCAGTGCTTGGCTCTTCCTCCTTCCCTGAGGAACCTTCCCAGACCTCCTGGTGTGGGATAGGGATGGGAACTGAGCCACAGCCTGCAGCACTGGGATGGGGAGTGGGAATGGGAATGGGAATGGGAAAACCCCCTTTTCCCCATCCCTGAGCCTCCATCCCAGCCCCAATCCCCAGCTCCCAGGGCTGTCACCCCCATTTCACAGCTCTGGTTTGGGCACTGCACTCTGTGGCTGGCAGCCCCACCACCCTCACAAAGCAAAAAACGATCTGACTTTAAAATCTGGGTGTATTTTTAGCAGTCTGAAATGAGTCTGTGGCTGTTTACAGTATTTAGCATGAGTTATTTGTCAGGGAATGGGAAAGGTGACTGTGACTGTGGAGGGCAGGGAGGGGAATTCTGTCTCCTTCTGCCTCCTTGGGACAGTTCCCAGGGACCCCAATTCCCAGGCAAAGATGCCCACAGTTCAGACTGACCCAGCTGGTGGCCATGGTTACCAGGTGTTCATTGCTTGCCTCTTTTTTTCAACCTGTAAATACCATATTTTATATTTTGCCTCAGTCGAAATCAGCGTCAAGATGGGTTTTGCATTAGACACAGGGCACATCCCAACTGGGGTTTCATGACTTGAAACAAGAAATGCTTTTGTCTCATTTTCTGTGCGTGCACAAACACAGACTGGGATAATATTTCACTTTAAGGCATTGCTGGTGGCAGATCTCAAGTGTTTAAAATACTAAGCTTTCAGATTTCAGCACAACAAACAGCTGATTTTTGCCTCTGCAGCTCTAGCAATCATATTTTAGCCCCTGTTTTCCCATTTGAAGACTCATAAAACGCTTTTTTATATTCATTTAAATTTGAAATAAGGACAAATCAGCATTTTGTTTTCCAGTTCCTGCCCCGCCAGCAGCCCTGTGTGAATGCTGATGGACAGGCCCTGATAGCACCCTCTCTTATCAACCCCATCACTCTTCTGGGGCTCATCTCCAGCATCTGTCTGCCAACACTCCCATCCCAGAGGATGATAAAGCCCCTCTGTTAAGCAGCTGGCAGTTCCCAGCTTCATCCTCCGTGTCTCTGGCTTATCCACGGGGCAGAGGCAGCCTTGGGCAGCTCCTGCAATATTCCCTGTCCTTCCCCAGGGATTTTCAGGGAGATTTGTCTGGGGAGTGCTGAGCTTTTCCTGACAGATAATTCACAAAAGGGAGATCCTTCCCCAGCCGCAGCCCCGTGTCCCAGGGCGCTGTGCCCTGGAATTTCTGGAGCTGGAATTGCTCCTGGGATGATGCTGTGGGAAGGGACAGGCTCATGGGACATTCCTGCCAGAATCCTTGTCCCTACAGCTTCCAGCCCTGCCCCGGGCAGCTGTGCCAGGGCTGGACAGCCCTTCCATGAGAGAATATTCCCAAATATCCCCCCTGAGCCTCCCCTGGGCCAGCCTGAGGCTGTTCCCTCTCCTCCTGTCCCTGTTCCCTGGGAGCAGATCCCAAATCCCCCCGGCTGTCCCCTCCTGGCAGGGAGCTGTGCAGAGCCACAAGGTCCCCCCTGAGCTCCTTTTCTCCAGGCTGAGCCCCTTCCCAGCTCCCTCAGGGATTCTCCAGACCCTTCCCAGCTCCATTCCCTGCCCTGGACACACTCCAGCCCCTCCAGGTCCTTCTTGTCCTGAGGGAGCCAGAACCAACCCCAGAACCGACCCCAGGACTGATCCCAGGACAGATCCCAGGACTGACCCCAGGACTGACCCCAGGACTGACCCCAGAACTGATCCCAGGACTGATCCCAGGACTGACCCCAGAAGTGACCCCAGGAGTGACCCCAGAATTTACCTGACCCCAGAACTGACCCCAGAACTGATCCCAGGACTGACCCCAGAATTTAACTGACCCCAGGACTGACCCCAGGACTGACCCCAGGACTGTTCCCAGTCAGGGCCAGCAGCACACTCGGGATATTTCAGCCCCTGCCAGGCACAGAGGACACCAGGCTGCAGAGAACCACGCTCCAAAGGCATTTCCCCAGCATTTCCCAGGCGTTCCTGTGGTGGCCAGAGCCGTGTTTAATCACTGCCCCATCTGGCATCCCTCCGGCAGGGCCCTCTCCTGCGGCTGAGGGCTTTCACTGTCTCACTCCACCGCTGCCTTCCCGCCCGGCGCGTTCCCTGTCTCAGCCTGGAGCGTGATTGCATTTGCATAAGACCAAACAAATCCCTGTCTTCGCTGATTCCTGTTCAGACGGCACTCCAAGGTTTTGTTCCCCCAAGGTCGAGCTTTTCCCCGATCCTTCCCGGCCTCCAGGGAGAGATTTCTGCTCCTGCCTCTTCCCTCAGCCCGCAGGAGCTGGTCCAGAGCTCTGCAGCCATCCCCTGCCCGCCGAATTATTGAAAATATGGATATTGATCTCATACCGATGTCCAGCTATGAGGGACAAAGACTCTCTGAGAGTTTGGAGTTAGAAAGTGTGTGTTTATTATGTTTAAAGTTACAAAGTGTGTGTTTATTACGTTTAAAGTTAGAAAGTGTGTGTTTATCACGACGCTGGGCAGTGTGCA
Source organism: Sylvia borin (assembly GCA_014839755.1). Taxonomy (NCBI): domain Eukaryota; kingdom Metazoa; phylum Chordata; class Aves; order Passeriformes; family Sylviidae; genus Sylvia; species Sylvia borin. The sequence goes on along the minus strand of CM025965.1, from coordinate 30,515,032 downwards.
GGATTAGCTCCCAAATACACACCACAACTCACAGATGCTCACAGGGTCTGTTTATGGACAGGAGTATGGAATACCCCAAACACAAATGCATATCCATAACTCTGGTCCATCCCAGTCCCCTCTTTGTATGGTAATTAGCCAAAAAGCAATTAAGCATGCACAGTTTGTTCTTTGAAATGGGTCCGTGGTCCTTCTTATGGGGTGGGGTCCAAAATGATGAAGTAAGATGGGTCTTCCTCGCTTTGACTTTTTAACCTTTTAGTGTTGGTGCCACCTGGATCCTGTTTTCCCAGGACTATCTGATTTATGGTGATATTGTACTCTTGGAGTCTATTGATTAGTCAGAAAACACAATTTGACAGGCCTCCTGATTTATCAGTTCCTTAAATTTGGCTTCTGTTAACGAAGGGAAGTTTGTCTATCCTACCTCAGCAATATCTAGTTTAACTAAAATCCTTAATTCTTCAAAATGAATGTCTCGCCATCACTGCTGCTGCTGCTCCCTAACAGAGTCTTTTATAGACTGTCGACCTTCTCCTCCACAGCCATAAATCCTCCACCAGCTTCAAGTGTAACAAAATGTAGAGATGTTATCCCTGGGCCTCGCCCGAGCCTTCTGAGGCCCATTATCTCCCCATCTTTTCTTTTAGAAGAACCTTATTTGACAGCCTAGCCTTTTTCCATCCTTTTTTTTTTCTCTTCTGCCTTGCTGCTTTGACCTTGAGTCAGTTTATTCCTTCCTTCTCTGTATATTTTAAACGTTGCACCAAAAAAATCCAATTTATTAAGGCTTTCCTTTAGTAAATGATTAACCTGAATATAGTTAAATGAAATGCTTATTAACATCCCCCTGCATAATCCATTTAACAGAATTAGTCTTGCTTATTCAGACAACCTAAAGGGGTCTGTGCTTTTGTCTACACAGCATCAGCATTAAAGCTTATAATTATTTCTGGTTAATGCAGCCCTTGGTGTTAGGAAATGCTGGTTTGTGTGTTCCAGCATAGCACTTCTGCTAATCTCTTGTATTAATTAGAGATACCGATATAATATGACTTTGTTCCTTTCTCTTCAGCACCAGGAGAGATGTCTGAATATAATCCTATCTGTGCTAAGGGTGTCTTAAATATTTCCACAAGTGCTGGCTGGTGTAAAACATTAGGATTAGGCACAATAATCCCTAAATTGGGAAAAAAGGAGCGTTTACAAAGGCACGTGGGTATGCCTGGCACTGGGGTGGTGATTTCTCCTTCCCCTGGGAGGATATTTAGGGTCCCCTCCAAGCTCAGTTTCCAACCCCAGTCCCTCTGGGAGTCCTCCCCAGCACCCTGGGGATGCTCTGTGTGTTCCCCCCCTCACCCAGAGGCATGCAGCCACTCTGGCTCTGAGGAAAATTTGACTTCCCCAGTAGCATGAAAGTAAATTATTACCCCTCAGTGGCTGCAGCTGACATTTTAAACTCGCTGCGTCTTCTCAGTCCTGGGTCATTTGATATTTCAGGCATCAGGCTGTTCGTGGAGCTCCTTTTAATCTTTTTCTAGACGATAGAAATTCACTTTCTGTTAAGGCATTTCAAGGTATCACTCCCAGGGGCTCTGAAGTGAATTTGCAGCACCAGACCAGAAAATCCCGGAATCATTTAGGCTGGAAAAGCCCCCCCCAGACCATCCAACCCAACCACTCCCAGCACTGCCAGGGCCACCCGTGTCCCCAGGTGCCACATTTTGGGGCTTTGAGATCCCCCCAGGGATGTGGAATCCAAAATTCCCAAGGCTGGGCAGCCCCTTCCATGGAGAAATTCCCGATGTCCAACCTGACCCCCCCTTGGCAGAGCTCTGCTTCCCCTCTCTGGGCACCCAAACCCTTTGGGAAATCAGGTCTGTGTGATGGGGCTTATGGAAATGCCCAGGAGGGCTGCAGGTGTAATCACAGACTCAAATAATTCCAGCTTTTATTTAAAGCCTAATCACACATTCCCCCACCATTACCTCCCTGCATAAATATTAAGGCTGGGAGCTCGTTTGTGTGTGTGTGAAACAATGACATGGTAATATTTCAGTAGGGGGCAAGAAAAAAAAAAAAAGGCAGCTGGTTTATTCTGTTCTCAAACATTTAAACCTTTTCATTTTTTTTCCCCCCAAACTGAGGGCTTAGTCTGACACAGAGAACCATCAAAAATGCTTTGAAAATTGCCAAGTCCAAGAACAAAGCGACCTTGCGTGGCCTCGCGCAGCAAATGCTCAGGAAAGCAAGGGCTGCTCAGTGCTTACCAAAGTAATTGCTCAGAGTACATCAAGGACTGGGCAGACCACGCTAAGAGCCTTTAAATTTTAAAGGTGTGTTTGTTTTGAAAGTTTATGTATCAGCACAAATCTACGGAATTTTATTAATAAAATGCTGACAGCGTTTTGCTCGGCCAGCAAAGAATTCAGGGAAAGTTAATCAACATTCTGAGGGGCAAAAGGAAAAGTCTGCAGGAGATTATTAATTTTTAAGAATTTTTAAGAGTCTAGCCCAATATTTTAAGTGGTGTGTCATCCAGTAGGCCTCTTGTGACATCATAATTGATAATTAAGCTTCTCCAGGTTTGCTTCTCCTCCAGGTTTCTTTCCCATCCAATTCTCCTGCTTTGGCAGCTTTGGGAACTGTAACTCTTTTCTATTATCTCCCCAAGTCCGTGCATTTTCCCCCCATTAACTCCCCTCTTGCCTTTGTGCAGAAACAATCCAGGGATGATTTAATAAGCCTTGGAAAGACAGAGCTGGTTCATATGCAGGAAATCAGATTTCCATAATTTTCCGCTGGCTTTTATAGCCACCGTAGTTCAAATTATCTTGAAGTTGGGGAAAACTCTTTTCATGGCACAAAATGAAAGAGCACCTGTGTTATGCTCCAGCTTCCTGGCCCAGCCCTCGTCATGAATTAAAGGTTGATTTGGCATCCTGACTTAGCACAGAAAGTCCCTTTTTAATGAGAGGACAGGAGGTGCCCTGGCCTGCAGTTAGTCACAGTCATCAGCCGCTAAACTGAGCTTTGAAACCAAGTTTCATCTGGTTTTGTTTGGGGTTTGTTACCTGAACCTTTCTGTGTGGGGGGAAAGCAGAGGGTTTGGGGTTGTGTCACATTCTCTGCGCCAAATGAAATGTCACAGGCTAAAAATGGAGCTCCAGGTTCTGCACAGACACCGAAGGGAGGTTTGTGTTCCAGGCTCCGAGCTGCTCTGGGGCTGGGGAGGGTGTGAAAGCAAACAGGGTTTGGTGCAGGGTGAGGGAACAGCTCCTGTGCCTTTCCAGAGCAAAGCCATGGTTTTCACAGGATCCTGGAATGGTGTGGGCTGGAAAGGACCTGAAATCCCATCCCATTCCCACCCCTGCCATGGCAGGGACACTGTCCCAGGCTGCTCCAAGCCCCATCCCTGGGCACTGCCAGGGATCCAGGGGCAGCCCCAGCTGCTCTGAGAATTCTGTTCCAGGGCTTCCCCACCCACCCAGGGAACAATTCCTACCCAAAATCCTGTTTAAATCAACACTCATCCAGCTTAAGGCCGTTCCCCTTGTCCTCTCAAGGGCGTGGTTTCTGCCAGGTCCATCCCTGAGGCACAGCTGGGACATTCCTGCCCCAGCCCAGCCCCAGGGACCAGCTCCTCCCTTGCTCCTCAACTCTGATTTCTTGTATTTCTCCTCTCTGCACTCTGTGTGCATTTAGCCAGGAACTCGAGAAACGCTTTGTGGTAAACAAATAAATACAATTTCTTCAAAATAAGTATTAATGTCTTTGGCTGAGCACAATTGTCAAACTCTGGCTCCTGGAGCTGGGCAGAAAATGAGCCGTTTTCCACCAGAGCTTCACGCAGCCACCTCTCATTGATTGCACTGCAGATCTCAATGCTGGGGAACTTAAAAACGGATCGATTATTCCTGTTTTGAAGCGCTTGCCTTAAGAAAACACCATTTCTCCTCCTGGAGCAAGCGGGGCTGTTCCCTGGGTGGGTGGAGCAGGGGTGGGCTGTGCTCACAGCCCTGCCTCTGCTCCCCAGAGGAATTCTTCAGCTGCCCCGAGAGGCAGCTGAGAATAACTGCTGGAAAAGAAGCATTTGGGGGGCTGAGAATGGGAATTGTCACTGACCCCTGTCCTTGCCTTGCAGCTCCCAGCACGGCCCAGTATGGCATCACCGGGCACGCCGAGGTGCTGTTCTCCTGCTGGTCCCTGGTCCTGACGCTGGCCTCCCTCAGCAGCATATTCTACCTGAAGAACATCCTTCTGCACTAAATGTAAAGACCCATAAAAGGCTTTCAAGGATTCTCTGAAAGTGCTGATGACTGGATCCAATCTGGTAGAGTTTGTTAAAAGCAGCGTGGGATATAATCAGTGCTTACATGGGGATGATCGCCTTCTGTAGAATTGCTCATTATGTAAATACTTTAATTCGACTCCTTTTTTTTTTTTTTTTTTTTTTTTTTTGATTAGCTGCATTACCTTGTGGAGCAGTACACATTGTCCTTTTCTAAGACGTGAGAACTCTGAAATTACTTTTAGAGGATATTAATTGTGATTTCATGTTTGTAATCGACAAGTTTTCAGAAGCATTCAGTCATGGTCTGCTGAGTCGCAGACTGTAGTTTACAAAAAAAAAAAAAAAGATATTGCAGTAAAAATGTGCTCCTTTAAGGCTGCAATACAAACATTCAGTTCCCTTCTCAACTAGCATTCTATCCAAACTTACACAAAAAAACACATTTGTTCTTTTTTGAGTAAAAAAAAAAAAATCAAATAACATTGCCTTCAAAATATTTCCTCAAAATATTACACATATCTAGATTTACTTCTAGCATGATATTCAGGTTTCAAGAATGAGCCTTGTACTATAACTGCATTGCGCAGTACTGCTTCTGTTCTCTCCCCTCCTTCCTGCCAATTCAGCATGGTTGTGCCTTCATGAAACACGACTTTCCTCTTCCTCTCCAGCCAATCTGGAATGCGTTTTGGGAAATGCTGAAGCATCCTTTTGAGCGTAAGGAATCTCCCTGGGGAGGGCAGAGGGGCTGCAGGCTCCCAGGAAAGGCTCCCTGCTCTCCAGGGGCAGGGCTGAGCTCCAGGGCAGCACCAACTCCTCCTTGTTCCTCCCTCCTCCACCACCGGCCAGTAGGTGACCTCTGTAAAAACATGTCCCCTTAGGAACCCCAAACCGCTCTGTGGCATCTTTAGAATGTCGGAATGTTCCCCTGAAGCCAAATTCCCACCTGGCTGGAGGTGTCAGGCTCCTCCCTTTTGTACCGCTGGCAAAGCCCGACGTGAATTGGTACTTTTCTTGCCCTCGATTTTGTATTGGTTTGGCTGATTTAGCAATGATAAAGGATGCTTTGAACCACGAGACACCTGCAACCCCCTGGAGAATCAGGCAGAACTTTCTAACTCCACATATCCCTGTGGCAGCGAGGGTGCTCCTGCTGAGGGCCCGTGGCTGTCCCCTGGAGAGCCACCTGGACAGGCAGGGCTTGGGGGACCTGCTGTCCCCTGCCAGCCCCCACACCATCCCTGTGCTGTGGCCCTGGGGGGCACACTGCTGTCACACAGCTCTCAAGCCCAGAAATTGTGTGTAATTCACTTCATCCATCAGCCCTGCAGCGTGCGGGTGTGAAGTGCTGCTCACAGCTCACACCTGACTGAGAGCTGTCACCTCTGTGACTCGCTGCGGTGGCCGTGGCCAGCAGCCCTTGGACACCACAGCCCCTGGTGGCCCCAGCAGCTCCTGACTCGCCCACCAACAGCTGCTGAGAGCAGGAAAAACGAAATTGTTATCACAGAGTCCCAGGCTGGGCTGGGCTGGCAGGGACCTCAAATCCCAGCCCATCCCACCCCAGGGACAGGGACAGGGACAGGGACAGGGACAGGGACAGGGACACTTCCACTCTCCCAGGCTGCTCCAAGCCCCGTCCAGCCTGGCCTTGGGTGGGACAGCAGCACTTTCACTGTGATCATTCCCTGTTCCAGCAGGTGACACAACTTTCCCTGTTTTTCAGGGCAGGTTTTGGCGGTGAGCAGCGCCACCCGAGCACTGGGAGCACTCAGCAGTCCCCAGATCCCGTTTTTTCCAACAGGGAGGACTCTGAGTTTCCCGGGCTCAGGCTGAACTGCCCCGATGTGCAGCCAGGACGGGCAGTGCCTCTGCTGCCCCTGCTGAGAAAGGGCACAGACAGAGATGTTCACTCCAGGAGATGACAATAAACCCTCCCGGGTCACTTTGCCTGTGTTCAGTGACACACTCAATTATTTCTCCCATTGTTCACAGCCATGTGCCAAGCAGTTGCTGTTTTCAGAAACGTGGCATTTTTTTAAAACCTGGAATAACATGAACAAACCCATTCTGCAAGGAAAAGGTTCAAACTCAACTCAGAGGAGCTGATCAGGCCTGATACCCCGATGTCTCTTGTATTGCAGCTTTAAAGTGCTCTGTTTTAGAATCCATTCACTAGAAGCAGTGGTGCTGCAGGAAGTCTTGTGTCAGTGCAGTTTTATGAAGGAAGAGATGAGGCTGTGGATCACCCAACCTGTGTGTGTAAAACTGGGAGAGGGTTCTATACTGTGGCTGGATCAAACCCTGCATTCCAATGGCACCTTGCATTCCAGTGATTCCTGACCTTTGGAACCTGAACTTTCCAGCAACAGAATAGAATGAGCAGCAGCTTTATTAAATATGAAAACAAAACAAAAAAGACTGTACAGTGAAGTGTTGAATGTTTGCAGTGACACCAGGGAGAGCCCCTGGGTGACACGGAGGAGAGATCCTGTTTGGTTTTCCCTTGTGGGGGGCACAGCCTTCCTGTGCAGCCCAAAAAGGACCCCCCAAACCCACACCAAGAGCAGAAGTGGGAGCCATGCCTGGGTGCCAGGGGTGTTTCTGTGAGGCAGGAGCGTGCTGGGCGTGCGAGGGGCTGGGGACAATGAGGAGATCTGGACTCTGCAGCTTGGGCTGGGCAGGGCTGGGGCTGCAGCAGATGGAGATGGAGACTGCAGGTTCTGGGGCAGCACTGAGCTGGGACAGGCTGGGACTGTGCTCCCAGCACCAGCAGAGTGACCACAGGGGACTGCAGGACGGGAGAGAGCCTGGGCTTGGCAGGGAGCACCTGGTCCCAGCCCTGCCACTGGTGGGGGGCACTTTGGGCAGCTCTGAAGGTTTGTTCTGTGCTTCCCCAGGGCTCTGACCCGCCCTGCTGGTGTCTGCCTCACTCCACTGATTCCCACCTTCCCGACAGGAAAAGAAAAGCTTTAGCGGAGTGTCTCCATCAGGTTTTTGTCCCCCACCCTGTGCCCTCCCCCGGGGCTGTGTCCCCACGGGGAGCGGTGACACTGCTGTCACACGGCTGCTGGCCCTGGAGCTGTGCTGACACGGGGCCCAGGGATGTCTCACAGCTCGGGAACAAATGCAGTTTCTCCAGGGTTTGTAGCTTGGCAGGATCCCTCAGAGCCAGACAGCTTTTTTTAAACTTTTCAATAGGTTTGGTTTTTTTTAGAGTCGATGCTGTTTTTAAGATCCAGGAGTGTTAAACCCATCCCAGTGACAGCTGCTTTTTTTGCACATTTTCTGAGCGAGTGTTCAAAATAGACAATGGCAAATGTTCTGCTACCAAAACCTCCACTGAGTCCACAGAACTGTGTTATGAAGAATGTGTGTACCAAAATATGTATTTACATGGATAAATATGCCTTAAAGACTAAATATGCATTTACTTCTAAGGCTGGATCCGCCTCGTGCCCGGTCTGGAGGTAAATAATCCATATTTCACAGCTGCCATGGAGGGGCTTGGTTCTTTGGAGGAAAAAACAAGGGGGGAGGAAAGCATTTCTTTTAAAAGAACCTTCAATAATTTTAAAATCCTTCGCATGAACTGCCATGTGTGAGGAGGAGTAAGGGAGAGGATGAAGCTGAGCCTGGCACTCCAGCACAGGCAGCGTGGGGTTTGGTGTGAGGCTGGCAACGCTGCCACAAAAACCTGCCACATCCTCTTCCCTGTCCCCCTGCACCCCCAAATCCCTGGGAGGTGGGACAGGGTGAGGCTCTGGGAATGGGGCCACCCACCCAGACCCTCCCGCCGTGCTGCAGCTGGCAGCCCAGCACCCTGTGAAACGAGGGAACGTTGACAAAAAAAAGGAATGTAAAAAAAAAGGGAATTAAAAATTGTCCCTTCAGCCTTAGCAGTGAGAGCAGAGGAGCCAGTGCTGGCAGGGAAGGGAGGAACTGGCTCTGGATCTGGCCAGGGGTGTGATGGGCTGGGACACTGGCCGTGCTGCGGTGGGGTTGGGTTCAGTCCTTGTTTGTGTTCCTTCACTGAGCTCCGAGGGCAGGGCAGGGATTTACTCTGCCGCCAGGAGAGTCCGTAATCCACCTGGAAACAGCCAGGGCGAGGCAGTGGCACAGAGGGCTGATGGCGAGGGGATTCTCAGCAAATCCTGCTCCCGGAGCTCTGTGCCAGCAAGGGCTTTACCGGGGCACCTTCAGCGCTGTTTGTTCCACTCCTGCTGCCTAATTCATGAGGAGCTCCAAGGTCCCTTTTTATTAGAAAATCCTCATGTTTAAAAATGCGGACATCAGCGCATTTGCCATCTCTCATCAGCTTGGGTTTCAGTCATTCATATTTTAGGGCGTAGGATGAAAATCCGCATGATGGGGTGAGGGAGGAGCAGTTCCCACCCGCCCCAGCTGCTCTGCCCTTGGCTGGGATGAGCTGGGATGAGCTGGGAGAGGCTCTGGGGTCTCTGCCCGGGGGCTCAGGGGGTGCAGAGCAGCCCCAAGTGCTGCCTCCATCACCACTCCCCACTGCCAGGCTGATCCCCGACGGTCTGCTGGCATTTATTCCATCCCGGAGGTGGGAGGAGTGTGACAGGCACCTTTGGGGTGCCACAGGGCTCCCCCCTGCACAAACAGGAGCAGAGCAGGGCCTGGGCTGTCCCACAGGGACAGGGCAGGGACAGGGCAGGGACAGCATGGGGACAGCATGGGGACAGCCCGGGGACAGCGCAGGGACAGCCCAGGGACAGCAGGGCCACCCCTGCCCAGGGGCACCAGGAATGACCCTTCTGCAGCAGCACAGTGCGAGGACAGGGAGGGGACAGCAGAGTGCTGATAAGGAGCTCCCCTTATCAGCCAAGTGTCATCAGTGCCCCGCTCTCCTTTGCCATGGTGACGATCCTTCTTCCACTCCGTATCCCCAGGGGGAGGGCAATGTGCTCTCTGCTCTCAGGATTTCTCAGCGCAGAGCGAGCCCAGCTGGCCCAGCACAGCCCGTGGTCCCTGTGCTTGTCCCCTCGCCAGCCCCGCCACAGGCAGAGGCACATGGCTCCCGTTAGCCCCACGACAGCCACTGAAATGTGACAATGACCCTCCCAGCGCAGCAGCTGCCTCGTTTTCCAGTGGGTGGGATGGCAGAGCCGGGCTCCGCTCCCTCTGTTTTGTAGCTTTTGAAAATATAAACCAGCCTTTCCTCTTGGGAGGGTGGCTGATTCTGGCTCGGAGGGACAGCCTTTGAGGGGTGCTCAGCATCTGTGATGTGTCCCTTCAGGTGGGGCCGGGCAGGAGCCGCCCCACTCCGCTAATGAGCCTGGTCCTTGCAGGGATTTGGGCTCTGCAGGAGGCAGCACGGTTCATTAGGCTGGGAAAGCTTTCAGACCTTGGAGGAACTGCTTTTCCTCTCCCCTTCAAGTGAACTGCTAAAAGCTCTGAGCTGTTCTTCCACAGGATTTCAAATTCACTGCTTTCTCATTATCCTTGACCTTTTTACATTTTTTTTCTTGCCAGAAGGGGAAAAAAAATTAACTTTGGAGTAAATTACTGCAAATGTCTCCCCAAAAACGTTTAAAAACAGAGCCTGGGAGGCTGGGACAGGGGAGCAACACTTCTCACTTGCCACAATTTCCTGTATAAAGAGGATTTAATGTCTGTTTGCGAAAAATTATGGATCCTAAATCCCTGTGACTCGTTTAGAAGTGACTTTTAGCAGGACAGTTGTACGTATCCTCCCCAGTACTTTGTGTTATGAGTGGTAGAAAGACAAAGTGTGTGATGGGACAGGACATCTTCCTGTGTGCTGAAGCCTTGGACTCTGGGTCTTACCCCATCTCTTGGTCCCTGTGTTTATATCCCTGTCTCTTCATTCACATCTCTTGGTCCCTGTCTCTTGGTCCTCTCCCCTCAGTTCCCATCTCTTGGTCCCTGTCTCTTTTTCCCCTCCTCTTGGACCCCATCTCTTGATCCTTATCTCTTGGTCCCTATTTCTCAATCCCCATCTCTTGATCCTTGTCTCTTTTCCCATCTCTTGGTCCTGTTCTCTCCAATCCAATCTCCTGGTCCCCATTTCTTGATCCCACCCCTTGGTGCCCACCTGCCCCCAGCCATGGAGGGGGCACAGGCAGGGAGCAGGAGCAGCAGGAGGCTGCAGCCCAGGCTGAGCTCCCACCCCATTCCCTGGACCCTACAAAAGGCATCGGACAAAGACAACGACAGAGTCACTCCTGGTGCAGCAAGGGCTGAGCTCTCACCTTCTCCTCTGGCTCCCAGTCCAACTTGAACAAACCCGAGAGCTCCACGATGCTCTTTTGGGACAGGCCAGCTTCCTTCCCCGGGCTGGAAACCTTCAGAGTGGCTGATGTCACACGGGTCTGGAGGGGCTGAGATGTCACATGGGTTTAGAGGGGCTGATGTCACACAAGGGGCTGATGTCACACAAGGGGCTGATGTCACACTGGTTTAGAGGGGCTGACGTCACACCAGTTCAGAGGGGCTGATGTCACATAGGTCTGGAGAGGCTGATGTCACACAAGGGGCTGATGTCACATGGGTCTGGAGGAGCTGATGTCACACAGGTTTAGAGGGGCTGATGTCACACAAGGGGCTGATGTCACACAGGTTTGGAGGACTGACGTCACACGGATTTGGAGATGCTGATGTCACACAGACAGGAAGGGCACTTGAGCCTGGCCAGCCTGTCCCCTGCTGTCCTGGCAGCCTCAGGGAGTGTCTCGCTCTCTGTTTCAACGCCGTAAGCACTCTGTGCAAAAGGCCAGGCTGTGAGAGAGCGCATTTAGAGAATTAATTTCCCGGAGTTAATCACCCTGGGCGCTGCTCTCCCGCCCCGGGGGAAGCACGGGCCCGAGGCTCTGAGGAGTGCTCCTGCCGTGGCATTTCCCTCCACGAGATTGCGGATCAGACACTTAATTCCTCGGGAAAAAAGCAGCTGAGGGCTTTGACCTTCTGTTTGAATACAGAATTAGCACTCCAGTAAAGGTTAATGAGCTTGAGAGGAGGGAGGAGAGGGTTTTCGCTGGAACATTTCTGAGGTGGGATCCAGCAGGGCTCTGGGCAGGTTTGCCCTGGCAGCAGGAGCACCTCTCCAGAGAGGAGAGGAGGATCTCCCAGAGGATGGAGGGAACAGGGTTTCACTGCAGGCCTTGGCTCTGTTCTCAGCTGGGATCCCCATGGAGCACATGGTCCTTGCTCTGGGCATTCCAAATGCGTTCGTTTTTCTGAGAGCTCTGATCTTGAATTGAATCCCTTTCCTTGCCTCCTCATCCAGCTGGTGCTGCTGTAAAGGAATTCTTTTGCCACGTGGGGGAAGGTGCCAGGATTGCTGCCAGGCTCATTTCCAGGCTCTTCACTCCCATTTGGCATCTCGGCCCCTTTCACCAGGATCTCCTCCAGAAGGGTTGGTTTGGCCAGTCCAGGCAAAAAACAACCCAGCCTTTCCCCCATTCCAAAACTTCCCCAATTTCTAATCCTCTCCCACCCCAAATGATGGCATCACACTGGAAATGACAAATCAGATAAATACCAGGGGGAGACCTCAAATGAATGGCAAGAATTAGGGCTGCTCTAATTTAATAATCACTTCATTGCCTTCATTACTTCTGTCATCAAAGGCACTTTACCTGAATGTAATGCTCACGCCTCTGGAAAAACCTACGAGTTCCAACAAGTGCTTTAATATTCCAATAGATTACCAATATTTTGGAAAAGAATCCTTTCCACAGGCTGAGGCAGAAAAGCAAATCCAGAACACAGCCCACCAAAGCAGGTGTTGCTCAGTACCAATGACTTTATCACGGAATCATGGAGTGATTTGGGCTGGAAAGGACCTTAAGGATCATCTAGTGGTGACGGACAGTGCCTTTGGAGGGGTTAATAATAATAAAGAACATTTAGGTGAAAAAACCCCACAGCATCGAGTCATTTTTATTTGCTAGATGTCAAGAGGCACCAACTGAAAACAAAAGCCGAGCCTTGGAGTTTGCCAGATCTGTGAGCAATTGTCCCCTGGCCACCCAAAACATTGCCATGGAACAATTGCCAGCTCAGGTTCCAGCACAGGGAATATCCAGACACAGCTTTGCCCTGGGGCAGAACCTGGCCCCAGCATGGGGACACCATCACCCTGCAAACACAAACTCTCAAATTCCCAAAATCCCTCACAATTTCCCGCAAACTCCAAGCTTGGAGCTGGTGACTGAGGGGCAAAGAGTGACTTGTACCATAAAACAGCCTCAGGGAACATGCTGGGATCCAGCTCAGCTCCTGCCCTTCCCCTTTTCCTCCAGGGCACCTTCCTGCTTTTTCCCTCGATGGGATAAATTCCTGGGAACAACAGGAACAACATCCTATAGTAGGGAATACCCCATCCTTGGGTGTGCCCTGTTCCAGGGAAGGGGTGACTCTCCAGGGCCCAGCACCCCCTCCTAGTCAATTAGAGATGCAAATGCACTTAGCAAAGTGCTCCTGCAGATGTTCTTAATTAAACCAGCCCACCCCGAGCCCACATGAAGCAATCACCCCCCAAAACGCCTTCCTGCTCTCAGATGTTCCCAATCACTGCTGCAGGATCCTGCAGGAATATTATTTTTGTAGGAGTAAACCATTTGCTAAATAAGCCACCTGTTAAATAAACACTCCCACTCTCCAAATATTGTTATTTTGTTTTCCAGCCTATGCACAATCTGGATTTATTTTAGATGAAAAAAGATAATCACTAAAGCAAAAAAAAAAAAACCCAAAAAACAGTATTTTGACTATTTGCAACTATCCATCTTGTGAGCACATCTGCTCCTTTGCAAGCTGGCAGAGCTCTTACACTCAAAGAGATTCACAGCTCCTTATTCAGCCGGGAGCTAATGAATTTCCATCAGCAGGCCTCGGCACTCTTCCCTTCTTTGTCACTTCTTCAAGCCTGAATTGCTCCTACTCCCCAACTTCCCTTTTCTGAGCTGCATCTTCCCACAGGGACAAACCCTGATCCAAGATCGCTTTAGCAAAGTTGCCACAGAAGTGAGAACAGAGTTTGCCTCCAGCTCAGCTGGAAAAAACATCACGTTTTTCTGAGCTTTAAAAGCCAGGCTCACCCTTTTCCCACCTCAGGCCTACCTGTGCAGGAACACGCACAGCCCCTGGAAAACAGCGGGGTGGTTCTGCAGGATGGGCACGAGCAGGAAAAGTGGGATGAGATGGAATGGGGTATTTCCCTGGAATACAACTACAACAGTTGAGCCCCAGCTGCAGGATTTAAACACCACCACTGCAGGGGTTGGTGTGCAGCCTCTGACTGCAGGGGTTGGTGTGCAGCCTCTGACTGCAGGCTCATACCCAGCTAGACTGTGACTGCAGGGATTGGGTTGACTGTGACTGCAGGGATTGGGGTGACACTGTGACTGCAGGGATTGGTGACACTGTGACTGCAGGGATTGGTGTGACTGTGACTGCAGGGATTGGTGTGACACTGTGACTGCAGGGATTGGGGTGACACTGTGACTGCAGGGATTGGGGTGACTGTGACTGCAGGGACTGGGGTGACTGTGACTGCAGGGATTGGGGTGACTGTGACTGCAGGGATTGGTGACACTGTGACTGCAGGGATTGGGGTGACACTGTGACTGCAGGGATTGGGGTGACTGTGACTGCAGGGATTGGTGACACTGTGACTGCAGGGATTGGTGTGACTGTGACTGCAGGGATTGGTGTGACACTGTGACTGCAGGGATTGGTGACACTGTGACTGCAGGGATTGGGGTGACACTGTGACTGCAGGGATTGGGGTGACTGTGACTGCAGGGACTGGGGTGACTGTGACTGCAGGGATTGGTGACACTGTGACTGCAGGGATTGGGGTGACTGTGACTGCAGGGATTGGTGTGACTGTGACTGCAGGGATTGGTGACACTGTGACTGCAGGGATTGGGGTGACACTGTGACTGCAGGGATTGGGGTGACTGTGACTGCAGGGATTGGGGTGACACTGTGACTGCAGGGATTGGGGTGACACTGTGACTGCAGGGATTGGGGTGACTGTGACTGCAGGGATTGGGGTGACGCTGTGACTGCAGGGATTGGGGTGACTGTGACTGCAGGGATTGGTGTGACACTGTGACTGCAGGGATTGGTGACACTGTGACTGCAGGGATTGGGGTGACGCTGTGACTGCAGGGATTGGTGTGCACACTGTGGCTGCAGGGATTGGTGTGACTGTGACTGCAGGGATTGGTGTGCACACTGTGACTGCAGGGATTGGTGTGACGCTGTGACTGCAGGGATTGGGGTGACACTGTGACTGCAGGGACTGGGGTGACTGTGACTGCAGGGATTGGTGACACTGTGACTGCAGGGATTGGTGTGACTGTGACTGCAGGGATTGGTGACACTGTGACTGCAGGGATTGGGGTGACACTGTGACTGCAGGGATTGGGGTGACACTGTGACTGCAGGGATTGGTGTGCACACTATGACTGCAGGCTTGTACCCAGCTAGACTGTGACTGCAGGGATTGGTGTGCACACTGTGGCTGCAGGATTTTACCTGACTGGACTGTGACTGCAGGTTCCAACAACAGGCTCTGACTGCAGGCCCAGTCTGACCTCACAGCAGTGATTCTCCCTCCCCAGGATCCTTCTTCTTCTTCTTGATTCTCTCCTTCATACTCCTCAAGGTTCCTCCTCCATGACGATCCTCCCCAGCTCACCTCCTCTTTTACCTCACTCATCCTTACTGTCTGTAGCTGTCACTCATCAGGAGGGGGCATTTGAGTGTATGAAAAGTGGCCCTGAGGAGCTCTGGGACAGGGACACTGCAGGAGCAGGAGGGGTCCCAGCTTGGCCTTTCCCAGTGTTCAGCCCGTCTCTCCCACTGCCCCTGTGTGCCCATCGCTGTCCTGCTGCTGCTTCCATGCTCACACTCCTCCTTTGGCTCTCTGACCTCAGCAGCCCCAGCCTGGCCCCACAGCCTGCTCTGGGGCTTTTCCTTTGCCCTCTGGTTGAGGCAGAGCTCTCCAGGAAAGCCTCACACCCCGTCCTCACCAGGAACCCTTTAAATCCCCACCCTCACCCAGCTCCAGGCTTGCCTGCAGCTTTCAACACTAAACCCCAGCAGCTCAGGAGACTTTTCCAAGTGTTTTTGTGCGTTTTGACTCTAGTGCAGACTCTTAAATATTTCCACAAATCCTGTGTTACTCGTCTCACTTCAAACACAGCTCACAAATTAATGGTGTGTGTTAATTGGGCAGCTAATCCCCCTCCTAGAAGAAAAAAAAAAATTAAAAATTATCATAATACTTCTCATTCCTGGTACTGTGCTGCAAACATGTTAAAGATATTTTAATAAATGAGAGGCCTTAATTGGAGCAGAGTGAGCCCTACAATGCCCCTTCACATAAAATACACATGTGTAGGATGAAAGAGGGAAGAGCTGGATCCTTTCAACACAGACCCTTTCCTCAACTCTCCACCTCAGCCTTTTCCATAAAGAAATCCAGGATTCCTTTCATTCAAAGCATGGACTTGAAATTCCTACACCCATCTCAGGGCAGCATTAAATATTAAAGCCAGATATTAAAATTTCAGGGAACCTAAATTAAACGTGAGGTACTCAAAAAAATAAGTGTTGCTGAATATTTAATGGCAAGGATTCTGTAATTAACTTTAGAAATCTCTCATCCTGGGACAGGGATGAGCTGCCCAATAAAATGTGACCATCCCAGTGACCTTCCAGGGGGAAGGTGCAGCAGCTGCTGGAAAATTCAGGTTTCTTGGGCTCTGTGGAATTTCTGTGGCTTCCTGAGGAAGCCTTCTCCAGACTGGAATTCCACTGGGGCTGCTCACCAAGCTCAGGCTGATGAGGAGATGTTCTTATGGTTCCTTTAACCTCCAATGTCCTGGAATTCCGAGGGAGGAGGAAAAATCTTCCCAAATGGAGATGGGCTTTGGACACCTCCAGGAGCAGCTTTTCCTCCATTATTCATAAGGACTTCCAAGGAGCAATGGCCCATTAGTGTCCTGCAGAGCTCCTCCAGCTGGACCAGAGCACTCCCAGCACCAGCAGAGTGTTTGCAGCTAATGCTGGAGGCATCTGCTCCTTCCTGGTATTCCAGGACAATCACAGGGAAACAGCTCAAAAATGCCCCAACAGAGAGAAAACACAGCCCAACAGAGAGGAAAAATGTCCAAACAGATAGAAAAATGTCCAAACAGATAGAAAAAACATCCCAACAGAGAGAAAAAATCTCCAAATAGATAGAAAAACCACCCCAACAGACAGAAAAAAATACCCCAACAGATAGAAAAATGTCCAAACAGATAGAAAAAGCACCCCAACAGATAGAAAAAAATGCTCCAACAGAAAAACGCCCCAAGAGATAGAAAACATACCCAAACAGATGGAATAAACACACCAACAGATCAAAAACATACCCCAACAGAGAGGAAACATATATCCCAACAGATAGATAACTTTCCAACAGACAGAAAAAACACCCCAACAGATAGAGAAAATACCCCAACAGATAGAGAAAATACCCCACCAGATAAAAAACATACCCCAACAGACAGAAAAAATGCCCCACCAGGTGTAAAAGGTACCCCAAGATGTAATGTAACAATTAGGGCTGTGTCACACGGGTGTCACAGCAGCTCCTTTACCAAGGCCAGCCCTGCCCAGCATGTCCCAGCTTGTGGCCTGTGGCCTCAGGTGGCCTGTGACAGCCCCGGGACACTCAGGGCACCTCTCCCTCGTGTCCCTGAGCCCTCGGGGCTCTGGAATGCACTTCCCAGGCAATCAGAGCACTCCGTAAGAATTCCACTCTGTTGTTCTGATCCTCCAAAATGGGAAGTGGCTTTAAATCGATGCTGGGAAAAACCTTCCCCTCTCCTGAGAGTCTGAGAGCAGCGGGTAAGGGACAGCAGAGCCAGAGCCCCTGGGCGCTGTCACGGGTCACCTGATGGCCTGCGTGTGTACGGCTGGAAACTGCATAATTAACAGTCCTTAATTAGCAATACCCTCAGAGCAGCCACTGCCTGGCTCCCCACTGCTGCTGTCTGAGCCCAGAGATAAGGGTGAGCCCTCAAACCTCTTCTGTTTGTGCAAATCTAACAGAGCTTGGTGTAAAGAAAACACAAATATGTATAAATCACTGTGCAGAGGTTTAAACACCTTCCCAGAGGAGAATATTGCTCCCCAACAACAGGCAGAAGGAAAATATGGACTGTGATTTGGCATCCACAATTTGCCTAATTAAAATAAACACACTTTTCTCACACATAAAAATCATGGAATTAACGTGGGCAAGGGGGAAGAAAACGGCTGTGGCACTGGTGACACAAAAGAATGAACTCCCAGCCCCTGGAAGCTCAGTGCCCAGCTCTGGGGACCAGCTCAGGGCCACCTGGGGCTGGGTCACCTCTGTCACCGTGGAGCCACCACCGTGGGGCTGCTTTGGTGATCATTCCTGCACCTTCCCAGTGCATCTGTCCTCACCTAATGTCCTTTGGCTTCCTTAGAACACAGGGCACAGCATTTTCCTCTCCTGGGGAGTCCATTCTCGTCCCCAGAGCAGCAATCACTCCGTTTGTGTGACCAAGGCAGAGGCTCTAAAGAATTCCGGGATTTTTTACATCCCTGACTTGGCTGGAAAACAGCCGGTGTGTCGTCTCCTCCTCAGCCCTGCTCAGAGCCCCAGCCCTGCCTTGGGGAAGGGCCAGGGCAGCACAGGGCACAGGAGGGAGCAGAGGATCCCAGAATATCCTGGCTGGAAGCGCCCTCCAGGCTGAGCACAGCCCAGGCACGTCCCCAAGCAGCAGGTGCCTGAGCACGACCCTCCCTTTTCCTCCAGCAGCTCCCAGACCGTGAGCTCAGAGCTGGCAGGCCCTGCCCTTTCTCCCTCATCCCCCATGAGGATAATGGTGGGGTTATTTTACACCGAGCTCTTCCCCTCCCATGGCTCCACAATCCTCAGTGAAACACCTCCCTGGCAGTGGGTGGCCTTGGTGACAGCGGGTGCCACGGGACAGGCTCCTGTCCCTGGTGCTGGAACACACAATTCAGCTCTGGAACACACAATTCAGCACCCGCTTCCAGGAAAACCATCACACATTCCAGCAGCTCTTCTCCACAGACAGATTGATAAGTGCAGTGGGGGGAAAAGGTGATGTCAGATACTGGAGTGATCCAGGGGGTAAAGAGGTGATCTCAGTGATACTGGAGTGATCCAGGGGGTAAAGAGGTGATGTCAGTGGTCCTGGAGTGATCCAGGGGGTAAAGAGGTGATGTCAGTGGTACTGGAGTGATCCAGGGGGTGAAAAGGTGATGTCAGATACTGGAGTGATCCAGGGGGTAAAGAGGTGATGTCAGTGGTACTGGAGTGATCCAGGGGGTAAAGAGGTGATGTCAGTGGTACTGGAGTGATCCAAGGGGCTGGGTGTAAGAACCTGTGGGGTTTTTAGGGCTTGATACTGGCATTGGAATGATGTGAATGGCAAAAGATAATTCAGGATCACACCCCTGCTGCCCAAACATGGCCCAGTGGCATCATCTGTGATGGAAACGTTCTTTTAAAAATGAGTTTTTCCTGGTGGAGCCAGAGCCGTGTGACACAGCCCACCCTGAGCTCAGTGAGAGATTAGGGCAAGGACAAACTGGAATCACCCCGGATGGTTTGGGTTGGGAGAGACCCTAAATCTACCCAGTGCCACCCCTGCCATGGCAGGGACACCTCCCACTGCCCCAGGGACACCTCCCACTGCCCCAGGGTGCTCCAACCCCAGTGTCCAGCCTGGGACACCTCCAGGGGCAGCCACAGCTGCTCTGGGAATTCTGTTCTCTCCCAGGGAAGGATTCCCATTAAATCCCCTCCTTCAGCTGCAGGCAGGGCTGGGGGGCTGCAGTGCCCCCCAATTCCACCACAGCTCGTCTCTGAGAGCCTGCAGCTGCTGGTCCTCCTTTGCCCTGGCACACTTTGGGATTTTCCCTGCGGTTTTTCACAGGGAAGCCGAAGGACACAGCCCATGAGGAGCACCTTGCTGGTGTTTGAACCCCTGTGCTGGCCCAGGGAGGGGTGCAGAGCAGAGCCCGGGGTCCCAGCCTGCTCCTCCCTGCCGGGATCCCTGCCCCTGGGCGAGGCAGAGCGGGGCTGGGGCCACCAGCATCTCCCCAGACAGTCTCCAGGAGGGAATGACCCCTGGACACCCAGCTCAGCACTAAGCAGCCCACCCCACAACAACACCTGAGCGATGCAGAAGAGATTAGAGCCAAAAATAGCCCAGAAAAAACACAAAAATGCCCGCAGACAAGTAAGGAAAGTGTGTGTGTTTTGAGGCACTTTATTAGGAATTGGGAGGCAGCGCTGGCATTGTGCTGAGCTGTGAACAGTGAAATTGGAATAAACACAATAATCTCACCGTGTTAATAACTTGTTCTGACCCCCCCGGGATGTTCCACAGCTCCCCTGGCTGCCGAGGGAGGGACACCGCTTACAGGAGAGATTCGGTTTAACATCTGGATGGAAGCAGAGGAAGGCAGGAGTGAGGCAGAGCCCTGCTCCAGGAGGCAGCTGCACCTCCCCAGGGCAGCGCTGGGAAAGGGAGAAACCAGGAAAAGGCATTTCCAGGGGAAAAACTCTAAATCAGGACAGGGGAAATGGGCACTGTTTGCACAAGAGAGGGAATAAAGAGCCATTTCCCCCTCACCTGCCCAGGCTGGTCCCTGCCTGGAACACCGAGGACAATCTGGAGCTCCAGCAGCTCCCCAGGGAGGGGACAGTGCCAATGGCAGGGCCTGCCTCAGAGGTTTGAAACAGAGAATAAAATAAAATAAAATAAAATAAAATAAAATAAAATAAAATAAAATAAAATAAAATAAAATAAAATAAAATAAAATAAAATAAAATTCACCTCTGTCTCTGCCCAACGTCCATCCCCAAGGTGCTGCTGGAATCCCACAGATCACGTGGCCAATGCCCAAACAATTCGATTCTAAAGGTGCTCCCTCTTCATTTTAAAATCCCGGACTGGGCTGGGTTTGGAGAGATCCTAAATCCCCTCCAGTGCCCCCTGCCATGGCAGGGACACCTCCCAGTGTCCCTGTGTGTGTCCTGTCACTGCCCCAGGGGCTGTGTCACTGTCCCTGTGTGTGTCACTGTCCCTGTGTGTGTCACTGCCCCAGGGTCAGGGGTGCTCTGGAATTACTCCCCTCCCTCTGGAATTCCTTCCCTCCCTCTGGAATTAGCTCCCTGTCCTCAGTGTTTGGTCCCTGGTGGCCCTTTCCCCCGTCTCCTCAGGGTTTGTGCAGCAGCTCAGCACTTGGGGCTCCTTTTACACCCCCCAGTTAAATGCACAAACTGTGACAAAGTGTGACTTTTATTAACAGCAGACTCCGAGGGAAGAGAATAAAACCTCCATTAGCAATCCTGTTAGCAGCCCTGGTGCTTGTGACAAGGGGAAAACAGCTTTCCCAGGGATCTGATTCCTTTCTTCCCTTCCCAATGAGGGCCGGGCTCTGGCAGCCAGTGGGGAAAATTAACATTTGCTCAGATCTGCATTTCTGCATCACCCCAGGGACCCAAATCCTGTTATTGCCCCACTCCTGCATCACCCCAGGGACCCAAATCCCATATTGCCCCATTTCTGCATCACCCCAAGGACTCAAATCCCATTTATTGCCCCACTCCTGCATCACCCCAGGGACTCAAATCCCATTTATTGCCCCACTCCTGTACAATTCCTTTGATAAATACTGATAACAGCCCAGCACCAGAGCTCCCAGTGATGCTGCCAGGGACCAGGGAGGGGAATTTGTCTCCTTCAGTCCTGGACAGACCCACAAAAACTCCTAAACCATCCTAAATGGGGGCTTTCAAAAGAGTTATTCAGCAATTTATTTATTTTTCTCTGACCAAGTCGAGTGTTTTGAGAATGTCCAGCCCATTTGTGAGGCCCAAACAGACTCCAGGGATCAGTGAGGCTGGGAATTAGAGCTGGAGGCAAAGCTCCTTACAGCAAACGAGGTCAGGGGAGCATTAGGGGAGGCAGGAGGGAGCCCGGGCTGCTCGGGAGCCTGAGCCAGGGCAGCTGCTGGAGCAAACACACACACACACAGCCCTGCTCCTCGGGATCCACCCGGGAATGTCTGCTGGGAATGGCAGCGGTGCTCAGGGGTCACGGCAGCGCTGGCAGGCACTGGGGTGAACTGGGATGAACTGGCAGGCACTGGGATGAACTGGGAGGCACTGGGAGGCAGTTGGGTGTTTTGGGGATGCTCTGGGATGTGGTGCCCACCCTGGCCAGCCCAGCACTCTCAATGGTTCCCTGTCAGCTCCTGCAGGCTCCAGCATCCCCTGTGTCCCTGTGTCCCTGTGTCCCCATCCCTGTGTCCCCATGTCCCTGTGTCCCTGTGTCCCCATCCCTGTGTCCCTGTGTCCCCTGTGTCCCTGTGGACCAGCATTCCCTGGAATTCCAACATTCCCTGGAGCTACCAGGCCGTGCTTCCAGAGCCCAGCAGGCTGCCAGGGAACATCCCCAGGAATATAAACAGGAATATCCCCAGAGAATATCCCTAGGGAATAGCCACAGGGAATAGCCCTAGGGAATATCCCCAAGAATATCCACAGGAATTTCCCCAGGGAATATCCACAGGAATTTCCCCAGGGAATATGCCCAGGGAATAGCCACAGGAATATCACCAGGAATGTCCTCAGGGAATATCCCCAGGGAATATCCCCAGGGAATATCCCCAGGAACATCCCCAGGGAATACCCCCAGGGAATATCCCCAGGAACATCCCCAGGAACATCCCCAGGGAACATCCCCGGGAACATCCTCAGGGAATATCCCCAGGAACATCCCCAGGAATATGCCCAGGAATATGCCCAGGAATATCCCCAGGAACATCCCCAGGAACATCCCCAGGAACATCCCCAGGAACATCCCCAGGGACATCCCCAGGAGCTCCCCATGCCCAGCCCGGGGTGTTCCTGGCTCAGGCTCTGGGGATGTGGCAGTCTGGACAGGGTTGGTTTGTTAAGACCAGGTTTAAGGGCAGAGGGAACCCACGGGAACATTCCCTGTGGGATGGCTGCAGGGATCCTGACCCCGGGGCTCTCCTGGGGCTCACAGAGAACCACGGGATCACTGGAAAAGGCCTCCAGTGGCAGCAATTCCAACCATCCCATCACCACGTGGCCGGGGAAAAGCCAAAGCAGGGCCCTTTCTCCAGCAGGCTGATGAGTGAAATCCGATATTTCCCACTCATTTCCGTCTCTTAAGTGGTAAAACAGCCCCTTGGCAAAAGCTCAGCGTTCCTTTTCTTGCAGAATAAACGGCTGAGGTGAATCCAGCCTAAACCCATCCTCTGGAAAAGCAAACTGCCAGGGCTGACACGTGTGTGTGGGGAGCAGCCGCCCACCACCATCAAAGGCTTTATTAAAATAAACACAGACCCAGCGAGGCTCAGACCTGGGTGCTTTAGACAAAGCAAACCCTGCTGCGTTTGTGGAACAGAGAGGAAGGGCTGGCTCGGGCTGTTGACTCATGAATTTCCATTTCCATTCATGGCAAATGTTGGCCTCCCCTTCTCATTTCCTACAGAAAGGGAGGCAGGAGCACTCAATGGAATATGGGAGAGCATAAAAGCAACCTGCAAATGGAGGGGTGTGACAGTGGAAAAGGCCAGGAAACCCTAAACAATTCCGGAATGTTTCCAAAGCTGAGTGATCCAAGGAAAGCGAGGAAACGTGGACTGCTCAGTCCCAAATATACAAAACTACAGATATGCTCCACTCCCTAAAGAATATCCCACACACTCAGCTGTAAAACTAAACATCCTTATAGAATTTCCCAAACCTCCGCTTAGTTCAATGCATTTGTTAATTTTAATTAATTGGTTTTATTAATGATGGGGCTGAAGGAGACTCAGCCAGGAGAGCTGGATCCTATTGAGCTGTGTGTCCGTGAGCACTGAGCTGAGGGTGAACGAGGGCCACAAACACTCCTGGCTTCATCCCAGGAAAACCAACAGCCCCAGGGAAAAGCAGAGCCAAGGCCCAGCCCTGTGGGAGCTTCATCACAGGGGAATGTTTTCCTGAATTCATCATAAATCCAAGAATAATCATAAAATCATGGAATGCTTTGGGTTGGAAGGGACCTTTCAGCCCATCCAGTTGCTCTTCCCTACTCCTCCCACTGTCCCAGGCTGCTCCAAGCCCTGCCCAGCCTGGCCTTGGACACTTCCAGGGATCCAGGGGCAGCCACAGCTCCTCTGGATAATCAGCCTGGAAGTGTTTCTGTCAAATGTGCAATTCTCTCAATTCCACAGCCGTAATTCCATCACATTCCAGGCGATGCCCAGCCCCTATCCCTGCCAAAATCCCTCTTCCAGCCCAACATCTGTTCTCTGTTTGGAAAGATCAGCCACTGCGTTTGTCTCCTGGCTTGTTTACAGCTGACAGCAGCACAAGCCGAGCGAATCCAAGGAAATCAAATCCCTGGCAGTGCCCTGCTCACCCCTGCACGGCTGCAGAAATCCATTCCCACGGCTGGGGCCGCTCCAACTGCATCAAATCCCACTTAAACTCCATCAGTCGGCAGCAGAAACACATTCCCAGAGCTCCTGGCAGGGCTGATGGAGCAGAGCCAGCTCCCACCTCGGCTCCAGAGGCACCTGGGGCTGGGAATTCCTCATCCACCCGAGCCAAGGCTGGGCTCCTTCCGTGTGTGACCATCCCTCTGCCAGCCCCACAATCCAGCACCGGGCTGGATCCCAGGGAGGGCTCATCCTCATCCCCAGAGGGATTTGATCCTCATCCCCAGGGAGGGCTCATCCTCATCCCCAGGGAGGATTTGATCCTCATCCCCAGGGAGGATTTGATCCTCATCCCCAGGGAGAGTTCCATCCTCATCCCCAGGGAGGATTTGATCCTCATCCCCAGGGAGGATTTGATCCTTGTTCTCAGTAAGGATTTGACCCTCACTCCAGTAAAGATTTGACCCTCACTCCAGTCAGGATTTGACCCTCACTCCAGTCAGGATTTGACTCTCACTCCAGTAAAGATTTGACCCTCACTCCAGGAAACATTTGATCCTCACTCCAGTCAGGATTTGACTCTCACTCCGGGAAACATTTGATCCTCACTCCAGTAAAGATCTGATCCTCATTCCCGTGAGGATTTGGCTCCATGAGAGGAACGAGGGGGTGCAGAGCCCCTGAGCTGCCTCTCCCTGAGGGACCCCTCAGAGAGGACAAAGCCATTTAACCCAGTAAATGCACAAACAGCGGGAGGTGTTGAGGCCCTTTTCCCTCCATCCCCTCTCTCTCTGCCCAGGACTGTATTTTATTCCCAAGTCAGGTTGCAGGTTGTACATTGTGTTACGATTAGCAAAGGATAATTCTATATATATATAAAATATATATATTTTACTCTTTTTTATTCATTTCTAAATGAATCCCCTGGGGGTGCCAGGACACGGTGAGGAGCTTCGTTTTTCAAAAACGTGGTTTACAGTAACTAAACTCAATGGATGCCTTATTCCTGAGGACGGCAGGGGATGTGGGGAGAGGCAGCCCCTTTTCCCAGCTCCCTGTGGGAATCCAGCAGACAGGGATGCCTGAGGCACGGAGGGCTCTGTCAAAGCCAACTGGGCAGCAGGCAGAGGAGCTGGGGTCGGAGAGGCTCTTGGATCATCTCTCTCTGACATAGAGATGGGGCTCTCCAGAGGTGTTTTAAAAGATTTTATTCTATTTTCAGTCTCATGTGAAGGGTGAGATGGTCTCAGTGTTACAATTCACGCCATCACAGTCAGCAGCCAAACTATTTCCTAATTATAATCCATTTTAAGCGTTTTCTGGCCAATCAGCTTTTGGCACACAATGCTGCAAATGCTTCTAAGCCAACCATCTAAAATTACCCATCGTGGGTCTTGGTGGAGGCAGTTTCTCCCTGGACAACATCTTCTCTCTGCCATGGCCTTTCTCAGTCAGCACACCTCACCTCAGAGTTTGCCCACAGGTGCACGGGGCTGTGGGAGCCTTGTGCCAGGCCTTGGGAATCCTCTGTAAATCCATCTCCCACAAGAGGCACCTTGAGATCCCAGCCTTGGGCCGACATTCCCGACCCCTCCAAGCCCTCAGGAAGTGGCTGGTGCCTTTTGGGGGGTCTCGAGCCGAGGCAGAGCATGAGAAGCCCAATGCTGCAGCACACAGAGCGTCTGTGTCCACGTCCCGCAGATCTCCTTCCTTGCAATTCCATAAAAACCCTCTTGAGAACACACAGAGGTTTTTCCAAGGCCACTCCTCGACTTCCCTGTCCCCTCAGTGCTGCACAGCGGGCGGGGAGGAAAATCCCTTCCCCAGGAGTTCCTCCTTAGGTTAAGAGCAGAACTTCTCCCAGGATTAAACCACGATGACGTTTCCTTTTCCTTTGTTCCTTTAATTCCTTTAACCTGAGGCTGACAGAGTCCAGAGTCGTTCCAGGTTTCACTCCAGCCTGTAGGGATGAGTGCATTTATTGGGTCTGTTCTCTGGTCATTTATTGGGTCTGTTCTCTGGTCATTTATTGGGTCTGTTCTCTGGTCATTTAGTGGATCTGTACTCCGAATCCAATCCCACAGGATCCCGAGGGAGCTGTTCCTGGTGGGGCTGGGCACCTCCCACGGAGCCTCCCGGTGATCCAGAGCTGTTCCCACTCTGGGTCAAGGCAGGCTCCTTTGGGAGAGCACCTTTTCCCCTCCTCGGGTTTGTCCTTGTGGCCAGGGCACCCAGCAGCACTGCGGGGCTGCTCTGCACGGCAGGACTTCCATAGATTCCCCTGGAGCTGGAATTCTGCTGGAATCAGGGCGGCTGTGGAATGACCCCCCCGTGGTGTTACCCCCAAAACCCCCCTGCCCTGGCATCAGGCACATCCCAGGAGGGTTTTCCTGGCAGCTGAACCCCAGGAAGAGCCGCCAGAGCCACACTTACCCCCACCCCAAAGCCCCATTTTCTGACCCCGCAAAAACCCACTGACCCCAAAAACTCTCCCACCCCAAAAAACCCCCGCTGACCCCATAAAGCTGGAGCAGGAGGCAGCCCGGCCCTGGCAGCAGCCCGGAGTTCAGGATGCAGCAGAGTTCCCGCAGCCACAGCCCCTGGGAGCAGCCCGGGGTGTCTCGCTTCGATGTGCTCGTGTGTGGGGTGGAGAAGGTGGCCCCGTCGTGCGTTGTTCGTGAGCTGTTCTTCCCCCAGAGAGGTGTCCCATGTAAAATACGTCAGTGCAAAGTGTATATTTTATGTGAGAGGAAAAATACATTTTAATAAAGGTAAAGCTTTGTTTAGCTGTAAAAAAAAAAAGAAAAGAAAAGAAAAAAAAAAGGCAACTGTTCAAGTGTACAGTAACTTCTTACTAATGTATGAAAATCTGTGATATTTTTGATTTGATTGTATTTGTATTGCCCAAATAAAACATTTTGGCTGTATTGTTCCTAACTCTTACCTTTCCTTCTTGAGGGGGGAAGTGTATTTATTTCACAATAATGGACTTTATTCGGGGAAAGAGAAAGAGGAATGACCAAATTTTCCGTAGTGAATTGCCAGCTGCCCTGGGTGAACATCCCTCTCGTGCTGCAGCTCCTGCAATGAATTCCTGGATGGATTTTCCTGCACCTCGCTCTTTATTGGTGAGAAAGGAGCAATTCTTCAGCTCGGGCAGAGCTTTGGGAGAGCCCTGGAGGACTCTGAGAGGGGCACCCTGAGCTGTGACATCCCAGGGGATGGCATTTCAGCCTTAGGACAAAAGGAGAGAATTCCCCCAGGTGGAGGGCAGGGCTGGATGGGAGATGGGGAAGGAATCGCTCCCTGGGAGGGTGGGGAGAGGCTGGGATGGAATTCCCAGAGCAGCTGTGGCTGCCCCTGGATCCCTGGCGGTGCCCAAGGCCAGGCTGGACAGGGTTTGGAGCAGCCTGGGACAGCGGGAGGTGGCACCGGGTGGGATTTGATCCTCCCAACCCAGTCCGGGATCCTGGGATCCTCCCTGGGATCCTCCCGGGCCTGGCAGTTCTGAGCTGAGCAGGAAAAGCCCAGAGGAAATTCAGCTGCCCCAGGGAGTCCCGGTGATCCATAAATCCCTGCAGGGCAGCTCCAGAGGGAAAGGAGCCGCTGTCCGAAGGGAGCAGAGGCGCTGCAGGGTGTGTCTGTGCCCCAAACCCCGAGCACGGGCACAAAGACATCCCTCAGAGCATCCGCAGCATCCGCCGCGTTGCCACGGCAACCCCGCCACAGCAGGCGCCGCTCGGAATGGGTCTGTGCAGGGGAATAATCCGGGAAAACAGGGCTCCGAAATCAGGGAAAAGAGGGCTCGGAAATCAGGGAAAACAGGGCTCCAAAATCAGGGAAAACAGGGCTCCGAAATCAGGGAAAACAGGGCCCAGAAATCAGGGAAAAGAGGGCTCAGGGAAAACAGGGCTCAGGGATCAGAGAAAACTGGGCTCGGAAATCAGGGAAATCAGGGATCAGGAAAAACAGGCTCAGGGATCAGGAAAAACAGGGCTCAGGGAAAACAGGGCTCAGGGAAAGCAGGGCTCAGGGATCAGGACAAACAGGGATCAGGGATCAGGGAAAACAGGGCTCGGAGAGGCGCTTCCATTTCCAAAGGGCCTGGAAACAGCTCGGGAACATCGGCACGGTCCCGAACCGCTCACTGGGATGGGAGCTGGGGAGGGGCTGGGAGACGGGATCAGGAATGTCCCGGGAATATCCCGGTGCCGGCGCTGCTGGAGAGGAACCTGGGATCAGGAATATCCCGGGAATATCCCAGTGCTTGTGCTGCTGGAGAGGATCCTGTGATCAGGAATATCCTGGGAATATCCCAGTGCCGGCACTGCTGCAGCGGGAGCTGGGATCAGGATGGGGAATGGGGAACCAACTAAGATCTGGGACACCCTGAAAATCTCCTGACCCCAAAAATGTGCTGAGCCCAAAAATCTGCCAACTCAAAAAATCTGCCAACCCCGAAAATCTGATGACCCCGAAAATCTCCCGAGCCCAAAAGTCTGCTGAGCCCAAAAATCTGCTGAGCCCAAACTCTCCCAACGCCGGCGGGCACAGCCGTGACTGGAACACCCCAGGGACGGCACCGCAGCATTCCCAGGGAATTGTTCTTTCCTCTCCTCAGCTTCACGAGTGCAAACCCAAACCACACGTTCTCAGGCAAAACCAGCGAGGACATTTCTCTAAAGCGCCCAATCCCTGCGGCTGTGGGATTTATTTCACCCTTCCCAGGCTCCAGAGGGATGGTGGCCTCCTGGAATTCCCTTTGGTTTTCCCTTTGGAATGCAGCCTGGATTCCCTTCCCCTGCCCATGGGAGCCTCCTCCACGCCAGGGAGGGGAAACCCGGGGGAATTTTAATCACAGCGTTTCTATTCTGGTCACTGCTGCTCCACTCGGGATTCAGAGCTCCAATAAACCCCTAAAGAGAGTCCCAGGCTGGCTTTATTTTGATGGATTGCACCTGCCCACCCTCTTGCATTTTGAGGTGCCTCATTAGTGCGTGTTGAAGGATTTAATTTCTGAGCGTGTGTAATAAACCTCCTTCTCCGGCCACTTAATTGGTTCGGTGGTGCTGCTGTGCCCGGGCTGCAAAGCCAATAAAAGGCAGCAGGAAAAGGAGGAATATGAACAGCCCTGACTTTGAGATAAGCTCAGCAGACGGGTCATGCTTTAATTAATACGTGCAGAGCAAAGCAGGCTGCCTTAAAGAGAGATTAAAGAATTCCTCGTGGTTATTTATTTGTTTATTGGTTGTTGTGTCCCACTCACGTTGAACCATCTGTGTCCCTTGCAGGGTCTCCAACTCTGAGTTCATGCACTCTGAGACAGAAAGAAATTAAATTCTGGAGGAGTGCAAAGTGCCCAAGAACTCTTTAATCATCACCTTTACCAGAGGATCCTCTCTATTAATTATCTTTACTTAGGGTTAAACTGACCAAGAGTTACATTTATGGTGCCATTTCTCCCACCAAAGGTCTTTGCAAATGGATCTCAAAAAGGGACAGGGTGGGGTCGGGTGATCTGAGGATAACCAAAATGAGGTTTGAGAAGCTTGGCCTGCCCCAACTGAATTGGGGTCTTATATCGATATTCTACACATATATTGGTAATATAATAAATTATATAATTATTATATAATTATTATTATATATAGAATTATATGTATAAATAAATATATTTATATTATTATAATATATCATTATTATCAATACAATATAATTGTATTGATAATATAATGAATTCTATTATCAATAGAACTGAATTTTGCTGCAAGTCACTTCTAGGTGTTTTTGCTCCTTGCATTTGGCAATTCCAGGGAGCCACTGGCCTGGCACCAGCAGCTCTTCCCTTCCAGGACAGGGAATTCCCAGGGCAGGGAACGGAGCTGGGAAGGGGCTGGAGAATCCCTGAGGGAGCTGGGAAGGGGCTGGAGCCCCAGGAGGGGCTGAGGGAGCTGGGAAGGGTCTGGAGAATCCCTGAGGGAGCTGGGGAAGGGGCTGGAGAATCCCTGAGGGAGCTGGAAAGGGGCTGAGCCTGGAGAAAAGGAGCTCAGGAGGGACCTTGTGGCTCTGCACAACTCCCTGCCAGGAGGGGACAGCCGGGGGGATTTGGGCTCTGCTCCCAGGGAACAGGGACAGGAGGAGAGGGAACTGGGCCAGGGGAGGCTCAGGGTGGGCAGCAGCAGGAATTTCCCCATGGAAAGGAGGCTCAGGGATTGGCAGTGCCCAGGGAGGGTTGGATCCCCATCCCTGGAGGTGTCCCCTGGAGGTGGCCCTGAGGGCTCTGGGGACAAGCTGGGGACGGGCACAGGATGGACACGGTGCTCCTGGGAGGATTCTGTAGCCCCGAGGGTTCAGAGACTCCGGGGCTGTGCCCAGGGCAGTGAGGACAGCGATGCCCCATGGAGATCCTGTTCCTGCCAGGGACAGGCACCAACGCCAGGGAGGGACACCAAAATCCACCTCGGGCTTCTGATCCCCGATTCTGTTCCACGACTGGGCTGACATAAAGGTCAGGAGGCAGAGCTCTGATTTCCAGCTGTCTCCTGTGTTCCTTTGGAGATGGAGGAGTTCAACCTTTAAGCTTCCCCCACACCTCTGTGCTTCCAGCTCCTTTTCTAAGGATTGTTCAATAATAACAAATCCGATTTCTCCTCGGCAGCCGGCGACGTTCTGCTTCTTAGAAATACTTAGGAAGAAAGGAATCATAAAATATTGAACATATCACACAAGAGCTGCATGTAGGACTCCAGTCACTCTGAAATAGACCGAATTTTTTTTTTCCTCTCCTGAACAGAAACTCATAGTAAGGAACAAGAACATAAAAGGAGCAATAACAGATAACGCAGAGCTGAAAAATTGTTTCTCTGAATATTAGAGGAATGTACTTATGACAAATGATCCTTCCCTGGTATTGTGTGCCCCAGAAAGATCTACCCAGTTAAATCTCAGCATTTTCTGAGAGTGAGGCAGAGCTGGGTGGGGACAGGACAGGGACTCCTGTGCTCTGGGAGGTGCCAGGGCTCTGCTGGTGCCCCTGGGATGGGATTCTCCAGGGAAAACTGGATGGAAATGCAGCAGAGGCAGATGTTGGAACCCCTGGGCTGCCCTGGGCTGGGCATGGCCACAGGACAGGTATGAGGGGTGTCCCAGGACAGGGTGAGAGGTGTCCCAGTGTGGGTTTTTATCTTCTTTTCTTCTGTCAGAGGTGGGATTAAATGCTCAAGAGATGCAGGTTTTGTGTTTGGACTCAGATTTTTATTAATCCTTGTCCATGTTACAGTCTCGCAGGCTGTGAGTTCTAACCAACAAAGTACAAAATGGCTCCATCTCAGTCTCTTTCCAAGGCTCTTTAAGCACAAACTGTCCAATTAAGAAATGACACCTCAATTATTTTTACTTTTAACCCAATAACCAACCACCCTTGGCCCACAATGGGGATTTTTCTAATTACAAAACCCCACCCAGAGCCATGGAGGAGAAGGTGAAAAAGGAACACAGCCTCTGCCCTAAATCCTCCATCTTGCTTTGTATCTATATTACTGTATTCTAAACCCTTAAACTCTGAGTTTCCCACCCTGTGCTGTCACACACTTCTGTTTAACCCCACACCCACAGTCCCAGGGCTGTCACTCCATTTTGGAGCCTTTTCCCCGGGCTCAGGTCAGTGCAGGGTTTGTTTGGGGGTCAGCACAGAAAGGATGGAATTCCCAGTGCCCAGGGCTCCAACATCACAGCACAGGGGTGGCACTGTCACTGGCACAGCACAGGGGTGAGGGGTGTCACTGTCACAGCACAGGGGTGGCACTGTCACTGTCACACAGTACAGGTGTGAGGGGTGTCCCAGGACAGTGACACACCTGCCTGGCAGAGCAGTGACAGCACAGGGACACCCAGCCACCCATGGAATCCAGGAGTGGAGCCACACAGAATTGTTGGGGTGGAAAAAGCCCTCTAAGACTGAGCCCAACCACCTCCAGCCCTGCCAGGGCCACCCCTGCCCCGTGTCCCCAAGTGCCACATCCACAGGGCAGTTAAATCCCACGGGGATGGGGACTCAGCCCTGCCCTGAGCAGCTGTGTCAGGGTTGGACATCCTTTCCAGGATGGAATTTTCCTCCTTTTCTCCAGGCTGAGCCCCTTTCCCAGCTCCCTCAGCCTCTCCTGGGCTCCAGCCCCTTCCCAGCTCCGTTCCCTGCCCTGGACACGCTCCAGCCCCTCCACATCTCTTGTCCTGAGGGGCCCAAAAGTGCTCCCAAAAGTTAAACCCCATCAACTCCTCCTGGAGCAGCCACAGCTCAGATTTTTCCCAATCTCGGTGCAGGAGCAGCAGCACAGAGGTCACTGAGAGGTGGAAATTCCTCTCCAGCAGCAACGTGAGCCCAGGAGGGAAAAAAATAAATGCATAAAACTCCAGATGAAGAAGAAACAGTGCTAAAAAGATCCTCCAACTCTTCCTCCTTTCCTTCTCTTACTTCATAAATCATTGTGTTTATGTAAGGCAGAACAATAAAGCAGGCCAGATTTAGAAAACATTTTTTCCTGTCAACGAGCAGAATGATTGATGCTGCGCAAAACCAGTATCTAAGTAGGAAAAAAAAAAAGCTTTCAGGGATGATTTACTGAAACCCACCAAACAATTGGATTTGGATGCTGAAAAATAGCAACTTCCTGAGATGAAATTAATTAATGAAATATTTGGGAATGGCCTTGAGTAGTTAGAACAAACAGAAGGGAGGAAAAGCGGCGTAATATTGTCTTCAATTCCTACCTACTCTGCACATTATAAAGGAAATTATTTAATAACAATGGAGCCCAAATATCTGGGGACAGAAGAGGAGCCTTGAACAGTGGAGCCTTATCAGGAGGTGACTGTGGTGACTGTGTGACACTGTGAGTGTGGCTCTGGGGTGTGTGTGACACTGTGAGTGTGGCTCTGGGGTGACAATCCCCTTGGTGGCCCAGGGGTGAAAATTCTCTTGGTGGCACTGGAGTGACAATCCCTTTGGTGGCCCGGGGTGACAATCCCCTTGGTGGCTGTGTGACACTGTGTGAGTGTGGCTCTGGGGTGACAATCCCCTTGGTGGCTGTGTGGCACTGTGTGACAGCACTGTGTGACACTGCTGGGGTGACACAGGGATCCAGCTGTCCCTGTGCCTCCTGCACGGTCATTCCTGGGGATTCAGGTTCTCTGTGGGCACAGGGCTCCAAGGAGGGGGGTGGAGAGGCTGCCAGGGTGACAGGACAGGGACATTCCCGCAGCCAGGGAAGGGCACAGGCAGAGTTCCCTCTCCTGGGATGCCTGGGAATGCTTCTTAAACTGGGATATTTGTCCTGGCCACTGCCAGTATCTATAGAAACACGAGCCTGCCCACTTGGCTGGGAATATTTTGGGAGCTGCCTGGCCCAAGATGATTTTTCTTCTCCGTGCTCAGCTTGGAAGCCTTGGCAACACACAAACACTGCATTGATTCCTTTCAGCTTCTGCCTGGTGGAAATCTGTTCCATGGGTTAAACATCAACAAACTGAGAGCTGCCAGCTCCTGACTGTGACCCAAACCTCCCGGGACTGCCTCGGGCTGCAGTGCAGGATGTGACCAGGGTGGGGACTCGATCCGCAGCTGTTAAACAGCTGGGGCAGGGTTCTTTATCCCTTCCAGGACCCATCACTCTGGGGATATCTGCTGTTAAACAGCTGGGGCAGGGTTCTTTATCCCTTCCAGGACCTGTCCCTCATCACTCTGGGGATATCTGCTGTTAAACAGCTGGGGCAGGGTTCTTTATCCCTTCCAGGACCCGTCCTCCCCCAGGGGTATCTGCTGTTCAGGGGCCATCCAGGCTCAGTGCAGGGCGGAGCCAATCCCATCAGCCCCCGGGGAGAGGCCCCGCCCAGGGGGAGGAGCCCAGCATTCCCCCCTGGCTCAGCGCTGGGGTTCAGAGCCCAGCACAGCCTCTGCACGGGATTCCCAGAGGAGAGCAGCCCCAGCTCAGCACCACGGGGCCTTCTCCAGGGTCACCTCTGCTCCAGCAGAACCACGGCTGGCGCTGCAGGAGGCTTTGTTTGGGTGACACCAGCAGGGCTCAGGGTGTGCTCTGACTGTCAGGGCTTTATTTTTGTTTGCCTTTTTTTTTTTTTTGTACTATTACATTTGTATTTTTAATATTCCTCATAAAGAGCTGTTATTCCTATTCCCATATCTCTGCCTGAGAGCCCCTTCATTTCAGAATTATAATGATTCAGAGGGAGGGGGTTTCCATTCCCCATTCCATTTCCATCTCCATTCGTTTGTCACCCAGCTCACGGGGACTGCTGGGCTTTTATCCCCTCACTGAGGCTTCCACAGAAGGATTTTGTTCTGTTTTCCACAAGATTTATACCCAGCCTCCGTCTCTTCCAGGTAAAGAGAAATCACTTCACTTTTCCCGTTCTGCCTGGATGTGGATATTAATCTCCAGGAGTCTCCACACCGAGTCCATCACCTGCAGGTACCAGCCCTTAACACAGAGCAGTGGCTCAGAAGTGGCTGAAATCAAACCACGCTGACAATAATCCCCTTTTCCCCCTCAGCCCTCCCTGCTCTCCCAGCTCCCAGCAGTTGCAGGCGTTCCATCTCCTGCCTCTGAGCAGGATTTTTTTTGTCTCCTGTGGATCTCCAGTTTTCAGATTCACTCTCCTGACATCGCTGAGAATGAAGCTTCAAATACAGAGATTTCTTCCAGGCAGGATTTATGTGAGTTTAACTAAGACTCGGAGAATAATACCTACAGTTTCTGGAGGAGAAATGATTTTTAACTTCAATATTTTTGTCTGGCAATGTGTGAAAAACATGAAACATTTCCCAGAAAACCATTCTCAGGGAGAAGTGCCACCCCCAGCAGAAATCTCTGGGTTTTGCTGGGAAACATTCCTGTTTCACTGCCCCAGATACCCCAGATGTGTGGGAAATCCATCAGTGGCTGGAGCTGCTGAAATGGAACTGGCACCCACCCACTGTGCAGGGGAAATAAAATCAGCTGATCCTGGGATAGAGGGGATGTAGGTGATGTCCATTTTTATGGGAAAAATAAAATAAAATATATTAAACAAATATTATTTATATATATATAAAAAATCAAATAGCAGGGATACAACACATGCAAAGAGAATTAATGAGCGTTCTGAGACATGCCCAAAGCAGAGGGTTCAGACTGGAAAATGGATTTAGGGCTGATTGTTTGCTCCAGAGCTGGTTTAACTGGTGAGATCCCAGAATCCCAGACTGGTTTGGGTTGGGAGGGACCTTCAATCCCATCCCATTCCACCCCTGCCATGGCAGGGACACCTCCCACTCTCTCCCTTTGTTCCAAGCCCCGATGTCCTTGGAGACTTCCAGGGATCCAGGGGCAGCCACAGCTTCCCTGGGAATTCCATTCCAGAGCCTCCCTGCCCTCCCAGCCAGGAATTCCTGCCCAAGAAATTTGTATTTCTGCCCTCTGAGTCCCAACGCCCTTGGTTTATGACAAATTTCAATGCATTAATTAAACCCAGATCCATTATTCATTTTAACTCCTTTCCACACATCCCTGTGACTTTTTTTTTTTTTAATTAATTACTAAACCTGTCTCCCTGTACAAACTGCAGTTCTGCTTGCACCTGGAGCTCACCCACACCACAGTCACCACGGGCAGCCTGGGGTGAGCAGCTCACCCAGAGGAAGTGGATTTTCTGTGCTGTGTTGGGGGGAGGCAACATCCCCTGGGCTCGAGGGATCTGCCGGGGTTTAGGGAATTCAGGAGCCTGGGCTCGGTGCATTCCCACACACCCCGTGCTAAGGCTCTTCCCACAGATCCTTCATCAGCCACACAGCCATAAACCTCACCATTTATTTATCCATTCCCACCAGTGATGCTCGGGGCCTCCTGGAAACAACATTTATTTTCATTGTCTTTAGCAGTTTCTCGGCAGTGTAACGTTCCCCAGTGTTAACACGGCCAGTAGCAGCACTAAACGCTGGTGAGGAGCCAGAGTTCATTTATTCATTTATTTCCCTGTTCTCAGCCCTGCCTCAGCCCGGCCCTGTCCTGCCCAGAACCACGGAGTTAATGGATTAGCAGGGCAGGAACAGCTAATTACTGCAACATCAATATCTTGGTGCTTTGCAGGATCAGAGGTCACAGAGAAATAGATGTGGGTCTATATCAAGGCTTTGATTGTGAGCTCATCCTAAAGAGTAATTACCAGTGAGTGTTAGTGCATGTAATAACTGTTAATTACGGGCTGTGGGGCAAAACTTCTGTTCCAGCGAGAAACTTCAGCCGTGAGACTGAGATCAGGTGATTTTACAGGATGACAGAATTATCCTGGTTGGAAAATATCCCTGAGCTCCTCCAGCCCAGCCCTCCCCAGCCCTGCCAGGGCCACCACTGCCCCGTGTCCCCAAGTGCCACATCCACAGGGCTCTTAGACCCCCAGGGATGGGGACTCTGCCCTGGGCAGCTGTGCCAGGGGAGGTCAGGGTATGTATTTGGGAAATTCCTTCCTGGGAAGGGTTGTGCGTCCCTGGCTGTTCCCTCTCCTCCTGTCCCTGTTCCCTGGGAGCAGAGCCCAAATCCCCCCGGCTGTCCCCTCCTGGCAGGGAGCTGTGCAGAGCCACAAGGTCCCCCCTGAGCTCCTTTTCTCCAGGCTCAGCCCCTTTCCAGCTCCCTCAGGGATTCTCCAGCCCCTCTCCCAGCTCCATCCCTTGCCCTGGACTCACTCCAGCCCCTCAGGGTCTGTCTTGTCAGACAGACAAATCCCGTGGCAGGGATTTATTGCTTCCACAACAGGGACATATTCTAATCATTGATGGAAAATGCTTGATGGACCATTGCTACAAAAATGACCTAAACGACAGCCCGACTTTTCCTGACCCCATGGAATCAGATTCCTGGGATGGTTTGAGTTGGGAGGGACCCCAAATCCCCCCCAGTGCCACCCCTGCCATGGCAGGGACACCTCCCACTGTCCCAGGGACACCTCCCACTGTCCCAGGGACACCTCCCAGTGTCCCAGGCTGCTCCAAGTCCAATGTCCACCCTGGCCTGGGACACTCCAGGGATCAGGAGCAGCCCCAGCTGCTGTGGAAGATTCCTCTGGAGGAAGCTCTGGTCACTTGGAAGTGTCTGGCACGAGTCAAGACATCCATTGATCTCCTCAGTAAATGAATCAGATCTGTGGAGTACAAATCGATCCAAATATTGGAATTTTCCTATGTAAATGTCATGGCTCTACAAAGAGCAATTAATGAGAGACGAGAGGAGCACCGGGGGGGCTGTGGAGGCATTTTTGGGCAATAAATGCAGATAGCAGGCGTTGGTTTGCAGTGGCCTGCCCTGCGGGGAGCTCAGCCCCTTGGCTCTGGGGAGATGTGCACTGAGTCCCTGGAGCAGCAGGAGCTGCTGGGGAAGCACAAGGAGCTGGAGGAGCTGCGGGAAAAGAGAGGGGAAATGGGAACAAAGGAAGAAGAGACCAAAAGGAAGAGAGTGGTTGTGAGCAAGAATATTCCCATCGGAACTGGAACATGCAGAACTGCACAGGACGAGGTTTTTGTTCTGAACGTACTCAGACAACACCTAAAATTACTCAAATCTTTACATTTTTATCAATGGCATTAATGCACTTTGCCATTTAATTGCATAAAGCCACAATATCCATATGCATATTATTTTGTATATACATAATACACGTTTAATT
Organism: Sylvia borin; assembly: GCA_014839755.1. Classification (NCBI taxonomy): domain Eukaryota; kingdom Metazoa; phylum Chordata; class Aves; order Passeriformes; family Sylviidae; genus Sylvia; species Sylvia borin. The sequence goes on along the minus strand of CM025965.1, from coordinate 30,477,510 downwards.
GTATAAAGCCATCCTTTACAAGAGGATCTGTACTTTTTAAAATAAATTAATTAAAAAAAAAAATTAAACATCCTCAACATCCCCTGAAAAGCTACAGATGGAGATTTCATAGAGAGCTGTTTGAGCCCTTCTCCTGTTGAACACGTCCTCAGCAGAGCCCGGCTGCACCTGCTGATTTGCATGTCTGAATATTCATGGTCCTGAAGCCTGCAGGAAGGGCTTTGGGGCTGTCCCAGCACTGGGGGGGCGCCTGGGGGTGTTCCCAGCCCTGGGCTCAGCCCATCCCACCCAGCCCCAGCTGGTCCCAGTGCTCAGGCACAGGGATGGTGGCCAGCAGGGAGGGATTTCTCCCTGGAAGGAGGAGAGGTCCTGGGATGGAATTCCCAAAGAGCTGTGGCTGCCCCTGGATCCCTGGAGTGTCCCAGGCCAGGCTGGACACTGGGAGGTGTCTCTGGGACACTGGGAGGTGTCTCTGGGACAGTGGGAGGTGGCCCTGGGACAGTGGGAGGTGCCCCTGGGACACTGGGAGGTGGCCCTGGGACACTGGGAGGTGGCCCTGGGACACTGGGAGGTGGCCCTGGGACAGTGGGAGGTGGCCCTGCCATGGCACAGGTGGCTCTGGGTGGGGATTTTTGGGATCCTTTCCCACCCGACCCACTCACAACTCCGTGATTTGATGAACTCCACCGTGGGGCTGAGAGATCTCAGCCTGCTGCAGCTGCTGACTTTTTGCCCAGGAAAAGCTTCTCAGGAAAGCTCCTTCTCAAACCAATCCTGGCCGACAACTCTCCTTGCTCAGAACAATCCTTCTCCGGGTGTGTTGTGCTGTTTCTCTGGTTTAACCCGTGGGATCAGAGAGGTGTCGTTCCTATTCACCAACCACGGTAAATCTGTGTGGGAACACCTCATCAAAGGCACTCAGAATTGGACAATAAAAACCCTTCTTTTTCTATACTTTTGCCTTCTGATTTTTTATAATTATTATTATCAATAAATATAATTATACTTATAAAATCACTTATATTTATTATAAGTATTATTCTAGTTATAAATCTTATTTACAAATATTATTATTATTTCTAAATATTATTATTATTATTTATAAGTCCTTCGTGTCCTACAGCAACATTCCACCACCTCGGCCTTCACTTGGAATTCTTCTATCAAGTTTTTTTTTATTCAGTAAGAGAGAAGAGCAGAGCTCAGTGTGACCCCACAGTGTCCCAGGGCTGGTCCCTCTGCTGGGAGGGCGCTCAGACCAGAAACAAACCTCCAAAAACAAACCTCCTTTTATTACAAATCCCAGTGGAAATACAGACAGGGACATTATTATTATTATTATTATTATTATTATTATTATTATTATTATCATCATCATCATCATTATCATTATCATTATTATCATTATTATTTCTTCCTTCTGAGCATATGTAGAATTTCAACAGGAGCGTTTTATTAAAAATCAGCGTTATGAATCATTCATGGCCAACAAGTGACTCCCACTCGTTGGCAGATTGACCCAGGCCTGGCTTTTCACTGACAACAAATTAAGCAGCATTAATGAACCCAGACGGGCTGTTCCGGAGGCACCAGAGAGGCAAAATCAGGTGGATTTTTAACACTCAAAAAATGATACATTTTGTCAGCATCTCACTGGGTTTGTTGAGGGTTTATTTTTTCCCCTTTTTTGGAATAATGACTGGAGTTGTTTGGAGGCAGCGGTAACGCCAGAAGCGCTGGGGTTTCACTGACCGGGGTTGTCACATCCCTGCGACACTGATGGCCACAGCCCCGCCTGCTCAACCCTGCCGCATGGGATTGTCACCCTGCACGGCAATTAACGGGCAATTAGCGGGCAATTAACAACCCCAGGGGACAGGGAGCGAGAGGAGAGGAGAGGAGAGGAGAGGAGAGGAGAGGAGAGGAGAGGAGAGGAGAGGAGAGGAGAGGAGAGGAGAGGAGAGGAGAGGAGAGGAGAGGAGAGGAGAGGAGAGGAGAGGAGAGGAGAGGAGAGGAGAGGAGAGGAGAGGAGAGGAGAGGAGAGGAGAGGAGAGGAGAGGAGAGGAGAGGAGAGGAGAGGAGAGGAGAGGAGAGGAGAGGAGAGGAGAGGAGAGGAGAGGAGAGGAGAGGAGAGGAGAGGAGAGGAGAAAGGGTTTAATTTTTTTTTTTCCTTAGTGTGTGTTAATAAACTATCTGTTTGCCTTAAGTTGACACCTGTTTTGCCTTTTTCTCCCGAAAAATCACCAACTGCTCCCCACCATCTCCTTTGGCTGGGATCACAGGGTGCTTCCAGCACGATGTGAACTGAAGCTGCAGTTGGAACTCCTCGTTCCGTTCAGAACGACGGAAAACAAAGTTCACCAGGTGTGAAAAAAGAGTTTCCCTTTCTTGGTAAAATTCAGAAAGTTTAATAAAAAGACAATTAGGAGACAATAAAGCAAAATAGAGGCGGGTGCTTTCAGCCAGGAGCACACAGTTACCATCTCAGAAACATTTCTTTAAATGTTACATATTCATAGACCTCCCTGCGTTATTCCAACATTCCTTTGCTTTGTTCCAACCCCCAGCCCACTTCTCCTCGTGGCTCCGGCTGTCCCCACACTCCCTGACAAGGCAACAAATTCTTCCTTTGGAGTTCTGGGGTCTGTCGCTGTTATCTTCATCCACACAGGGGAATGTGAAGAATTTCCTGATTATCTTTACCATTCTCCTGAGTTAGCTACAAAAAAACCCATTTTTACAATACTCAGTTTCTGTTTTGATATTATGCTATAGCCTAAGAAATATACATATATATTTATTACACTACGATTTCTAAGTTTTGTTAATAGCAGAAATGAAATAAACTGTATTAATACAGCAAAGTTTTCCAGCATTTACACACACAGGATTCATTTTTGATCTTTGCAAACAGCCGATAATATTTTATGTACTTAAAACACTCCGAATGACTCTGGGCGCCGGTGCCCCTGTGGCAGGGAGCGCTGCAGGAGCAGGGGCTGATCTCCCTGGAAATGGCCTGTGAATTGACACATTTACAGTGTGCTGTAAAAATCAGCTCACGGAGTCGCTCCTGCTGCTGGCCAAAGTGTGGGATTCCCCAATTGTCTCCCTGGACATCCAGAGGGTCAGGTCACGGGGTGCCCCTCCAGGAGTGACCCACCAAAGGACCCTCTGGGCTGGCCCCTCCCTGGGATGGTGCAGCTTCTGCAGCCAAACTCCTCCTCTTCCTTTGCCTGCTGGGTTGTTGATTTATTTTGTTCAAACACCATTTCCAGAAGAAACGGAATATTTCCTGTGGGTGAGAGGCGAGCAGCAGAGAGCAGCAGTGAACTCCGGGTGTGAGGAATGTGAGGAGTGACCCAGCGCCCAGAGGAGCCGAGTTCTGCCCTCCGACTTTGGTGCACCTCGATGCCTTCAACAAGAACGGCGCTCAGAGTAATAATATTTGAGTTAAAATGAAGGCGAAAACTCGTTTCTTTTGGAATTGCTCCGTGCCCTTTAGAAGCTGCGCTGGCACATTCCCGAGGGCTGGGATCCGTGTGAACAGACTGTGGCACTTGTTAGTGGAGGCAGATTGCCAGCGGAGGAGATGCTCCGGCAAACGCATCCCGTGTTTCCGAGAGCAGAGCACAACATCGAGCTTCAGCCCGGCTGCCGCGAAGGGGTTAACTCTTTCCGAGTCACACTTTCGTCGACTTCGCACCGAATTGCAAGGAGTAGACTCGGAATTGGCAGGAGGGGCTGGATCTGCAAAGGCCTGCGGGGAGCACTGCTGGCTCCGCCACGGCAGGGAGGAGGAAAGGCAGAGCTGAGGAGGGTCGGAAAGCAGAAAAACCTCCCCAGGAGGAGCTGCAGCCTCCAGAGAGGGGCAGGAGGTGCTCAGGGGATGGACATTCCTGCAGAGGATGAGCCGGGAATTCCTGAATTCCTGAAGTCCTGGTTAGTGGCAGTGCGAGGAGAGCAGGGTAATCACCTCTCGTTTTCCTCGACCACTCCCGACATGATGAACCTTTCCCAAAGTGGCTTTTACAAATATATAAACTAGATCTTCTTTATACCCGCCTCACCTTTACCCCGACGCTTGCCCATTAAATGCTTCTGCTCCAAGGAAATTGTGATCAAAACGGAGTTCTTTGAAGCACAGTGATTAATGCTGTCACTGGGCGCATTATTTATCCTGCATCTCACCTCTGAGGTCCAAACACTTTGAAATTTATAAATACTGGCCTTTTTAATGTCCTGCTGGTCTGGAACACATCCCTTCCCTTCGAGGAGCAGGTTTGGAGAACAGGATTGCTGCTTTTCCTCTGGGACTGCCACTCCTGGAGCACACAGAGCCCTGCCGCAGCAGCATTCCCAACATCCCAGAGGTGCCATCCCTGCTCCCTGCCAGGCTGCAGTGCTGGGAAAGCCTTTCTGTGTTTTCCAGAGACACTGGAACACCAGAGCAGGAGGAGGCTTTGCTGTCCTCATGGATCTGCACTGGCAGCATGCTGGAGAAAGAACAAATGACAAGAATTTGTGGTTTTTCTCTTGTCTGACAGGCTCCTCTGATTCCAGAGGGGAATCCTGCAGTCCTTTCCCGAAAGACATCCCCGAGGAGGGGAACAGAAGGAGAAGTGAAAGGAAAACAGTGACGAGGAGGCACAGAGCAGTTTCTTGGATGAGCACGGAATCACAGGCTCGGGAGAGGCCTCACGGCTCGGTGACTTCTCCTGAACAACGGGGAAAACTTGGCTTCATTTCACTCCTGCTCTGAAGACTGAGCTTAAAACCTAAACCCGACCTCCTGTGGCTCCAGGAGGCTCTGAGCCGAGCTGCCAAGGCCAGGGAATTGGGGGCAAAGAGGTTTGGATGTCCCTGCCAGAGGAGTGAAGAGCATCCCGAGGCTGATCCCTGAGCAGCTGCCTGCCAGGAGGGATTTGCTGGAGAAAATCCCACCTCTCCATCAGGCTGAGCCTGCAGGAAAGGCTCTGCCAGCGCCGCAGGCAGGGGGAGGACACGCTGCTGTTGTTTGGGAGCAAAGACTGGATGGGCTGTGACCCATTCCCACCATCCCTGCCCCTGTTATCCCGGGAGCAGGGAATGTTATTATTCCCTGAAAAATAAGGGGATGTTATTCCAGGGGCTGGGAAAGCTCAGAGCATGGCACAGGGCGAGGTGGGAAGGTTCCTCCTCTGAAAACCAAGGCACCTGCAGTGCCCAGCAGAGCCCCCACACCCCACATCCCTGCTGATCCCAGGAGAGGACACACTGAGCACGGAGCAGAGTCTGTCCAAGGATGTGATATGCCTCACAACTGTCTCCAGTGACTGAGGACTGAGACCCCAGACTCTGAAAGGAGCCCTGGCCTGGCTGAGGTGGAATGTTTGCCAATCTCAGAGGACTGGTATGCATCTCCATGAGAATGGAGTGCAGGAACAATGGAACTGGTCACAGTGGACTGAGCCAAGGCTACTTGCCCAAACTGGTCTGTCCGTACCAGAGTACGGCACGTACGGTGTGCAGCTTGTCCCTGAGCACCCAACCTCGACGCAGGTGGCTCCTGCTTTGGCCCTGTGACTCTCCTTTGTCCCAACCTTGATGCAGGTGGCTCCGGTTTTGTCCCAACCTTGACGTAGGTGGTTCCTGCTCTGGCTCTGTGCCCCTCATTTTGCCTCAACACAGGTGGCTCCTGCTTTGGTTTTGTGCCCCTCTTTGGTCCCCGCCTTGACCAACCTATAAAACCCTGGAGACCCCTGCTCACCTTCGTGATCACCCCACTGGAGAAGATCGTGTCTATAGGCATCTCGGCCTCGAGGACTCGGCCCTCCACGTTGGTAGCTATAATCCCCTTACCCTCTTTTCTGTCTTTCTTACTATTCTCTATTTTCTCTCCCCACTATCGCATTTTGGTGGCACTAAATAAAGGTGCATTTTTTGTTGAATAAACTGAGTTGTCCCCCGCTGTGTCTTTTGCACTCTGAGATCCTTAAAACGAGCCATCAGGTCTCCTGCATATGTTTGCGGACCCTGAGAGCCCCCCACCCCTGCTCGGCGCAATTCCACAGCAGCCAGATCACCCTGCTGGAAGCACAGCGCTCCTTTAACTCCCAGAGCCGAAATTATTATTATTATTGTGTCTTGGAAGGCATCAACAGTGCATTAAGTGCTTTAAAGTGATGCTTAAAAACCCGGGAGCCCTGAGCTGAGTGAAGAGCGTGGCACGAAGGCAGCACCCCGGGAAGGGCTGGGAAGGGCTGCAGGCACAACCTGCCTTTAATTACCTGCCTTTGATCTTCCCGGCCTTTGTGCCGTTTAGTTTTTCTTCGGGAAGCTGATTTCCAGGGCTTGTCGGTAGGAATTGGCTGTCTAGAGCCGGGCCAATTAAACAGTTTTCTGCACATTGATTCATTCTCAACCGCTCGCTTTCATTACGGAGAAATGATGGCTGATGTATTTCTCATTTACCAGGTTATTATCAATTCCTCGCCCTCGTCTGAAGGCCAAATGTGCTGTGATAGGAACAGGAATCCAATAAAAGTGTTCACGAGCTGTTGGGATACGGGGGGAAGGCATTTAAATGGAGCTTTGTGGGAGGAACATGGGGGAAGAGGAGCAGCACAGCAGGAATCCGTGAGCAAAGCTGCTCCTTCAGGAAAGGGAATACCCTGGACAGTCACAGGATCGGTGCTGGGTTGTGTCTGGGGACTCCACGTCCCCCCTTGTCCACCGGGGCTTTGCTTTGGTCATAAATTAAAGGTTTGGGGCTATTTTTTCAGCTCCCAGTTGGCTTTTCAACTCTTAAAGAGACCTGTGGCTGCCCCTGGCTCCCTGGCAGTGCCCTGGGTTGGACCTTGGGGTTTGTTTGGGACAGTGGGAGATGTCTCTGCCATGGCAGAGATGGGGTTTAATGTCCTTCCCAACCCACACTGCTCTGGGATTCCATTAAATTCCCTAAATATTAAATGAGCAGAGTTCAGCACACAGATTTCCTTCTGACATTCCAGCCTGTATTTTTTGGATACAGAGGAGGACATCACAGCAGAATAATCCCTTCCATCACTCATTAATTCACTCCCCGGGCCCCGCTGGTTTTCTCTCCCTGACAAGACACCTTCTGATGGATATTCCCACTTTTATGGAAGAATTTTCCCTAAAGGCACCCGGAGATGAATCAGCTCGGGGCTGTTGGAAGCCACGGGAGCAGCGGGTGGTGCCTGTTGGCCAGGGCATACTGGGAATACTGGGCATACTGGGAATACTGGGAATACTGGGAATACTGGGCATACTGGGAATATCCCACTGCTGCTCCTGCTGCATCCAGCAGCTCCTGCGCCAGGAGCAGCCCGAGGACAATCCACACACGGTGACACCCGCGGCATTTCTTATCGACACGCCGATATTTAAAACATTCCACGGAAAAGCAAGTGGTTTGGTTTTGTTGGGTTTTATTTTCCCATGGAAAACGCGTTCCTCAAGTGCCACCTGCTGTAGTGGCAGCACCAGGACACGGCAGCGGGGAATCCTTCCAGCAGCCTCTCTCATCCCAGAATTGCTGCCCGGCCCTTCCCTGGCAGCAGGAAAACAGCTTTGTCCTCCCTGATTGTCGGGGACAGTCCCTAGGTGGGAATTCGCACGGCCCCCAGCGCTGCTTTACACTTCTATAAATTAAAGTGTATATATATATAAACAAAGGTGTGTGCCTCAGCACTGCTTCACACTTTTATAAATAAACAGCAACAACTGCACTGTCATCTCCTCGTCACCCTGGAGGGGAGTGAGAAAAACCAGCTCCAGAAGCACACCCCGGAGGATTTTTCCCACAGGATGTGGCTACAAGGAGGAGAGAGAGGATCGAAAGGCCCAGGAAGGCGACGTGTGCTATAAACAAACGGGAAATTCAGGAATGCTGGGCCGCCTGAGCACTGCAGTCCTGGCAGATGGAAAGGGCCCAGAGAACAGCAGGGAAGGGGATCAGAGTGCTTTGGAAGGAGCTGCCAGGAGAGCACCGAGGGTGGGCACAGCTGTGGCACCCTGGGGACACCCAGGGAACAGAGGGCGATGTCCCAGCGCCGGCACAAACCCACCCACAACCACGGCATGAATTAACCCAAATTCAGTTTATGGGCTGGGTGCGAAAGGAGATTAAATCCCACCCAGTGCCCCCGAGCCACGGCAGGGACACCTGCCACTGCCCCGGGCTCTCCAAGCCCTTTGCCCTTTGCCCTTTTCCTTTTCCCATTCCCTTTTCCTTTTCCCATTATCTTTTCCCTTTTCCCACTCCCTTTTCCCATTTCCCTTTTCCCATTCCCATTCCCTTTTCCTTTTCCCATTCCCATTCTCTTTTCCCTTTCCCCTTTCCCCTTTCCCATTCCCTTTTTCCTTTCCCCGTTTCCCTTTCCCTTTCCCCATTCCTTTCCCCTTTCCCCGTTTCCCATTCCCTTTTTCCTTTCCCCTTTTCCCTTTCCCCGTTTCCCTTTTCCCTTTCCCCTTTCCCCGTTTCCCTTTCCCTTTCTCTTTTCCCTTTCCGTTTCCTTTTCCCCTTTCCCTTTCCCCGTTTCCCATTCCCATTCCCTTTCCCTTTCCCCGTTTCCCTTTCCCATTCCCATTCCCATTCCCATTCCCGTTCCCTTTTCCCGGCTCCCCTCAGGCGCTCCTCCCTCCGCCAGGGGGCGCTGTCCGCGGGCCGCCGTTCCCGCGCTGGGCGCTGAGGTGTCCTGGGCGCTGCCTGAGCGGCGGGCGCGGGCGGCACGGCTCCGGCGCTCCCGGGGCAGCCCGCGCGGCGCCAGGCCCGGGGTCCTGCGTGTGGCGGCGGCGCTCGGCCCGGCCCGGCTCGGCCCGAGATGGCGACCAAGAACTTCCGCGTGAGCGACGGGGACTGGATCTGCCCCGACAAGAAGTGAGGGGCACGGCCGGGAGCGGGGCAGGGAGCGCGGCGGGAGCGCGGCGGGAGCGGGGCAGGGAGCGGGGCAGGGAGCGGGGCAGGGAGCGCGGCGGGAGCGGGGCAGGCAGCGCGGCGGGAGCGGGGCAGGCAGCGCGGCGGGAGCGGGGCAGGCAGCGCGGCGCACCGGAGTGTGGACGGGCAGCGAGGCGGGGAACGGGACCGGGACCGGGAGCGACCGGGAACGGGACCGGGACGGGCACAGGGACAGCGGGAGCCGCGGCCGGCTGGGAGGTGACTCGGCCCCGCGCCCGGCACGGCCTCAGGGAGTTGGGTTTTGGCGTGGGCCAAAGTGGGGTTCGGTTGGGGCGCTGGGGATGGATCCACAGCGCTGGAGCCCCGCGTGGGGCGGGTCCCGGCCCTCGGTAATCCCGGCCCTCGGTAATCGCGGCCCTCGTGCTCTGCTCCGTGCCCAGGTGCGGGAACGTGAACTTCGCCAGGAGGACGAGCTGTAACAGATGTGGCAGAGGTGAGTTCCCGCTAGCACATGCTTCATCCCCTCGTCTCCTTTTACAACACTATAAATTCCTATCGCACCCGAAGCTATTCGAGAAATCCGCCTATTTTTGCCTAAAAGACCCTTAAACGTCCGTGGTGAGTTCTGAGGCTGCCCTTTCAGGCGCTCGTGTGTCTCTCCCCGCAGAGAAGACGACGGAGGCCAAGATGATGAAGGCCGGGGGCACGGAGATCGGGAAGACGCTGGCCGAGAAGAGCCGGGGGCTGTTCAGCGCCAACGACTGGCAGTGCAAAACGTAGGCTCCAAGCACACGGCTCCTGCTTTTCCCTGGAAATCCGCCGTGCTGCTGGCACGGCAGGGCTCGGGGCCACAGCCCCGGGCTGTGCTCTGCTCTCAGCACTCGTTTGCTGCTCGTTAATTAACAGAGCAGCAGAAAGGTTTGGAATGGCGGCACTGGCCAGGAGGAAGGGCAGGGTTGATAAACCGGGACACTTCCCAGGTTTGGGGGGAATGGAAGATGGAAGTGCCACCCCCATGGCAGGGGAAGGTGCTGCCTTCCCTGGGAGGGTGGGCAGGCCCTGGATCCCTGGAAATGTCCAAGGCCAGGTTGGATATTGGGCTTGGAGCAGCCTGGGACAGTGGGAGGTGTCCCTGCCGTGGCAAGGGCACAGTGGGATGGGCTCTGAGGTCCCTTCCCTCCCAAACCAGCTGTGACTCTGTGATTCTTGGATATGGCAATTCCAGCGAGCCCCTGGCCTGGCACCAGCAGCTTTTCCCTTCCAGGGGTGGGAGAGGAGCTGGGAAAGGGCTCCTCCTGTGCAGTTGTGCTCCTGTCCCTGCTCCTGCCCGTTGATTTGACATCTTCCTCACATTTGTCCAGTGCTCTCACCTTCCCCAGTGCTGTATCTCCACCCTTTTATTTCCAATCTGAAGGATAAAGTTTTATTCCCAGTCTGGAGGACAGTGTTTTATTCCCAGTGTGTAGGATAGTGTTTTATTCCCAGTGTGAAGAATAATGTTTTATTCCCAGTTTGGAGGATAATATTTCATTCCCAGTCAGTAGGACAGTGTTTCATTCCCACTCTGGAGGACAATGTTTTTATTCTCATTGTGTAGGGTAGTGTTTCATTCCCAATGTGGAGGATAGGTTTTCATTCCTAGTGTGCAGGACAGTTTCATTCCCAGTCAGTAGGATCAGGTTTCACTGGCAGGCAGCAGGACAGTGTTTCACTGGCAGGCAGTAGGACAGTGTTTCATTCCCGGTGTGTTTCCCTGGACAGTCTGTTCCCATGTCTCTGTCCCCCACAGCTGTGGCAACGTGAACTGGGCGCGGCGCTCCGAGTGTAACATGTGCAACACCCCCAAGTACGCCAAGCTGGAGGAGAGGACAGGTGAGCTGGGGGAGCCTCAGGGGCTGCCACTGCTGGCAGGGAGGGCTCTGGAAGTCTCAGTGGGCATTCCTGGTTTTCCCTGGGCTGGCACAGTTCACACAAGGGGCAGGTTCTTCAGCGGGTTTTGGTGCCATGTGGGAAATGAGGGAACGTTCAGCCTAGGCTGCCCCTGGGTAGGATTTTGATGTCAGGACTTTGGAAGCAATGTTTGGCTAATCTGCAGAGGCCTCCTGTGGGCTGTCCGTGTGCAGAGGGCTGTGCAGATAAGGCTGTTATCTGCTCAGGAGGGCTGGGGCTCAGTTTCAGCTCTCCTGAGGGAACTGGGGCAGGATCTCCTTACAGCTCCTGCGCTCTCCCCTCTGCACCTGGGATCAGGCAGGGAATCCTCTGCAGGACTGGAGCAGGGCAGGGAATTTAGAGCACACAATGGCACAGAAATAGAGGAGCCTAGAGAAGAGCACAGAGCCTATTATTCGAAAGGAAAAACAATATTTCAGTATTGGATATTGTGAAAATAGTGAAGAATATTAAATAATGTAATCATATATTATAATTGCAAATAATATAATAATGTATTTATTATTTAAATAATCTGTTGAAGTGCTTAGTAATTAATTGAGTTGATAGATAGTTTTAGTGGTCCTAATCCATTATTTTAATTGGATTTCTGAGGAACTGCATTTCATAAACATGTGTGGGAACAACTCATATTCCTCCTGAGATCCCGTTAGGGCCTTACGGCAGATTTATAACCCCGTGGGGGTTCCCAGAGCCCCTGTGGCAGTTCCTGTGCTCAGAGCAGCTGAGGGTGGTGCAGCTGAAGGGACTGTGTTGTTCTGCCCCTTTCCCAAGGCTATGGAGGAGGATTCAATGAACGGGAGAACGTGGAGTACATAGAGCGGGAGGAGTCCGACGGGGAGTATGATGAGGTAAGGGAGGGGCAGGGGTTGCTCTGGAGACACTCCTGCTGTGTTTTTTAAGGATAAAAATTGAAATACACAATGCTCAGATTCCCATTCCTCTCTCTGGAGTCTCACTGTCCCCAGGACGAGCATCTCTTTGAAAGTTCCTTGTTGCTAATTGACGTCCCACGGTGCTCCCCTTTCCCTTGGGGCAAGATCTGATTTAAAATAAATGATTATTTATTTTCTTACTGAAGTGTTGTCAAAGATACAGTTGGTGGTTGTGTTTTGATTGAATCCTGTTCTAATCCTGGCACAAAATCCCTCAGTTTGGGCGCAAAAAGAAAAAGTACCGGGGGAAGCCGGTGGGTCCTGCCTCCATCCTGAAGGAAGTGGAAGATAAGGAATCTGAGGGGGAGGATGAGGAGGATGAGGATGAAGATCTCTCCAAGTATAAATTGGATGAGGTAGGATGGTTTGTTGATTTTACTCATGGTTTCAGTGCTGCCCAGGAGCAGGGGAAGGGCCGGGCAGCGTTTACAGCTGCCTTCAGAGCAGAGCTCTGGCAACAACGTGCCCGGAGCTGCTGGAGGAGATGTGCACGAGCTCTGCTTTGCACATACATTGTTTTCTAAATAGCTGCACTCAAAAATGGGCAGTTTTTTATATCATAAATTACAAGCTTGTCTGAGATCAGAACCCAAAACTCCAAGGTCTTTATTTGGAAGCTGGATGTGTGGTTACCATGTATAGCCAGTGCTCTTGAGTTTCCTTCCTAGGCTTTTAAAACCACATCAGATTTATTTTTTATAAAATGAAATAAAATATTCTGAGGGGTTGTTTTTCATCTTTCCTGAACTGTATAAGCAGCACTTACTGGATTTTCCACACCTTTGGGCAGCAGCCCTGCAGAGACATGTGCAGATGGTTGTGTTTTACACAGCAGTCACCAAACTTTGCCTGTGAGATCTGTCTCTGCAGGGTTGGGCTTTGCTTAGAGATTCTGAGGGTGAAAATTCATTTAAAGTAACTGGTAAAAATGTGTGTGTGTGTGCTCATTAACTTCATTAAATAACAGAGGCTGGGGGGGTTGCAGGGTTTTTATTACTTTGGCTGGAAACACCGATTTTCAGCCACTCTTTACTGCTTAAAATTGTGGGGTCTGGTTGAACTCCATTCAGTATTCAAAGGTTGGGAAAGAGCATGAGGTAAATCCTAGAGTAAGTGAAAAGGGGAGCTAAAAGCATTCCCTGTGTTTGCTGTGTTGTGCCTGTCCCAGTGTTATAGATACATATTATAAAATTGCCTTTTTGGAAAAAATAAATGCTGTATGCAGAAGGTTAAAATAACTTTGCTTTTATTTCTGCTATTAACGAAAACTTAATAGTAACTAATGTAAATGAACTGTGTGTTTAGTCAAGATAACATCCAGTGAACACGTGATAAAACCCCTCCTGTTCATATGCCAACTATCAGCATCTGCTGCCTAAAGAAAATACAGGCCACAGCCCAAACTAAAGGTTATAATAAAAGCACAGCCAAAAACCATGCATGCTCTAAAAAAGGGAACCCAGAGAAACAGTGCTAAACATGGTTTAGTATTATTTATTCTTTAAAATAATAATAATGATAATTATGATGATGATTATGATTTAAAATATGAATATACATGATAGTCTATAAATATGCAACAAGCTAGTGTAATATAAAAAGCATTTAAAGAATTGCTCCAAAGCAGTAAATGTGCTCTTAACTAAATGCCGAGCACCCGGCCATTTCAACCCTCTGCTTTATTTCTGTCTCCTGTTGTCTTTTCCTTAAACTTTTTCAATTTTACCCAAAACCCCACGCCTGTTTTCCCCCCCAGGACGAGGATGAAGATGATGCCGACCTGTCCAAGTACAACCTGGATGCCAGTGAGGAGGAGGACAGCACCAAGAAGAAGAAGGCTCCGCGGCGCAGCCGCTCCAAGTCCCGCTCCTCGCGCTCATCCTCGCGCTCATCCTCTCACTCGAGCTCAAGGTCTAGGTCCAGGTAAACGGGTGCAGGTCCAGGGTAACGCCAGGCAAAATGTCAGTATCTGACTTCCTAATTTCCTTTGTCTTGACTGCCTTACAGTTGTGTAGTGATGTGAATAACTCTCCCTTTACAGGGGTGGGGATGCTGCGCCCGAGCTGCGGCGGGGAGGCTGCCGTGGGGACTGGGGCTTGTTTTTAGTGATTGAAGTTGTTGTCTGGTGAAATCCTTCAAAGAAACTGAGTCATGTGATTTGTTTTCAGGTTTTCAGGCTCGCTGGCCGTGTGTGGTGCTGTTGTTGAACAGAGGGGGGCACTGCTGGAGTGGGAGGAGGTGGCAGAAGAGGCAGTGACCAGGCAGATTCAGGGAAAAGACTCAAGGGGAATATCCTGGGAATAAAGAAACTTGAACTTGAGTTAATGGCAAGTGACAAAGCTTTAAATGCAGTGGCAATGTTGTCAGAACCTTCCCATCCCTGGGACTGTCCAGGGCCAGGCTGGACAGGGCTTGGAGCAGCCTGGGCTGGAGAAAGGTGTCCTTGTCCATGGTGCAGTGAAATGAGATGAGCTTTGAGGTCCCTCCCAACCCAGGCCAGTCTGGAATCCTCTAACAGCACTGAAGGTTTATATGGGACCTCACAAAGGTCTGCTGGGCAGGCCTAAACTCTCATTATTATTTAAATTCAGTAATAAATGAACAATTCAGTCAATTGAGTAACTGAGTAATGTCATTAATACTGGAGCTTTTGAGCTGCCTTACAGCTCATGCAAGGAGGATCCTGATTAATCAGAACAAGCTCCCAGAGTCTTTTATTACATTCACATCTATAAAGTTCAAGGTTCTTTTGATCTTCCCAGCTTCATCCTTGCCCCTGTGTGCTCTCAGTGCTGTCACTGCCCAAACCCTGCAGCCCCTCGTGGTGACCAGGGGCCAGCCCCAGTCTCTGGTTTGGCTTCTCCCCATCCCTGTTGGATCTTGCTCCTGCTGCCTCTTCTGTTCCTCGGCCTCCCCAGGAGCAGTTTGAGTGCAGTGCTTGGCTGGGAGCCTCCACGGACACTCCACAACCTCACCTCCCCTTAGCTTTGGTCATTAATTCACAAGTACTAACATTAATTACAATACTAACTTGTCCTAACTGAGATTTCAACTTCCTCTCAAACTTTTTGCTTCTAGCTACAGATAATTGGAAATGTCAGTTGCCATTTGTGGGTGCTTTTTTTTTTTTTTGTGGGTTTTAAAAAGGTTGAAATGTGTTTCCTAGTTAGGAAATGTTCACACTACTGTGTCCTGCCCAGTAAAATGAGGAAGTTGTGGTAACAGTATAAACTGAAAGGCTGACCACAAGTGGAATATATTTCACCTGAAAATATTATCAGGATTTATTTCCAGTGCTTCTGTTTGCAGTGGTTGCTGGAGCCTGTGCCATTGTTAAATTTCCCTTGTGGTTTGTGCTTTAGAGAAAATCCATCGGCGAAAAATTGGGAAACAATTTTGGCCAGTTACAAGCTGTGCTGGATATGGCTGGATTTTAGCCCCAAATTAACCACTTAATTTGTAACGTAGGGTAAAATCCTTATGAAAATTTGAAGCTGATTTCCAAGTGCTTGTGAGAAGTGGCTGGGGGGAAATTGAGCTGACCAATCCTAATGCTCTGATTGGCTCTGCCTTGCGAGGAGACTGATGGGTTTCCAGTTAAAGCACAAATTAAAGCATTGATTTCATGATGTAATGAATGGACAGGAAGTTATTTCTTGTTGCCAGGTAACAGCAATCCTGTTTAATTGTTGTGCTTTCTTTTAGGAGCCATAACCTAAAGCTGACTTTGTAATGTTTTTAATGCAGGATCTTGCTGTGTAGAAGTGTCTGGTTCAAAGTGTGCTGTGGTGCTGCTGGGGGGCAGGAGGGCACTGGCATTTTAGGGCTCAGACTGTGTTGCTGCCTCGTGCCTGCTGCTCTCAGGAGCAGCAGCTCTGCTAAATGCAAGTCAGACACTGGAAAAAGGATCTCCCATGTTGTTGCAGGTCCCATTCCAGGAGTTCTTCCAGCTCCAGATCGAGGTCCCGCTCCAGCTCCAGGGAACAGTCGCGGTCCCGCGGGTCCAAATCCAGGTGAATGAGGTACCAGCCTGTCCCTGCACAGACACAGGGCACAGGTGCCACCCTAAAGCTGTGCTGCTCAGACAAACATTAACTGCTTTTTATCTTGGAAGTCAGAGGCACAGCTGTGTTCACTGAGGAGCAGAGGTTTTGGTGCCAGAGGTTAAGCCTGGCCTAAGCCGGGCCAGCGGACGCCACCGAGCTGCAGTGGAGGAAGAAGGATTTGAGTGCATGGTTCCCTGCTGCAGGCATTTGGGTGCTTTTCCTGTTTCCACTGGGGCTGCTTGGGCTGGAGGGACGTTAGAAAGGCCACTGTGCTTCTGGGTTTGTGTTCAGTGAGGATTCTGCATCTTCCACGAGGCAGGGCAGCCGTTCTGTGTAATAGGAAGGAGTTTTCATAGGAAAACGTCGGCAGCAAATGGTGGGAGAGGCTGAGAGCAGTCCCTGTGATTTGTGTAGAGCATCACTGAGCTGGGCAGGAACAAAGGCACCTTTGAGGTGTCCTTGCACAGGCATTCCATTGGCAGAACATCCCCTCTGTGATGGCATGGAGGGCTGTCCCTTCAAAATTCTAAATAAGGAACCTTGGGTTGGGAAGAACGATCACAGATGGTGCCACCACCCCTTGGGGGCAGGGATGGGATGTGGATTATCCCACAAGATGGAATCTGTGCTTTTGGGAAGAGGAAAGGTGTCCCTGTGCCCCACCAGAGGGACACTGTATTCCAAGAGATGTTCTCAAATATTCTGACTCTATTCTGAGAGGCTTTTTGCAGTATTTTGGTTGAGGAAGGTTTTAGTCCCTTCACAAATGTAGTTTGAGATTATAAAAAGATTACAGCTGGATTTGTTGCAGTTTGGTCAGATGAACACGCAGTGTGAGATGCCCATTGGGATAAAGTGAACCACGGGAAATCAGCTCTAGATCTCTGGTTTCCAGGTTATTCTGATGTGTGAATTGAACTGCTGAGGAGGGTCCTTACAGAGGCAACTTCCCAGCAGCCTTTTTTTTTTTGCCAAAATGGCTCATTGTGATGAATGCTGGGAAGAGCTTTCCAAACCATTGGTGGTCCGTTGATCAGGAAGCCCTACTTAGCAGAATTCCTTAGGAAAGCTGCCCTGGCAGTAGCAGTGTTCTTGGCAGAGTAAGTATGGAAGCCCCTCGTGTTGATTTCCCACCCCCCTGGAGTAAAGAGCGTAGCCAGTGTTGATGAAAACTGTCTCTGCTTGTTCTGTCTTTGTGCCTTCTCCACGGTCCCAGAATTAAATGTGATTTATTTCTCGATCAATAAAGATCCAGCTCCAGGTCCTACAGGGGGTCTTCCACCCCAAGGAAAAGATCTTACTCCAGCTCCCGCTCCTCGTCTTCCCCCGAGAGAGGCAAGAAGCGGAGCCGCTCTAGATCCTCTTCCTCTGGTGATCGCAAAAAAAGGCGCTCGAGATCACGGTCACCCGAAAGGTTTGGGTTTATGTAGAATAACAATGGCTGTATTGACATGTGTGATGGTTTATTGTAGTTACCCGAGGACTGAGATTCACTGGGAAACAACTGAATCTGAGCAGTTATTCTCGTAGTCAAAGTAGTTTTCCTCACGTGCCCTACTCTTTTGCTTTTGTTAACCCCTCTGTAATTGCTGGTTTTTTAATAATTTCCCCCCCCCACCTCCAATGAAATTCCTCCTGGTAGGAGCATGTTCTGTAGAAAGACCTGGCTCACCCTTCTCTCAGTGTGTGACAGTGTTTAATGTGTTCATTACTGAGTTATTTTCTTAAGTAAATACTGCATTGAAATAGAAACTGTATTCTACTCTCAGTATTAAACTTAAAACTTCTAGTATTAAATTAGTGGCTTAAAGTTACTTGTCCATATTCTTGTAAGGCCCCCATGAGCTATTCTTGGCTTCCAGCTATGGTAGGATGCTGCTCAAAGTGGGTGCCAGGATGAATCTGAGCTCATTTCTGTGCATGCTTTCTCCATTTGTATCTTGCAGACGCCGCAGATCTTCCTCCGGATCCTCCCATTCTGGTTCCCGTACGAGTTCTAAAAAGAAATAATGTATAAAAGCTCACACTTAACAAAAAAAACCCACCAAAATTCCAGTCAGTGCATGAGACATTTTTAAGAAGTTGGTGTCTTACTTGGTCAGAAGTGCTCAATCTGCTAGTAGAGGTGCATGTCTGTCCTGGCTTTCTGGCAAACTGCAGCTTCCTTCATCCATCACCCAAACCCGCAGTAGCATTTTAAGCCATAAACTCCCCGGCACAGGGGGAAGTTCTGTGGTCTGGGGGGGCAGTTTACTGTTTTTCCTGATCAGTTCCTCCATCCCTGCTTCCCTCAGCTGGAGGAGCAGGTTGGGAATGTCCTGGCACAGCTCTTTGTGTGAGGAGGAAGGCGGGAGTTTTTCCCAGAGCAGGATGGAGCTGCCGTGGGACCACAGCAGGGGCAGGGCTGGGGGCACCTGGGGCCAGCAGCGGGGCCTTGGGCTGAGCAGGTTTTATTTTGCCACGTAGCAGTGCCAGTGCAGATGGACACCCCTCTCTAGCAGCTCAACCCCCCCCAGTCCATCATGATTCCAGAGGGAATTAGCTTCATTCCTGGCGAGGGAGGACGTTTGCAGCCAGCACAGTGCTGTGGCTGTGATGGTTTCCAGAGCCCGGACTCCAGGATCCCTCCTTACAAACGGATCAGTTGGGATCTGCTCTTGGGCTGCAGGAGTGTGGAACTGGCTCCTTGGAATCAAGGGAAGCTTCTGCAAGCCGCCTGTAAAATTTCCTTTGGGGCTGACTAAAATTTTCAAGGTATCTTCATTTTATTTTTCTTTAAAAATGAGAATGAATAAACTGTGTAGGAAGTTCTGGCATCTTCAACATCTTCTTCATCGATCATTCTTTTTCCCTTCAACATAATTTATGGCTTAAAATGCTTTATGGAATAATCCATTTGAGTACAAAACTGGGTCTCTCTTGAGCTCCGTTTGGTTAAGAAAGGTTTAAGTTTCTTCAGTGCCATCACAAGGTAAGTATGGTAAGGAAAAGTCTTCTTTTTAAGCAAGCAAAGAGCAATATACCTTCATTTATTTCAGTAATAAAACTGCCAGATTTGCTGCTTGTTTTGATAAACTGCACAGAAACAAACGGAGCAAAATCAGAAAACTCCATTCTGCTTTTTTTTCTCTATTTTTTTTCTATTTTTTGAGCCACGTCTTACAGACTGGTCTAGAAGCAAAAATGTTTTTGGTGTAGAGGTATTTTGATAAATCTCTTTGCAGAAAAAAAATGCAGTTTCTTCTTTAATGCTTTCTTTTCTCTCTAATTTCCATGCTAAATGTGTGTAGGTTGCACAAGAGCAGGTTAGTCTGTAACTGTGCCTCTGACTTCAACGTCCAACTAAACTGTAAAAGCAGATCAAGTAGACGCTCTGTTGTTAGCCTTGGGTTTTCTTGTGCTTTGTATTCCAATTGTTGCTGTACTTAACAGATGAGAGGTTTTAAATTTAGCCACTGATAGGCCACAGGCAAAGGACGAGGATGGTTCGTTTGGCTTAGAGAACGTGTGAGGCAAAATGATGCTGTAGACAAGTGTAAATAAAACCTGTGAGTCAACTGTGCCCGAGTGCTTTGTCTTGGGGACACTGACCCTGATCCCTTGTCCTCTGCAGTCACCCTGACCCCTTGTCCCCTGCAGTGACCCTGATTCCTTGTCCCCTTCAGTGACCCTGACCCCCTGTCCCCTGCAGTGACCCCGATCCTGTGTGTCAGCTCACCTGGCCCATGGAGCCCACGTGTTCACGTCGTTTCAGTCCTTTAAGTCTTAAAAGTAATTTTTTAGTTTCAACAGCAAATGAGCTTTTACAAAACTTCAAGGTGTTTTCACAGAACCATGGAATGCCTTGGGCTGGATGGGACCCACAGGGATCATTGATCAGACCCTCAACAATCCCACCCTGGGCACTCCTGGAGCTCTGGCAGCCTCGGGGCCGTGCCCATTCCCTGGGGAGCCTGGGCAGTGCCAGCACCCTCTGGGGGAAGGACCTTAATCAAATATCCAACCCAAACCTCCCCTGGCACAGCCTGAGGCCGTTCCCTCTCCTCCTGTCCCTGTGCCCTGGGAGCAGATCCCCAATCCCCCCGGCTGTCCCCTCCTGGCAGGGAGCTGTGCAGAGCCACAAGGTCCCCCCTGAGCTCCTTTTCTCCAGGCTGAGCCCCTTTCCAGCTCCCTCAGGGATTCTCCAGCCCCTTCCCCAGCTCCCCCAGCCCCTCCCGGGGCTCCAGCCCCTTCCCCAGCTCCCCCAGCCTGTCCCGGGGCTCCAGCCCCTTCCCAGCTCCCCCAGCCTCTCCCGGGGCTCCAGCCCCTTCCCCAGCTCCCCCGGCCTGTCCCGGGGCTCGGTTCCCTCCGGCGGTGCCTCTCCCGCTGCCGTCCCGCCTCTCCCGGCCCCGGGGCGGGTCCTGCCCGCCGCTCGCATAAAGCGGCCGCTCGGCGCTGCCGGGGCGCTGCCGGCCGGAGCCGGCTCCGCGTTCCCTCGGTGCCCGCTGCTCGCCCGCTCCATGCGGGACCCGCCGGGCCCGGGATGAGCCCCTGGCAGCAGCGGCCGCCCAACGCCAGCGCGGCCGGCGGGCTGGCCCCGCGGGGGAACGGCACGGGCCGGGCCGAGCGCGGCAGCGCCGTGTCCGTGGCCATCCCGCTGACCATGATGCTGACGGGCATCGTGGGCAATGCCCTGGCCATGCTGCTGGTGTCCCGCAGCTACCGCGCCAAGGGCAGCCGCAGGAAGCGCTCGTTCCTGCTGTGCATCGGCTCCCTGGCGCTCACCGACATGCTGGGCCAGCTGCTCACCAGCCCCATCGTCATCTCCGTCTACCTGTCCGGCCGGCCCTGGGCCGCCATGGACCCCTCGGGCCGCCTCTGCGACTTCTTCGGCTTCAGCATGACGGTGTTCGGGCTGTGCCCGCTGCTGATCGCCAGCGCCATGGCCGTGGAGCGGGCTCTGGCCATCCGCGCCCCGCACTGGTACGCCAGCCACATGAGCCCGCGGGCCACCGAGCGCGGGCTGCTCGCCATCTGGGCGGCCGGCGTGGCCCTGGCGCTGCTGCCGCTGGCCGGCCTGGGCCGCTACTCCCTGCAGTGGCCCGGCACCTGGTGCTTCATCAGCACGGCCGGAGGCAGCGCCTTCGCCGCCGCCTTCGCCTCGCTGGGGCTGCTGTCGCTGCTGGTCACCGGCGCCTGTAACCTGGCCACCATCCAGGCGCTGGTGTCCCGCTGCCGCGCCAAGGCCGGCGGGGCTCAGCCCGGCTCGCGGTGGGGCCGCATCGCCACCGAGACGCTGCTGCAGCTGCTGGGCATCATGTGCGTGCTGTCGGCCTGCTGGTCACCGCTGCTGGTAAGGTGGGCAGCGGGGCCGCTCCTGCCTCCTCGGGCCACGGGAGGGGGAGGCTCCGCGGGACTGGTTCACACTCGTCTGCTGCTGGTTTGTGTCCCGCCAGGACACAGCGGATGGCTTCCCAGAGGACGGGGAGGGATGGGAGACTGGGCAGGAATTGTTCCCTGGCAGGGTGAGCAGGGCCCGGCACAAGGTGCCCAGAGCGGCTGTGGCTGGATCCCTGGAAGTGTCCCAGGCCAGGCTGAATGGGGCTGGGACATCCATGGACGGCCCCAGCAGGACAGCAGGGACAGGGACACGGACAGGGACATGGACACAGACACGGACACGGACACGGACAGGGGTGCCGAGGGTGGAGAGGCTGTAGAAGAGGAACCGGGAGAGATCCCAGAAGAGAGCCGAGCACAGGGCAATCAGCTGCTGCAACCGGAGTTAAAAGGAGAAGGTTCTTGTGCAGAGGAGAAAAGTGGGATGTGAGGGGTGGCTGTGGGAGCGCAGCACTGCAGCCAGATGGGATTTCGGGGGTTTTATCTGCTCCCACCTTGCAGCCAAACTTCTTTCAGTGTTTTATGAGAAAACACAGAACCCGTGACTGTGAGTGCCTTGTGGCTGGCAGCCCGCTGTGGTTGATTTACAGCAGCCTTCCGGCCTTGTCCACTCTGGTTTTCAAGGAGAAAATGCAATCTTTGCATTGCTTTCCACCCTTTTATTATTCTTTCCTTAAGAACCCCTCCTCATGGTGTAGGAGTGGGGAAGGCAGAATCCACATCT
The DNA here is from genome assembly GCA_014839755.1 of Sylvia borin. Taxonomy (NCBI): domain Eukaryota; kingdom Metazoa; phylum Chordata; class Aves; order Passeriformes; family Sylviidae; genus Sylvia; species Sylvia borin. The sequence continues at coordinate 30,455,574 of CM025965.1, read as the reverse complement.
TCACCCTTTGGGACAAGGGCACACCAGGAGTCTGGAATCCTGTCCCAAAAGGTTGTTCTACCAAGGACTAATAGGATTTTTGGGAAATTTGTACTGGGGATCTCTGAGCAGGACGGGCTGAAGCTGGTGGAGGAAATGCTGAGGTTATGTCAAAGGTTCTTTCTGGCTGCAGAAGGGTTTTTTCCTTCTTGTCCTGTCACCCCTGAGGGTTTCACCAGCCTTGCAGCGTGAGGAGATCCTTGAGATGGGGGAAGCGTTTCCTCCTCCCCCATGAGCAGGGCTCTCAGATAACGGGGAGGAAGCAGGGATTCCGCTCCGTGGTTTGGTGCCCTGGGTATTTCTGTGGTTTCAGAGGCAGAAGTCAACCCACAGGCACGAGGGAATTCATCAGCACTTCCCTTCCCTCGGCTGCAGCAACACTTGGAAGTGTGGAACTTCTTCTGCGGGGTTCTCAAAATCCAGACTCATGGCTGCAGGGGTATTTTTATTAATAATAACCCCTCCATTTTTATACACAAACCTCAATTTTCATACATACACTCCAGCTGGTTCTGTACGACTCTGAAGCGCAGGTCAGGAATTAGAGACCAGATTTTTGGAGAAGTAACCACGGGAAATGCAAATGCCTTTCCAGTGAAAGCCAGCTTGTAGCAATCATTGAACCTGTAGCTGCAGCACTCAGCAGTTGTAAGAAACAGAGCTGAAATAGAAATCCAGGGCTTTACAGAGGAGGTTTGTTTTTTTGTTTCTGTGGTTTTTTTCAAAGACATCTGAGTTTTGTAACTGAGAACTAATGGATCCTGGCAGCTGCTGCTGTGAGGTAAACAACACCCTCGCCACACACGGTATTTTTAGAGCTGATCTGTTGATGTAAACGACAAAATCAAATGTGATTTAGCAGCAGAGGGAAAGCTCTGACAGCGTGGCTGTACTCTGGAGAGCTCCTTGGAGTGTCCTGCACGTCTGGCTCTGTGCTGGCTTGGGAAGGAGAGCAGGAATTGTTTCCTTTTCTCCAAGCACACAGGAGCTTGTTGGGCTCAGCAGGGAACACCTGGGAGAACACCCCACTGCAGTGTGGCGTTGCTGGCTTGCAGTTCACATTGACCTGTGATTTATTTTGATTTATTTTGATTTATTTTGATTTATTTTGATTTATTTTATTTTGATTTATTTTATTTTATTTTGATTTATTTTGCAGCAGGACAGGACACAGGGAATGGCTTCCCAGAGGGCAGGGATGGATGGGAATTTGGGCAGGAATTCCTGGCTGGGAGGGTGGGGAGGCCGAGAGCAGCTGTGGCTGCCCCTGGATCCCTGGCAGTGCCCAAGGCCAGGCTGGACACTGGGGTTGGCACAGCCTGGGGCAGTGGGAGGTGTCCCTGGGGCAGTGGGAGGTGTCCCTGGGGCAGTGGGAGGTGTCCCTGCCATGGCTGGAGTGTCTCTGGGTGGATTTAGGGTCCCTCCCAACCCAAACCAGTCTGGGATTCTGGGATAACCCTGAGCTGGTGGCAGCAGAGAAAGGATTCCGAGGTGAAATGGAGGGAGCTGTTGCTGGACTGCACAGAAACATCTCTGCAGCACAAACTGCAGTTCTCACTGTTATAATCTGGGAGTTCCGGGCTACAAAATGATCCTTTCCCGCAGTTGTTTCAAAGTTATTTAAGGCCAAAATGCTCAGGAATTCTGCTGCTTTTCCTGTTGAAATAGTTCTGCTCTTTGTCCCTCCTGGCAGACAGAAATTCAAGATGTATAAAACCACATTCATGGTAAGAGGAAAGTTTTAGCTGCTTTTCTTGAATACATCCAATCATCAGCCGTATTTCTACACGCATTTTGAGCCAGATTTTTAATGGCATAAATTGTGTTGACTTTATTCCACCTGATGTTGTTCCTCTGCCTTGTGCAGCCTTTTAATCCATTTAGAAGACCAATAGAGGCCATGATAAACAACCTCTAATGATATCAAACAAACAAAATTTCCAGTAGAGCAGCTGTTGGCCCAACAACTACTCCAATAAAGGGATATTACGTAACAAAACCAGAAATGAGCAGCAGTTGTGTGCTTGGGAAATGTATTTTATTAGCGTGGTGCTTTTGGAGCTCCATCTGAAAAAGAGATGGCAGAGTCTGGACAGGACAGGGACAGGACAGGGACAGGGACAGGGACAGGGACAGGGAGTGGAGAGCCAGGGAAGTGTCAGGTTCTAGCAGTGTGGATCTGGTGCCCCAGTGTCTCCTGTTGTGCTCTGGGTCTCTATCCATGTTTTCACAAAGCTCTGCATCCATGTTTTCACAAGGCTCTATCCGTGGCCACTGATGTCAGAGAAATGTCGTGGGTAGAATCCTCAGCTGCTTCTGTTTAAAGAAACAAAAACAATTCTCCTGTGTTGTCCAGTCAGCCCAGGCTTTCCAAGGTCAACACATGGGTATTGATCTGGCACCCAGAATATCCCTCTGAGCGGAAAAATCCTCCCTGGAGCCTCTGCTCCCGGCCACTGTGGCTCCGACTGCCCCAGCCCGTGGGGACAGCAGCGGCCCAGCTGTGACCCTGGGGGTGACACAGCTCTGAGGAGGTTTCCTGTGGGATTGCAGGTTGGCCTGGCTCTTCCCAAAGGCTGCAGCCAGGGGCTTGGCCAGGGCTGGCAGTGATTCCCTGCGGCTCTGCTCCCTCGGGCTCTTCCCGGCTGTTTTGGGACTGGCTCCCAGTTTATCCAGGGGCTGGAAGTGCTGAGCTGTGCTGGGACAGAGCTGGAGGTGCCTCAGGGCAGTGCTGGCTGTGCCTCCATCTCCGTGGCATTGGGAGCAGGTGGACAGCCCCAGTTCCACAGGGATTCAAGGCACCTCAGACAGCTGGGGCCTCGAAGTCATGCTCAGGAAAGGTCTGTGAGCAAAAAAACAAAAGGATCTGCTCAGGAAAATGAGATGTTCACAGAATCCCAGACTGGTTTAGGTTGGGAGGGACTTTAAAGCTCATCAAGTTCCACAGGCAGGGACAGCTTCCACCACTCCAGGCTGCTCCAAGCCCTGTGTGAGACATTTCCAGGGATCTCTGGGTGACGGTGACACAGGATCTGCTCAGGAAAATGAGGTGCTCAGGAAAACGAGGTGTTCAGGAGCCCTCCCACAGAGTCCCAGACTGGCTGGGGTTGGGAGAGACCTCAAGGCTCAAACAGTTCCATGAGCAGGGATAGCTTCCACCATCCCAGGCTGCTCCGAGCCCTGTGTGGGACATTTCCAGGGATCTGTGGGCAGTGGTGACATAGGACCTGTTCAGGTAAACGAGGTGTTCACAGAATTTCAGACTGGTTTGGGTTGGGAGAGACCTCAAGGCTCAAACAGTTCCATGAGCAGGGACAGCTTCCACCATCCCAGGCTGCTCCGAGCCCTGTGTGGGACATTTCCAGGGCTCTCTGGGCGATGGTGACACAGGACCTGTTCAGGGAAATGAGATGTTCACAAAATCCCAGACTGGCTGGGGTTGGGAGAGACCTCAAGGCTCATCCAGTTCCATGAGCAGGGATAGCTTCCACCATCCCAGGCTGCTCCGAGCCCTGTGTGGGACATTTCCAGGGCTCTCTGGGCGATGGTGACACAGCTGCGGTGACACGCAGCCCCTCACCCCGTGTCTCCCTGTCCCCGGCAGATCACCATGCTGAGGATGGTGGCGGAGCACGGGGCCGGGCCGTGCCGGGGCGAGTCCCCGCGCTGGGAGGTGCGCCGGGAGTGTGACCTGTCGCTGACGGCCGTGCGCCTGGCCTCCCTCAACCAGATCCTGGACCCTTGGGTGTACCTGCTGCTGCGCAAGATCCTGCTGCGCCGCTGCCGCCAGGCCGCCAGCGCCGTGTCCAAGTGCTCCAACGCCGAGTGCCCGGAGCGCTCCCTCAGCGCGTCTGAGGGCACCCGCCGCACCGCCGCCTGAGGGGCGGGGCCGGGGGCGGGGCCGGGGCGGGGCCGGGGGCGGGGCCTGAGGGACAGCCCACAGCCGCCTGAGGGGACATGGCCCGAGGGGACATCCACGGTGACCTGAGGGGACATGGCCTGAGGGGGCATGGACTGAGGGACATGGCCTGAGGGACATCCCACAGCAGCCTGAGGGGACATCCACAGTGACCTGAGGAGACATGGCCTGAGGGGACATCCGCAGTGACCTGAGGGGGCATGGCGCGAGGGGACTTGGACTGAGGGACATGGCCTGAGGGAACATCGACAGTGACCTGAGGGGACATGGACTGAGGGACATGGCCTGAGGGGACATCCACGGTGACCTGAGGGGACATGGCCCGAAGGGACTTGGACTGAGGGACATGGACTGAGGGACATCCCACAGTGACCTGAGGGGACATGGCCTGAGGGGACATCCACGGTGACCTGAGGGACATGGCCCGAAGGGACTTGGACTGAGGGACATGGACTGAGGGACATCCCACAGTGACCTGAGGGGACATGGCCTGAGGGGACATCCACGGTGACCTGAGGGACATGGACTGAGGGACATCCCACAGCCGCCTGAGGGGTCGTGGCCCGAGGGGACATCCACGGTAACCTGAGGGGACATGGCCCGAGGAGACATGGACTGAGGGACATCCCACAGCGACCTGAGGGGACATGGACTGAGGGACATGGCCTGAGGGGACATCCACAGTGACCTGAGGGGACATGGCCTGAGGGAACATGGACTGAGGGACATCCCACAGTGACCTGAGGGGTCATGGCCTGAGGGGACATCCACAGTGACCTGAGGGGACATGGACTGAGGGCCATGGCCTGAAGGACATGGACTGAGGGACATCCCACAGTGACCTGAGGGGACATGGACTGAGGGCCATGGCCTGAGGGACATCCACAGAGGCCTGGAGGACATTCCCACAGCAGTCTGAGGGGATATCCACAGTGGCCTGAGGGGACATCCATAGCGACCTGGCGGACATTTCCTCAATTGCCTGAGAGGACATCCCACAGCAGCCTGAGGGACCATTTCTACAGCGACCTGGGGGACATCTCACAGCGGCCTGAGCGGACATTGCCTGAGGGGACATTCCCTCTGCAGCCTGAGGGGACATGGCCTGAGGGGACATTCGAGCCTGGAAACCCTCCTGGGCATCTGCTCCTCTCTGGCACGCCCCTCACAGTGTCACTGCTGGACACAGATGCCAAATTCTTCCTGGAGAGTGCCACAAGTGCTGGGATACAGCAGGACAGGCCACTCCGTGGGCACTGAGCTGCTCAACGGGATGGGGACATTCCATGGCCACGGCAGAACATGGTGGGGACATTCCATGGCCACTGCAGAACATGGTGGGGACGTTCCATGGTCACTGCAGAACATGGTGGGGACGTTCCATGGTCACTGCAGAATGGGATGAGGACATTCCACAGTCACTGTCCCTCATGGCTGAGCTGCACAATGGGATGAAGACATTCCATGATCACTGCAGAATGGGAAGAGGACATTCCATGGCCACTGCCACTCCTGTCTGAGATGCCCAACGGGATGAGGATGCTCCGTGGTGACTGCAGAATGAGCTGAGGACGTTCCACGGTCACTGTCACTCGTGGCTGAGATGCACAGTGGGAGGTCTTGTGGGCCTAAAGCAGAGCCTGAGGGGGCTTCTCCTGCTTTAAGGTGGAAAAAAAATTGTTTTCCTGACCGCCAGCAGATTGCACAGATGGAATTACTGAAGGGATTCACTCCTGAGAATGTTTAGTACTGACATTATCTCCTTCAGAGAGTCCTTCCTCCATTTTTCTGGAGGCGCAAGGGGAGAAAGGGAGAAAAAACCACAGGAATAAGGAAAAAAAAAAAAAAAAAAGAAATGTGATTGGATTTCAGTGTCTTAAAAGTGAGCAGGGGTGGTGTCAGTGATGAAACCTCCATCTCTTCCAGGAACCGAGGGCAGCACGAGTCTCCTGACTCACAGATGTGTCCTGATAAACACTCGTCTGCGTGGCAGCTGAAGGGTGTAGCACTGGGCCCTGATTTTTCCCTGGCAGCCTGTGGAATGGCCAGGCAGGCTGGAATTCCTGCTGGGGGCAGATGGAGAAGGGGAGCAACGGGCTGGGAAAGGGACTCCTGCTCTTCCTCCTGGCAAAGGCTTGCAGAGCCTGACCCACAGGAGCTGTTCTCCTGGAAGTGCTGTGCCCATGAGCAGCTCTGGGAGGAACAGGGATGGCACTCGGCACCTCCTCCTTCCCACGCTGTCCTACAGAGTGCCCACAGCAGCATCCCGGCTCAGTTCTTCCTCCAAAAACACAAAGGGGGCAGCTCTGGGAGTTTTTGAACTGCAGCAGACTGGAAGCACTGAGTGGAAGTGTGTGAATTTGTCTGGGCTTTTCCCAAAGAAACTTCCGTGGTTTAGTTACAAACTCAGTTCCAATCCATTGGTGCCACATCTGAGACTTATTTTTTTTAAAAGATGTGTCTTAAGGCATTTTCTTCACCCTTTTGGGGCTGACAGCCTCTTATGTCTCCTGTTTTGTGGCCTTCGGGGTGAAATGAAATGCAAATGTAATAAAATACAGCTGATATTCCATGTGCCAGGCACTGTGGAATTCAGGGGTCTTACAGACAAATGAAGTCCTGCATCTGTGAGGAATTTCTCGCACAAAACCTTTGCTTTTACTCTTTTTAATTTGTTTATAAAAGTAATTCCTCACCAAAGAATCTGTGCCTTCACTTTTGTTCTGTGTTGTCTGATTCTTGTCCACATAAATCCGATTTTATCTGGGTGATGTCTGAGTTCAGCCTAAAAGCCAAGGCTTAGCTTTAACTGAAGACCCAGCCTAAATTTAATGGATTTAAGTGCCTTTTTCAGTTTGAGTTGCTGGACCCTGCTCTGTGCTGAGCTCCTCCTGGGTGTAACTACAGGTTCACCGCTGCTTCAGTTACTGGGCGGTGCTTTGAGGGGGAAAATGGGCTCTTTGCTTTCAAAAGCGCCTTGCAGGAGTCAGAGTGTGCTTGGCTGGGGTTATGTGGCCCTGGAAAAAGGCCGTGGTGTGCAGAGGATCCCTCCTGTTCCCTCGGTGTACTTCTCCTTTGGGAAAGGGCTCAGCACAGCCGCCGCTCACTTGTGAAATATGTCGGGATGACCTCAGCTGCCTGCAGCAGCCCAGGCCAGCACATTCCTGGCTCCCGGCTCCTCTGGGGTCACGGCTGGGATGAGGGAAGGAAGAGAGAACCCACCCAACCCCTTACCTGCTCCTGCGTAGGAAGGGCAGGGGGCTGTGCCTGTGAGCACCATGGATCCCGCGTGGAAAACTGGGAATGCGGCATTGGGAAGGGCCCTCCAGCAGATCGGGGGCACCTGATTCTTAATATCGGGGTGGTTTCACCCCAGTTCACATAAAACAATGCTTTTGTCAGGAATATTCAGTGTTTGGGATGGGCAGGTCTGTCCCTCTGTGCTGGGGTGAAATGAAGAAGCTGCTTCATCAAAAGGGGAAGGAATGGGAGCTTTACCCAAGTGGGAAGGACTGGGAGCTTTGTCCAAAGGGGAAGGAGTGGGAGCTTTATTCAAATGGAGTGGAATGGGACCTTCCCGTGTGTTTCCAGGGAAGCAGGAGTGGGAGCTCTGCCCTCCAGCCACGGCTCTGTGAGGGGCTGCACTTTGTAAACCTGATCCAAGGAGCTGAAACGTACTGCGAGTTTTCAGCCCCGTTTTCCTGGGAAGCTGTGTTCGTGTCGTGTTTCTTTCACGACGCCTTTTCAGCCCGGCCTTTCTGTGCTGCCCCTCTGCCCGAGGCGTTTTGGGAGCTGCGGGGCACCGAGAATCCACCTGGGGATCGTGGTTTGCCTGCAGACCACTCGTGTGTGTCCCAAAGCCGTGTGTGCTGCAGCGGTGAGACTAAAAACCCTGGCGTTCGCTGGGTCTCTGCAGGAGCTGCTGGGGGTGGGACCAGAGCAGATTTTATCTGCCCGGTGATCCAGGGACTGCCTGTGGGAGCTGCTCTGATGGGAATTCCAGCTCAGGTGTCCCCTGGGGAGCACAGCAACCCCAATCCCAAACCAGCTCAGGTGTCCCCTGGGGAGCACAGCCCCTGCACCAAATCCCAAACCAGCTCAGGTGTCCCCTGGGGAGCACAGCAACCCCAATCCCAAACCAGCTCAGGCTCTGGGGTACCCCAGCAGAGGTGAACCCTCTGCAGCCCCCTGCCAATGCTGTTCCCATTATGGTTTTATCTCATTATTCCCATTATTTTACTGGGGGTTTTTTGCATTTTGGAATTTTAACAGGAACTTTTTGAGCTCCTCAGGGATTGACACAGGGGAGCAGCACTGGGATGGGCAACCCCAACCCAGCCCAGCAGAACTGGGAAATCCCTGCTTTCTACTGGGTCTGAACTGACACAGGAGTTCCAGGCAGGCAAATCCCAGAATCTCTGAGGCTGGAAAAGTCCTCCCAGGCCACTGAGTCCAAGCTGTGGCTAATCCCCAGCTTGTCACCAGCCCAGAGCACTGAGTGCCACATCCAGGCCTTCCTTGGACTCCTGCAGGGGTGGGGACTCCACGAAATCCCAAATTAAATTTCCCAGGTGATGGCAGGAACACCTCGGAGCTGGCCCCAGCCCCCACTGAAGAGCTGGGTTTGAGTTTCCCTTTATCCGTTTGATCTCAGTTAAAAAAAAAAACAAAAACAAAAACAAAAACAAACAACACAAAACAACATAAAAACAAAAGGCGACACAGAAGCCAGATTTGAAAATGAGCAGAGCACAGGAGGAACTGTGAAGGCAGATAAACAGAGCTGGGACCACAAAAGGCAAATCTCTCTGATCTTCAGCAGCAGCAGGAAGAGCCTGAGCTGATAGGTTTGGTTGAGCAGAGGCAGCAGAAAGCTCCCCAAAATTGTGCTGTCAGGACAAACAGCTCCAAGATGCACCAGTCTCTGCCCAGGGTTAGAGCCTTGGAGGGATCCCACAGAATCCCAGACTGGGCTGGTTGGAGCTTAAATCCCATCCAGTGCCACCCCTGCCAGGCACAGGGACACCTTCCACTGTCCCCAGGCTGCTCCAGCCTGGCCCTGGACACTTCCAGGGATCCGGGGACAGCCGCAGCTGCTCTGGGCACCCTGTGCCAGCCCTGCCCACCCTGCCAGGGAACAATTCCTGCCCCAGATCCCATCCAGCCCTGTTTTACAGGAGTGTGTTTTCCAGGATCACACTCTGCTCCCGATCCTTCATGGAGTTTTCAGCCCCATTCCCTGGCTGCCGAGCTCGGGCACATTTCCCGGGGCTGCAGGACTGGCCAGGTGTGTCCAGGCTGAGCCCTGCAGCTCCCCAGGGGCCGGAGTGTCCCAGCAGCTCCCGCACGTTCCAGGAACTGCAGCTTTTCGCTGCACAACGGGGTTTACAAATTAACTCTGAACTGCGCTGCTGCTGCGTGGCTGGGCTGGCCCCGGGCGGGAGGAAGCGTGGGCAGCACCTGGGCACAGCCTGGGCACCACCTGGGCACCACCCGGGCACCACCCGGATGCCACCTGGGCAGCACCTGGGCACCACCCGGATGCCACCTGGGCACAGCCTGGGCTGTGCTGGGGAGGGGCTGTGCTGCTCCTGCTGCTGCAGCTCCATCCCAGCCCTGCATCCCAAGGATTTTCTCTGCTCCCCGTGGGCAGTTCTGCCCTTCCCAGCCCCGCTGCCATCCCCAGGGAGCCCTGGCTGTCACCCTGGTTGTCACCCTGCTGCCCACGCTGGCTGTCCTTAGCCAGCGCCTTTGCCTCCATGTGTCTGTAATTCCCGGGAAGCACAGGAGGAGTTTTCCATCCGGCTGCTGCTGGGGCTTTGGGAAGGGACCTCGGGGTTATCCCAACACGGTGAAGGGAACGAGTCCAAGCACTGGGGACACTCCAGGGGCTCTCCAGCACCCTGTCTGCTGTGCTCCCGCCTTTCCCCAGCATTCCCTGTGAAAACAGGGAGCTGCAGGAATGCCACGTGCACCCTCGGCAGCACTCTGGGCTGGCCCCGGCTCCCTCCAGCTCTGCCTTGCCTCGGAGCAGTTGGGATTTTTCAGGGATGAAGTCAAAAGGAGAATTAATCCTGAGCCTGTCAGCAGGACAGAGCAGCCGCAGCAGTGGCGGGGGTGCAGCAGCTGAGCCCCCCCTGCCCTCCAGGGCACAACATGAAAGAGCCACTCTGAATATGAAACATGATAAATATGCCCAAATGCATTTTGGAAAAGACAATGTATTTATGTTTGGGGCTGCTTTGTTTGAAGAACCCATCGTGGCCAGGGATAGAAGCCCCAGTTATTTTGACTTTCTGTAAACACAGTGTGTGGACAGACCTTGCCCGCCCCCCTCACACAGGCTGCTGAGGAGTCACAGTTCTTCCGTGCATCCATCAGCACAAAGAAATCCGGCATTTCTGACGGCTCTGGGGCTGGCAGATGAAAGGAAGTGTTCATCCCCACTTGGAATGGCTTCTCAGTGCAGGATGTCACTCCCAGCAGCTGGAGGCTTATGTGACAGGTTGGGGTCGGGCGGATTTTGCCTGACGTGTTTGTAGTTGCCTGGCTCTGAACGTGAACAGGCCTCAAGGAACAGAGACAAGAACAGGCCTGGAAACCCTCTGGCCACATTTGGGCACGGCTTTGTCCCGTCCTGGCCTTGGGGAGGTCAGAGCCTGGCAGTGCCACTGCAGAGCTGAGCCCAGCCCCACCCCGAGGGAGCTGCACATCACTCCGTGCTCCGGGGCTGAGTCCTGTGACATGCCCAAGCCCAGAGAGGGTTCAGGGAGCCAGGACCCAGCAGGGGGTTGGGCTGGAAGTGCCCTGGCACAGAGCCCAGCTAGCCCAGGGCATCACCTCGGGATGGGAATGCTCCAAACCCCCCTGGACCCCTCCCCAGGACAGGCACTGGGGCCTCAGGTCTGTTCCCTGGGGCTGAAAGGGATCTGCAATGCCACGACTTTAAACATTCAAACCCAAAGGGGACAAGGTGAGGATGGGCCAAAGCTTGGGCTCAGTGACCCTGGAGGTGTTTTCCCCTCAAATCACGGTGTGATTCCGTGGATCTCTGACACACTCAGTCTGCCGTGGCACACAGGGACGGGACAGGCCGCCTCTGCAGGGCAGCTCCTTCGGCTGAGTGAAAACCAGCAGGGCTCAGTGCCCCAGAGCACAGCCAGCCCTGCTGCCCAGTTCCACCCCAGGCATGTTTACACTGTGACGGCCAAGAACTGCCTGTCCTTGTGTCCCCTGCCGCTGGTGACAAGTGGGGACACGCTCAGTGCCTGCAGCAGGACAAGGTGGTGGCAGTGCCAGCTGCCAGGGCTGCCCGAGGCTGGTAGGGACAGGTTCCCTCCAGGGACACCCAGGTGCCACCTTGGCAGGGCTCCTGCTGCTCCTGGTGGCTCTGCCCCACCCTTCTGGAGGGGCTGTCACCCCCGGTGTGACCATGGCGTGTCCCACTCCATGTTCAGGGTACAAAGGCGTCCCCAGGACAGCCTGACAGCAACAACCAAGAGTCAAACCCAGTTAATACTTGGTTAAAATTAGGATTTTCTCTAAATATATAATGGAAAAAAAAAAAACCCCAAAAACCCAAAAATCCCCAGAGCATAAAGATCCACCCAAACCTGAATTTGTTCAGGTCAGCTTAACTCCCATCCTTCCCCGTGTTCGAGTCAATGCCGAGGCACGGGCACAGCCCAGAATCCAGGGAAGCACATCCTGGCTGGTGGAAATGCCCTGCAGTCCCTTCGGGAGGAGAGCCCCGCAGCCAGAGCTCTGCCGGGGCACGGGATTTAACCAAGGGGCACAGCCGAATTCTCCTTTCGAAACGCTCGGGAATCGCACCCAGGAGCTCTGAATACAGGCAGCACCGCGGGCGTGGGGACAGACCGAGGCGCCCCACGGGCTGAGGCCGGCCCAGGCCGGGTTTAACGGGCTCGGGCAGCCCGGACCGGGCACACACCCCGGGAGCGCCTCCCGTCGCTCCAGCCGCCGGGATTCGTGCAAGAGCCGAACCAGGCGCTGGGTTCCAGCCCCAGTGTCGCTCTTTGTCCCCATTCCTGGTGGCGTCCCCATTCCCTGGTGGCCTCCCCAGCACAGCCTCATCCCCAGGCGGTGTGTCCCCATTCCCTGGTGGCCCTGGCTGTGTCCCATCCCCGGGCGGGGTGTCCCATTCCCTGGGCGGGGTGTCCCATCCCGGGGCGGTGTGTCCCCATTCCCTGGTGGCCCCGGCCGTGTCCCCGTCCCCGGCCTGGCCGTGTTGACACAGAACAGTCCCGGTGCTGGGAAAGGAGCGATCCGAGCGCTCCGTCAACAACCGGAGCCATTTCCCGACAATGGCGCAGTTAATGATTGAGCGGCACCGGGGACATTCACAGCCGGCCCCGCCCGCCAAGGACACCGCTGTCCCCTGTGTCCTGGTGTCCTCGGTGTCCCTGGTGCCCCAGTGTCCCCGGTGCCCCGGTGTCCTGGTGTCCCCAGTGTCCCCGCTGTCCCTGGTGTCCCCGGTGCCCTTGGTGTCCCCTCTGTCCCCAGTGTCCCTGCTGTCCCAGTGTCCCCACTGTCCTCACTATCCCCAGTTGTCCCCACTGCCCCCAGTGTTCCCAGTGTCCCCTAGCGTCCCCCGTGTCCCCACTGTCTCCCAGGTGTCACTACACCCACGGTGATGGTGTCACTGCACCCTCGTGTCCCCTCGTGTCCCCTCGTGTCCCCTCTGCTCTGTGCTGGGCCCCACAGACACCAGGCTCACCCCAACCAGATGGCCCTGGCCAGGAGGGCATTTTAATTCCAGTTTCCCACTTGATCCAAAGGTCCCCATCGCACCTGGACATGAGTTATCCTTGGTTTACACCACCCTGGAGAGGAAATCTGGAATTAAATCACTCAGTGCTGCTGGCTGATCTCGTGCTGTGATTCCGTGATCTTCTCCAGCCCTATTTAGAAACACCAGGGACCAATATATTTTTAATTTTAAAAATCATTTTAATTAGCAGCTTAAAATAAATGTCTTAACATCAGCCTGTCACCTGCCTTCAACTGCATTTACAGTGCCCTTTTCCCATCCCTAAACTCTCAACCTGGGATCTCCGGGGAGTGTCCCAGGGGTGTCCAGGCAGGCACTGCACATCCTGGAGAGGTCCCTGCCTGCATCCAGACCTCTGTCCTGCCTGTGGATGTGACTGTCACAGCCAGAGCCGCTCCTTAGTGCTGGAAATTCGGAGAGCTCCATTGGGTTTGAAGGAAAAACACAGCGGGAGCTGCACAGCCTCTGGAAAATCGACTGCTCTCTCCTGACAAAACAAGCATTTAGCAATGCCTGGCACCCTGATGGCCTTTTCCTTCCCAAAATAATGCCAGAAATGAAAGCTGTCATCCCACATCAGAGGGGTTTGTGCAAGCGTGACCCCGGATTTCAGGGTGGCACAGACACATTCCCAATCTGCTTCCCAGCACTGCCCCTCTGGAGACTCCTCCTGGATCCACATCAGGGGTGACCTTTCCCAGAGTGGGAACTGCCACCCTTGAGAAAGGCTGGTGAGAGTGCAAGGGCTGCTGCTCCAAGGGCTGCTGCTCCAAGGGCTGCTCTTCCAGGGGCTCGTGTTCCAGGGCTGGCATTCCAAGGGCTGGCATTCCAAGGGCTGCTGTTCCAAGGGTTGGTGTTCCAAGGGTTGGTGTTCCAAGGGCTGCTGTTCCAGGGGCTGGTGCTCCAGGGCTGGTGCTCCAGGGTTGGTGTTCCAAGGGCTGGTATTCCAAGGGCTGGTGCTCCAGGGCTGGCATTCCAAGAGTTGGTGTTCCAAGGGTTGGTTTTCTAAGGGCTGGTGTTCCAAGAGTTGGCATTCCAAGAGTTGGCATTCCAAGGGCTGCTGTTCCAAGGGCTGCTGTTCCAGGGGCTGCTGTTCCAGGGGCTGCTGTGCCATGGCCAGCACTGAGGTGTCACTGCAGCTCCACCCAGGCTGGCCCTGGGGCTGTCACTGTCACTGCCCTGCCCTGTAGCACAGCTCAGCTTTATTCCCAAACCTCTTGGGTTTATCCATGCCGAGGTTGTCACCACCTGTTCCCAAAACCAGCCTGCTGGGGACACCAGTGCCACGTGTGGCCTTCCCACTGCTTTTCCTCCCTTTTTGTGCCCAACAGCACCAAGCTGGAGCCATCAGATCCATCCTGGAGCCATCAGGGATGTCCCTCAGGTGCCCCAGTCCCTGCTTTGGGGTGAGCTCCGTGTGTGCTGCTGATCCTGACAGGGATTTACCTGCTGCAGGTGACACCTGCCAGGGGATTTGGGCACCTCAGCACTGCTGGGCTGTCAGGGGCCACCAGGAGATGGTTAAAGCGTTATTTATCGCCTCAGTCTTGTGAAAGAGTGAGAATGTTGGAACCCTGGAGACTGAAAATGTCAGCTTTTCTGCTCTGACAGGTGGTGACCCTCAGGAGGGCACTGCCTTTGACCTGAGGCCAAAGCTGGAACTTTGACCTGAGGCTTCCAAAGCTGAGTGATAGCACTGGGAGTGTGTGTGTTGTATAAAGTGTGTAATGTCACAGGGTGACACACTGAAAGTTTGGGGGTTTAGGGTATAAAATATAGTTATATATATAAAAGGGACAGTGTGGAGGGATTTGGGCATTGTCTGAGTCCTTCTTCTTCACCTTCCTCTTCCTCCTTCTTCTTGGGTTTGGGTGATCTTTTCTAATTGGTGAGTGAAAGCAGCATTGCAGACATTGAGTGATCTTTAATTGGGTTATAAATAAAAATAACTTAGGTGTTGGGTTTTAATTGATTTTGCTTATGAAAGGAGTTAGAAAGGGCTGTTTTCTTGCCCTGTAAGACAGAGCTCACACCTCGTGAGGCTGTAACTTAGATAAGAAATGATAAACAACCAAGTCTGAAGGAGATCCCATCATATCTAACAAACATCTTCATAATTAGAGGTCAGGGGTCCATGGACAGTGGTCACAAGACCACAGGTTACAGGGTCCTTTAAAGGTTTATTAGCCAATAATCTACTGCCACACAGATTGTTTCTACTTTCACACCAGTAGCTAATTAATTTGTCTTACACGTTTTTGCCCCAGTTCAGACTTTCTTATCCAATCACATGACACACAAAACTACTTACTACACCTTAAAACCTTTTACCATTTCTGTAGCTACTTCTGTATCCAAATTTTTAAACCCTAAAACTTTCCACTACCTAGCTTCATGTGTTTCTATCTAAACTACAAAGCCACATTCCTGCCTGTAGTGTCTAAAGCAGGAAGCCTTTTCCAAGCTCTCAAATCAAACCCTGAATTCATTTTTGTGTTTGGGCCTTCATGCACAAGATTTTGAGACTCTTCTGTGCCTGGCTTTCCCCCAGGGCACAGCAAAGCTGCAGGAGTGACCCCGTGGGTCTTCCTTTGGTGTTTGCAGGGCAGAGCTGTAATCGCAGCTGTTTGTGGCTGGTCCTCTGGCCTTAGGACACGGCGTTACTCTGGCAGAGGGAGCCGTGCTGAAATCCTGCAGAGCTTTCCCAAGATCCTGGCAGGCTCCGGCAGGGCCGGGTTGTGCAATGACAGGGACATCACTCCTCGTGTCTGTGTCACAGGGAGGGCACGGCCCGCTGCTCCTGCCACCACCTGGGCTCTGCCAGGTGTCCTGGCACACGGAACGAGGTGGCCTCTAAAACCCCTTCCTGCCCAGCCTGGGATTCTGGGATTATAAAACTCCCTGAAGGTCTCATTGATTTCTCCTCTCCGGTCACACCTGGGGCAGGTGAAGGTGGGCAGGGGCTGAGCTTTGGGCACAGCTTTGGGCACAGCTTTGGGCACAGCTTTGGGCAGAGCTGTGGGCAGAGCTTTGGGCACAGCTTTGGGCAGAGCTTTTGGCACAGCTTTTGGCAGGAGCAGAGCTTTGGGCAGAGCTTTGGGCACAGCTTTGGGCAGAACTTTGGGCACAGCTTTGGGCAGAAGCAGAGCTTTGGGCACAGCTTTGGGCACAGCTTTGGGCACAGCTTTGGGCAGAGCTGTGGGCAGAGCTTTGGGCAGAGCTTTGGGCACAGCTTTGGGCAGGAGCACAGCTTTGGGCACAGCTTTGGGCACAGCTTTGGGCAGGAGCACAGCTGTGGGCAGAGCTTTGGGCAGAGCTTTGGGCACAGCTTTGGGCACAGCTTTGGGCAGAGCTCTGGGCAGAGCTTTGGGCAGGAGCACAGCTTTGGGCAGGAGCACAGCTTTGGGCAGGAGCGCAGCTTTGGGCAGAGCTGTGGGCAGACCTTTGGGCAGAGCTGTGGGCACAGCTTTGGGCAGGAGCAGAGTTGTGGGCAGAGCCACGGGCAGGGCTGTGGGCAGAGCCCCGGGCAGGGCAGAGCCCCGGGCAGGTTTCCAAAGGCATTTCCCTGCCCCTGCAGGGTCCCTCCTGCGGGGATGGAGCCTCTCTCTGGCCGGGGGCAGCGTCCCGCCTGCAGCACCCCGGGGTGCGAGGGGTGGCAGCGCTCCGGGGGCAGCAGAGCAAAGCAGAGAGGCAGAAATGCCCGCGGAGGGTTCCCCTCTGACAGGGAACGCCGAGGAATGACGATGGCCACAACGCCAGAGCAGGAGCTGCTGCCAAGCTCACCCAGGGGAGGAGGCTGAGCCCCAGGGGAGGGAGCCTGCTCAGGGGCATCCACAGCAGCACTGGGAACACTGGGAACAGCGGGAATAGGGTCAGACAGGGCTTGGACCGCGCTGTGCCCGCTCAGCCCCGGCTCCTGGAGAGCCCCTCACTCACAGCAGAGCCACCGGGGAGCAGCTGGGGCTGCCCCTGGATCCCTGCAGTGCCCAAGGCCGGGCTGGACACTGGGATTTGGAGCAGCCTGGGTCAGTGGGAGTGTCCCTGCCCTGGCACGGGTGGGATGGGTGGGATCTGAAGTCCCTTCCCAACCCAAACCAGTCTGGGATTCTGAGATTCTGTGATCTTCCACCTTTTGATGTCCCTGCTCACTCCCAGGCTGGAGTGCTGTGGGTGGGCTCAGGCTGCCTGCAGGGCTCTGCTGGCTCTGGGGCTGGGGTTTGAGACGGATTCTGAGGGCTGGGGATCACCAGGATCTCTGGGATCACCATGGAGCAGGTCCATGCACAGGGCAGGGGAGGGGACAGGACTGGGCCCCCCTTGCGTGGCCTCCGCTCGTCCTGACCCCACAGAGCTCTGGGGACACCCCAGAAAGTGCAGTGGGAATGAGCTGGGTGGGAATGGGCTGGGCGGATACAACCCCTGCCTATCCCTGTCACCTTCTAAGGCACGACTTCAGCAGCAATTCCCATTTTCTGCTGTGGACTCCAGTGCCATTCCCCACACGTTGTCCTGGAGGCTGGGACAGGGGGACAGCAGAGCCTCAGGGCTGCACCTTGCATTTCCCAGCATGGAGCATGTAAATTAAGCACAAGAGCCACAATTTATTCCTTTTTTGGGAAGCTTTTTTCGTCTCCTCCAAAACATCCTCCACTGCAAATCCTCCCCCTCCGAAGGCAGAGGGGAACCCAGCCCCCGAGGGCTGAGCCTGAGGCTCCTGAGACTTTATTTGTGCTTCACTCACTATTTATGGGGGTTTTTAATTAAGTTTCCTAATGTCACTTAATACCCAAGCACGTTTAATTTCCTTGAGTTCCCAGTGAGGCTCTCCAAGGCGGAGCAGCCCCGTGGTTCCCAGCTGGACCAACAGCCACAAAACGCCCTTCTCTGCTGTGTTCTGTGTCCACGCTGAAAAACAAACGCTGAAAAAGGACGGGTTTGTCCCGATCTCACTTGGGTTTTTCCTCCTCAGACTCAAGTGTCTGCTGAGAGCTGGGTGAGCTCACTGCTGGGAGCTGCAGCCATTCCCTGGGAACAGCAGCAGAATCCCGTCCCTTCCACAGCATCCCTCGGACCCACAGCCACACAGGAAGCAAAACAGCTCCAGAGGCTCGATTAGGGCAGCTCAAATAGCTGGGGAAAGCCTGGCCTGGCTGAGGCTCAGAGGCACCAAATCAGGGCTGGCTCCTCGTGTCAGGACCTCAGGAGGCTGCAGGGCTCAGCTGAGGAGAGGAAGGGTGAGCACAGCCTGGAAAAGGAGGGGAAAAAAACTTCACAAATAAACATAAAATATAAAAAAGCAGAAAATCAACTTCTGTCACAAAATTTCCACGCCTACTCGCAGTTCCAAGTTTGGGGTTACATCCACCCAGTCATGGCAAAAGGGGAAATGCTGAGCCCTGGAGGGGCATTTTCCAGGGGATCCAAGGGGTGACCCAGACACTCCATGGCAGAGGGTAAATCACGGTGATGTCACTGTGACGTCACTGTGACGTCACTGTGGTGAGTGATGGCAAAGGCCACTGCAGCCTTTACCTTCAGCACCTGCCCACGTGGAATGCAGGTGTCCCCTCTGGCACCTCTTCCCAACACCCTGTGGGCTTTGGTTTCAGTTTGGTTTCCAGTTTGGTTTGGTTTCCTGTTGAGTTTGGTTTCTGTTTGGGTTTTGTTTCTATGCTGGGTTTGGTTTCTATGTTTGGTTTGGTTTCCATGTTTGGTTTGGTTTCTATGCTGAGTTTGGTTTCCACGCTGGGTCTGATTTCCTGTTGTGTTTAGTTTCCAGTTGGGTTTGGTTCCTATTTGGCTTTGGTTCCCATTTGGGTTTGGTTTGGGTTTGGGTTGGGTTTGGTTCCCATTTGGGTTTGGTTCCAGTTGGTTTGGTTGGGTTTGGTTTCCATTTGGGTTTGGTTTCCATTTGGGTTTGGTTTGGGTTTGGTTCCTATTTGGGTTTGGTTCTCATTTGGGTTTGGTTCTCATTTGGGTTCAGTTTGGGTTTAGTTTGGTTTCAGTTCCCATTTGGGTTTGGTTCCAGTTGGTTTGGTTGGGTTTGGTTCCCATTTGGGTTTGGTTTGGGTTTGGTTGGGTTTGGTTTCCATTTGGGTTTGGTTTCAGTTCCCATTTGGGTTCGGTTTCCATTTGGGTTTGGTTGGGTTTGGTTTCCATTTGGGTTTGGTTTGGGTTTGGTTTCCATTTGGGTTTGGTTCCCATTTGGGTTTGGTTTCCGTGCTGGATCCAAGCATCCCCTGGATTTTGTGGGGCGTGACCCCCTGGTGACATTTGATGTCTGTCCCTTGCTCTCCTGATTTTTCACAGAGATTTTTCCCCAGGGATTTCTGGACGGGGGCTTTGGGGCAATCTGCTGCTCCTGAGGGCTGGAGCCTCTCCGGGGCAGCACTCAGAGCTCCAGCCTGCAGTGATGCTCCTCTGCCCTGTGCTGGGATGGGCTCTGGGATGTGCCCACGGGACCCTGCAGGCTCTGGGAGATGGGGCAGGTGGCCCTACAGGGGAAAGGGGTCGGAATGTTTCCCATTTCCCAACAGGAAAAGCAATTCAGGGAAATTCAGCCCCTGCTCCGCAGAATTATTCCACTGGCAGCCTGGGAGAACACAAATAGCACATTTACCCCTATAAAGACATTAATAATTCCACAGGCTGGGAGTCTGAAAGGTGTTTCTTTTATTCTAAGTGTTTGCAGAGTGAAATTAAACTGCTGTAAGCACCGAAGAAAGGTAATTTATTTTTGTTTCCATTTTCCCTTTCAACCGTGGCATTAAATATTAACTGTGGCGTATTTTACCAAGCACATCAATTCATTTCCTGTGGGGGCAGAACCAAAGAGCCTCCACAGGAGCTCTGGTGGCCTTAATGAACCCCTGCATTAATCAGAGCACTGGAGCAGACCCTGAGCAGTGACCCTGGGTGGGAACAACCCCCCAGCACCCGAATTTCCCTGCAGCTGCTCTCCTGCCTCCTCAAATCCTCATTCCTGGGCTGCCTCGTGCCTCTCCCGAGGGCTGAGCTGCTGGGCCTGGGCTTTGGGTGGCCCTGTGGACACGAGGGGGACATGACACACTCCTCCTCAGGGTCAGCCCCGTGTGGGGACCTGTTGGAACCCTGAGGGCTGAAAATTTCAGTATTTCTGTGCTAAAACAAACTCAGGCAGGCACCACATTTCACCTGAGGCCGTGGAACAGGCTCCCAAAATTGAGTGACAGCCCTGGGGTTGTGGAGTTTGGATGGAGTTGTGTGATCTCACAGGGTGGAAAACCTGGATTTAAGGTTTTAGTGGATAGTAATGTGGGTGAGCCAAGGTAGAAGATTTAAGATGTTGTCTAAGTCCTTCTTCTTCACCTTCTGCTTCCTTATTCTCCAGGGGTTTGGGTGGTTTTCTGCACTGGGGTGAAAAAGGTCCACGTTCCAGGTTGGGTTGTTAAACCAAAGCATGGACAGCAGGAAAAGGAAAAAGGAAAGGGGAAAGGGGGAAGAGGAAAGAGGAAAGAGGAAAGAAAAGGAAAAGGAAAAGGAAAAGGAAAAGGAAAAGGAAAAGGAAAAGGAAAAGGAAAAGGAAAAGGAAAAGGAAAAGGAAAAGGAAAAGGAAGAAGAAAAGGGAAAAGCCAACAACTAAAATAAAACAAAATTTTAAAAAAAACAAACAAATCCACCCCCCCTAAAAAAAACCCACCAAGAAACCAAACCAAAACTAAAAAACCCCAAACACCAGTGTTCCATCTGTCAGGCTTTTTTTTCCCCCCCAACCTTCCGCAGGGCTGTAGAATCACAGAACAGTTTGGGTTGGAAGGGACCTTTGGGGTTCCTCTAATCCAACCCAAAATAGACCAGAACAGGGTGGAGGTTGGTTCTGCTTTCCCGGCAGGGACACATGTGGCTTGTCTGTCATTAACTTATTCTTTAATCGACTTCTTTCCTCGCAAAAAGCCCTGACTCGGAGTCAGGACAACTTCCCTCCTTCCGAGGAGCCACAGATCTTTGAGTGAAACCAACCCTCAAACCACTTCCTTCCCTCTGCAGTGAAAGCTCCTGGAACAGCCCGTGCCAGGCGGCTGTCGTGGGGCTCGGGGAGTGCTCCTGACAGAGCTCGTCATCCTGACAGAGCTCCTGCTTCTGATCCTGACAGAGCTCCTGCTTCTGGTCCTGATCCTGACAGAGCTCCTGATCCTGACAGAGCTCCTGATCCTGCTTCTGATCCTGCTTCTGCTCCTGACAGAGCTCCTGATCCTTCTTCTGCTCCTGACAGAGCTCCTGCTCCTGACAGAGCTCCTGATCCTGCTTCTGGTCCTGACAGAGCTCCTGATCCTGATCCTGCTTCTGGTCCTGATTCTGCTGCTGACCCTGCTCCTGCTTCTGTTCCTTCTCCTTCTCCTTCTCCTTCTCCTTCTCCTTCTCCTTCTCCTTCTCCTTCTCCTTCTCCTTCTCCTTCTATCTCCATCTCTTTCTCCTTCTCCTGCTGCTCCTGTTCCTGTTCCTGTTCCAGCTCCTGCCCCTGCTCCTTCTCCTCCTCCTGCTGCTGCTCCTGTTCCTGCTCCAGCTCCTGGCTGCAGACTCCGCATTTGCAGTCCTGAAGCCCTAAAAGCAGCTGCTGAGGGTTTGCTGTGGCCGTGTCGGCCTGAGCTCCCCCGCAGCCCCCAGAGGTAAAGGAAATAACCAGAAAATGATCCCCTGAGCCGGTCGCAGCTCCGTGCCCCTGCTGCAGTTTGGTTCCCGAGTTCATCCCTCTCCCCGCACAGCAGCTCCTCAGCCTGGGGCAGCAGGAGCAGGCACTGCCCCCCACACCCTGCCCTTGGGGCCTTTCCTTTCTTCCCATCTGTTTCTTTATTGATCCTTTGGCACCAGCAGTTGCCATGGCACCAAACACGGTGCCAGCGCTCTCCCCTGCTCCATAAATACCAATTATGGCAGAGCAGCTCCGGCTTCTCCGTCTGGATAATCCCACCCAGTTTCTGCCCCATCTCCTCTCCATGGACACTCTTCGCTTTCTGATCAGGATTTCCCTTTTCGAGCTCCTTTATTCCCATTTCTCTGGGTCCCCGGGAAGGTGTGGGGCCAGCCCTTGGTCCGAGTTCCAGCAGGATCCAGAGCCAGGAGCTGCCTCCAAGCCCCACTGGAGCCTGGGGAGGGAATCTGGGAGTGTGGGGAAGGGAACAGGGGTGGGAGTGGAGCTGAAGCAGCAAAGCTGCCAAAAGCTTTTGGCAGTTTCCAAAAAGAGGGAATTACCCAGGAGCAGGGAATCCCAGACTGGTTCGGGTTGGGAGGGGCGTTAAAATCATCTCATCCCAAGGGCAGGGACACCTCCCACTGTCCCAGGCTGCTCCAAACCCCGTCCAGCCTGGCCTGGGACACCAACAGGGATCCAGGGACAGCTCGGGAGCAGCTGCCGAGGGCCAGGAGCACAGGGAAAAGGGCAGGAGGCCAATCTGGGAGCTGATGTGCAGCAGCCCCTCAGCACACACAGCCGGGGCTCCGAGCTGACCCAGGCTGAGCTCAGAGCCCAGCCCAGCCCTGCCAGGCTCTGCAGAGCACCAGGCAGCCTCCCAGCTCCCAGCCCTGCATGTTCCTGCTCTGGGTTCTGCTGGAGCCCAGCTGGGTTCTGCTCAGCAAGAGGCTGGGTGGAAACGCAATAAATAAATAAAGAGAGAGCTAAATGAATCAATAAATCCCTAGCAACAGGAGCAGCCCTTTCCCGAATTATTTTAGGATTATAGAATTATGGAATCCCAGACTGGGTTGGGTTGGGAGGGGACCTCAAAGCCCCCCAGTGCCACCTCTGTCATGGGCAGGGACATCTCCCAGTGTCCCAGGCTGCTCCAGCCTGGCCTTGGGCACTGCCGGGGCTCCAGGGGCAGCCCCAGCTGCTCTGGGAATTCCTGTGTCCCCCTTTACTCCCTTTCCCCTGGCACTGAGTGTCACGGATGTGACCCTGGCCCAGCCAAAGGACAGTTTTCAGTGTGAGGTGACGTCCCAAAGTCCTTCAGCCACAGGAATGTGCTGGGTGGGCAAATGTCCGTCCTGCCCCAGGCTGGGAGCCTGAACACCGGCAGAAAATCACATTGATCTCCATCAACAGCATCCCCAAAAACTCCCCTGCACCTTTCCACCTCAGACCTCCGGGAACGGCCTGATTTAAACCCAGAATCCTGAGCCAGCCCGGGGAGTTTGCTCCTGCTGGCCAGCCTGGAAGGTCGCTGCTTCTAATTTCACAAGATGCAGGATGGAGGAGGCGACAGAGGGCAGGGGAGTGGTTTAAAAGCTCCTCCAGAGCCGGGTTCTGGGGACATTCTGGGGCTTGCAGCACCAGGAGATTGGTTTTTGTCCCTGAAAACCAACACCAGCAAGTTTGGCTCAGCAGGATCTGTGCACAGCACCGGGGATGGAAAGCAGCAGAGGAAGTTGTTTCAAATAAATAAATAAAAAGAAAACACAAGGGGCTTTTTTTTTTTTTTTTTCTTTTTTCCCTGCTAAGGAGCCAGGGTTTGTTCTCCTGCCAAGACCCACAAGATGTGACAGTCCCGGGAGTGCACAGCCCCAGCACCCTGAGCGGGGGGTGGCCTCGGTGTCACAGGGCAGGGGACACTCCTGGGCTGCTGGGGGAGGCTTGGGGGGGTCACACCCCGCAGCTGGGGCTCTCCCTGGCACCTGTGGGGCTCAGGTGGCACAGCTGGGGCTCAGGTGCCAGGAGCCAGCCCAGGGGAGGCCCCAGGGGCCAGGAGGTGCCAGGGGGTGCCAGGGCTGTGTCCTTCTGCAGAGGGGACTGTCCTGGTGCTGCTGCCCCTTCTCCTTCTCCTTCTCCTTCTCCTTCTCCTTCTCCTTCTCCTTCTCCTTCTCCTTCTCCTTCTCCTTCTCCTTCTCCTTCTCCTTCCCCTTCCCCTTCTCCTCCTCCTTCTCCTCCTCCTCCTTCTCCTTCTCCTTCCCCTGCCCCTGCCAGCTGAGCACAGCCCTGGGAGCAGCAGGCTCCAGTCTGGGGGCTCTGAGGTCCCGGTGGCACCAGTGGGACACCAGGAGAGCCGAGGTTCCCAGGCTGGGCTGTCCCCTCTGGGCAGCACCAGCCCAGCCCCAGGGTCCAGGAGGGACAATCTCCCCAGTCCTGGCTCATCCCTGTGCCCTGCTGCCCTCAGATCCATTCCTGCAGCAGCAGGAAGGGCACAGAGAGGGTCCCCGGGGCTGGGGACAGCAGCAGTGGCACACGAGCCCTCCTGGCTCCTCTGGGTTTATTTCTGTTCCTCAGTTTGTTTAGTCGCTCCCACCCTGCAGTGCGGGTGCCAGTTTTCCTGCAGGGCACAGATTTTCCAGCAGATTTTCCATTCCCAGCCCTTTGCTGGGGGCTCAGCACACAAGAGGCACCAGAGGCTCCAGCTGAATGTGTCACAGGAAAACGCGACGTTCTCCCACAGGGCTGCTTTGAACCAGAGGCTTTGCGGATCCTGGACTGTGGAAGGAGGCCGGGAAAGGTCGGGAAAGATCTCCGAGATAATCTTGTGCAGCCTTGGAGCGAAGGGGAGGTGCTCTGCTGAGCTTGGTGACACGGAGAGCTGGATCTGCTCACCAGTAACGGGATGGGGTCACCAAGAGGGACTCCACGAGCTTTTTATTGTATTATCAGCCTCAGTGAAGGCAGAGACATAAAAGATGGTAAATATTTTTCGAATTTATTCATTTAAATAAATGGTAAAACTCACGCCAGAACAACGTAAGCCAAAGTTCTCTTTGTTCCAGGGCCTTTAAAAGATTTTTAGCCAACAGATGAATGCTAAAAGCTTACAAGCCTCTACTTAAGCCAACAAATAAACACTGCACCTACACCTTACAGCATAAAATAACTGCTTGGCTTATATTTATATATATATATATTAGCTCAGAAACTTTCTATGTCTCACATATTTCAAAATTCGACTCAGTTTCAGCCTTCTGTCTATGTGAGCTTATTGCAAGGCTGTGAAAGTCCTCAGCTTTTTCAGTTCCCACGATGGAGCAGTTAGAAAATGTGGCTGGGAGCGATGCCTTGGGAAGGCTGAGCCAAAACAGAGACTGGACAGAGCTGGAGAATAAGGCAGAGATTTATTGAAAGAGCTCTGGGGAACACCTTGGGCAGGACAAGAGCCTGGGCAGGGCTGCACCCAGGGTGGGCACAAAATGGGCACAAAATGGGCACAAAATGGGCACAAAATGGGCACAAAATGGTCACGAGGTCTCACGCTTTTCTAAGTTTTGGTCCATTTGCACCTTGGGGTTGAATTGTCCCATCCCAGCCCCAGGCTGTGAGGTCCCATCCTTCTTGTCCCTCCCTCCAGCCCACCCTTGTTTGTGCTCTGGGGCTGGGAGTTGTCCTTGGTGTGCAGCAGGAGAAGGATTTGTTTTGTGTCCCTGCTGTGTGCAGAGCTGAGTGACACTGACTGTGAGCTCAGAGCTGCTCCTGGGCACCACAGAACCTGGAACACAGGACACATAAAGTTTAAGGCATCAGGAGGGTCAGGGAGCTCCAGAACAGGTCCCGGGCTCCCTGAGGCACAGCAGATGGGATCTCAGCCAGCCCTGGGGAAGCTCCATCGGGCAGGAAAAGGCTGAACTCCCCCCAAGGTGATGGAGACAGTCCCTGCACACGGCAGGTCCATGGGGGAACACCGGGACAGGCCCTGCAGGAGGAGCTGTGCCCATCCCCAGTGTCCCCGCAATGTCCCCAGCCGAGGTGACAGCACCAGCCAAGGGTGAGCTCAGCCCCATCCCTCTGCAGCTCCCGGGACAGCCGCGGGGATTAATTCCCTTCACAGAGGAGCAGCAAGGAAGAAACACCTCCAGGATCTGGAGAAGGAACTTCCACGTGCACAGGTTTTCCAGATGGAAAGGACAGGAGTTTGTTAACACGTGTCACTTCTCTCTGTGGTTGGATTTCACAGGGCAAAGCTTTCAAAATAACTGTGACTTTTATTAGAGGACATATGTAAAGAACTGTTTTTAATTTATTTTTTTTAATGAATCAGCTGTTCCATGTCCCCTCTGAGCCCAGACCCTGAGAAGCAAAAATTCTGCGGAAGAAGCCTTTGGGAACCAAGAACTGGGGATGGATTGGAAACAGCTCCTTTATACCCTCAGGGAAAATTTAAATCCTGGCAGCTCAGGCTTTGGGAAGGACCTCGGGAGTCCTCCAGCGCTGCCTCCCATCTGAGCCGGGAGCTGGGGGATGCCCGGGAGTTTCCAGGCGGCTCTCCGGGGACAGCACTGCGGCAGGGCCTGAGGAGCAGCGCCCAGCCCGGTGCCCTCTGTCCCCTCTGTCCCCAACCCCCAGGCTGAGTCCCGCGGCTGTCCCATTGCCCATTGCCCGGCCTCCCAAAGTGCCCCGCCGGGAGCTCGGGATGCGCCGGCACCGCCCGGGGCTGCGGGATGGGAGCGGGGCGGGAGCGGGGAGGGTTTTCCCGGCCCTGTTTCCCCAAACCACAGCCCACCAAGGCCGGGTTTATCCCCGGGGGCTGGGCAGGGCTGCCGGGCCAGGGATGGAGGGATGGAGGGAGCGAGGGAGGGATGGATGGAGGGATGGAGGGATGGAGGGAGCGAGGGAGGGATGGAGGGAGGGATGAGGGATGGATGGAGGGAGGGATGGATGGAGGGATGGAGGGAGGGAGGGATGGATGGAGGGAGGGATGGATGGAGGGATGATGGATGGAGGGATGATGGATGGAGGGATGGATGGATGGATGGATGGATGGATGGAGGGATGGATGGATGGAGGGATGGATGGAGGGATGGATGGATGGAGGGATGGAGGGATGGATGGAGGGATGGAGGGATGATGGATGGAGGGATGGATGGATGGATGGATGGATGGATGGAGGGATGGATGGATGGATGGATGGAGGGATGGATGGAGGGATGGATGGAGGGATGGAGGGATGATGGATGGAGGGATGGATGGATGGATGGATGGATGGATGGATGGAGGGATGGATGGATGGAGGGATGGAGGGATGGATGGAGGGATGGAGGGATGATGGATGGAGGGATGGATGGATGGATGGATGGATGGATGGATGGAGGGATGGATGGATGGATGGATGGAGGGATGGAGGGATGATGGATGGAGGGATGGAGGGAGGGATGAAGGGATGGATGGATGGAGGGATGGATGGATGGATGGAGGGATGGAGGGATGGATGAGGGATGGAGGGAGGGATGGAGGGAGGGATGGAGGGATGGATGGAGGGATGGATGAGGGAGGGAGGGATGGATGGATGGATGGATCCATGCCATGGGAAAACAGCAGGCTCGGGGATGGCGGGAGCACAACGGGACCCCAAACCACGGGGATTTACTGAAACCCAGCCCCAAACCCACAGCACTGCTGTGATTCACGCTGTCTCTGGCGTTCCCTTGCACATTTGAGGTGCTCTGGCAGCAGGAGGGTTTGTCCCGCTCAGCCCAAAGCCAGGACAAACATCCCAGGCCGGAGGCGCAGCTCATTAAATCCCGTCCTTAACCACCGAGTTTAAAGAGCAATTTAAAACCAGAGCAGACAAATTACAGGGTTTGAGCTCGGGCCTGGCAAGGGAGGGAGCCGGGACAGGGATCCGAGGGTGGATCCAGGAGGTTCCCGGCACTGGAGGGGGCACAGGGGGACAGGGACAGCCCGGCCAGGGGACACCGGGGGACACTCCTGCTGCCAGGGGGGGCCCTGAGCCCTGAGACCGCCCGGGCATCACCCCAAAACCCCCCATCAGCATGGGCTCCTCATCAACAGAAACCAGGATCACCCTTAATGAGGATCCCCCCTAATGAGGATCCCCCCTAATGAGGCTCCTGGGCCACACCCACCGAGGCTCGTTCCGTTTGTCAAACAAATTCAGCCGAGGAGGTGCCAACATTTGCTCAATATTGATAAAATAAACCCCCTGAAGTGGAAAGTGCATTACTGCCAGTGCTTTAGGGACATGTTTAATTAAAAGTAAACCAAAATCAATCCAGGAGGCTCTGGAGCTGGGCTGGGAGAGCTGGGGGTGCTCACCTGGAGAGGAGAAGCTCCAGGGAGAGCTCCGAGCCCCTGGCAGGGCCTGAAGGGGCTCCAGGAGAGCTGCAGAGGGGCTGGGGACAAGGGCTGCAGGGACAGGACACAGGGAATGGCTTCAAGCTGAAATTGGGGAGATTTAGATTTATTGGGAAGGAATTCCTGGCTGAGAGGGTGAGGAGGGGCCGGAATGGAATTCCCAGAGCAGCTGTGGCCACCCCTGGATCCCTGGCAGTGCCCAAGGCCAGGCTGGACACTGGGCTTGGAGCAGCCTGGGGCAGTGGGAGGTGTCCCTGGGGCAGTGGGAGGTGTCCCTGCCCATGGCTGGGGTGCGAATGGGATGAGCTTTAGGGAGGGTTTTTCAGGGGAATGGAAATGATATAAATTAGAGACGTGAAGCAGCTCTTTAAGCAGGGAATTTGATGAATAACAGCTCCTTGGAGCAGTGGGACAGCAGGAATTCAGGGTAGAGGAAATTCTTTCCTGCCGAGGGGAGGTGCAGCGGGGGGTGAAAAGCAGGGACAAAACGCTCCCAGGCACAGGGGGGATTTTTGGGGTGTCCGTGCAGAGCAGGATCAGTGATCCCTGCGGACATTCCATAATCCATGTGATGGAACAGCCACAGCATCCACCAGGGCAGGGTGACACCCCCAAACCTTCAACCCAGGCCCGTGCAAGGTGGGGTTGGATTAATGGCTTTGCTCCCTCAGCCCCGGGAATTCCTGAGCACTTCCCCCAGGTTTTGGGGCACGCACTGACCCAAAGGAACGGCGTCATCGCAGCCGGGAGACGTGAGCACGAGTGGGCAGCCCATAAATATCCATTACTGCGCCCTGGAAAACAGAGACGTGTGTCTGTCTGCAGGAATCTGCACGTGCCCTCGGGCAGGAGGAGCCCCCACCCTCCTGAGCAGCTCAGGGAATTATTTGGGGCACGGCAGGAATGTCTCTGCCCTCGTTCCGTCTCTCTCACCCTTCTCCTGATCTTTAGGAGCCTTCAAAAAACAAGAGCTTGTGTTGGAGAGCAGAGGAATTTCCAGCTGCAGGGAAAGGTGGAGGACCAAGAGGCTGATTGTGGGGATGAGGATGTGTGGTCTGAACAGAGATTTAACCCCCAAATAAATGTGCAGGGCCGTAACTAACGAGGCCCTAACGAGGTCCTGTTAATGCCATTATTATCTCCTGGCTGTGCTCACAGGGGCTGTGTGGGCAGATGGATTCCCCTGGATTTCGGGTTTGGGGAGTGTCATCCCAGGATCTCCTCAGTTTCCAAACAAGGCCCACCAAAAGCACATCCTGGCCTCCTTAATCCCCTCACACTGGGGCTCTCCAGCTCAGGAATTCCTGGCTGTGGGAACTCCCTGTCCCTGCCCAGGGCTGGGGGACAGCGTGGGACACTCCCGGGAATGTCCATCAGGAGAGCTGAGGAGGGCTCCAGCTGCAAGGCAACTCTGAGACCCCAAAGCCCCTCATGTGGCCTTTGGGGACAGGGTTGGGGCACCCAATGGGCAGGTCTGGGGCACCCAGTGGGGCAGATTTGGGGCACACAATAAGACAGATTTGGGGCATCCAGTGGGGCAGGTTTGGGGCACCAAATGGGGCAGGTTTGGGGTACCCACATGGGGCAGTTTTGGGGCATCCAATGGGGCAGGTTTGGGGTACCCACATGGGGCAGGTTTGGGGTACCCACATGGGGCAGATTTGGGGTACCCACATGGGGCAGGTTTGGGGCAGGTTTGGGGCATCCAGGTGCCAGAGCCACCTTCCACAGCCCAGCGTGCTGCAATTACATTTGTATTAATTCCCCTGGAGGTTTTTGACAGAGAAAAGATGCAGAAATCCGAGTTAAATCATTCTCCTGTCACAAATCTGCCCGGGGGAGCAGGAACATCCTGTGAGCACTGCCAGGGGATAATAATGGCATTAACCAGGACGTCGTTATGGCCTCGTTAGTTATGGCCCTACACATTTATTTGGGATTAAATCTCTCTGTTCAGACCACAGGCTCTGGCCTACAAACCCCACTGAGATCAAGAAGTTTTCCCTTTAGGTAATGTCCAAGAGTTAATAAAATCCCCTGGTAACCAAATAAACACAATTCCTGCCGGGGTCTCTGGATTCCTGTGGCACTGTGGACACGGCCGGGACAAGGTGACACTTTCCCCACGTGACACAAACTCAGGGGATGGTTTGGGTGGCGGGGACCTCTCAAAGGTCTCTGTGCAGTCCCTGCAGTCCCTCCCCTGCCACGGCATCTCTCAAATGTTACTTATGTCCTGCTCTGGCTTTTTTTAATAAAGGAGGAAAACGTCCCCTCCCTTCCTCCTCATTTATTACAGGCATTAAGTTAAACATGGTTTCCTCTTAAACTCGACCTAATCCAATTAATATTAATATTGCCCTGAGCCAGGCTGATCTCATTAGTGCCCACATTTAATCTCTTTTCTGCGACTTGGGCTGAAAATGAGCTTCTTGCTTTTCAGTGAGTCCAGGGAGAAGGAACAGAAGAGTTTTCACCCAGTTCAGGGATGAGGACGGGAATGAGGAACAGCCCAGGGCAGGGAGGGCTGGAACTGATGCCTGGGGAAGGCTGAGCCAAAACAGAGACTGCACAGAGCTGGAGAATAAAGCAGAGATTTATTGAAAGGCCTTTGGGATCCACCTTGGGCAGGACAAGAGCTTGGCCAGGGCCACACCCAAGGGGGACACAAAATGGGCACAAAATGGACCCAAAATGAGCCCTGTGCTCACCCAGAATTAAACCCAGGAAATCCGGGATTATTGCAGGCTGCTGTCCCGGGAGCACCAAGGGCTCGGCTGGAGCTCTAAAAGGAATTTCAGCCCCGGTTCCATTCCTTCCCTTTCCCTTTCCCTTTCCCTTTCCCTTTCCCTTTCCATTTCCCTTCCCCTTTCCCTTTCCCTTCCCCTTCCCCTTTCCCGTGCCCAGGGGCTGAATCCCAGCCCGGCAGGAGGAATCACTCCCGGGAGGTGAGAAGAAGCAGCTGCCGAGGTCAGGGACAGGGTTTGGAGCAGAATCACCTCCGATGCTGACTGTAGCAACAGCAGCAATGAAACAGGATCCCTGTTTTTCAGAACAAAACTCCTTTTCTGTTTCAGATCCATCAGTGAATATTCGGGACCCACAGAAAGCCATAAAAACACAGGATGGTGTGGGTTGGGAAGGACCTTAAAGAACCAGATGATCTTTAATGTTTCTCCCTATCCAAACCATCTCATAATTTACAAATAATCTCCTGTCATGTGCAGAGCTGTGGAGATGATGCAACGAAAGCCAGCCCCGGCCCCAGGGCTCCGTGTAAAACGTGTTCCTCCTCCTCCTCCAAACCACAAAACGAATCTTTCCATGCCCTGACCTCCTGCTCCGAGGCCAGGCTGCTCTTGTTCACCTCTGCTCCTTCCCACCGCATCCTGCGGGGCCCCGGTCCCCACCGGGCGCTGCCCTGCCCCAGCTCCTCTCTGCAAACCCGTTTTTAGGTGATGAATTTTATGTCTCAGCCGCCCAGAACAGAGAACCCCACCTGAGAGCGGGAGGAAATATCAGGGGTTTGTTTGTGGCTTTTCATAAAATGGCCTGGATCGGATTGGGAGGGAGCTTAAATCCCCCCAGTGCCACCCCTGCCCTGGCAGGGACACCTCCCACTGTCCCAGGGACACCTCCCACTGTCCCAGGTGCTCCAGCCCCAGTGTCCAGCCTGGCCTTGGGCACTGCCAGGGATCCAGGGGCAGCCACAGCTGCTCTGGGCACCCTGTGCCAGCCCTGCCCACCCTGCCAGGGAACAATTCCTGCCCCAGCTCCCATCCCTGGATCACATCCTGACATTCCCGGAGGATCTCATGGAGCTCTCGCAGGTCCCCGAGGCGCTAAAACAGAGCTGGCAGCGGTGGGATTCGAACCCACGCCCCCGCAGGGACTGGAGCCTTAATCCAGCGCCTTAGACCGCTCGGCCACACTACCGCGGCTCCGGGATCCCCGGGACTGGGGCTGGAGCCGGGATCCCGACCCGGACACGGCTCCTGGGGCACATCCTTTGGGGCTGTGCTCCTCAGGAACCCAGAGCCACTGCCGCTGCAGAGCCCCTGTGTCACCTCTGTGTCACCTCTGTGCCACCCCTGTATCACCCCTGTGCCGCCCCTGTGTCACCCCTATGCCAACCCTGTGCCACCCACACGAGGGCCATCTCTGTGCCACCCCTGTGTCACCCCCAGGGCCATCTCTGTGCCACACCTGTGCCACCCTCTGTTCCACCCCCTGTGTCACCCCTGCGTCACCCCTGTGTCACCTCTGTGTCACCCCTGTGTCACCCCCAGGGCCATCTCTGTGCCACACCTGTGCCACCCTCTCTTCCACCCTCTGTTCCACCCCCTGTGCCACCCCTGTGTCACCCCCAGGCCACCCTGGCAGCACGAAGGTGCCCCTGGGGCTGGGGTCCCTCCAGGAGCTGCTGTCGGCGGAGGGAAGAAGGGGCACAGGCACAGGCTGACCCCTGGGCAGTGGGTCCCTGGAGGATTCTCAGAGCTGACTGAAAGCTCCCGGGAGGGAGGATGGAGCCCTGGCACTCCCGACCCTCCCAGTGTGGAATTGCTGCCCTGCCACCCTTCCCTTGGCAGCCTGGGTTAGAGCCACAGCCCCTGACCCACCAGCTGCTTCCAGGGCTCCCCACTCACCCCTCCGGCTCTTCTCCCCGGCACAGCCCCTCCATCCCGCTGGGAAAAAGACCCAAAATGGGATTTTCCCGTTGGGTTTGTGCCTTTCCTGCCCGTGTCCGTGTCCCAGCCATGGAGAGGTGTGGGCCTGGTGTTTCTGCTCTGAGAGATCTCAGCCTGCTGCAGCTGCTGACTTTTCCTCAAGGAAAAATTTCCCCAGGAAAGCTCCTTCTCAAACCAATCCCGGCAGACAACTCTCCTTGCTCAGAACAATCCTTCTCCGGGTGTGTTGTGCTGTTTCTCTGGTTTAACCCGTGGGATCAGAGAGGTGTCGTTCCTATTCACCAACCACGGTAAATCTGTGTGGGAACACCTCATCAAAGGCACTCAGAATTGGACAATAAAGCCTCTTTTCTGTGCTCTTTGCCTGCTGAAATATTCGGAGTCTTTCTTTCACGTCCTGAAGCGAAGCTTCCTGCCCTGAGGTGGCGTTTCGGAGGTGGAAAGGCAGTGGGGACCCTTCCAGGTGTCAAAGGAGTGAAATCCTCTGGCAGGCACGAGGCACTCAGCATTCCTGTGCCTCCTGAAACATTTGATAATTCATCTTCCTTTCGTGTCCTACAGGGACGCAGAGGGACCAGGGGCTGAGGTGACGGTGCCACGCTGCTGTGAGCCCCCAGAGATCCCACCCTGGGGCCAGGGAAGGCGCCAGCATCCCCGGGAAAGCTCCTGCCAGGCGCTGGGAGCCAGAGCCAGGGAAGTTCTGCAGTCACGTAAATATTTCCCTTCCCCGGTTAAACACAGCCACTTTCTCCTTCCTCGGCAGGGCGATAAAAGCCCGTTGCAGTAAACAAGGCTCCAAAGGGATGTTTGCATCTGGCTCCTGTCGCAGCCTTTTTCATTCACCCGAGCAGCTCCTGGCCGGAGGAACCGCGGGAGGGTCCCTCTGAGAACTCGGCACCTTCTCCCAAAGCCTCCAGCCACCTTCTGATCCCAGCTATGGAAATAACCACTGATAAAAAGGGAGATATCTGTCTGGAATTCCGTGCTCCAATCCTAGAGGTGCCCAGACCCGAATCCTGGGCTGGATCCCTGTCAGGGATCCGCTGCAGAGACGATGGAATTCCAGGAGTAAATGGGTGATTGGAGGACAATATTTGGATTTTCGTTAAGGGGTCGCTCACAAGCTGCTGCAGGTTTCTCAAAGTGCCTTTATTTCCAGCCAGCAGCTGCCAAATCATTCCCGAATCAATGCCACGGAAGTTTCCCAGCTGCCGCTGGGATCCCGTGGGTCTGGGGCCCCTGATCTGCCCCGGGAGAGCCGCAAAGGGCAGGATTTGAGGAAATTCGCACCTCATTGTGTGGCAGGGCTTGGGAAACCTTCCCAATAAACATCCCGCAGGGCTGAGGAGGTTTGGAATTAAACCCCGAACCGCTTTAACAAATCCAATGGGATTATTTCAATTAAAGAGAACTGATTACAACAGCCCTTATTTTCTTATTAGGGCATTTAAGCAATCCCTATTAAAAGATTAGAAGATACCGAGCCTTTGTAGAGCTCTCAAAAACACGGTTTGGAATATCCCTCGTTAAAATTACTGCTGTTTAAATACTCCTGCCTAAAAAATTACATTAATAAGATTGAACATCCCTGTCCAAATTTGGGAGAGCAGCTTTGAGAAGCCCTGAGAGCTCCCCAGGGATCACCCACGGCCAGGGAAAACCCACCTGGGTTGGTAGAAAATGTTTTTCTTCCCCTGAAACAGAAGAAAAATCCCTCCAGTATTCCCTGGTCTGCTCATTGTCGTGTTCTCCAGCAGCCCAGGCCAGGGCCAGGAGCTGCCAAGAGCAAAGAATTCCCATTTCCATAGATCAGGAGATGAATCATTCCTGGTATTTTTAGCAGGTCATTATGGGCTGGCAGGGATATTTGCAAACTGACTTGTGAGTGTTGGTGTGAGCACAACCTCGGAGAGAAAACATCAACAGAGGGAACGGGAGGACTGGGAACTGCAGCTCCAAGTCTGGAAGTGACAGGGAGGGACGGGGATAAATGGGGTTTGTGGGAGCCTCACTCCCACTGAAACATGGGAGGAAAAACGATGGGATAAGGGTTTGTCCTCACCCCGCGGATATTTCCACAGCCTGGCAGAGGTGCTGCAGGCCCTGGGAACTGCTGGCTCCCTGGGATTGGGTGGGAAGGGACTTTTCCTGAAGGTTTGTGAGCAGGGAAGTTCCTTGGGAGTTCAGAGGAGCATCAGGACACCTCAGAGGAGTCACGGAATGGGTTGGGAGGGACCTTAAATCCCCCCAGTGCCACCCCTGCCATGGCAGGGACACCTCCCACTGCCCCAGGTGCTCCAGCCCCAGTGTCCAGCCTGGCCTTGGGCACTGCCAGGGATCCAGGGGCTGCTCTGGGCACCCTGTGCCAGCCCTGCCCACCCTGCCAGGGAACCATTCCTGCCCAAAACCCCACCTCAATGTCTCCTCTTTAGTTCAGAGCCCCATTCCCGTCTGCCCGTGCAGAATTCCCTCTGCTGGCACAGGGGAGGAGCTGCTCGCCATCAGTGGGGCAGAGCTCCCCCAAACGGGCATTTAACAAAGAAAAATATGCCAAATATTAATATTAATAATAATATTAATATTCATATTAATATTTACCAGCCCCTTCTCCTTGCCTGTGCTGTTGGGGGTAGGACGAGCAGGGCTCAGAGGGAATCCAGGGAATAATCCCAGCTGGAAGGATCCCAGGGAGCCTCTGGCCAGCGGGAGGACAGCTCACACATCCCTCCAAGGCTGGGCAGGCTGGCAGGGCTCCCACTCCTCCCCAAACTTGGGCTCCTCGGGAACGGGACACCAAGGGGGGCTGTGCCAGGGCCAGCAGCCCTCAGCTGTCCTGCACTTCCCTGGAAAAGCCAAGGATGGATCCCAAGCACCAGCAGGGTGTGGCAGGGCAGGGCTCTGTGGGCACCACCTCCACTGGCACAGCTCGCCCGTCCCTTTGGGAGCCTCAGTGCACACAGTCCCTCACATCTGGGAAGAGTTTGTTCCTCCCCTCATCTGAGACTGGATGGTGGAGCTGCTGCTGCTGCCCTGAGCCATCGTTGGCAGCACAGCCCATCCATCGTCCATCATCATCATCATCCATCATCATCATCATTGTCATCATCATCATCAACATCCATCCTCCATCCTCCATCACTGCTGGAGCCCTGGGAATTCCACCCTCTCTGTGCTCACAGGCACTGACCCCCAGCAGACACTGCACTGACAAACAAAACCAGGTATTTCGGAGAATTAAAACTGTGAGAGGTGCATTGTAACAAGAGCACGTGGTGTAAAGTCATCAGTGACTGGTGTTGGCAGCATCAGCACAGGTTACATGGGAGGATGGGTTAGACAGGCAGCAGCATTGTGTGGCCAAAGCTGATGGGCTGAAAGGCATTGATAAGGTGTTGTGAACAAGAAATAGCCTGCGGCTTCTGACAGAATGGAGCTGAGTTTTACATCTCCTGTGTCTCACCTTCCTACGAGATTGATGATGGAATAAAATCCTTAAACACACCTCTCAGCTGCCCCGTCTCTGTGGAGCTGAGTTTTTCCAACAAGTGGCACCCAGGGGTTCTCACCTTGGAGGAAACAGTGGGTCACAGCAGACAGGAAACTCCTGCCTGGCTGCCCGGGCTGAGTTTCAGCAGCTCCAAGGAAAAGGACCCTCGCTCCCAGCCCGGGCTGGGCTCTGGCAGCAGCCCTGGAAGGGGAAATCTGCCTCCATCTTCATCAGCTCCTCCAGCACCTGTCAAATTAAGGGCTCTGGTTGGAACCTCAAAGGCAGAGAGGCTCTGCAGCAGCCAGGGAAGGGAGCACAGGGAATTGCAGGAGCTGGGATTGCAGGAGATGGAGTTAATGTGTTCTCTGAGAGGGAGATTTGATGTCAGAGAGGAACAAGGTGATAAAACACAACTCGGGGCCTGAATCCCTGAGAGGGCAGAGCTGGTGCCTCCTTATCTGCCACGGAACACAATCCCCAGGGCCTTCATTCCCAGAAAACAGAGTTCAGTCCTCCCCAGGGACTCACACATCCATCCAACAGAAAATCAGGGAATGGTGGGATCAGCCCCTGGCCCTCCCCACGTCCCTGCAGAGCCCAGTGCTTTGGCTGGGATTTCTCTTTGAGGAATGCATTTAATATGGAGTAAATTGAATTGAACCTTTGCTGCAAATGCAGACATTTGTTTCTTGGAGTCTCAGGGGAGTTTCCATGAATTATCCTGAGCCCCAGGGCCAAGCTGGACAGGAATTTGTACCCGAGGGAAGAGGAGCAGGTCACAGAGAGATGCAGGGTGGGTTTCAGGTACAATAGAAGAAAGGACCTTGATTCAGGATTCAGGATAAGGAGTGATCAGGGTTTTTCCAGCTGGAAAGTGTCTCTGAACATTTCAGGCCCCCTGGGCAAGCTGGGCCAGGCTGTTCCTGCAGGATGGCAGTGCTCAGCCCACTCCTGCTCATGAGCCCCAAACCCACCAGGGCTCCTCCTGCCAGGTGTCCTGGGGCTCCCCTCCAGCCCAGCCCACAGCCTGGGCCACCAAAACTCCTTTTCCACCTTCCTCTTTCCTCCTGAGCAATGCTGAGCTGGAGCTGAGCCCCACGAGTGCTCCGTGGTCCTTCACCTTCTGCTTTGCTCCAGCAGGGGGAAGGAGGGCTCTGGTGGCCCTGGACTCCTGCCAGAGGGGGCCTGGAGCTCCTGGGAAGAGCTCCCAGAGAATCCCTGCTGGATGCAGGCAGCAGCTCTGGGAATGCAGAGCTCTGGCTGCTGCCAAAGGCACAGCTCCAGGTGAAGCTCCTGGGAATTGCTGCCTGTGCCTCACGTCAGATTTGGTGTTAGGAACCAAAGTGAGTCCAAAATAAACCTTTGGAAAAGGCAACAGCGTGGACAAAAAGCTGGAAAAGCAGGAGAGCAGCACAGTTCTCCAAGTTCAGACATTTCTGGGAGAAAGGCAGGGAGCAGAGGCTGGGGGAGCTGTGGCATCCCTGGCAGTGCCCCAGGCCAGGTTGGACAGGGCTTGGAGCAGCCTGGGACAGTGGGAGGTGTCCCTGCCCATGGCAGGGGTGGCTCTGGGTGGGATTTGAGGCCCCCTGTTACTCCTGTCCCCTCAGGGAAGGGGGGAAGGAGAAGGGCAGCTCTCCCCCAGCACGGGCAGTGCAGTGGGCAGGACACAGCCCCGAGGGAAACACACCCCGAGCCCGAGGACAGCACAGCACAGCCCAAAAGCAAGCACAGAACCCC
This sequence comes from Sylvia borin, assembly GCA_014839755.1. Lineage (NCBI taxonomy): Eukaryota > Metazoa > Chordata > Aves > Passeriformes > Sylviidae > Sylvia > Sylvia borin. The sequence continues at coordinate 30,417,873 of CM025965.1, read as the reverse complement.
AAGGGCAACGAGCCAAGGGGCTGGGAAGGAGCAGGAGCAGCTCCATGTGACATCCTGGGGCACTGCCCTCCCCACACAAGTGTTGCTTGTGCAATCTCCAGTGGTAGCGTCCCGAAATTTCGAATCCAAACTTCTTCCCATTCCCTGATCCAAGATGCTGCAGAAATGAGTTGAGAGCTGCCTGCTGGGATGGAATCCCTCCCCAAAAGCTGCCCATGGCTTTGACAGGGAGCCTGGGAACAGAGCACACGGCCTGTGGCTGGAAAGGCTCTGGATCTGCTCTTCCCTGGGCGTCCAAGTGAGAACATTCCTTTTACGTTCATCTGTCCTCGTGGAAGCCTGGAAGAGGAGAAGAGATAAATTATTATAAATGATGAGCATCATCTAAATATAATCCCTTCACTCTCAGAGCCTTTGTGACACACTCCCTTGGGAAATACTGCCAGCTGAGATGGAATTCTGCCCCGTTCCTCACACATCTCCCATCGCTCTTGTGAAACACGAGGCATTCAAAGCCAGCAGTGACCACGTTGGTGTCCTGGTGAGAACACAACAGGCAGCTTGGGAATGCAGGCAGACTGGGAAACACTGGGAAAACACCCACCCTAAGGGTTCAACTGTCCTTCCCAAGCCCAGCAGCTGCCCTGGATAAAGATCCATCAGGGTGGGATGTGTGTGAAATACGGGGTTTGCAAGAGGAGAATGAATTTTCAGGGGTGTTCAGAGGGTCAGAAATGGTGGCTGAAAACTCAGGAGGAAACACCTTTCAATTCCTGCCCTGCTGCAGCATTCCAGGAGCCAGCTGGTGGGACACTGTGGGACACAGGGTGGGATTGCTGGGGTGTCTGTGCAGCTGCACTGGATGAGCCCTGTGGGTCCCCCCAACTCTGGCTATTCCAGGATTCTGTCAGCTGCCAGGTGGGAGCCACGGCTCCAACTCCATTTCCCAATGTCCTTTAGCAAGGCAGGAGAGAATCAATATTCTCCTACTCATTAGATGATAGAAGGGAGGAATAAAAACTGCATTTGTCAGTCAGCTACTGCACACAGCAGCAGATAAAATAATTAGGGAGCTCTTCTGGGGCTCAGGCTCATCCCAGTGATTCACGGGGATGTTGGGAAGCAGAGCTGGGACTGAAGTATGGAATTTGTGCCCTGGAGCCCACTCAATCCATAAATATGTGGGGTGGGAGCTGTGACTCCGGGCCCTGCAGCAGCCCCACACTCCCATGGGGTGTCCATGGCCAGTGGGACAGCGAGGGGCAGTGCCAGAGCTCCCAGAGCTGGCCCTGGATTGGGAATGGTGGCCTTGGCATTCCTGGATGTTCCTCTCCTGGTGACACAGGGCAGTGCAGTGACAGAACTTTCCTGTAAATGAAAGCCCCAGTTTCTAAGAACAACTCTGACTAATGTGGCTCAGCCTTGGCTGGAGGACACAAACCCTTCATCAAACACAGTGAGGAATGCCAGAGAAAGCTCAAATCCAGGGAATGTGAGGCTGGGAGGGAGCAGGCTGACCCCAGCACTCGGAATGCTGGGGCTGGAGCCAGGCCCTGCCTCGGGCTTAGCTGGGCTGGGCTCAAGGCTCAGCTCTGGGGCTTTGTTTCCAGGGACAAAGGAATCCCTGGCCAACACCAGGGCTCTGGGCCTCAACATGGAAAAGGAACTCCCCTGGAAGTGCAGTGGGTCTGAATCCAATCTGCAGCATCAAATCCAAGGAAAACTGCACCCTCTGGGCTTCAGAACCACGGCATCTGGGAAATACAAGCCAGATCTGGGATCAGCCCAGAGCAGGGGCACAGGGGTGGCTCCAGGGAAGTCAGGAACCAGGAGATACCAAAAGATCCCCCAAGATTCTTGCCTGCTCAGAGGGATGGGATGATGGAATATCCTGAGTTGGATCCCACAGGGGATCCACAGACACCCCAACGATGCCACCCTGTGCCTGAGCAGTGTCCAAGCAGTCCCTGAGCTCTGGCAGGTCTGGGAATGTGAGAGAAGCTCTGGATAATCAGTGCTTGAGGAGCTCACTGCGTTTTCCCCCAGCCTCCCTAAAAAGAGACCAGGACCTGGCAGGTCCCAGCTCAGAGCCAGCCTCAGGCTGAGATTCCACGTGAGAAAGAAAATCATGGGACAGTTCACTGAGGAGTTCCCTGCTGGCAGAGTTCTCTGTCCTCTCCCCAGATAAACAGGAGAAGGGAAATCCAGGGCAGCAGGAGGCTGAGGAAGCACAGCAGCTTTTCATTTCATGGGAGATGCTCCTGTGACACCAAGCAGACCCTGCTGCACCCCACAGGCAGCACGGGCTGGGCTCCCTGGAAATCCCCTGCATCTGAGGGACTGCCCAGAGAGGGGCTTTAGGAGCTGACCAGGAATCCACCCTCTGGAGGGACAAGGGCAAAAGGGGGAATGGATCCCAGTGCCAGAGGGCGGGGCTGGATGGGACATTGGGCAGGAATTGTTCCCTGGCACAGGGTGCCCAGAGCAGCTGTGCTGTCCCTGGATCCCTGGCAGTGCCCAGGGACGGGGCTTGGAGCAGCCTGGGACAGCGGGAGGTGTTCCTGCCATGGCAGGGGTGGGATGGGTGGGCTTTAAGGTCCCCCCCACCCCAAACCAGTCTGGGATGCTGTGGAGTGAGGAGGTTTGGGTGGGACACCTTCACTTCGGTTTGGTCAGCATTTAACCCCTCTCTGCAGTGAAGGTTATTCTGGGTGTGGCCAACACAGAATTGTCCTCAGCTCCATCCCTCTCCTCAGCTCCAGCTCTCCTGCCTTCCCACAGAAAATTCCAACAGCTCCAGGGTCACTCCAGCCCCTGATTTTGAACACAAGGAGCACGTGCACATGGGAATATAAGCAAGGAAAGGAAAAGTGTATTTTAATTAAAATTATTCCAGTAATTCCCACAGCACATGAGCTTTTTCTTGAAAGAGACAAAGATTCCTCTTTAGAAAGTTAGTAGTTGCCAGGTGTTGGATTTTCACTTCATCTTCAATGTCGCATAAAACATCAAGAGAAGAAAAAGCTCTTAAGGAAATCTCTAACCTAATTAAAATAAAGACTGAGCTCAGTCGAGACTTTGAGCTGAGCTGAGGGGTGAGAAGAGAAAGAAAGAAAGAAAGAAAGAAAGAAAGACCTGAGAGCAGTACCAGGAGCCAGCCCTTGTGCCCAAACCCTGCAGCAGCAGCAGCACAAACCCTGAGCTGTGCTGGGAGAACTGGGATCCCATTCCCGGGGTGCCCAGGGCTGCTCCCACACAGCTCCTGGCTCCAGGGAGAGCCCAGGCTGTGCCCAGCACACCCTGCACAGCCAGGGACACTCCCAGGAGCCCAGGCTGCAATTCCCAAAGGCAGAGCAAGAGTGGGTTGGTTCTCCATGTCCTCGTCCACAGCCACGTCCAGTTCCAAGTTCCTTTTTGAGCCTCGAGGTTTATGCAAACTGCAGGGAGGAAAGGGAGGGATCATTGTGCTCTGCCCCTCCATCAGACACACATTTTTATTTTCCTTTCCATAAATAAAAGTCACATTTTAGCATTTGATTCTCTTCACACTGGCAAAGAGAAATATGTGGAGTTACTGGTGATGAGTTTCCTTCTGGTAAAAAAACCTCAACATTCCCCCCAATAAAAAACAACCACACAGAGAAAGAGAAATGCAGCCTCAGAGACATCCAAACTGCTCCTGAATCCACAGGGAACTGTGCCTGGGACATCCCAACTGCTCCTGAATCCACAGGGAACTGTGCCTGGGACATCCCAACTGCTCCTGAATCCACAGGGAACTGTGCCTGGGACATCCCAACTGCTCCTGAATCCACAGGGAACTGTGCCTGGGACATCCCAATTGCTTCTGAATCCACAGGTAACAGCCTGGGACATCCCAACTGCTCCTGACTCCATGGGGAGCTGTGCCTGGGACATCCCAACTGCTCCTGAATCCACAGGGAACAGCCTGGGACATCCCAATTGCTCCTGAATCCACAGGGAACTGTGCCTGGGACATCCCAACTGCCCCTGAATCCACAGGGAACTGTGCCTGGGACATCCCAATTGCTTCTGAATCCACAGGGAACTGTGCCTGGGACATCCCAACTGCTCCTGACTCCATGGGGAGCTGTGCCTGGGACATCCCAACTGCTCCTGAATCCACGGGGAACTGTGCCTGGGACATCCCAACTGCCCCTGAATCCACAGGGAACTGTGCCTGGGACATCCCAACTGCCCCTGAATCCACAGGGAACAGCCTGGGACATCCCAATTGCTCCTGAATCCACAGGGAACAGCCTGGGACATCCCAACTGCTCCTGACTCCATGGGGAGCTGTGCCTGGGACATCCCAACTGCTCCTGAATCCACAGGGAACAGCCTGGGACATCCCAACTGCTCCTGACTCCATGGGGAGCTGTGCCTGAGCAGGGCTGCAAACAGGGAAACCTTAAATCCACAGCCAGGGTCTCTCTGGGAGCTGAAGGCTCAGCCCATGGGAAAATCTGGGATTATTTTTAGGGGGAACACCCCACTCACCGCAGCCTCCAGGGCCTGGTCCAGGTCTGCCAGCAAATCATCCTCGTCCTCCAGCCCCACCGAGAGGCGGATCAAGGTGTCACTGATTCCCAGAGTTTCCCTTATGTCCTCAGGCACCGACTTGTGGGTCATGGTGGCCCTGCAGGGATGAAAAACGTCCTTTGGCTCAAGAATTTGGGACTTTTCTGGGTAAAAGCAGCCCGGGTGGCTCCCTGCCAGCACCCCTGAAATGGCAGCAGGAGCTGACACCTCCTCTGTGCCACTCCTGTGACCCCACAGATGCAAAGAGCTCCTGGCAGCAGTTCCTGGAAATGATGGGAATGCTGACAAGTCAGGGAATTGCATCTCCAGGTTGTATGTCTGAGACACAAATGATTAACAAGAAGTGGATACTAAAAACTCTGGACCTGGAACAGCAGAGAATCCTATTCCTCTTCCTTCCAGAGCTGTATTTTTATTGCAGTATCAAACCCCTGGTTTAATTTCTGGTTTCTCAGATCCCTTCTCAAACTGTCCCACATGACTCTGGAGGGTTTATTCTCTCCAGCTACAGAGGAGACAGGCAAGAAGGGATTTCCCCTGTGCTCAGTCACTGGCACCAGCTCCTTTCAGCTGCTGGAGGGGTTCAGGGTTTGTGTTAATGTGAAATCAATAAGTGAAATGATTGAGCATTTAAATACAGTCATTTATTTTCACATACCTTTTCAAAAAGGAAACTGGCTTTGAGTGAAAGAATGCAATTCCATGAAAATCCTGTTTTGAGCAGTTTAAAGCCCCAGGAGGTCCTGCCAGGGAGGCAGCTGGGTGCACACAGTGTCCCAGGTGTGAGCAGGGAGCAGGGCATTCCTCAGTCCAAGCTGCTCCTTATCCCAACTCTCAGCAGCTTCTGGGATTGTCCTCATGGACACGGACTGTGCCTCAGCCCTCCAGGCAAACTCCCTCCATCTCTGGCCTCTCACAGAATTCCCTCCCTCTGGAATCTCCCCTGGCCTCCTGCTACACAACAGTCCCTGAGTTTTGCTAAAGGCAAACCAGCTTTGGGGGCTGGAAAACTCTGGGGATTCGGTGGTGCTCTGCAGCTCTTCGAGGCTCTGAAGGTGGAAGGATGAACTTACGGGTGCTCTGCCAGGCTCTCGAAGCCACCCAGGCTCAGACCCACAGTGAACACCTGTGGGAGAGAGGGAAGGAGGTTAGGGATGCATGGAAAGAGAACTCAGAGAATCAGGGAATATCCTGAGCTGGAATTGCCCACAGGGATCATTGATCCAGCCCCTGGCCCTGCACAGACACCCCAACAATCCCCCCCTGAGCCCCCAGGCAGTGCTGTCCAAACCCTCCTGGAGCTCTGGCAGCCTCGGGGCTGGGACCTCTTCAAAGGCATTCAGGAAAAGGAAACTTTAGGGACTTTTGTTCCTCAAGCTTTTATATAATAACTTTTATATTATAAACTGTATTAGCTGTACTTAGGGAATAAAGTGCACATCTGGCAGGTCAGAGCCAAGATTGAAGACAGACTCACCCTGCCCCTGGATCCCTGCAAATAAACACTTCCAAGGGGCTGAAGAGTCCCTTTGTTCCCTCTCCTTAACCTCATGGACAAATTATCCAATTTAGAGTGGGGCACACCCAAAGGGCTTGGCAAGAGAAGCCACTTCCACCCTCCCCTCAGCAGGGCAGCTTCAGCTCCCTCTGAGGATCATTTTATTGCCCTTTACCTTCAGGTTCTTCAGGAAGGCAAGGGCATTATGTTTGTTCCCGTTGATGTAGAAGCTCAGGACCCCTGAAACACCCGAGTTCTGCCTCTTGGTCACCTTGTACTGGGGGTGACAACACAGCCCTGGAATGGGGAGAGTTGGGAGAATCCCCAGTGAATTCCAGGGCAGAGCTGGGGCAGCTCAGCCTCACCCGAGTGACCCAGCCCCGGGGCATCACAGCTCCCAGATCCCTCCCCGGGATGGCCCCAAATCCCTCCCCGGGGTGTTCCCAGATCCCTCCCCGGGGTGTTCCCAGATCCCTCCCTGGGTTGTTCCCAATCCCGGCCCACCCACCTGGGTAAATGACCTTCTGCACCCGGCGATGGGATTCCAGGAACTTGGCCACAGCCAGGCCGTTCTGGAAGTGCAGCTTCATCCGGATGTGCAGAGTCTTCAGGCCCCGGTTACACATGTAACAGTCAAAGGGGGAAGGGACAGCTCCCAGGGCTGTGGGAATAGATTTCCACAGAATTCCACAACAATGTTGGTGGTTTGCATTCAGCAAAGCCAAACACGTTCCTCGTCTCCAGCATCTCTGAGGTCAGAACAAGTGGGAGGACACCCCAGGCAATCTCTGCTCCTCATCTCCCACACTGGGCAGTCAATTAATGAGGCCAATTAACAGGCTCAGGCCTCGAGGATTACATTTATTGGGCACAGTGCACCTTCACTGCTGTAGGCAGAGGACACAGCCCTGAGCAGGAATTTATTCCTGACAGTGAAGAGGCTGGAAAATTGTTGGAATCATCAGAGACAGGAAAATTCTGCACTGGGCACGTCCTGATGGGAGAGTGAGTTTCCAGTTGCAGGTGGGCACCTCAGTGGTTTCAGGATGTGCCCCAGCACTGTCCTGAAGTGCCTTGGGGAGTGGAGACCAATGTCTCCCATTTTATTGGAGGTTATTTTCCATTTTATTGGAGGTTTTATTGGAGTTTTTATTGGAAGGTTTTGTAATTGAACTTTTCTCAGTTGTGCCCATTCCAGTCACATTCCCAGGCAGATTTCCCACTTGTGTGCATGCCCACCCTCCCCAGCAGGAGCTGTGGATGTGAGCAGGGTTCCTGTCAGGAATTCCCAGCCTGGACTTACCAGTCTGCAGGGATTTGAGCTCCTTGTAGAGATCTTCCCTGTTTACAGAGACCACACCAATGAGAACATCACTGTGCCCTACAAATGACAGGGGACAAGAATGGGATCAGCCACTCCAGCTGCTCCAGGGTCCTGCACAAACCCCCAGGTGTTAATGAAATCCCTGGGACACCTCCCACCATCCCAGGCTGCTCCAAGCCCCAGTGTCCAACCTGGCCCTGGGCACTGCCAGGGATCCAGGGGCCTCCCCACCCTCCCAGCCAGGAATTCCCTCCCCATCTCCCACCCAACCCTGCCCTAAGGATGTGCTCAACTCTCACACTCACCATTGATGTATTTGGTTGCAGAAGTCATACAAATATCAGCCCCCAGGGACAAAGGACGCTGAAACAAAAGGAAAATAACATCAGAAATCAAGTTTGGGTTCGTTCCCAGCCATCCAAAGGGCTGTGAGCTTACACAGGAAAAAGAGTGGAGGCACAAACACAAAACCCTGAGGATGACAACAGAACAAGTGCTAAAAGCACCAGCACACGGAGGCACTCTGGATTCAGGGTAAGCACAAGAAGATGGGATTTAAAAACACTGCTCCAACTCCCACAGGCTCCAGGGAGAGGAGATTGAGCACATCCAACACACAGTGCACAGCTGGGGCAGGGACAAACCATGGCATCTACCCTCAAAAGTGCATTTCCACGGGAAATGAAGGACTCAAAGTGCCAAGCAAAAGAATTGCTTTGTTTGCCAGGTGTTGGAGATTCTGCCCTGGAGGAGCTGAGAACAGGAGGAAAGGAGGTTCCTTTGGCAGCTTTCTCTCCCCTCACCTCCCAGCTCTGCCCAGGAGCCTCCTCAAGTGAGCCAAACCAGGAGGTGGATGGGCAAGAGGTGGTGAGCAGTGCCAGATTTTTAATCAACCACTAATTAGGATGCCTTGCATGTGGTATCAACATTCTAAAGAGTGAGGGGCACCACTGTTAAAAATGGAAGAAAGCAGGCAGATTCTAGCCCATAGAGAGATCAACAGCACTTGGAAGTTCATTATTCTGAAGTATTTCCAAAACTTGAATCTCTTCACTTCATGTCTTCCAGTTATCAATACAGCAAAGTTCTGGCAGTTGTTATAAATGAAGTTTTAAATTTCTAAGCCAAATATTCACCAGAATATTGAAGAAAAAGGGTAAAAACCCCTTAAATTGGATGTCTCAAAGAAAGACTGGACAAGAATTGCTTGTATTGTTTTTCTTCCACTACCTACTGGTTTTTTACCTTTGTGGCTCAGAACAGCTCAGGAACAGCATCTACAGAAGAACTGCTATAAAAAAGGCCAAAGTTAGGAAACACTTCAACTGTTCTGATTTCCATCAGGAAGAACAGAGTTCCATGATTTCTGAGGGACAGACACACCCTTCACTGGTGTGCCAGCAGCAGCACCTGGGCTGGAACCAGAGCTGGTGATTTTACAACACAGAGACCAAAACTGCAATTCTTTGGTGGTGCTCCCCTGTCCAAGAGGGGTCTCCAGCTCCACTGGGACAGGTGACAGTCCCATCCTTTCTCCACACACCTGGAAATATGGAGACATCAGGCTGTTGTCCACTGCCACCAGCACGTCCTTTTGCCTGTGCGCCACGTCCGCGCAGGCTTGGATGTCGATCACCTTCAGCGTGGGGTTCGTGGGGCTCTCCAGCCAAACCAGCTGCACAAACCCAAAAAACCTCCAGGTCAGAGAGTTCCCAGCGCTGGGCTGAGCCCCAGGGCTCGGGGTGTGCAGTGGGGCAGCTCCCCGTGGGGTTGGTGCAGTGGGCACGGGCAGCGGCCCCGCCACAGCGACGGGCGGCTTCAGCCGCTTCCTCCAAGCTCAGGGAGGTTTCCCTTCACTGGGCTTGTGCCACCCCAGAGCATCCCAGCTGGAGAAGGGCCCACACAGCCAGGACAGAGCCTTTCCCCAAAGCCTTTCAGCTGAGCTCCCTTCCCCTGGGGCAGGGATCACCCACCCAGGGCCATGAGCAGCTCCGGCCGGAGCCCGGCGTTCCCTCTGCTCCTTCTCACCTTTCCCCTTTTCCCTCCTCTCTCTCTCCAGGGGCTTGGGCCCTTCTCAGGATGTTCTCCACGAGGCAGCACACTGGGATGTGCTGGATCCAGCTGTGCCCCAAGCTTCCCCCACCTCAGCTTGACACACTCCCAAACTCAACAGTAGCAAGGACAAAACAATTGAACATCCCTCAAAAATCCATTTCCCTCTCCTACCTTGGTCTTTGGTGTAATTGCAGCTTCCAGCTTTTTTAGGTCTGTGCAGTCAACATAAACCACGTCCAAACAATAATTCTTTTTTAATTTCTCAAATAAATCTCTTGTGCCTAAAACAAAACCCCCAAAAATCACAAAATTAAACAACCTCCTTAACTTTCATCCCCTGCTCTCCAGCCTCTTGCATGGTGCAGGCACAGACAGGAGGGCACAGCTTTATGCTGCACACCACAAATGGCACATTTCTATTTTCTTTTTTTACACAGAGTTTCAAGATTGTTGCAGTTTTAATGATCATGAAACAGTAATAATGTGAATATGGGATCAGAGTGATGGATGAAGTACTTGAGATCAATGTGGGGTTATGATCAGGAAATGAATCTGGGAAGAAGAATCAAGGGGAAGACTCCAGCTACTGTTTCCCATCATTCCATTAAAAATGATTCCTTCCTGTCTTCCCCTTTCCCTGGAAGATCAGAGAATCCAGCAGCACCAGTTGATCAATGGATGTGCAGCACTCACTGCCAGGAAACACTGCCTGGATTTAAATTATTGATCCCCAGGGACTCAGTTTTCCACCTGAGCACGGATGGAACATGGAGGTGGATTCTGTGAGCTGAAGGCAACATCTGAGTGATGTTTGGGTGGTTCTTTTGAGGAAACCCTTTCTTTGTCACAAACCAAAGCAGAGGAGAAGCAATGAAATTCGCCCTGCAGAGACCAGCCCAGGCTGAGGCTTTACTGGAATGGGCTCTGCCTGACAGAGCCCCCCTGAGCCCCCTGAATGAGGAACTGAGCCCCTGCCCTGCCTTAATGACTCTGATTAACTGAGTGCTGGGGGCAGGGCTGGGAGGGAGAGCAGCAGAGATTCCTGCTGTCCCCAGGGCCCAGCTGCACCCTGGGGAAGGTCACCTGGCAGGGCAGAACTGAGATAGGAACAGCAAATGTGTTTGTGTTGGATGTGCCCAAGCCCAGGAGCTCGCTGGCCAACAGTCACCATCCCCAGGGAGGGCAAAGGGGACTCCTTTCATTTCCCAGCCACTGCTGGGAACAGCCTCCAGTGGCTCTGGAACCCGCCCTGGACAAGAGCCAGGCTGGCTCTGTGTGAGGGCCCTGAGCAGGGACAGCTGAGCAGGGGCACAGGTCACCCAGCAGGACACCAGTGTCACCCCAGGGACACCCCAGGGACAGCTCAGGGACAGCCAGGCTGAGCAGGGGCACAGGTCACCCAGCAGGACACCCGTGTCACCCCAGGGACAGCTCTGCTGAGCAGTGGCACAGGTCACCCAGCAGGACACCCATGTCACCCCAGGGACACCCCAGGGACAGCCAGGCTGAGCAGTGGCACAGGTCACCCAGCAGGACACCAGTGTCACCCCAGGGACAGCCCAGGGACACCCCAGGGACAGCCCAGGGACAGCCCAGGGACAGCCAGGCTGAGCAGTGGCACAGGTCACCCAGCAGGACACCCGTGTCACCCCAGGGACACCCCAGGGACAGCTCTGCTGAGCAGTGGCACAGGTCACCCAGCAGGACACCAGTGTCACCCCAGGGACACCCCAGGGACAGCTGAGCAGTGGCACAGGTCACCCAGCAGGACACCAGTGTCACCCCAGGGACACCCCAGGGACAGCTGAGCAGTGGCACAGGTCACCCAGCAGGACACCCGTGTCACCCCAGGGACAGCCCAGGGACAGCCAGGCTGAGCAGTGGCACAGGTCACCCAGCAGGACACCCGTGTCACCCCAGGGACACCCCAGGGACAGCCAGGCTGAGCAGGGGCACAGGTCACCCAGCAGGACACCAGTGTCACCCCAGGGACAGCCCAGGGACAGCCAGGCTGAGCAGGGGCACAGGTCACCCAGCAGGACACCCGTGTCACCCCAGGGACACCCCAGGGACAGCCAGGCTGAGCAGGGGCACAGGTCACCCAGCAGGACACCCGTGTCACCCCAGGGACAGCCAGGCTGGCCTGGGAACTGCTCTGAGCTCACCCTGCTGAAGGATCTGGCACAGCTGGGGACACTCTGCCTCTGGGGAGTGTTTGGGAGAGGGGATTGATAAAAACAGCCTCAAAGAACACTGAGGTCCTGTGGGGGAAATTCCGAGTTCCTGAGAGCTACAGACAGGTTTGATCCCCTGCACAATGCAGACTGAAACCACAGGGTGCTGTACCCACCTGAATAGACATCATCTGTGCAGATAATTTGGTCCCCTGCCTTCAGCAGATGACAGACATTCATAATTGCTCCCATGCCAGAGGAATAAGCCAAGCCTGGAAGAAGAGAGAGGACTCAGTGTTTGATGTGACACAACAAGTCACATTTACCTTGGCCTTCCTCACTTTGCCTCTGAAGAGAACCTGATGTGTCACTGTCTCACTGGGAACGTGGAGCCAGTGAAAGCAGGAGCTTGATGTGCACAGCACAGCCCCAGCACAGACACTGGGACAGACTGGGAAAGGACTGGGAACAGGGGCTGCCTGCTCCCACTGCCTCCAGTGCTGCTGCACAAAGACAGATCCAGCTCAGCCCAGGATCCATCAGCCACAGTGAGGAAGCAGGAGAGAAACCCAGGGATGGAGCTGGACCTTCCTGGACAGGAAATGTTGGGCTCTTCCCCACCCTGGAGCTGCTCCTGCCCACAGCCAACAGCCAGAGCCGTGGTCACAGAATCCTGGGATGGACCCCAAAGGCCACCCAGTGCCACCCCTGCCGTGGGCAGGGACACCTCCCACTGTCCCAGGCTGCTCCAAGCCCTGTCCAACCCATGAGGTGCTCACAGAATTTGGCTCCATCAGCAGCAGCCAAGCTTGACCAATCCATGTGGTGCCCTTGGCTTTGGGCTCCATCGAGGGTGCCCACGACCTCCTCCAGGATGTGCCTGCTGGGGTTCCCAAAGCGGGTGTACACATAACCCTGGGGTGGGAATAAGAAACAAACATCAGAGAGAGCACTGGGAAAGTCTGGGATAACAGCAGGTTCCTCAAAGAGCCCTGGCTGAGGGCATCCAGCTCCTCCCAGCGCAGCAGGAGGGTGTCCTGGCACAACACCCAGCTGGCCCCCACCAGAGCAAGGGGCCTGGGGAGCACTGGGGCAAGGAGCCACGTTCTCCTGCTTCTCCCCAGACACCATCTGTGGGCACTGTGGGGGAAAGGCCCTGGGCTGCACAGGCCAGCCATCCTCAGGGTGCCAGGCTGGCTCAGGCTGGAGGGGACCATGAGGGTGCCCTGGTCCCACTCCTGCTCAGCAGGGACAGCACAGGGCACAGGGATCGTGTCCAGACAGCTCTGGACATCCCCAGTGAGGGAGACTCCACACTCTGTTTGGAGGGAATTATTGGGGAAAGTGTGTGTCCATCTCCATCACACCCGGTTTAAGAGGTGCCGCAGGGCACTGCACAACTGCTCCCCATCGGTTCTGGAAAGCCCAAACTTCCCTCTGGCAACGGCTCAGTCCCACAGCTTCAATGCACATTCTGGGAAAAACGTAACGAGGAAAAACAAACTCACGCACGTGTCCCGTTCTCCCGGGGGGCAGAAGGACAGGGAGAGCAGCCCAGATTCCCGGCTCCGGGCAGCCGCTGGAGCAGCGGGAACATCGGCGGCGGCAGCTCCGTGCCCTTCCCCGGCCCTGCCGCCTCCCGTTCCCCTGCCGGGCCACGCCGGGGCCGGAGCGGGGCTCGGTGTCCCCCCGGGTCACTCGGCGTCCCCCCGGTGGCCGCACTCACCGGCTTTTTCCTATGTTCCTCCTGCTTGTGCTTCCAGAGATCCTCCTGCTTGTTCTCCACGGGTTCCTTCTGCTTGTTCTTCTCCAGATCCTCCTGCTTGAAGCTGACGGTGAGCGTGATGGGTGGCACCACGGCCCTGGAATTCCACTGCTCGGGCTCCTGGGCATAGTGGATGGCGTTGGTGGCGAAGTGAGGGAAGGGCGGCAGGTACTCGCAGGAGCACGAACACAGCCACGAGCGGCAGCACTTGTGGGCCATGGTGGCGGCTCTGTGGGCAGCCCTCAGGCCGCCGGCATTTACAGACCCCGCGGGCTCGGCGGGGGCGGGGCCTTCGCGCCTCCTCATTGGCTGCGGCGCCGGCGCGTGGGGCCTCCGCGCCCATCCATTGGCTGTCGGAGGGGGCGGGACCCGCGCGCCCTCCCATTGGCTGCCGGCGGGGCGGGGCGGGGCCCGCCCGCTGAGGGGCGCCCGCGCGCTGTCCGCTGTGGGGCAGTGGCCGGGGCCCTTTCCCTGGGAATAACCGGGAATAACCGGGAATAACCGGGAATAACCGGGAATAACCGGGAATAATCCCGCAGCACGCCGCTGATCCACTACTGAAAGGGCAAGGAGCCAACGTGTTCTGAGGTCCTGGTGTCACTTTATCTCCCCTACGCCCGAGTGATTCCCACTCGGTAACCGGCAGGGTGGCGTGCTGGGCTGCTGGAACAGAGCTGAGGGGGAGAGCACAGCCCCTGTCCACAGCCATTGAATCCGGGAATGGGCTCTTCCTGCCATTCATCGCTGCCATTCATCACTGCCATTACAGCTCCTGTAAACACGCCACAGCCACCAATTAGTGGCACACCGCCGTACGGAAACGCGGCTTGTTCACAGAGGTGATGCCACCAGCGCTGCCTTCAGTGCCCGTGAGTCAGAGGCTGGGCCTCAGAGCCCCAGGAGATCCCGCAGCCCGGCAGCGCTAATGCACCGGCCCATAAATCATCCCCGAGGGCAAACACACAGCCAGGCATGAGCGTCAGCCTGTTAGAGCTCTTCAGAGCCTAATTGATGCGGCTCCCAAACGAGGCGACAACAATCAGGGAGAAAATCCTCCAAACGCACAAACAACAACAACAACAACAACAAGAAGCTCTCAGGAGGAACAGCAACTCTTTTTCCTTCCCAAAGCAGGAGTCAAAAAGTGAATAAAATCCGGGTGGTGTCTTGGCCTGGCAGTTCAGCAGGTAGAAACTCATCAACCTAGGGCAATCCTCCCCCTAGGACTGAAGGCAACAATGATTATCCAAATCTAGGAATTCCACCTAATAACGAGAATTTGGCAGAGAGAACGTTCGCTGCAATAGGTGAAACACAACCTCCAACTGCTGAGTTCACTCCTGGAGCCCTGGTTCTGTGCCTGAGGTGTTTTGGTTTTCTGAAATTCTTTTCTCAGGGAGTTTTCTGTAAACAAGAGAAGCGTTTTTGTAAACTGTACCTACATTTTCATTCTTTTTCCCTAGGAGAGACTTCTTCTTGATGTCCCTCTGCTCTGACCAATGTGAGCGAAGAGGTTTGTCCTTGTGTCACCACTCAAATTGCTCTGTGTAGAATAGTATAAAAGGGAGACACATCCCAAAAAATAAAGGAGTCATTTTCAGCCTTCTGAAGCCGGAGTCTGTGTCGCTGTGGTGTACAACAGTGTCAGACTCCCTCAGTTTCCAGCAGACCTCCTTGGAGGAACGGGGCAGGTGTTCCAAGAAGCTGCTCTGTGGGCATTACACTGAAACCACTGCTGGGGAATGCTCTGGGTGCCAGCAGCTCTCAGCTGTGGATACACCCCAGTGCAGCAGCAGTTCTCAGGGAGGGCTGTGAGGGTGCACTGCCCACTGAAATCCTGAGGAAATTCCGGGATAAGTGGCAAACTGTTGCTGCATGCATTGTGTGGGAATAACTGGGATTTTTTGGTGAAAGCAACACTGTCAAGGCCCAAAACATTTGCCTCAACACCGAGCAGAACACTGATCATTTTGAAATCCATCTGATGAAATTCCTGACACTGTGCTTATATATGCTGGAAAGGACCACGTTTGTATGAGGACTCTTTGTGATCCCACGCTCCCAGACTACACCACTACAGGAGAATCACTCAAAAAGCTGTGTTTGTATTGAATAGGAGATACAACGTCAACAATTCCACTCCTGTCACAGCCCCTGAATTACTGCAATCTACATACACATCCTGTCAAGATTTACTGGTTGCTCCTGTTGGAATAAACTTGGCACCGGTGAAAAAAATTCCTGCAGCCTGACCAATGTCAACTACTGGAATGTGTCTGAAGCAATGGAAACAGAGTTCTAGTCATTGTTCATCAGGAAGCAGGAGAAACACAACCTGTCTTGCAAAGGAGAGGAGATGGAGAACATGAATTTGTTCAGGTGGTCACTAACCACGAGAGGAAATTTCACATCTGACACTGCATCCTCTTTAAATTGTGCTGATTTTTGTCTTATTCTGCTCCTTGTTAAATGTTGCCCTGATTGTAGGAGTGCGGATACCAGCAAACCTCCTTGCACATGAAACATTGTTCCATCACATATAACATATAACACTGCACATATAACATTGTTCCATCACATTCAAAGAAGCCACAGAAACGTAGCCTGACCAAAAATATCCCTCACTTTATAACTGGAACATAATCAAATCTCCATCTGTAGGCACAGGGGCCAGAGGTGAGCACACAGCCGCTCAGTGGAGCAGGAGAAGTTTGCTTTAGTCACTGGGTGGATTGTGGGGCTGCATCCCCCTTTTCCAGGCAGCACCCTGATCTCAGAAATGCTCCTTGGGCCTCGCTGAGCAGCCGCTGGGCTCAGCTCCTCTGGAGCTGCTCCCAAACCCTGTCTGCTCCCTGCCTCTGTGGCCCAGCTGGCAGAAACGCTGCTCTCCCGGGGCTTTCAGCTCGGGCATCTCACTAAGTTCAGCCTCTGAGCGAGGTCAAGTCGTGAGTTAGAAGCTGAGTGAAATGCTGCCAAGTGTTGTTCTCTGCACAGTTACTCAGTTGATTTCCGAAGTTGGGTTGAGAGCTGTTGAGTGTCGCCCCTCTGTTCCATTGTTAGGGTTAAGCTGTAAATTAAGTGAGGTATAAGTCAAGTGTTGTTCCTTTGTTAAATTGTTGGGTTTAAGGTGTAACTTAAGCACTATTAAGTCTGAGTGCTATGAAGCTTCCGGGCCTTCCTTGTTATCTTTGCCCTCACTGCCCCTTTGCCACAGACAAACACAGCGCCATTAACTCTATCCAGGCTCTTCCTGCTATTCCAGATTTGTGGCCAGCCCTGCAGGAGCACCAGCCTGGCCATCATCCCATCACAGCTCCTGTAAAACACGTCACCGCACCAATTAGTGGGGCACTGCTGCCAAAGCCACCAATTAGGGGGACACTGCTGTACCCAAACCAGGCCTGTTCACAGAGCGAGGTGAAGCCACCAGAGATGTGCCCTCTGCATCTGAGCTCAGTCGAGATTTTGAGCTGAGCTGAGGGGTGAGAAGAGAAAGAAAGAAAGAAAGAAAGACCTGAGAGCAGTACCAGGAGCCAGCCCTTGTGCCCAAACCCTGCAGCAGCAGCAGCACAAACCCTGAGCTGTGCTGGGAGAACTGGGATCCCATTCCCGGGGTGCCCAGGGCTGCTCCCACACAGCTCCTGGCTCCAGGGAGAGCCCAGGCTGTGCCCAGCACACCCTGCACAGCCAGGGACACTCCCAGGAGCCCAGGCTGCAATTCCCAAAGGCAGAGCAAGAGTGGGTTGGTTCTCCATGTCCTCGTCCACAGCCACGTCCAGTTCCAAGTGCCTTTTCGTGAAAAACGGAATAATGCTTCAAATTTTTTAAAAAGTTTAATCGGGAATAAAATAAGTGACAAAAGTCCAGCACTGGGGTACTCCTGGCAAACAGCCAAAAAACACAACCACTAGGCCCTAAGAGTGTTATCTTTCTAACAGAGCCACTCTTCTCCAAGTTTTTCTGACCTTAACATCCACCCTTCTGGTCGGTGTTCTCCTTTTGTGTTGGTCCGATTTCATTGGAGAAGTTCAGCTGGGCTCAGGCTACTGCCCTTCCATGGCCACTCTTCAGACATTAGCACTCCCCACAAACCCAGGAACCGGTGACATTCAATTCTTTACTGATTCCTTCCCCCCGGTGTACAAACAAGTTTTTTTCCTAACTTTGGGATTTCTATCTCATTTTCCAGTTGTTGTTTGAGGTTTGCCTACAAACCTCCATGTGTGGTTGCCTCTGGGGTGGATTTCTGTATCTGTTTTCTTTGTTCCTCTTTCCCTTCTTGGGTTCGATCCATGGAGACACAAACCCCTTTGTCACCCTGTGGACTCCCCTGTTTTGATCCTAGAGTATTTGTAACCCCATACATTCGGGGGTTACGTACACCTTGTGTAGGCAGGTGTCTGCCTTGGATGAGTTGTAACAGTGGTGGCTGAGAAACATGTGAAAGCTGAAATCAGAACCTCGATTTTTTCCATGCTAAGATAGTCTGTTGTGGGTTACCAGAATTCCCAAGGGGGAAAAGACTAATAAGGGGTAACAGGAGCCCAGTATAACGTGTCCCCTCGCCTTCCATGCCTGACGGGATTGCAGCCCACAGAGTGCGTGTATCACCTTGGAGGGCGAGTGGAGTGGTTAACCTGGGCTTGCCTCCTGGTCTTGTCACTACAGGATTACCCATGTCCCATGCTCTTCCCGTGTGGTGGTTCTTTACTGTCCCTTAGTCAGCCAGCACTTACTCATTCCTCTTGCAGAACAGGGTCTCACCACCTCCCGAAGTGTGGAGTTGTTGTCTACACTCAAAATATGGTCCCTGGTTCTGATTTCCTACAGTCTCCCACTCGGCTTCCAATAGCCCAAGAGTATTTGGGGAGTATACACTCAATTCCATAACCAGACTCTAGAATTGGTGCTTGTCTTTGTTCTGTGTTTATGTTTTCCCTCTACTCTTGACAGACTTTGCAACACACCATCTGGGGAAGCACCAACGCCAGAGCTGGCCCCAGTTTTCACACAGAGCTTTGGGGCTCTCTGAGCAGCCCCTCTGGAGCTGATCACAACCTGTCTGCTCCCTGGCCCTGCTGCTGCCCAACGAGCTCCTGCTTTCTTTAGGAGCAGCCCTGGGAAATGATCTTCCTTTCCAGACAGCACAACATCCCTGTTCTCACCCTTTAGATCCAAGTGTGAATGGCCAGGATGAAACATTGCTGTGACCAAAGCCCCTCACTTGGGGCCCCACAAATAGCCTCCAAAAGGAGCCCCTGGAGCTCTCCTGGGCCAGTGCCCTCCCTCTGAGTGGGGCCTCTGCCAGCCAGGAACTCTCCTGTTTGCTGCCCTCGGGGGAGCCCCAAAACTTGGTGAGTCCTGGGCTGAGCGCCTCACTGCTGGAAGGCTGAGCCGCTGGGGAGACGCCAAAGCATCCCAAGTGAGCATTTCCCTGCCTTCCAGGGGAATTCCTCACGGGAACCTCACAGGGACTGGCTGTGCCCACACAGAGCCTGTGCTGTGGCCCAGCTGGCAGAAACGCTGCTCTCCCGGGGCTTTCAGCCGCTCGGGCATCTCACTAAGTTCAGCCTCTGAGCGAGGTCAAGTCGTGAGTTAGAAGCTGAGTGAAATGCTGCCAAGTGTTGTTCTCTGCACAGTTACTCAGTTGATTTCCGAAGTTGGGTTGAGAGCTGTTGAGTGTCACTCCTCTGTTCCATTATTAAGGTGTTAAGTGAGGTGTTGTTCCTTTGTTAAATTGTTGGGTTTAAGGTGTAACTTAAGCACTATTAAGTCTGAGTGCTATGAAGCTTCCGGGCCTTCCTTGTTATCTTTGCCCTCACTGCCCCTTTGCCACAGACAAACACAGCGCCATTAACTCTATCCAGGCTCTTCCTGCTATTCCAGATTTGTGGCCAGCCCTGCAGGAGCACCAGCCTGGCCATCATCCCATCACAGCTCCTGTAAAACACGTCACCGCACCAATTAGTGGGGCACTGCTGCCAAAGCCACCAATTAGGGGGACACTGCTGTACCCAAACCAGGCCTGTTCACAGAGCGAGGTGAAGCCACCAGAGATGTGCCCTCTGCATCTGAGCTCAGTCGAGATTTTGAGCTGAGCTGAGGGGTGAGAAGAGAAAGAAAGAAAGACCTGAGAGCAGTACCAGGAGCCAGCCCTTGTGCCCAAACCCTGCAGCAGCAGCAGCAGCACAAACCCTGAGCTGTGCTGGGAGAACTGGGATCCCATTCCCGGGGTGCCCAGGGCTGCTCCCACACAGCTCCTGGCTCCAGGGAGAGCCCAGGCTGTGCCCAGCACACCCTGCCATAAATCCCCCAAAAATGCTTTATTTCACCCTAACGCAGCCATCCACTGCTCAGACACTTCAGCCACACCACTTGCACTTCTTTCATAGCCAATAGTCACCCAAATACTCTGCTCCAAGGAGGGCCAAGCCCTTTCTGCAGGGAGAAAACACAGCAGCATCACAGGGGGAGTGGAGCAATGGGTAGCTACAGCTAGAAAAAAAAATAGAAATAAAAAGCCAAAGCAGCAAAACACACAAACCTGGGCTGAGAGCAGCTTCCCAGTAAATAACCAGCATATGGGAGGGAAGGTTCTGCTGCTTTGTAAAAAGTGTTTGTGGGTGCCAGGCAGAGCTGGCCCTGGTAACTCCTCTCAGGTGTGGGAGCTGCAGGAACAAGTCAGGATTCCATAATTACTGGTTAGAATAAGAACAATGTATATTCTCTTATTAGATTAAAAACTTGACTTCATTTAGATTGAAATCCTTTCCATCACTGATCTTTTACAGCATCTCCCCTCCCATTTTCCTTTCTAACCACGCTGAGTTGTTGCCAGGACAGAAAGTGGGATTGATTATTTTTTCCCCTGACCCAGGCTGTGAACCTGGGCAAGAGTTTGGATCAATTGATTGATTATCCCGGGGAAATCTCCCTGGGTAAGGCCTGCAGAAAGTGATGACTCTGACAGTTCCACTCTGGAGCAGTTCCCAGACTCCTCTTAGATCACCCAAAAATGTGACTCTGGGTGTGTTTGCATCCAACCTGCTCCTCCCAAAGGCTGTAACCTGGTGCCCAACTCCTTCTGCTGGAACAAGTGAGGAGATGGCAGGGACAGGAGAGCTGCAGGGCTCTGGGGGATCTTACCAGGGAGGTTTGGCTGGGACATTGGGGAAATTTCCTCCTGGGAACAGGAGTACAGGAGTCCCGTACATGGCTTTTACCCCCAGAGGATATAAAAGCCATGTGGATGTGGCACTTGGGGACTTGGGGCAGTGCTGGGAATTGTTGGGCTCCATGGGCTCAGAGGGTTTTTCCAACCCAAACAATTCCTTCTCCTCGTTCTGCTTTAAGCAGCAAGATCCTGGTGCAGCCTCGAGTGTTTCCATGACCTTCCCAGAGGACAAGAACTGGAATTCTCTCTGCTGTTACTGTCGAATTTCAACTTTCCTCCTGCTCTTTCCCTGCTTTAAGGGAGGAAGCTGTGGATTTTTATCCCTGTACAGCCATGAAGAGATGCAACCAACTGGAAGCACAGGCAGCCTTAAAAGTGATTGAGAGCAACTCCAGATCCCAAATAATCCTCGTAGAGCCAGTTTACCTGGCTGTACAATGAGTTTTCCTTGTGCTCCAGGCGTTTTTTCCTTTGTTCCCGATGTACAAACACCAGCCCAGGTGTCCACCCACACCGGGGCACAAAGTCCCTTCATGCTCATCCCTTTAAATTTTGATTTTTTTGGGGCAGCAGCTTCTCCACTCGCAGGCAAAGCAGATTGCCTGGTATAGAGTGAAGTGACACAAGCCAAATAACAAATCAAAAATGTGCAGCAGCTGAAAGATGAGAGTCCTGAACTCCCAGCTCTCCTTGTGGCTCGGAGGGAAGGAGCAAAGAGCTCAGCTGTGCATTTCAATCCCTTCCCCCAAAAATATTGTGCGTCGTCTTTTCAGAGTGCTGAAGAGCAAGGGCTGGATTTTAGGGGGGGTTTATGCGTGGAACAGACTTTAGAAGAGCAGCATTTTGTAGACAAAGAGCGCGGTCCGGGTTGGATGTGCCTGGGGGGAAATGCACATCGGAGCCAAACCGCGGCAATCACCAGCGTTTCATTACAATAAAGAGTGGGGGTGGTTTTTGTATTAGAAAAACAATTCTGTGGAATTTACCAGCTCCCAGCATTTCAGCTGATTTGGTGCTTTTTCGAGCTGTGCTTGGACAGTGACAGAGTTTCAGGAGGGTTGGTGTGGGAAGGGCAGCTGAGGACACCTCCAAGGCTGAGGAATTCTGCGTTCCTGTCCCCTCTCCACCTGAGCGCGGGGTCATTCCCTTGTCCTGGGGTGGGGATGGATCAGCTCCTTGCCCCACTGGCACCTCACTCCTTTTCCCACTGAATTTTCCTGTGAAGGGTATTCCCAGCCTCTCCTGCTGCCCTGATGGGATGAGGAGAGGCCCCTGAGCTGCCCCTCCATCCCCACCCTCTGCTCCGTATTTATCCACCTGCCCCGGGCTGCTGGGGAATAGAAACAGCCCCGAGGAGAAAAAAGGGAATTTTCTGTCCCAGCTGTCTCCTGGCAGAGCCCTCCAAGATCCCCACACTGCAAATCCACTGTGATGCCAGGCAGGAAAATATTCTTGAATTCGCTCGCTGGGCTTGGTTCTGTTCCTCTCATACAAATTTCTGAGTAGCTCTTCTAGAGTGTTGTATAAAACCACACAAATGTGCAGCTGGTTTGTAAAAGCATAAAGAGAAACCTTGAAGTCATGAATAATGCAACAATTTTTATGGCTGTAAATCCCTTAACCTTGTAGGCATTGAATTGATCTGCCTTTTCTTACTTGAAGGATGTAAATATGCATCAGAGTGTAAATTTTGAGCTGAATAAATACGTCGAGGAGGAATGTTTGGGACATTTAGTGTAGAAATAACAATCAATTCACAGCCTGCCGTTTATTATTATTATTGAATAGAAGAGAAAAACAATCCTCTCAAGGGGACGAGAGGATTGTGTGCAACAAAATGTGGAGCTGTTGTAGGTGTGACACAAACACTGACTTACTGGAGGGTGATGTGCACAAAGAACATTTTGCAGGAGAAAGTTCACGAGGTGTTCAGTCTATTCCAACAATTAAAAATCCTGTGTGATCTTTTGGGCACTCAGAAATCCCGAGCTTGGTTTCCTTGGGCTCGTTTCAAAGCCTTGCAGGAAGGTTTAATCTATAATTAACAACCCCTGCTTGCGGCCGTCCTGCTGGATGGAGGTTTGATGAACACTTGGCTTATTTTTCGTGTGAGATTCAAAGGTGCTGAGCGCAAAAAAAAAAATGTCAGAAAATATGGATTTGAGCTGCTCTACCTGAGGTTAATATTGATCTGGGCTAAGTGTCTCAGTCCCTGGCTGGAGGGAGAGACGTGAGCAGTCCTGGCTTCAAAGACCCCGAATTAATCCAGGTCCTTGAGCCAGTCCTAAACCTGAGCCCTTTGGCTTTGCCTTTGGTTTATTATTGATGCCCCTGTCCCAGGGTTTTTATGCACTGTGTCATGATGTGTTAATTAACTTGTGCTTGCCCCCCCTCCTGTCATTTGGCTTAAGATTTAATTAAATGGTGGCTCTTAAGTGTGGTGTAGTGAAGGGATTCAGCTGAGGTTGCTTTTTGCTGGCTTGGAGGGATGTTAAAGCTGAATATTCCCTGTATTGGGAGCATTTCCTTCTGTGGTGTGGGATCCTAAACCCTCGGATCTGCCTGCATCAAACAGGAGGAAATTCCCCGGATATTTATCACCATTTATGAATCATTTTAGTTACAATTTTTAGATTTTAAAAGCTGCTGTTTGGATATTTTGTGGACTTCTCAGTGCCTGTGCTGAGGTTTTTTGCCTTAGGAAGTTCAAGATGGAAAGAAAAGCTGGAAATGCCTCAATTATCCCCCCAGGAAGTCTGAGGCATCTTTTGACTTTCCAAGGAAAAAGAAATAGAGAGAAACCAGCCAAATCCATGGGGATTAATCAGATATTTTCCCGGGAACTGAGATAAGTAGGATGGGACTCTGGGATTGTGTGACATCCACTCTCGAGGTAATTTTTAGAAGGGAATGTGCAAATTGTGGTGACAACAAATAAAAGATTGCTCTGATTGTTTAAAAGCCAGACTTGGGCTGCAGAGAGTTGTGGTCTCTGGCCCTTCTTTAGAGAATTTGCCTTTAAGGTGCCTGTTTGACATAGTTTTATAGGATTCAACAGGATTACTCCTGTACTTTCAGAAAAAAACCTGCTTTTCTTTTAGAAAAAAAGCAGCTCCTTCAGATGGAGAAGTTTTCTCCCTGTCCCCCAAAGCAGTCAACGAAAAATAAACCCCCAAACGACCCCCAAGCGCAGCTCGGAGCAGTTTAGTGGGAGCAATGGGCTGCAGAACGAGCCTTTTGTGCCTTTGTTTTCCCAGGAGCTGCAGCTGTGCCCAGCTCCCTCACAAAGGAGTTCATCAGCTCCATTATTCCCCAAAAGTGGAGCAGCTGCTGCTCCTCTCCAGCCTCATTTCCCTCGCCCTCCTCTCCATTGGTTCACTCCAAACATTTTGGTGGCTCAGTCGTTGGGTTGTGGTAAGCGCACGGGCAGAATCCCCAGAAAAGCTCCGGAGGGCTGCAATTGGGAGCCCCTGGCTCAAAGGATGGGATCACGCTGGGGTCTGGAGCTGTGGGCTCTCAATTCCTGCTCTCAGGAAAAGGGAACGCTCCCAGGAGCTGGGTCGTGCTGCTGTTTGGGAGGGAATGGGAATGTTGTCCCTCTTCCCAGCCTTTTATCTCCGTGGCTTTGGGCTTTCCCTCGTCCCGTGCGGCTCTCTGGGATGCAGATGTTCCTGCAGGGGCAGGTGGCAGCTGGCAGGAATGTTAAACACCAGGAATGCTGGCAGGGAAGAGCTGCCTCGCTCACTAGGAAATGCAGCTAAATATATATATTTTTTTTCCAGGATTTTCCTAGATTTCCTCCAGTGCCTAAAGGAGTCCAGCTGGGGTGAGCAGACTTTGCACAGATTTACACAACTTTTTTTGCTGGCTTAGAGAGATATTAAAGCTGGATATTTCCTGTACTGGGAGCACTTCCTTCTGTGATGTGGGATCCTGCCCCTAGGATCTACCTGGACCAAACAGGAGGAAATTCCTCGGGTATTTATTTATATTTATGATTCGGTTTAATTGCAATTTTGAGATTTAACAAGCTGTTATCTGGATATTTTCTGGACTTCTCAGTGCCTGTTGCTGTCCTTGCCTGTGCTGAGGTTTTTTGGCCTTAGAAAGTTCAGGATGGAATAAACTTCTGCTCTTTCCACTGCTGTTCCATGGCTGAGGCTGCATTGTTGGGGGATAATAAAATGGAAACTCAGAAAATTGGAGAAGGGGTGGGACAGGAGCAAACTGGGGATTTGTCCTCGCTGCCCACGGGCGGGTTGGGGAATCTGCAGCAGGATGTGACTGAGGGAAGGATGCGGCGCTCCTTCCCTGCCTTCTGCCTGTCCTGCCCACACGGTGGTGGTGTTGTTTTCCCGATTCTCCCAAGTTCTTTCCTCCCCGGAGCCGCCGGGGGAGTGGGAAGGGCTCTGAGGGCTGCGGGCTGATGGAGAGGAGATTCCGTGTCAGGGCATCAGCACCGCAGCATCACTTCTGTGTGGAGCAGCAGCGCTGCTTCTCCACCTTCCCAGGCTCTGGGATCTAAAATTCCCCTGAATTCGGTGCTTTCGTGCTGCTTTATCTCCATGGGGGAACACAGGGTGAGGCAGGAGAACTGAGGAACTCTGAGCCCTTGGGTATCATTTTATAATTAAAGGTGTTGTTTGTGAAAAGGGGCTTTAGGGTCTGCTGTAAGGGATGGATCATCGCAGATTCCCCCGCTGGCAGAGGTTTAAATCCCGACAATATCTTGCCTGGGAGAGGGCTGGTGCAGTGGAGCAGGCAGAGGCTGGAGTGGCTGTGTGTGACCCCTGACAAACAGCCTGCAGGCTCTGGAGGGCTGTGAAATCCTTCCTGGAAGTCTGGGAAGTAG
The DNA here is from genome assembly GCA_014839755.1 of Sylvia borin. Classification (NCBI taxonomy): domain Eukaryota; kingdom Metazoa; phylum Chordata; class Aves; order Passeriformes; family Sylviidae; genus Sylvia; species Sylvia borin. The sequence goes on along the minus strand of CM025965.1, from coordinate 30,392,468 downwards.
CCCAAGGCTGTGGGGAGCAGTAATTGAGACATCCCTGAGATCCAGGAGTCCTGGGCAGGCTGGGCTTGGAGCAGGAGCTCGAGTAGCAATGAGACAAAGACCAACCCAAACCTGAAGCAAAGGACACCAAACCCAGCTCGGCTCAGAACAAACAGGATGAGAGATGTGGGATGGGCTCCTCATCCCTGTTATTCTGCCTCTGGAAGCTGAGCTGGGCCCTGGATGAGTTTTAGGGCAGGTGCCAGTTTTACGGGTAAAACCTGCCCTTGGAATGGTCTGGGCTCTGTCCTGCTGGACACGGAGCTCACCCCGGGCAGCAGGAATGGCAGAGGAGCTGAAGCCTCCCTGGTGTCCCTCCTGCAAGGAGAAGGGTGAGGGACATGGGCCAGGAGATGGAGAGGGGTTTGGTGCTTCCTCTTCCTCACCCCGTGGCCCCAGGGAAGGAAATCAGGAACACTTTAATTACATTTAATTGTGTTGCCTGAGGATTCTGCTCCCCAGCACAGGAAGGATGTGGAGCTGCTGGGGCAATTCCAGAGGAGGCACCGGGATGGTCAGAGGGATGGAGAGGCTGGGGGTGCTCACCTGGAGAAGGGAAGGATCCACGGAATCCTCAGAGCCCCTGGCAGGGCTTAAAGGGGCTCCAGGAGAGCTGCAGAGGGACTGGGGACAAGGGCTGCAGGGACAGGACACAGGGAATGGCTTCAAACTGATAAAAGTGGAGATTTGGGTGGGATGATGGGACAGAATTCCTGGATGGAGAGGGGCTGGGCTGGATTTCCCAGAGCAGCTGTGGCTGCCCCTGGATCCCTGGAATGTCCCAGGCCAGGCTGGGGCTGGAGCACCTGGGGCAGTGGGAGGTGTCCCTGGGGCAGTGGGAGGTGTCCCTGGGGCAGTGGGAGGTGTCCCTGCCACGGCAGGAGTGTCTCTGGGTGGATTTAGGGTCCCTCTAAACCCATTCCAAGGTTCCATGATCTTCCTGGTTCTTGTGTGGCTGCAGTGGAGCCTTGTGCACTTGGAGCTGTGTAATCTGTTCAGTTCCGTGCAATTTCATTTCAAAATGAAATGCGTTTTAAATGCATTAAAAATTAAAATGCATTTTAAAAAGAGCAGTTCTGGGGAGGCTCAGTGTCCAGAGGCAGAGCAGGCTCTGAGAGCTCTTCTCCATCAGCCACCCCAGTGCAGCTCCAGCACCCTCAGCAGCCCTCAGTGCCCTTTCCTGTGAGCAGGCTTTGAATTCATTGTGTGCACTTCAACTTTGGCAAGTTTTTGTACTTCATTTGCCTGTGAGCCGTGGACAAAAATGGCAGTAATTTGAATTTTTTCTAGGTCACTGTACACTATCATCAGCTGGTCTCCGTCCTCTGAGTTTCAACTAGTCAGTTTTTAGCCAACAGATTTTTAAAATAAATATTCCCTGGCTGAAAAGGAGGAGATGCTGTTCTAAAATTGTTCCAGCTTGTTGTTAAAAACGACCTTCGTGCCAGAGGAGGTTATTTGATTTAAATAGACTTTAAAAAAGTTCTTCGTTTCAGCAGAGCAGGTCTGGATAGACTGAGAGAGAATTGCCTGACCCTTGACTGAGGACAGGAAGGAATTCCAGGACTGCTCCAGCTTCAGTGGCAGCTGATGAGGGGAGAAGGGCTGACAGGAGGGAAAAGAGAATTTTCCCTTTGTGTGGAAAATTGGGATAGGGAGAGGGTTGGAATAATGAGAGGGCCTTGGAAGGAGGAGAAACCATTCGTGGTGTGGTGGAGGTGGTCCAGAGGACAGCACAGGCTCATGCTTTTTCCTATAAATTTGGAAAATTTATTGTCCAAATCGATTTTTTTTTCCCAATAAATGTGTGTTTGCAATAAATCCGTGTCAGTCCTTGGGCCTGGCTGCTCTCCCCTCAGTACATCCTCTCCCACATCCGTAATTCCACTGCTGCAGCCTGTGCTCAGCCAGCTGAGACATTCGTGCCCTGGCTCCTCTTCAGCTGCTGTCTGTGGGCTGCTGAATATTCCTGAGCAGGAAAAGCTCCTGTCCACGCTCCTTTTGGAGGATTGTGGTGCCTGGAGGTGTCCTGGCTGCCCAGGAGCTCCCAGCTCTCCTCCCCAGCCTGAGCTGGGGTTAAATGCTGCTGCAGGAGGCCCAGGGAGCCTCTCCTGCTTGTGCTGAAGGACCTGAGGCGATCTCTGCTCCACCTGAGGTGGAACCCCAAATGAAACCCCAAATGTTTTCTCAGGAGAGGCTCCTCCAGCAGAGGCAGGGCTCGGTGCTGAGCAATCTCCCTGACAGGAAATACAGCCAGCCCCAGCCAGAATTAGCTCAGATCCATTCTTTTCCGCCAATTTTTTTTTCCTTTTTTTCTTTTTTTTTCCCCCCCCCGATAAGGCGCTCACAACACCTCTAATTTTAGCCTGGCTCCACGTTGGGAGAGCGAGCGGTGCCAGGAGGGGGGAGAAATGCTCCCATGGGAACGTGACTGAGCTGAGGGAAACGTGCCCAGCTCCCCACGCTGCCCAGGGCATGGGGCCCTGCTGTGGGGTTGGGGGATAAATCCCTGTCAGCACACCCAGCACGGTTTGCCCGTGCCCTGGCTGGGAGGGGACATCTGCAGGGGGACAGGGCCAGGAGTGACCCAGAGGTCAACAGTGGCTCCTGCCCTTGGGTGACAGCAACCCCTGGGGTGCTCCAGGCTGGGCAGGAGGAGCTGGAAATCTGGGAAAGGCCCTGGGGGTGCTGGGGACAGCAGCTGGACATGAGCCTGGGGGTGCCCAGGGGCAGGGGGTTGATGGCCCCTGGATTGGGTCACCCTTCATCATGAGAGCACGAGGAGCTGGAGAGAGTCCAGGGCAGGGGATGGAGCTGGGAAGGGGCTGGAGAATACCTGAGGGAGCTGGGAAGGGTCTGGAGCCCCAGGAGGGGCTGGGGGAGCTGGGAAGGGTCTGGAGCCCCAGGAGGGGCTGGGGGAGCTGGAAAGGGGCTCAGCCTGGAGAAAAGGAGCTCAGGGGGGACCTTGTGGCTCTGCACAGCTCCCTGCCAGGAGGGGACAGCCGGGGGGATTTGGGATCTGCTCCCAGGGAACAGGGACAGGAGGAGAGGGAACGGCCTCAGGCTGGGCCAGGGGAGGCTCAGGGTGGGCAGCAGCAGGAATTTCCCCATGGAAAGGGGGCTCAGGGATTGGCAGTGCCCAGGGAGGGTTGGATCCCCATCCCTGGAGGTGGCCCTGGGGGGCTCTGGGGACAAGGTGGATACGGGGCACAGCTGGGTCTGGATGCTCTGGGGAGGTTTCCAAGCTCAGAATTCCCGGGATTCTGTGATGTTTGCAGGGTGGGACCATTTCTGTGAACGGGGCTGGGCAAAGCTGAGAAATTCTCCTGAAATCCCACTGGGAATCCCGGCTGCATGGGGTTAAACTCCCTGTGCTCTGAACTTAGGGCTGGCCTTATCTTCACTCAGTCTTGATCTCAGCACCAGTTAAACGCCGGGCAGTGCTTTGAGCTTTCCTTCCCAGCTGAAATTCGGGCAGCTGAGGTTCTGAAGCCTTTGGGTGAGGACTCTGTGTCCTGCTGGAGGGGGAATGGGTTCCCGGGGATGAACCCCCCTGGGGCTGCTCAGGGCCACCTTGGATGGGGCTTGGAGCTCAAACCTGCCTTTTGAACACTGGGAGTTTCAGCTCCTGAGTAGGTCCAGCCTTTACCACTATTTAAAAATGGGCTCAGAGATGATCCAGTCCAAACTCAGAACTGGAATTTTTCGGGATTTCAGCAATACCTCGGTTCAAACATGGCACTGGGCTCAAATCCAGCTCACTTAAACACATTAAAAACAAACCAAAACAAATGTCACTGGGAGTTTCTGATGGCACAGTAATGATAATAATGATAAATGCAATTAATATGATTTGCTTTCTTAAATAAGGGCTCCTTGAGAGTTCTGGCAGTGACTGAGACGAGCGGGCCCATGACCAAGTGATGTTCCAGCTCTCCAACCTCCCCTTTATCATCTGTGCTGCTTAAAATTATCAGGGAGTTGTTTTGATAAGAGTTTGGAGCTTGTGAGGTTTAAATTGCCAAGAAAACTTTAGAGAAGCACCGGGCCCTTCACAGTAAATGGGTCTGAAATCTGACTTAAACTGAGGTTTAATTAGGGGCTAAGCCTCAGCCACAGCTTTGGGGATGTAACACTTAAAGCTCTGCTTTTATGAAATGGCAAAAAACCCCTTTGTGCAGTTCAGTGAAATTGCTGGTGTGACCCCGGCTGCCTTTGGGCACAGGGATAATCTGCCTCCCCAGGGTGGGCAGTCACACAGCACAGACTCTGCCCACACAAAGCTGCCTGGCTGTAGGGTGATGCTCAGGGGCTGCCAGGCCTCTGTCCTACAGGACATGGAACCATTTTAACCTGAGAAATGTGAAAAAAGGCTGATTTAGAGCGAGCTGCCCAGGGTTTGCTGACGCTGGGTTTGGATCACAGTGCTCAGCCACTCTCCCCTTGGCAACTCTGAAGCCAAGGGGTGGCTGCTCGTGAAATTAAACCTGCCATAAAAGTACAAATTAAAAGGATAAGGAGCATTTGGTTAGGTTTTTGATCACTTAAAAAGAGTTATTTATTTTTTCTTTTCTTTCCTGGCTGAAATCCTCCCTGAGTTCCAAGGGCTCACCCGTGTGAGTTGTAGCTCTGGTGATCACACACTCCCTGGCTCACAGATTTGTTACCTGAGCACATTAAAGCCCTCACAAATTCTCCTGGACGAGAGCAGCTGTTGCCAGGTTTAAAAATAAAATTAAGCCACCAGCAGCAGCAGCAGCAGCTCTTGAGAATTCCTCAGCCATGGGGGCTTAATTCCATGGCGCTGTGCTGTTGTCTGTCAACCATTCATGCAATTAAGGGAAAATCTCTCCCAACGTTTCCATGGTGCTGGAGCACTCCAGGAGAACAGGCAGCCCACACAGGAGGCAGCAGCAATGAAATATTAATTGAGCACCAGCACATGTTCAATAATCTCCACACTTAATCCAGGCCCGGCCGATGAGGAGTGCGGCAGAGCACAGCCAGGATCTTCCCCTCATCCAGGGGCAGAAGCCGTCAGCTGTGGGGTGGGATGTGGGGTGGGATGTGGGGTGGGTCCTGTGGGAGCAGGGCAGGGCCTGTGCATCCAGAGAAACCCAAGGGACAAGGGATTGGGAATTGGGCATCAAACAGGGGATGAGGGAGTTACTGCAGGGCGCTGGGATGGTGGGATCCTGGAATGGTTGGGGTGGGGAGGGACCTTAAATCCCAATCCCCATCCCAATCCCCATCCCATTCCCAATCCCATCCCAATCCCCATCCCAATCCCCATCCCACTCCCAATCCAATCCCATTCCCAATCCCATCCCAATCCCCATCCCATTCCCAATCCCATCCCATTCCCAATCCCATCCCATTCCCAATCCCATCCCATTCCCAATCACATCCCAATCCCATCCCAATCCCCATCTCATTCCCAATCCCACTCCCAATCCAATCCCATTCCCAATCCCATCCCAATCCCATCCCATTCCCAATCCAATCCCATTCCCAATCCCATCCCATTCCCAATCACATCCCATCCCAATCCAATCCCATTCCAATCCCATCCCACTGTTCCATGGCAGGGACACCTCCCACCATCCCAAGCTGCTCCAGCCTGGCCTTGAACACTCCCAGGGCTCCACAGCTGCTCTGGGCACCCTGTGCCAGGGAACAATTCCTGCCCAATGCCCCAGCCCTGCCCTGGGCACTGGGAGCCATTCCCTGTGTCCTGTCCCTCCAGCTGAAGGAGGGTGAGCAGATCCCTGTTGGAATTCTGGAAACTTAGATTTAAGGTTTTAATACAGAGCAATGTATGGGGCAAGATGGAGAACTCTGGGCATTGTCCAGGTCCTTCTTCTTCACCTTCTTCCTCCTTCCTCTTCCTGGGTTTGGGTGTTTTTCTGTAACTGGTTCATAAAGTCCACATTGTGGGCTTCAAGTGGTTCATTATTGGGTTTGAAGTAGAAATAATTTAGGTGGCATTTCACAGTTGGACAGATTGTCCTTGAAAAGACTTTGTAGAGAGAGAGGGACTCCATTTTGCACCTTGTTATCTGGAGGTGCTGCAGAACCCGTGGTTTGTGACACTGTAACATAAATAAGGATTAATGAACATCTGAGTCCAAACATGACATTTGCCTTTTGTGCTCTTAATCCCGACCTGGGCAGAAAAAGAAGCCAGAACTGTCACAGATCCCAGGTGGGATTGTTCTCCCTGTGCTCTGGGGGCAGCTGTGGCTCCTCCAGCAGCACGTGCCCACATCCCAACCCTCTGCTCAGGGCTGTGGCCACCTCTGGAACATCCCCAGCCTGTGCCTGCAGCCCAGGGAACGTGCCCAGCCTCTGGCAATGCCCAGGGAACATCCCCAGCCTGTGCCTGCAGCCCAGGGAACATCCCCAGCCTGTGGCAATGCCCAGGGAACATCCCCGGCCTCTGGCAATGCCCAGGGAACATCCCCAGCCTGTGCCTGCAGCCCAGGGAACGTGCCCAGCCTGTGTGTGCAGCCCAGGGAACATCCCCAGCCTGTGCCTGCAGCCCAGGGAACATCCCCAGCCTGTGGCAATGCCCAGGGAACATCCCCAGCCTGTGTCTGCAGCCCAGGGAACGTGCCCAGCCTGTGCCTGCAGCCCAGGGAACATGCCCAGCCTGTGCCTGCAGCCCGGGGAACGTGCCCAGCCTCTGGCAATGCCCAGGGGGTGTGGATGGAACACTGCTGTGAGAGCTCTCAGCAATCCCCACGTGGACTGGGATCTCCAGAGGTCCCTCCAGCCCTGGAGATGACACAAACTCAGCCTGAAATCAAATTCCACACCCCGCTGTGGTGGGCTCCAGCTGGGAGTGAATCCTGCTCCAGCCACGCCCGTGCTGCTCCTCCCTGCCCAGCTGCCCCCTGCCTCTTCCCGGGAGCTGGGATGAGTGGGGACAAGCAGAATTATTCCCTCCAGAGCAGCCTCATCTCATCTCCCTGGAAAAGAAACCCTGTCCTGGTGGAGCTTTCCAGGAGAAACCTTTCCCCTGGGAAAGCTCCAAGGGCAGAGGCAGCATCTTCCCGGCCCCAGGTCTCTGCTGCTGCTCTGGTTTCCAGCCTGGAGCTGCTCAGGGATTTGGGGGAGCACCCAGAACCTTCTGCCCTGCAGATATTCGGGGTCCTGCAGATGGACAGGGTCCTGTCAGCCCCTCTGCCTTGCCTGAAGGACACACTCCTGGTTCTTGTGCCCCCCTTGCTGCTGGGGGGTCCCACCGTGAGGTTTTGGGTGGAATAAGTTGTTTTAAGTTGTCTCGTCCCCAAAAAAGGGCAGGTCACAGCTGCAAAGGCCAGAATTCCAAGGTGGGTTTCCAAGGACTGATGGTGCAGCTCCAAGGAAGAGGCTGGGACAGTGGATGGCCACGGAGGAAAATCGGGAAAATTGAGGATTGTGTTCCCTGGCTTATTTAATTTCTAAACAGCTCCGAACAAGGGTTCTGTCAGCTCCCTTAAACGAGAGCAGATAACGGGGGAGATGCTGGTATCTGAAAAGAGGCTTTCAGGGCCTGAACTGTATTTATTTTAAACTTCTGAGGTGTCTGATCTACAAAAACCAGAGAAAAACGTGTGCAGAGAAAGTTTCAAGAAGAAAAGGAGTGAAAACTCTGAACTTGAAAGGGAAGTTGGGAGGGAAATATCAAGGTTTGCTGCTTTTTTTTGCCTTTTTTTCCCTAATTTCTCCACTTCAGATGCTAATTAACATTTCAGAGGAAGGATTTTTTTTTTTTTTTTTTTTTTTTTTTTTTTTTTTTTTTTTTTTTTTTTTTCTAAAAATCCAACATCTCTCCTTAAGGCTTGGCTTAGAAAGGATTCAAGGCTTGTGTTGAAACACCAGGCTAATATTGGCATTCCTGATATTTTAAGGATAAAAGAAGGAACAAATCAAGCAAAGCCATCCTAGACAGTCTCTCAAGCCCACATAAAGAAACAAACTCAGGCAAAAAGGGGGTTTAAAACACTTGGCAACTCCTCTTTCACGTTAATTCCAGTTCTTTTGCCTTTTTTTCCTGAGTGATCCATCCCAGGGAATTGTTCCCTTCGGTGAATTCCCCGTTCCTGCCCAGACAAGTTACTGGGGACAACGGTGACACACCAAAATTCTGATTATTTTTTTTTAATTTTTTATTTTAAACACTCCAACTCTGGCAGTGAGAAGCCATTCCCTGTGTCCTGTCCCTCCATCCCCTGGAATGACATTTCCTGGAGCCCCTCCAGGGGCTCTCAGCTCTCCCTGGATCCTCCTCCTCCTCTCCAGGAGAGCACCCCCAGCTCTCCCAGCCCCTGGGACATCTCCCTAAAATGGCCCTAAAATGCTTTTCAGCAGAAAAATCAGCTCCTCTGTTGTCCAAAATCTCTTTTATTTTTTTCCCCTTGATTTAATCATGAGTAGAAACTCTTATTAGGCTGTTTATCAGTCCTGAGGAAGAAGCAGAATTATGGCCATGAAGGACACGAGGAATTGTCTCCAGTGGGACAAACTGACCCAGGGCTCCCATTTCCCAGCTGTGCTGAGAAGACTTGCTTGGGTTGGGCATTGCAATCCTTCCAAGAGGGAATTTTCCAACCCAAATGTCGACTGAAAACCCTCCAGAAGATCAATCCCATCTCCATTGGGCATTCCGTGGTGAGGCACTGACAGAAAATGCTGGGAAACGGAGCCTGGAACCTTCTGGCCGGGGGAATTTCGGGATCCCTTTTGTCACTCCTTATCCCTGGGATGGTTTATTTTATTCCTGGGGTGGAAAAAATTCCCCCTCTTTATAGTAAATATTAAATAAATTCCATTTATTTCCAGTAAATCTTTCGCCCCCTGGGAGCTTTCAGACCTTCAGGCCTCTGTTACTGTGGCAGCTGAAGCCCTGAGGTGAAACACAGAGTAACAAATTCCTCATGAGAATGAACTGATAAAATTGTTTTTAAAATAACGTCATTATAAATAAATAATAAAAATTTTATTATGGATTGATCTATAAAGAAATAAGAAAATTATTATTAAATTTTGCGATGCAAATTAAATAATTAAACGAAATAGAAATCAGCTTTGCTTGGGACAGCTCAGGGATCCCTAAATGGTGTCCTGGTTTTCCATCTTCTCCTCAGAACTTCATCTCTTATTGGAGCCCCTGAGTTTTTGGTTTTTCTCCCCAGATAAAAAATATTCTGCTGATGGAACAAACTGGATTTTTTCAGTGTAATATATGATATAGTACATGTAATATAGTATATAGTATGTTAATGTCAATATAATATAATAATATTACATTACCTTATATTATATTTTTATTATATTATATTATATTTTTATTATATTATAGTATATTTTTATTATATTATATTATATTATATTATATTATATTATATTATATTTCTATTATATTTCTATTATATTTCTATTATATTATATTATATTATGTTGAATTGTATTATATTATATTATATTATATTATAGTCTGTATATAAATATTATATTATGTTAATACGTTAATAACAATCTATAATAACATATAATTATATTATTATATCAATATAATGTACATATAACTATATATATACAACAATTAAATATAATACTTTTATTATATAATAATATACAATTACATATTACGACAACAAAATAATAATAATAGTAATAATGATGATGATGATAATAATAATAATAATATAGAACGTATAATTATATTAATATACAATTAATATCTATTATCAATGGGGATTCCTGCCGCTGGCTGGGCTGCTGAAATCCCTGCAGGAATTTTGGGATGAAGCTGGCTGTGCTCACGGCACCTCACCCACGGAACTGACTTTGGGATTTCCCTTCCCGAGGCAGACCACAGCCCAGTTCCCCCAGGCCCAGAGCTGTGTTTGACACCGGCCCTGACCTTCCAAAGCCTCGGGAGAAGCCCAAATTCCATTTTCCTCCATCCCACAAGGAGTGCAGGAGGAGAGGCCGGGGGAGACCCCAGTGATGGCAGCTTAGTGTCCAGCTCCAGCCAAAGCTCTTTGCTGCTTGGATTTAAACAACAACCACCAAAAAATAATAATAATAATAATAAAAAGCAGCTTTTATCATTTTTGTAAGTTTTATCCCCTCAGCTGGTCTGGAGACAGTGTATTAGTCAGATGTGTGGGCAGTGCATCGCCCAGGATGTCAAACTCGCTGCTTTAATTAAGAATACATGGCTTTGACATATTAAGCATCCGTCAAAAGCCCCCGCTGCTGTCTGAGGAGGCTCCCGGGGCAGGAACTGGGCTGATGAAATGGAAAGAATGGAAGTGTTGCTTTGGACTGTGGTTATTATTTCGTTTGTCTCACGAGGGAGAGATCTGGAGGGTTTATCTGGCTGGGGGACAACCAGCAGGTGAAAAAAAAAAAAAAAATGAAGTCCTTTCTCCCCCTGTTGAAGCTGAGTGTTTTTATTTGGGGAGCACGGAGCAGAGTGGGGCAGCTGGGTGCTGTGGCCTGCAGGCTGCAGGGAGAGGAGAAATTGTGGGGTTTAATCCACAACTGACACTTGGAACAAGGAGGATTTCTTCCCCCAGGAGAGAAGAAAACTCCACAATTGACCCTTGGAACAAGGAGGATTTCTTCCCCCCTCTGTGTTCAGGTGAGCTGGGATCAGATGTGCAGGGCTTTCCTCAGGAGGGAAAGGTTCGTTCCTTTCAGGAGTCAGTGTTAAGTGTAATCATGCCCAACAGATCAATTAATGTTATTAATTATGGCAAAAGGAGCTGTCCCATCCCTGGTTCAGACCACCCTGCACACCTCAGAGCCTCTCCTGGCTCTCTGATGGGTGCCTGAGCACGAGGAATTGGCGTCCTGGCAGTGCTGCCTCAGCTCCCCAGCTGGATTTGGGGTTTTTTGGTGCCTTTCCCTGCTGGGGGTGGCTCAGGGCCCCTGGCAGGGAGGTTTGGGGGCTCCCCCAGCAGGGATCGTGTCCCCAGGATTCACTGCAGAGCTGGGGAGCTTCATTTCCATCATGTTCACACAAAAATCAGGAGATAAAGAACAAATCTCTGAAGGTAAAACCCCAGCCCGTGAAGGATGGAATTGTTCCTTTTGTCCCACATCAAACCTGTGGTGCCTTGGGAAGGCTGAGCCAAAACAGAGACTGCAAAGAGCTGGAGAATGAAGGAGAGATTTATTAAAAGGCCTTTAAGGATCAGCCTTGGGCAAGAGCTTGGCCGGGGCTACACCCAGGATGGACCAAAATGGGCACAAAATGGTCACAAAATGGGCACAGAATGGGCACAAAATGGGAAAAAAATGGGCCCAAAATGGACCCAAAATGGGCAAAAAATGGGAAAAAAATGGGCACAAAATGGTCACAAAATGGGCAAATGGTCACCAGGTCTCACACTTTGATCAGTTTTGGTCCATTTGCACCTTGGGGTTGAACTGTCCCATTCCAGCCCCAGGCTGTGAGGTCCCATCCTTGTCCCTCCCTCCAGCCCACCCTTGTTTGTGCTCTGGGGCTGAAAGTTGTCCTTGGTGTGCAGCAGGAGGAGGATTTGTTTTGTGTCCCTGCAGTGTGCAGAGCTGAGTGACACTGACTGTGAGCTCAGAGCTGAGCCCTGGGCACCACAGAACATGGAATACAGGAGATAAAACTGAAGGCATCACCTGAGCCCTAAATGGAGCTTCTCCATGCCAAGCAGGAATTATTCCCTGAGAGGGTGAGGAAACCCTGGAACAGAATTCCCAGAGGTGCCCCTGGATCTCTGGCAGTCCCAAGGCCAGGCTTTGAGCACCGTGGGACAGTGGAAGGTGTCCCCCTGCCCTTGACAGGGTGGAATAAATGAGTTTTAGGGCCCTCCTAAGGCAGAGCAGTGTGGATCCCATGGTTACAGCAGAATGGGGCAATGAGAGGCTGCTGCACAGCTGTTTGCTGCGGGTATTTTAGGCAACCACAGCTTTCTTCAACTTTGAAATTGAGAACAGGCGAAGAATTCGATTAATCTGGGTGAATTGGAGCGGGTTGTGGCGTTCGGCTGAGATGGGATTTGAGCTGAATGGGAAGGTGCAGGGCCCTGAGGAGGTGCAGAGCCGTGCATTGGTATTCAGGAGCTGCAGGGCTGCATTCCTGCCAGGCTATTTAAAACCTGCAGAAAAAAAAAAAAATAAAACACCTCCTGAAACAAGGTTATGCTCTTCATTTGCCATGCCAGGGCTGAGAAACTGCCACCTCCAGAGAGGCAACACAAACCTCACCGCACTTGGAGCTCGTCCAGAACGAGTCTGACCCAAATCTGGGTCCTTTCCATGGGTTGTGTGGATAAAAGGGGAAGGTTTAATGACTGTGAGTGGTTTAACTCCAGAAGGACGATGGCTCTGCACTGAAACTCTGCCCTGTCGTAGGGATGTGGCCACTCTTCGAGGGTTTGGGGAGGGAATTTTGGGGAGAAATGGGTTTTGAATGGCACAACTTTGTCTCACTTGAACAGACACCCTTGTACGTGGGAGCTCTGGGAATTTAGTTACAGCTCTCCCTGAATATATTAAAATTAGGAGGGCTTTTGGTAGTTTTAAAGCAGAATAACCCAGCACAGCTGAGGGCCGGCAGTGGTGGGTTGGGTGTGGTGACATCCTGGATGTGGGGATCGTGCCACAGTCCCAGATTTTCGGGAATGCTCCCAACAATAGCACTGAAGTGGGGCGGTTTGGTGCCATCCCCTTCCCTGGTGTCCCCAGCTTGTCCCCAGGGCAGGCACTGCTGCAGTGGGCTGAGGAGCAGCCCGAGGGGATTTGGGATTGTCCTGGGGATCCCAGGGGTGCTCCCACAGCCCTGGAGCCTGGGACAGCACCAGCCAGGTCCTGCTGGCTGCTCCTCCTGCCACCACAGCAGGGAATCCGCAGTTCTGGAGAGAATTCCGTGACTCTGGCTGATCTCCTGGGAATCAGCTGCGCTGAAAAGGTGCTGGGCTCAGCATCGAGGAGGATTTCAGCCTCAGGGGGAGGGCAGAGAGGGGGAGCAGCACCCGGGGGCTCTCCCAGCCCTGAAGCTCTCTGCGAGGAGCTGGAACACTGAAGGTGTTTCCCACGGCAGGTGACCGCTGCGTTGGAGTTTCCTAAAATCCACAAGGAATTCGGGATCCTGAAAGGATTGTGTGGGGCACAGCTCTGGCCTTGGAGCACTCCTGCCCCTTCCCTGCTCGTCCCTGTCCCCAAACCCAGCGACACAACTGCTCCTGGGGCCAGCAGGTGGATCCAGCTCCACAAAAACACCCAACCACCCACCCAAGGGAGCCACAAATGCCAGGAGGACACACCAGGTGGTGCTGGAAGGAGAAGGTGCAGGGGTTTGGTGCAGGGAGAAGGCAAACGGGGGGCTGAAGGGGCAGGAGGGAGCCGGGGGAGTCCCGGGGATGGAACAGGGAGTGTTGGACAGAGCCTGAAGCATCCCAGAGATGGAGGAAATTCTGGACAGAGCCTGCAGCATCCAGGGATGGAGGAAATGTTGGACAGAGGCTACAGCATCCAGGGATGGAACAGGGAGTGTTGGACAGAGCCTGAAGCATCCCAAAGATGGAGGAAATTCTGGACAGAGCCTGCAGCATCCAGGGATGGAGCAGGAGGTGCAGGACAGAGGCTACAGCATCCAGGGATGGAGCAGGAAGTGTTGGACAGAGCCTGCAGCATCCAGGGATGGAGCAGGGAGGAGCTGAGTAAATCCCAGCCGTCATCAGCCCCCATTTGAAGCGTCCTTTGATTACTTGCAGACTGAAAAGCGGGAGCTGTGGAGCGTCTGAAGCCGGGGCCATTCAGAAATGCCCCAATCCGTGTTTGACATCCCGTGGCTCCCGTGTTTGGTGGGTTGTGGGGAGGGGAACCGCTGTTTGGAACTGCTCTGTTCTCCTTGCTGAGATGGAAGCGAGGAGCTGCTTTGTTCCCTTGTGTCACAGCAGGGACTGGGATGGCCCCTCAGCGTCCCTGGAGCCGCCGAAAATCTAACTAAAAAAAATCCAAAAAATCTAATTAAAGCAAGATCCCCAGTTTTGGTGTTTGGGTTTTCCTTTCCTGGCCTCTGGCGGAGCTTTGGGAGATCCTTTGCCCCATGCCGAGGGCAGGATGGGCCCGTTGTTGGGAAAGATGGGGCAGGAAGGGTTTGTGGATATGATTGTCTGGTAAGGAATACTGGGGATATAAAACCTGTGAGTGAAATAGAAATGAAGGGCAGCTTTGAGATGGAGGCACGGCAGGCAGGAGGACGGTGAGTAACTGGAGATAGGACAGAAAACAAAAGGACCCAAGAATTCAGCCCCTCTGCACCCTGCCAAGGCACCAAGGAAAAAGGAGATAAGAAGAGTAGCCTTTAGAGTTTAGAATACAGGATGATGTGGTAATTTAGTAGTTCTCACAGGCTGCATGCAAAGTTTGTAGGTTTTGTATCTTGGCCAGTTGGTCACTGTAAATTGGAATATTCAACACAAAAGGAGATCGAATGTGTTGGAACAAGGTCTTTGGTCTCTTGCCTCTTTGCCTCTTCTCTTCTCTTCTCTTCTCTTCTCTTCTCTTCTCTTCTCTTCTCTTCTCTTCTCTTCTCTTCTCTTCTCTTCTCTTCTCTTCTCTCTCCCTCTGCTTCTTCTCCCTCCCTCTCTCCTCCTGCCCTGACCCCGGCACTCTTCTTACCTCTCTAACCCTTTTTTTTACCTTTCTTTTTAGCTTTTTTACCTCCCTCACCTCATCCCCCCTCTGTCTGTCCCTCTCTCTTTGGGGCTTCCCTTCATTCGAGGCTGGTGGCTGAAATCAGCCCCTCTTTACCCAGCCCCTGCAATAAAGCCCCGTGTCTCTGGAATATCTCAGGGCTGCAGAGTTCCTTGTCCCTGCCCTCCTCGGATGTCCCCGCAGGCTGAGCCCAGGGCCGGGAGCTGCTGCTCTGCTCCTGACCTTCCCTGCCAGTGCCTCTGCCTGGGATAGTCCTCCTGCAGGGATATTTAGGGAGATGGGATTAGAACCCTCCAGCACTGCCGATGTGCCTGAACCCGGTGGCGAGAGGGGGTTATCAGAGCCCTGGACCCTCCCGCCTGGCAGGAAAAACCCCAAGGGAAAGAAAAACCCCAAGGGAAAGAAAAACCCCAAGGGAAAGCCCCGAGGAGAGGCTGAGAGCAGAGCAAGGGGAGCTTTTGGCCGCCTGTGGGTGATGAGGGATCAGATAAAAAAGGTGCGAATTTGCGATAGCGGAGCTGCCTCTGCCCTGACCGGGACAGCACCTTCCTTGTCCCAGAGGAGCAGATTTGGGGGATAAATCCATGTTCTGACCCTCCTGGCTGGGACAGCAACTTCCTTCTCCCAGAGGAGCAGATTTGGGGGATAAATCCATACCCTGACCAGGACAGCACCTTCCTTGTCCCAGAGGAGCAGATTTAGGGGATAAATCCATCCCGAGGACCCTGCTCAGATGTGATCAGTGAAATCTGAACACACATCACATCCCTCACTGTGCCCAGCCTGCCCTTGTGGATCGTGCCTGGAATATTCTCCTCTCTCAGCCAGGACCACTGGGACAAGGAATTCCCGAGTCCTCGCTGTGCCCAGGGCACCAGCAGCAGCCTGAATTCAGGAACAGTGAGTTAAAATCCCAGCCAGCCCAGCACTCGGCTTTTGGAGTCACCTTTTTGGGGACTTCTTTTGCCAGGGAATGCAACAGCAGAAGTTGGATCCATGAGAAATGAACAGCTTGAAGGGGAGCACTTTCTGATTTTTCCTCTTCATTTCCCTTTGTTTTCCTTCTGAAAAGGAAATCAGGGTCAAATTCCGGTTCCTAAATTCCCCCAGAATGTTTTGGTTTGGATCAGCAGCTGAGTGTTCCGTCCAGCCCAGCCTGCCTGCTCCGTGCGCTCATCAGGGAGTTGCTCTTTTCCTCCCACATAACCATGGAATTCCTTTTGGAGCTGCTCTTGCAGCTCACAGGTGGAGTTGTGCAGAAAAACACCGTGGAAAAGAAGTTGCTGTAAATATTTATTTATTCAGTGGGAAAAAAAAAATGTCTTTGTTGGAGCAGGTCTAAAAGGTCTTCTTTAGGGAAAAGTGATTTATCCATTTAATATGTGAGCAGCAGGGATGTGCTCAGGGAATGCTCTGCCACTATCTGGCGCTCCAGAAAGAAGTTCTTTATTAATTCATTGTTTGTTAACAATTTTCAAACGTCCTGGAAGTCCAGATCCCTCCCCATGGACCTTTCTCCCCAGTGGCTGTTGGAAACCACCCATTTTATCCAGGGATATTCAGTTTTGTCAGGAAATTCGTCACTTGCTATGAAATCCTCCAGAGTTTTTTGGTCTTGCTGCTATTTCTAAGCTCTCTATATATGTATATATATATATTAATGGGAAATATTAATGTAGCACAAGGTTTAAGGAATGGCAGAGTCAGGAGATTCCATGGCTGCAGTTCCCTGCTTGAGGTCCCAGCTACATCCCTCCTCTTCCCCCAAACCAGCCCAAACGTGCTTTGCTTCTCTTGCAAAAACATCATTTATCCTGCTGCCACTCTTCATTTTTGCCAATTTTCTCCAAAATCTGTGATTAAAAAAACCCAAAAAACCCTCCCAGCCAGCACAGGTAGGGGAAGGAGGGAGAGCTGAAACATTCTGCTCCTTTGGAGGAATTTTCAATCTCTGCCCCTAATTATTTCATCTCTGCAGGAGCGCTGAGGCCGTGGCATCAGTGATGGTGTGGGTTTGTGCTGCCTGAGGCACAGCGCCCCGGGATCAGCTCCCGCATCTTTGATTGGGATTTATCTCCACCCGTCCCGCAGGGACACGGGAGGAGCCTGCAGAGGGACCCCAAAACACCTTCTGATTTTCGCCTGTTTTACCAAGAGCTGGTTCAGGGGCTGGGGTCACACACCCTGGGGTGCATTCCCGGGTGCGGCGGGGATTTGGCGCTGGGATCAAAGGAAATGAGGTGGGGATACAGCGGGGAGTAAACTCTGAGGGGCAGGGGCAGGGGGGACAGGGATGGCAAGATTGAGGAGATGGCAGGGCACAGGGATGACAGGGTCAGGGGTGGGAGGGTACAGGGGTGGCAGGGCACAGGGATGGCAGGGTCAGGGGTGGCAGGGATGGCAGGATTGAGGAGATGGCAGGGCACAGGGATGACAAGGCACAGGGATGACAGGGCACAGGGATGACAGGGCACAGGGTTGGCAGGGTCAGGGGTGGCAGGGCACAGGGATGGCAGGGATGGCAGGATTGAGGAGATGACAGGGCACAGGGATGACAGGGCAAAGGGATGGCAGGATTGAGGAGATGGCAGGGCACAGGGATGACAAGGCACAGGGGTGGCAGGATTGAGGAGATGGCAGGGCACAGGGATGGCAGGGCACAGGGATGACAGGGCAGAGGGATGGCAGGGGCAGGGATGGCAGGGTCAGGGGTGGCAGGGGACAGGGATGGCAGGGATGGCAGGATTGAGGAGATGACAGGGCACAGGGATGACAAGGCACAGGGGTGGCAGGGCACAGGGGTGGCAGGGTCAGGGGTGGCAGGGTCAGGAGTGGCAGGGCACAGGGATGGCAGGACTGAGGAGATGGCAGGGCACAGGGATGGCAGGGATGGCAGGATTGAGGAGATGGCAGGGCACAGGGATGACAAGGCACAGGGCTGGCACGATGAGGCTGCAGCTTTCCCTCCACGCCTGGCTGGCTGCAGGCTCAGGGAGGAAGCAGAGGACAATCACTTTCTCTCTGGGCTGCTTTGACACCCAGGGCTCTGCTTTCCAGGAATGCAATTTAATCCCTGGCCAGGCGAGTGTGACGGATTAATGGACGAGCGCGGGGCTCGGATCCAATCTCCTTCCATCAGCCATAATTCCATTTGTGGAGGCAGCCACCGTCCCGGGTGAAGGATTCCCATCCATCCCACCCCTGCAGGCTGAGGGGGGACTCCAGGTGTTGATAGGGCTGGGATTTATGGCACAGCCTCCGCAGCCCAGGAGCTCCCAGAGGAAAAGGAGGAGGCTGCTGGCAGAGGTGCCCTGCCAAACAGGGAGACTCTGTTGCTCTTTATTAATCATTCCTTCCTGGAAATCAATTAGCAGCCCAGCAATCTCCTGGTAGCCATGGAGACGGCCCGGGGAGCCGGGGGAGAAAAGTACAGTTTAGTCAGGAAAAGTCCAAATTTTGTTCTCCAGCATTTTTAACCTTTCGGAGACAATTATGAACTATTTTAATTAGCAATGTTGATCACCCGCTGCAGAGCAGGAGGAGCTGCA
Source organism: Sylvia borin (assembly GCA_014839755.1). NCBI lineage: Eukaryota > Metazoa > Chordata > Aves > Passeriformes > Sylviidae > Sylvia > Sylvia borin. The sequence goes on along the minus strand of CM025965.1, from coordinate 30,374,187 downwards.
CAGGGCCCCCACAGACCTCCCTCATCCCACTTTGGTGCAAAACAATCTGGGATTTATGTTTGGAATGTGCTGAGCACCTCCAGTTCCCATTAAAACAACAATTTCTCTGGAAGCCAAATGAGCAAAGCTGATGATTTAAGCGTGGAGGACGATAATTAGTGCCAGGCTGGTGCTGGACTCTGTTCATTCCCGAAGCCTGGAACCAGCCCTGGGGATCTGTGGGGTTTGCAGGAGGCACTGCCTTTGTTCCAGGCTGAAGGAATATTATTCCAGGCGTGTTCCATCTGCTGGGCTGGGAATCCAACCTGCCCCGGGCCAGTGCCTCAGCCCAGGGCCAGCTGGGGCTGCTTTGGTGGGGTTATCCACGAGCAAAGTGAGGGTGACACTCCCAGGGTGGGGCTGGGACACTTTTGGGATGGGGAAGTGGCACAAAGCCCCAAACGTGCCCCAAATGTGCCCCTGCTGTGGGCACGGGCTTGGGGTTATTAGAGAGGGGCCTGAATTTGCTTCCCAAGGTGGAATTCCTCATGGAAAACGTGGTTCCTTCCCTGGGTCCAGCACTGAGGGATGCAGCTGCTCTCCTGGGAGTTCTCCTGGACCCCACCTCCTTCAGCCAGGGCTCTGCCCTGAGCATGGCCAGTTTTTCTTGGACTTCCCCAAAAGGAAACTGGTCTAAAATCTGGGACAACATTTTGTTTGGATGGCAAAAAAACCCCAAAAAAACCCCAAAAATCTTTTTCCACACGAAAGGAATTTGAAGGGAAGAGGCTTCACTTTGAAAACTCCCCTGTAGAGAAGGTCAGAAGTTTGCCTTTAAGGTCTGGGTTTATTTGATAATTTCACTGGGGCACATCCCGTGGGAATGGGGTTTGGCAGAGCTGGGAGCCTCATCCTCAGCACCCCTGAGGGCAGGGATGTGCCAGGAAAAGGAACTGTGGAATGGGATGAGCTTTGGGGTCCCTCCCGACCCAAACCAGTCTGGGATTCTGGGATTCCATGGTTAGGGTGAGCTGGTCCAGAACCTGATCATTCCCTCGGAGCTGCCTGAGCCCTGAAATCCCTGGAAACAGCAGCCCTGGGGGCTCATCCCAGTGCAGAGAGTTTGGATTGTAGCTTTACGCTGAGGGGAAGCATCAGCTGGATTTTAGATTCCTTCCAGCTCTAGCAAGGCTTTCATTTCCCCCCCAAGGTTTGTAAAAATAAAAGTCTGTGGGCTTCTGGCTGCCAGGAAGGATCTGTGGCTTTTCCCATGGGAAGAATCCCTCTCCCTTCCCTTCAGGATTCCTGACTCCATCCACCATCTGGGACGCCACTCCCAGACTCCCAGCCCCATCCTGCCCCAGTGCTGTCTTCTCCTCTCTTCACAGGTAAATTTGGGAGAAAACTTTTGAATAGGGTTGTTTTTTGTTTGTTTGTTTTGGTTTGGTTTGGTTTGGTTTGTTTGGTTTTTTGTTTGTTTTTTTGTTTGTTTTTTGTTTGTTTGTTTGTTTTGGAAGTAACTTAAATGGCTTCTTCAAAAATTGATTTGGGAAAGAACTTCTTTGGAGCAAAGTGGAAAAAAACCACCCTATTTATTTAATAAATAAAGTGCTCACAAATAGAAAGAAAGAATAATATGCAATAACAAAACTTTTTGTTGCTTTGAAGTGAGATGGTAAATTTAGAAAGTTTTTTCTTGTGAGTAGTTTAGTTTGCTTAGTCTTTTATTAGTTCTGGAGGCCCAGGCTCTGGTGGGTTGTAGCTGTGAGGTTTTGGTGGGTTTTTTGGGCTTTTTTTAGTCTGGAGTAGGTTTAACCAGTCTTAAGAAAAAAAACAGTCTGGGAAGTTTTTTTTGCTTTAGCTTGCTCAACTACTAAAAGCAGAAGAGATCTGTGTGCTGTTGGTGCTCTGTGCTTTGGACAAACACAGCCCAGGAGGAGGAATGTGAAGTCAGGCAGCTTTCTGCAAACCAACCGCGTGCTCCTCCCCTCCTCCTCCACCCTCAGAACCAGTGTTAAAAGGACGAGACACAATATCCAACAGAGAAAACAGGCAATTAAGGATACAATTATGGATAGAAGGATCCTAAAGTCACCCTAAAACACCAGGAGAGTGAGAGGCACCGTGGCCCAGCGGGGTTCATCCGCTCCCATCGCTTCAGACCAAAGGCTTCCTGCTGACCCGCTTTGGAATTCCATCCCAGCACAAATTAATGAGCGTAGGAGAATGGCTAGCTGCGAGAGGTCACATAAACAATCTGCAGCTGGATAGGATGCTGGTCAGCCCTTATCTATAGAGTCAGGGGCACCGGGTCCTTGAGGGTGTCACTTCTGGACAACATCAAATGTGAGGCAGAAGCCACAGGAATGCAGAGGTGCGGGTTAGTTTCACGCTTCTTCATATAACCAATAGTACGTTTACTTTTAGTCCTATGCATGAGCTTATTAGGTGTGATATAAATTGTGTAAACTCTTCTAAATAAACTGAGTCTTGCTGATCTGTCGTATCGATTGGGGCATTTCTCCCGCTGACCGCGACAAATGAGCAAACAGGGGTTTTATTCTCAGAAACCCTCAGGTGGAGAGGATCTGACAGCAGCACGGGAAATGTTCTCCCGAATCCGTGTAGTCCTGCAAAGTGAATGCTGCAGGAACAGCGAGGAGAGCTCTCTGTGGGATCATGGACAGCGCTGGGAATTGCAGCCCACCTGGAACTCCTCACATATATGGGGTTTGCTGGTGAATTTGGGAACTTTTAGGGACGTTTCCTTGCCTGAGCAGCCCCTGTACCATTCCCTGTGCAGGAGTTGGCTGCAGAGCCACATGCAGACCAAACAACGTTGGGCTGGAGGGAGGGACAAGAAGGATGGGACCTCACAGCCCGGAGCTGGAATGGGACAATTCAACCCCAATGTGCAACTGGACCAAAATGGACAGAGAGATAAAGGACTGGGTGCTCTGCCCGGGGAGGTGTCACTGATCCTGGGTGTGTTTAAATAAAGCCTGGATGGGGCACTGGTGCCATGATCTAGTTTGAGGTGTTGGGGCATGACTTGGACTCCATGATCTTGGAGGTCTCTTCCAACCTCCACATTCTGTGATTCTGGGATTCTTATGAAAATGTAAGACCTTGTGACCATTTTGTGCCCATTTTGTGCCCATTTTGTGCCCATTTTGTGCCCATTTTGTGCCCATTTTGTTCTCATTTTGGGTCCATTTTGCATCCATTTTATGCCCATTTTGTGCCCATTTTGTTTCTATTTTGTGCCCATTTTGTGTCTATTTTGTGACCATTTTGGGTCCATTTTGTGCCCATTTTGGGTCCACCTTGGGTGCAGCCCTGGCCAGGCTCTTGTCCTGCCCAAGGTGGATCCTGGAGGCCTTTTAATAAATCTCTGCTTTATTCTCCAGTTCTGCCCAGTCTCTGTTCCAGCTCAGCCTTCCCAAGGCATCAGTCCTTTATCCAGACACAAATCTGCTCTTCGTGGAGGACCTGGATTTGTGGGGTCTACGTCTCCTCTGTGCCTTAAGCCGGGGCTTTGGTGGCCTCCTCCTCCTCCTCCATCCCCAGCCCCAACCAAAGAGGCCCCGAGGTGATCAGGGAGATTAAAAGGATGATTAAAAACCAAGAGCAAAACCAGATCCGCCCGTCTTTTAAAAGGGGATTTGTTTGTAATCAGGGAAAGAGGAAAAAATGAGGTCCCAGAGCTGGGCTCTGCCTCATTCTGCTCCTGCCCACCTGTCATTAAATGTGAAAAAACAAGGGGTACTTTTGTTGGTAAAATCTGAAACGTTTAATAAAAAAAAGTTTAATAATAAATATTATTATTTATTAATAATAATAGGAGGTAGAAATAAAGTAAAAGGTGAAAAATGACACTCAGCTAAGAGCACGCCTGTCATCTCTAAATACTTCTTTTATTACACTAGCTTGTTCCATATTTATAAACCATTATGCCTACTTATATTTTTTTAGGAATTAGTTTAGTGTGGCCATGCTTTGGGCTTGTTTTTTTAGAGTATGTGTTTCTTGGCTGTGGTTTTATTATTACTTTTTGAGTTTGGTCTTTGGTCTGTACATTTTGGATGGCAGATGCTGATAGTTGGCATATCAATAGTAGGGGTTTTGTCACGTGTTCACTGGATGTTATCCTGACTAAACAGTTCACTCATAATTATATCAGCTACTGTTACTACTGTGTTTAAGTTTCTCTGTTAATAATAGAAATAAAACCAGTTAATTTAACATTATACGCACGGCCTTTATTTTAATATTTGCGAGAAGCCGAGTTTATGATCTGTATTTATAACAATTTATGGATTTATGTGGGCAGGAGGGAATTTCTGCTGCCTGTTCCACGCTCCTGAGCTTTGTTATTCCCAGTGTTTGTGGCATTCCCAGCTGTGTGAGGGCTCCAGGCGCAGCAGGAGCAGGCACTGAGCTCCCTGCAGGAGGCCAAGCTTTGGGATGAACCTTACACAACAGCTCTAACGTGAAAGACTTGCTTTTTATTTAAAAAAAAAATAAAATTCTCCATTAAAATGTTGACCCGTTTTAATAAAAGAGTTGAAAAGAACAGGAAACTTGCATTAGGAACATGGAAATGTCCTTTTCTCTCTGTACCAGGCTGGTTCTAGTTTGTCTTTTTTTGCCTTTGAACAAGAGAAACGCCTTTTAAATCTATTTCTGATGTTTTGGTCAGGAAATTACTTTTAAAGGGAAGAATCACGTAACACATCTCCTGTTTTCCTCACAAATCTTTGAAGCAAATGAAGGCAGAATGTTTTTTTCTTCTGAATGTCCTGGTCCTAATTGAAGCCTGAGCCCTTCCCCTGTCCCTGAGGGGAGAGCCTCACTCCTAATTAATTTTATATAGGATATTTCTGTTAAACAGCTGGAATTTCAGCACCCAAGTCCACACTTTGGGCTGGAGTGCCTCAGTGATGGTCAGGTCCTTCCTGAGCCCAAGTGTTTGTCCCAAACTGGAGGGGGAAGGGCCTGGGCTGGGATTTGTTGGGCTGCAGCCTCTGGGCTGGTGTCATCCTCAGCAGGTCACACTCAGAAATCCTGCTCAGGCTGTGAAATAACTTCTCATTTGGAATAATTTATTGGTGGGTACTGGAGAACCCGTCAGGTGGGAAGGAAATGAGGCAGGGAGGGGGTTGGGTTGTGTGTGCAGGGACAGGGTCATTTGTGTCCCCTCTGCAGGGACAGGGTCATTTGTGTGTGCAGGAACAGGGTCATTTGTGTCCCCTCTGCAGGGACAGGGGGATTTGTGTCCCCTCTGCAGGGACAGGGTCATTTGTGTCCCCTCTGTGGGGACAGGGGATTTGTGTCCCATCTGCAGGGCCATGGCTCCCTCTCCCTTGGTGCTCCCTCCCCAGCAGCACAAAGATCCCTTCTCTAATGCAGAGCTGGAAGAGCAGCCAAGGATGTAATTCCTAATTATTTCACATGCCAATAATCATATCCAGTGCATTTTCAAGGCAGTTGTAGTCTCTAATCGGAGTTTTTTTGGGAAAACCACTTGGAATATTCAGAACTGCCTCTGTTTGGTGACACTGGCACATGGTCCTCTTCTCTCTCTTGCTCACCTTTCTGCACTAAGATGTTCAAGGGTCTCGTGAACCCAGAGTTACTTTTGGGTTTATTTCTTTTGTGTTGGGGGTTTTGGAGTTGGACTCTGGTGATCCTTGTGGATCCTTTCCCACCCAGGATATTGTGTGACCCTGTGCTGTGGGGAGCTTTTCCCTGGAAAACAGCTCACTGATCCCTGTGGATCCTTTCCCACCCAGGATATTGTGTGACCCTGTGCTGTGGGGAGCTTTTCCCTGGAAAACAGCTCACTGATCCCTGTGGATCCTTTCCCACCCAGGATATTGTGTGACCCTGTGCTGTGGGGAGCTTTTCCCTGGAAAACAGCTCACTGATCCCTGTGGATCCCTTCCCATTTGGGATTTTCTGTGACTGTTGTGGGGGTGGAGGGAGCAGCCTTTTCCCTGGAAAACAACTCCTTGATCTTGTGGATCCTTTCCCATTTGGGATATTGTGTGACTGTGCTGTGGGGATGGAGGGAGCTTTTTCCTGGAAAACAGCTCACTGATCCCTGTGGATCCCTTCCCATTTGGGATGTTGTGCGACTGTGCTGTGGGATGGAGGCAGCAGCCCTTTCCCTGGAAACCAGCTCTCTGGGGCCGCAGGACTGAGCTCTGAGCAGCAGGTTGGATGAGAGTCAATCACTTAAGAGAGCCTTGCTAATATCCATAAATCATATGGAGACTCCCGGAATTTCACTGATCTCATCCGTTGTAGCTTGTCCCAGATGCTGTAATACATCCCTGAATAGCAGAAAATCACTCCAGGAACCAGAGGCAGGACACATCTGGCATGTCTAGACTCAAAAATAGGTTAGGCTGGGAGATGTCAGCCCTTCCCCAGAGCCGCTCACCAGCAGTTAACAGATTTCTGAAAGGATTTGATTTCATTTGCACCAGGAGCAAGGTCATGTTTAAATTGCTCTTAACTAAGGGTGGCCTATTTTTGCTCCTCCAGAAGTGGCTGCTCTGAGCTGAGCTGTCACCAGCAGGAGAGGGCACGTGGGACGTGTGGAGAGGGAGGAAAACTTAAAGGAGGATTTTTTTTTTTTTTTCCCTTATCCTCAGGATTTGGTTGGGGTTTGTCTCAACTTTTGGCTTCAGGTTCCTGCAGCTCATTTTTCTGAAAGCAAAATGTCCAAGGAGCATCCCCTCGTTAGGGGAGGATTCCAATACTGCTGGAAGCCCTGAGGAAGGAATCTCTGGGTGTGCTTGTTACAAATACACATTATAAATTATTATCAAACCCATTAAAATAAATAATTATTTATAATATTTAATTAACTAAAATAGTTATTTTAGTTAATTAAATATAAGTAATTTAAAACAACAAATAATAAATAATAAATAATATAACAATGTAATAATATAATAATTTAATTATAATAAAATTATTGTAAATACATAATATGCATTATTATAAAACACATCATATTAATTATTTATTATTATCTATTAATATATTATTTGTTATAAATACATATTATATTTTTGGCTTTTCACAAGTATTAAGATAAACACCATATGTATGATGTTAAAATAGCTTCACAGTATAAATACAGTCTTTTATTTCTGCTATTAGAAAAAAAGTTAGAGCTTTGTGTCCAGCTCTGCTCCCCAGGCAGGGCCGACACCTGGGAGGTGCAGGACACAGCTCCTGGGAGCACCGAGGGGAGTCTTTGGTGGCAGTGCTCTCCCCACAGCCAGCAGATGTTCCTGGATGAGGAAAAGAGTCTCAGTTTCACCCTGGTAAAGAAGCTGAACCAGAAATTTTGATGCTTCTCTCACCAGAACCGGCCCAGCGCCAGGACAAAGGCACCAGTTGGATCCTTGTCCTGGGCTGTAGTTTAGGATGTATTCTATCACTATCTTCAGTTAATGGCCCATCAATGCCTTATAGATAACTGCCTCCGGGGTTATCTCTCTTTAATGGGCCATCAAGGAGCTCCTGGATGACTCATCATCCCATTGGGAGATGCTCCGCCCAGGGGGAGGAGGCAATCATTCCCGCCTGGATATAAGCCGGGATTTGGGACAGTAGAAGCAGCCTTCACCCACTGGATTCCTAGAAGACAGGAGCTACCAGACCTTTCTACGAGATCACTGCTTCAGGAAGACCACCTCGTCTGGACTGCTTCCATCACCCTGAGCAGGTTGTGTTCTGACTCTGTCAGCGGTTTTCTTTTTTTGTATTGTTGCATTTATTTCATTTTATTTTATTTTATTTTATTTTATTTTGTTTTATTTTATTTTCCTTTTCCTTTTCTCCTCATTAAATTATATTTCTGACTTAGAGCCTCTCACTTGGTTTGTTTTCAAACCACAACAATCCTCGAGGTGTTCCTCAGGGAATGGAGCTGTTTTCTGCTGGGCAGCAAACCAAAATCCCCTCCTGGATCATTGAGATCAGCACAGGAGATTCTCAGGGCGTTTTTGGGGTGTCTTAGCAGGTGCACGGCTTTTGTTCTTTTGTTTCATACAGTTTGTTGTTTTCTCTTTTATTAAGACATTTTGCCTTTCCAAAACACACCTGATCAACCATCTCACTAATTATTCCTTATTTATTCACTTAATTATTTCTGAGAGGCTTTTGGCAGCCCTCAGAGTGTGACGCACCTTTGTGGGGCTGAAAACACTCTGGCCCCACGCAGGAATTCCTCAGCTTTTGTCACAAACATCAGCAAACCCAGTTGGAGTTGATGGTCTTGGAGCTCTCTTCTGACCTCCAGGCCTCTGTGGTTCCGTGGGATGTTGTCCTGGGTAGGGGCAAATTTGGGAGGAAACCTCAGGACAGGGTCCCTCCAGAAAGCAAATTCAAGTGGCTCCACTCCCAGTTGGTCTGGGAAAAAAATCTCCTCAGAGAAAAGTGGGGAAAGCTATTTATTTAACAAACAAAATGCTCACCAGCATAAAAAAGGAATAATATGAAACAAAACCTGTCGCTGCTCTGAAGAGAGATGGCAAACTCCCAAAGGCTTTGCTGTGGATGTAGCTCAGCTTGCCCAGTCTCTGATCAGTCCCTCACAGTCCCTATCAGCTCCTGGTGCTGGAAAATGCTGTTCTGGGCCCTGGTGGGCTGCAGGTGTGAGCTCCTGGTGCTCATCTGGGGTTTGGTCCAGAGCAGGTTTAAACAGCCCAAAGGAAAAGGAAAAGGAAAAGACACAATCCAGGGAATTTCTGTGCCTCAGGCAGCCAAACTAAGAGCTAAACTAACTCACTCTGCAGGTGTGGAGCAGTCAGAGCAGTTCCTGCACACAAACCCCGAGCTCCTCCTTCTCCCTGCTCTCAGAACCAGTCTGGGAGGTGCAGAACACAACATCCAGCACCAACACAACAGACAACTGCGGATACAAACAGCACAAAGTCACCCCAGGACAGGTGACCCCCAGAATTCCGCAGGCTCCCAAGGGTGGGCAGGGCACAGCTGGGTGTCCTGCTGGGGAGCAGACGGATGGACCCAGTGGTCCCCAGTGACCCCAGTGCCCTGACTCTGCTTCTCCAGGGAGAGCAGCAGAAACACCTCCCCGTGTCCCAACCTTGGAGCCTTCAGAGAATCCAATACCCATGGATTTCAGCCACAAACAAATTGCTGTATTTTAGGTTAAAAAATTTAGATAAAAATCTGTATTTTAGATAAAAATTGCAGTTTTATCTGTGCTGTATCCCAGGTTCTATGGTGCCCAGGAGCAGCCCTGAGCTCACAGTCAGTGTCACTCAGCTTTGCACACAGCAGGGACACAAAACAAATCCTTCTCCTGCTGCACACCAAGGACAACTTTCAGCCCCAGAGCACAAACAAGGGTGGGCTGGAGGGAGGGACAAGAAGGATGGGAGCTCCTCCCTGAAATGCCTCTTCCCTGCAGCCCGGGCAGTTGATTGATTAAGTTTAATTGGGTTTGATTCTTTTCGCCATCGATTCGGTTCCTTCCCATCAACAGCCCGAGAAGGCAAACAAAGGTTCTCTGTGACATGAATATGAACTCATGAGGCAAAATGCCAGTGAAGTCATCCCCAGCTCCTTTTTTTAGCTCCTTTATTCCCTGCTCCGTGTTGTGACAGAGCCTTTCCTTCCCTGGGCTAAGAATAGCCCCGAGTGTCCCAGGAGCAGCCTCAGCCCAGCCTGGGAAGAACCAGGAGGGTGGGAAGGGCAAAAAGCACCTCCAGCACCCTGGGCTTGGTCTGAACTGCCCAGGAGGGATTTCTGTCCCTCCTGCTGGGATAAAGGTGTGGGATTCAGCTGTGGTGAGGGGATGGATTGAGGCTGAACCCGAAGTTTTCCGGAGATCCCTTGTAGCAGTCTGGATGGTTTTGATGCAGGAATGGAGCAGTGCTGTGCCCAGGGGAGCTCTCCTGGTGTTCCCTTCTCCCTGCAGGCTCCTGGGAGCAGAGGGGCAGTGGAGGGGTCCCTGTCCCTGGATGGGGGGCTGCCTGCAGGCTGGAGCCTGTTTTCCCCAGGAAAAGTCAGGGATTCACAGCAGCATCCATGGCTGGTGGCAGGGAGAGCAGTGGCCTGGGTGGGGACATCTGTGTGACATCCCAGTCACACAATCCTGGGATCACTGAGGTTGGAAAAGAACTCCAGGATCACCGAGGCCAGGCTGTGCCTGATCCCCAGCTTGTCCCCAGCCCAGAGCACTGAGTGCCACCTCCAGCCCTGCCCTGGACACCTCCAGGGCTGGGGACTCCACCTCCTCCTCCATTTCCCACACCTGAGCGCCTTTTCCATGAAGAAATCCTTCCTGAGTCGTGTCCCAGACCCGGAGATTGAGCCACCCCTTACCCCAGGTGGGAGCTGAGTCCCTGGGGAGGTGTCCCACCAACCAAACCACCCACCTCTGTGCTGGATTCTGGAGCTCATCCCTGGATTTGGGACCCGGGGAGCTGCTCCTGTCCCCACGACCCCAGATAACCCCAGGCCAGAGCAGAAAATTCCTCTGTTTCTTTTACCTGCATCCAACCCTCCCCTGGGCAAGGATTTACATTTCCTTGTCTCCATCAGCAGCACCTCCACCCCACACATTCCTTGGAGCTTGGAAAAGCCATTTCTTTCCCGGGAATTCGAGTCCTCCTTGGCACAGCCGCTCTGCTGACGAGCTGCAGTCATTTTTTGCAGGAGTGTGATGGCAGAAAAAAAACGACATCTCCCAGCAGAGAGGTTAAAATCACGGGGTGGGTTTATTCCCAGCACTCCGTTTTGCAGTTTTGTTCTGACGGAATTGGCAAAGGTGCCACCCTGTGCTCACACCAGCCCTGCACCTCCCCACGGAGCTCTCCAGTGGGGAATTAATTCACCCTGAGTGCCCAGCCGTGGGGAGCAATGGATGGCAGCAGCTCCAAACCCACTTTTATGCCTTTGTGAGTATTTGTGAACCAAAGTGCAGAAAAGTCCCTCATACCAATTTTCTGGCAGCTTTTAGAGCTTAGAATTATCTCATTAAACACTGAAGGAGAGATGAACTCACAGCGAGAAACCTCAGCTCTGAACTTGCAAATAATTGCTGAGAGCAAGGTGAATATTCCTGATGTTTTCCAAGGGCTAAATGTGCCCGACTTGGTTCCAAAGGCATTTTCCCCCTGAGCTGTTTTGATTGCAACTTGTCCTGGGTCAAGTTTTTGTTCCTTTTCTTTTTTTGTTTCGAATCTTTACATTTTAATAATTGGGTTTGTGCCTTTGAATGTCTTTTGCTCCTGGCCACTGCTGCCAGTGCTCCTCCAGCTGCCTGGCTCCGTGCTGGGATGGACCCACCTGTGCCACACACCCTGCTGATCCCTTCAGTTTTATCTCCTGTATTCCAGGTTCTGTGGTGCCCAGGAGCAGCTCTGAGCTCACAGTCAGTGTCACTCAGCTCTGCACACAGCAGGGACACAAAACAAATCCTTCTCCTGCTGCACACCAAGGACAACTTTCAGCCCCAGAGCACAAACAAGGGTGGGCTGGAGGGAGGGACAAGAAGGATGGGAGCTCACAGCCTGGGGCTGGAATGGGACAATTCAACCCCAAGGTGCAAATGGACCAAAACTGATCAAAGTGTGAGACCTTGTGCCCATTTTGGATCCATTTTGTGCCCATTTTGTGCCCATTTTGTGACCATTTTGTGACCATTTTGTGACCATTTTGTGTCCATTCTGAGTCAACCTTGGTGTAGCCCTGCCCAGGCTCTTGTCCTGCCCAAGGTGTTCCCCAGAGCTCTTTCAATAAATCTCTGCTTTATTCTCCAGCTCTGCCCAGTCTGTTTTGGCTCAGCCTTCCCAAATCACCCCTGGCATTCCATGTCCCTGTGCTAGCTGGCAGGAGGGATTTTAACCCTTCCCATTCCTTCCCATCCCCAGGTCAATCCACCAGGAGCTGAGCTCTTCTGTGAGGAGCTCCTTCTGCTCCACAATCCCTCCTTCAATCCAGGAACACTTGACATAATTGTTCCCAGCCCAGAGCTGGAGCTCGAAGTGCCACAGCAGCACAAATAAACATCCTCACCACAGCTGTGGGGATGAAAACGCGCTCAGCTCCCGAGAGAAAACCACAAAGCCATGGAATCATTAGTTTGGAAGAGCTCTGGTGGGCCATGCAGCAGTTCCCAGGGCACTGCAGGTCCTCCAGGGGCTCAGCAAGGGTTGGAGTGAGAGTGGTGGAGATCTTTTCCAACCCAGAGGGTTCCAGGGCTCTGTGGAGGTAAAACATCTGCAATAAAACCCATCCCAGGAAGAAAGCTGGGACGTGTTAACGAGCTCTGGAAAGCTCAGCTTTGGGAGATGCTGCTGCTCACCTCAGTCCTGACACAGCTGCCTGAAGGTTCTGGGGAACGGGGATCTGTGATTCCCTGAAATCAGCCTTTGAGCTTCATCGTTCCTTCTGAGGCTATTAGTGCAATTACCACTGACCTAATGAACTCTTCCAGTTGAATTAGCACAAGTGGGGCCAGTTTTGAGCCGCAGCATCCATCCTGCTGCAAGGAACGTTCCTCTGGAATTCCTCTGAGCCTGCAGGGACCTGGGCTGGCAAATCCTCCTGGGAATGCTCCCCAGAGCCCGGGGATGCTTCTGAATTTCCCTTCCCACCTCCAGCAATCCAGGACTGGGGCTGCTCCTGCCATCCTGGACACGGGCTCCAGCCCAGCTAAGCCCAGCCCAGCTAAGCCCAGGCCTAAACATTATGTTGGTGTGGTCAGTGCCACTGCAAACGCGGGTGAGAACAGGCTGGGCACAGGAATATCCGTGTGGAGAGAGGCTGGATCAGCCAAGAGCTCACATCCAGCCCTGCCTGGTGGATGGGATCTGATCCTGCTCAGAGTCAGCCTGGAATGCAAAAATCTCTTCCTTCCATCCCAGTCCTGCCCACAGGATTCATCCTCCACTCGGCCTCGGGGAGGATTTTCAGTAATTTAGGGTTTAAGCCCTTCCCAAAAGCGGTGGAATGCTGCAGAATCATTAGAGTTGGGAAATTTCTCCAAGATAATCAAGTGCAACCTTCAACCAAACCTCTCCATACCCACTGAAATATGTCCCAAAGTGCCACATCCAGCTGGGGTTTGGACACCTCCAGGGGTTTTTGGACACCTCCAGGGGTTTTTGGACACCTCCAGCACCTCCCCAAGCAGCCCTTCCAAGGCTGAATCACTTTAGGAAAAAATTAATCCCAACATCCCATTCAATTCTACTCATAAAAATCTGGAGGTTCTGGCCAACATCCAGGGGGAGAAATTTGCTGAGTGGCAAACATCCTTTACATCTGGCTCAGGAGAGGGGACAAGGATTTCCAGCTGGATTGGACAGAAAAGAGGGAAAAGCTGCTGGCTGAGGGGCTGCTCAGCAGGAGCAGTGGCAGCAGCAAGGTCAGGTTTTGGAGAATCCCAAAATCCCAGGGATTGGGATGGGAAGGACCTTAGAGCCCATCTCCTTCCATGGGCAGGGATATCTTCCATAGACCAGATCTTTTCCAGCAGGAGTTTGGGATGCAAATCTGCCTCCTTGGAGCCCTCCCAGACCCCAAAATGCATTTATCCATGTTTTGTGCCCTCGGGTGTTTTTCCCAGCTGTAGTACCCAGGGTTGGGGCAGTTCTGCTGGAGCAGATTCCCACCCACAGCAATCCCATTTTAACGGGATCAAACCCTCGGGACAAAGTGCCAGAATTCCTGATTATTCCTCCTAACTGAACCTGACTTTGCTAATTCCCAGCTACAAGAGATGCAGGGGAACATATGTTCTGCCAAACAAGCTCTGTCCCTCCGGGCTCCACGTTCCACCACGGCGCAGGAGCCTCTCTCCTTGAATAAATCCCGACTGGAATCTGTTCCAGCAGTCACAGCTGTGCTGAAAAAATCTTTGGGATTGGGCTGGAGGAATTCCTGGCTGTGGGATCTGGGGGTGATGTGGGAGAGTCAGGCCATAGTTTATTCCATGTGGGAATAGTGAGGATCCCTTGGGCAGGGTCTGGTTGGCCTCTCCCTTCCCAGCTAAAGGGATGGCTGGAGTCTGGTTGAAAAGTGGAATTGAACTTAGAATTGGGGTTTATTGGCTGTAATTCCATGTCTTCTGTCATTCCTGAGCTGCCTGGCCTCCTCTCCCATCTCTGCACGAGGGGGTTGATTTATGTGAGGCAAAACAGGAAAACGGGAGATCCCAGAGTGCTCCCAGTCCTGTTCACCCAGCAGGAATAACTGGGAATGAATTCATCAGCCTCTTCCCTTGGCAGCCACCACTCCAGAAGTGCCTTTCCCGAAGGGATGGATGCCAGGGGCTCGTTCTGGGATGGTTTCACTCAGTCCCTCCCCTGCAGTGCCACCCCTGTGTCCTCCCCACCCCTGTGTCCTCCCCACCCCTATGTCCTCCCCACCCCTGTGTCCTCCCCACCCCTGTGTCCTCCCCACCCCTGTGTCCTCCCCACCCCTGTGTCCTCCCCAGCCCTGTGTCCTCCCCACTCCTGTGTCCTCCCCACCCCTGTGTCCTCCCCACCCCTGTGTCCTCCCCACCCCTGTGTCCTTCCCAGCCCTGTGTCCTTCCCAGCCCTGTGTCCTCCCCACCCCTGTGTCCTTCCCAGCCCTGTGTCCTTCCCAGCCCGGCAGTGCCAGGCTCCTGTGGGATCCATCCCCTCTCCTTGGTGACACAGCAGCCTGCTTTTCCAGGGAAAAGAGCTCCTTCCTGCTGATCCACGTGGATTCCCCAAATTCCCCAGCATCCCGGGCTGCTGCAGCTCCCACGTGGCTCGAGGAGAGGGTGGAGGAGGGAAATGTCCTTGGAGCTGCAGCTCTTGGTCTGCCCAGCCCCAGCCCGGGAGCTGCTGCTGCTGACCTTCCTGGGATTGGGATGTGTGGAAATGACCGTGGAAGGCAGAAAGCTGGAGTGTTAAAGGTGCAGGGAGCCAGCTGTGGCACAGCTGCAGCCCACAGGGAGCAGCCTTAGCCCAGAGACCTGCTGGGAGCTGCAATCCCTGTGCTCAACCGCTCAGGAAGAACATTCCAGACTTTTATTCCAGTGTTGGATTCCGCCCTCCTCGCCTCCCTGGTGGGTCTGATGAGGTTCTGTTTGTGTTTGCGGGGATCAGAGGTGAGGGAGGGCTACTCTGGGGACAGCAGCAGCCCCGAGGTCGTGCCTGTGCTGGGAGAATCCCACCTCCAGTGCCTCCAGTTTCTGTGGAAACAGCACGTCTCCACGGCTCCCACTTCCACATGCTCCAGGAGTTATTAATAGCACTGGGATTGCTTCCCTGGGAGCTCTCACCCCGGGGATTCCAGGCTGCAGCCAGTGCCCTGGTGTAGCCCTGGTTTGTGCCTGAGGTGTTCTGGTTTTCTGAAATTCTTTTCCCAGGGAATTTTCTGTGAACAGCAGAAATGTTTTTGTAACTTTGTTATTCATTCCTTTTCCTGGGAGGGACTTTTTCTTGATGTCCCTCTGCTCTGACCAATGGCAGTGAAGAGGTTTGTCTTTGTGTCACCAATCCCATTGGGCTGTGTGAAATGGTATAAAAGGGGGACACATTCCCAAAAGTAAAGGAGCCATTTTCAGCCTTCTGAATCTCAGAGCTGTGTCATTGTGGTGTAAAACAGCGTCACCCAGGAGTGTGGCCTGGCCTGGATCCGAGCTGGAGCTCGGCTTGGATGGGGTTGGGGATGGGAAGAGCTCCTGGGGCAGCCCGAGGCTCTGCAGCCAGCCCACGGGACCCTTCCCTGCTCTGATTCCCAGCGTTGGGAACTGGATTCATGTCTCAGAGAGGGGTTTGTGGAATATTGATGAGTTTGGGGGCTTGTGGCAGTTTTGGCTTCTCTTCTTGTTTTCCCAAGGTCGGGATAAAGACACTGGAAGTGCCAAGCTCGAGTTTGGACGTGGAACATTTATTATTTCTTATCTATGTCCAGACTCCTGTACCCCGAGCTCCAGCTTCCATGCCAGGAAAACGAGGGGAAATGGAGAGCCTCTAACTCTTTCCAAGGCTATTTAATTAAGTGCTAATTACCCAATAACGAGGTGACACCTTCATTATTTATATTTCTGACTCAATAACGACCACCCAAGACCTGCAGTGGGGACCTTTTTCACCCGTTTACAGACACCCACCCAAACCCAAGGAGGAGGAGGAGAAGAAGGTGAGGAAGAAGGACTTAGACAATGCCCAAAATCCTCCATCTTGTCTCACACGTATTACTATTTACTAAAATCTTAAATCTAAGTTTTTCCCCCTGTGAGATGACACACTTCCATTCAACCTGCACACCCACAACCCCAGTGCCATCCCTCAATTTGGGAGCCTGTCCCAAGGTCTGAAGTCAAATGTGGTGTTTGCCCGAGGGTCAGCCCCCCTCAGCTCAAAAATCCTGAAATTTTCAGCCCCCAGGTTCCAACAGGGGCTCTCCTGGATTTCTGTCCCTGCAGAGCCAGGGCTGTCTGTGCCAACCTCAGATCCGGCTCTCCACCACCCCAAGTGGGCAAGAAAAACCATCCAATTATTCATCCCTCCCAATATCCTTAATTGTGCAGCCCGGATACAGCCAGAGAAGTGGAATTTTCCTTCCCTGATCCGATTTTTCCATGGTTAATTTAATTTCTGCTGCTTTGAACTGGTTCGTGAGCAGCTTGGCTTTGCCCAGCACGTGTGGATGGAGAGTTTTAGGGGGGCATTTTCTGCTCCACTCTCTCCCCTTGTCCCATGTTAAGGAGAAAATCCCTCCCTGGAGCAGGGAATTCCCGTGGGAAGGGAACACAGCGGTCACACTCCAGCAGCTCCTGGCCTGGAACAGCCCCAGCGACTCCTCCCATGGAGATGTTTTATTGGGCTGGCAGGGAAAGCCCTGAGAGGCTTGGCTGCCCAAGCAGCTGATGGTGATGGAATGTTGGGAGCAGGAGCCTGGGAAGGGCAGGATGGAGCTGGAGCTCAGCCAGCAGCTGCTGCTGCCCAGGAAATGGGGTACAGGAAACAGGATTTATTTTTTTTTCCCTAGAGCAATAATTCCTTTAAGATTTCTTCAGTATTTCTTGGAAATACTGTGTCCCACCAGCAGCTGGCTCCCATTCCTGGGAGCTTTTTGTGGAATTGCTCCTCAGGGATGCAAACACCCTGAGCTCACTCTGAACCTCCCATGGCCATCAGCTCCAGGCTGGGCCTGGATTCAGGTTGTCTTCTCCGTGGCACGCTCAGCTTCCAACAGGAATTCCAAATTTTGGGGGTTCTGCTGGTTTTTTCCCATGGGAGAGCACAGGATGAGGTGTCCAGTTTAGGTCACCCTTGAATTTGGAGAGATCCCCATATAAATTTTAGGAATACAGACCTTTCTAGGATGGGCCCATAAAGGTTTTTGCTGCAGCCTCGTCTGTTCCAATTGATTTCAAGTGAAACTCACATCATTTGGTTTCTGCTTAATGAAGTTACAAAGTCTCATTGCAAATTAGTTAAAAAGCACATTTATTCTGCTTTGGACAAAGCAGCTGCAGTGGAAGGGGCAGCAGGACTGAGGGACCAAGCAGAATTTACAGGGCATCCCAGGGAAAGCAGAAGAATTCTTTAAAAAGTGAAAATAATTCAGGATTTCCATTGTCACAGCCTTGTAGCTTGGGAGATCTCCTTTAAACTGCAAGAGTTTTAGGGAATAATATTCCCTTCTTCTATTTCTTTTGGTTTTTTTTTTTTTTTACTAAGGAAAGTGCTGTTAGCTCAAAGTTTGTGTTTTCTGCTGTTCAAAAACGTGTTAAAAATAAGGAGTAAACCTGCCAGTGGCCTTTAGAAGGTGCTAAATCGGCTCAGGAGAGAAAGCCAGGAGTGTTTCCCACCTCCAGAGGCTTTTTGGGATACTTCCATATCCCGCTGGAGGGAGAGAGGCCAAAGTCTGTCTCTATAAATGTCATCCGAAGGCTGCCTAATGGAATTAGCAGGAATGAGGCAGTGCAACTCCACTGGAGTCAATTGAGTTGCTCCCACTTAATTGGCGAATTTGTCATCAAATTCTTCATTTGCTCTGGGAGGGATGGAAAGATGCCATAAATTCTGGATGCTAAAACAGTCCCCACGTTGGGCTGGGTGAATAAAACCCAAACAAGGAATTGTGCGTGGCAGGAAAGAGCCGGGAGAGTTAATGAGCGTTAATTGGTGATGAGGTTTGGTTCTGGGGGAGGCTGGGGACCTGCAGGTGGCTCCAGGGAAACCAGGAGCCCCTCATTCCCCACTGCCTTGAGAGTTTCTGCCTTTCTTTATTTGGATTTGTGGTTTTACTCCTGGAAAAAGTGACGGGAACAAACTGGGGCCAGTTTGGTGCCGGGGTTGATTTTTCTTTTTGCAGGTTCCAAAGACTGTGAGGATCAGGAATGTTGAGGATAATGCTGAGCTGAGGGCATCGAGGTGGTGTGGACACACACCTGGTTGGTGTGTGAGGAGCTCCTTCTGTTCCCACATCCAGGGAAAAGGCTGGAGGCCGAGGGCAGGATCCAAAGGAGGAGCTGAAAGACCCTGGGGGCAGAGCTGAGCCCTGGAGCCCCAAACCTGCTGAGGCCACCCAGACACCCCCAGCGAGGGGGAAATCAGGGCAAAAAGCCTGAGAGAGCTGGGAAAGGGGCTGGAGAATCCCTGAGGGAGCTGGGAAGGGGCTCAGCCTGGAGAAAAGGAGCTCAGGGGGGACCTTGTGGCTCTGCACAGCTCCCTGCCAGGAGGGGACAGCCGGGGGGATTTGGGATCTGCTCCCAGGGAACAGGGACAGGAGGAGAGGGAACGGCCTCAGGCTGGGCCAGGGGAGGCTCAGGGTGAATATTTGGGAATATTCTTTCATGGAATGGGCTGCCCGCTCCTGGAGGGATTTAAATCTGTGTGGATGTGGCGCTTGGGGACACGGTCAGGGGTGGCCTCGGTGGTGCTGGGGACGGCTGGACCTGGTCTTTGAGCTGTTTCCCTCAATCCCAGCTGATTTCTGCCAGCAGCGCTGCTGACCACAGCTACTCAAGGGCACTGACAACTCGGGTTTACAGCATCTGCTGCTTCGCACTCGCTCAAACCTCTGCTTTCCCCAAAATTGGCTGCAAAGATTTCCTGACACGTTTCCAGCCTGTGTGAATTGCTGCGGCTCCCCTGAAGCCTGCCGACGTTTCTGACCCTGTGGCCGCCAATAATTTGGCCCCTGGCTGTCAAAAAATACTCAAGGCTCATGTCCACCACGGCGAAAAATTATTAGGAGGTGAAAATTGCTTCCTTGACTTTTCCTGCTTCTCACAGTGACAGTAAATAGCACAAGAGCCCGCTGGTAAAAAGCACAGAAAAGCTCTGATAAAAGCACAGAAACAGCCAAAAATCCAACTGCAAGGGGGGAGGCCCCAGGGTGGGTGAGGGTTTCACCTCCCTCTGCCAGGGACACGGCCCTGGGTGCTGGGGGGGCTGCAGGGGTGGCACCCAGCTGGAGGAAAGGAGGAATGGAATCCCAGAGAATGCTCAGACCCTGCCCACAGAGCTCCAAGGTGGAGCTGTTCCCATGGCAGGTTCTCCTGGGACACTGAGAGGAGCCAGAGCTGGGCCAGGGGATTCCCCTCTGCTCAATCTATTCTTTGTTTTCATCCTAACACCTGGATCAGTCCCTGTGGCTGGAGGGGGAAAAGCCCAGAGGGGTCCCTTGGGTGGCAGAGACTGCTGAGGGCTTCCCAAGGCCCCACCACCCCGGGCCTCCAGACACAGGGATCGGGTCCTGAGCTCCCAGAGGTGCTCAGATATTCTGTGGGATGCTCTGGAGCCAGGGAGTGGAGATAACTGTGATGCCTTCAGTTTTCTCTGTGCTGTGTCTCAGGTTCTGTGGTGCCCAGGGCTCAGCTCTGAGCTCACAGTCAGTGTCACTCAGCTCTGCACACAGCTCAGCTCTGCACACAGCACACACACTCTGCACACAGCAGGGACACAAAACAAATCCTTCTCCTGCTGCACACCAAGGACAACTTTCAGCCCCAGAGCACAAACAAGGGTGGGCTGGAGGGAGGGACAAGAAGGATGGGACCTCACAGCCTGGGGCTGGAATGGGACAATTCAACCCCAAGGTGCAAATGGACCAAAACTGATAAAAGTGTGAGACCTCGTGACCATTTTGTGCCCATTTTGTGTCCATTTTGGGTCCATTTTGTGCCCATTTTGGGTCCACCTTGGGTGTGGCCCTGCCCAGGCTCTTGTCCTGCCCAAGGTGGATCCTGGAGCCTTTCAATAAATCTTTGCTTTATTCTCCAGCTCTGTCCAGTCCCTGTTCCAGCTCAGCCCTCCCAAGACATCACCTGGAGCTGGCACTGCCGGGTGTTCCCATCTCTGGGAATTGCCTGGATGTGCTCAGGCTGCTCAGGGAAGCTGTGGCTGTCCCTGGAAGTGCCCAAGGATGGAGTTTGGAGCACTCTGGGACAGGGGAAGGTGTCCCTGCCCACTCAAACCATCCCAGGATCCTCCTGGAAGCCAAGGAAACCCTCTGCAGGTGGGGCTGGTGCACTCCGAGATCCAAATGGGGTTTTTCTTCCAGGAATCCTGGGGCTGAGCAGAGGTGTGTGGGGTGCCCTGGCCCCATCCCACCGCCCCTCCAGCCTCTGGATCCATGCCCAGGGAGGGAAAAGGAGTTTCCTGCTGCCCTTCCCAGCCCCTCCAGCCGGGGGGAGCTGGAGCAGCTCCCACTGAATGACAGCAAAGGCTCGGGCTGACATCAACACTGATGAAATCAAACCCCTGGAAAGGGGAAAATCAGGGAATTATTATCCCAACCAATAATTTCTGCAGGAAACGGGGCTCCTTTCCCTGCTCCTGCAAAATGGCAAAGGTGACTCCAGCTGGCTCCTTGTTTGGATGGGCTCAGTGAAGCTGAGCCAGCCTTTGGAGCTCAGGTTTATTCCGTGGAATTATTGTATGGAATTTATAAACCTGACACTTTAACCCCCGCAGAGCCTCTCCTGCCCTGCCGAGGGCTGAGCTGTGCCCTGGTCCCTGATGGAATCAGTGTAATTCCTGCAGGCCTTGACCCAAATCTCTTCTTCATCTCTTGCTCCTGGATTAAGCCCCTGACGGAGGAGAGGCTTGAAGGGAATTCTTGTCAGAGGTGCTTAAGTGGCTCAAGAAAAGGACGAGACAAAAGGAGCTGGGAGATTTGAGTAAACACCGAGTGGTTTTGGCATCATTTCAGAGGCGTTTGAAGCGTCTGGGGAATCTTGAGAACCCCCCAGGTGAAATGGGAATGGGGCCTGGGGGAAGAGGAGCTCCAGCACCCTTTAATTAAAGAACAAAAAACCCAGTGAGAACCTCCACGATCTGAAGGCAGCCTGGCACCTGAGCCAAAGTCTCACTGAGTTGGGGCAGGCAGGAAAGGAAGGTTCTGGGTCTGCTGGGACAGCTCAGCCTCCTCCGAGCGGGGCACAGGACACCCCGAGGGACGGGGGGTTGGTTAAAATGGGCCAGCAGTAATTAAGGATGGGAGACTGCAATAATTAGGGGACGGGAGACTGCAATAATTAGGGATGGGAGGCTCGAAACCGCTCTGAAGAAACGATAATTATTCTTGATACATTTTAATAAATGACTTGTTTTTTTAAAAAAAGAAAGAGAAAACTGGCTTGGAGTAAGAAAAAATCGGGTATTTAGGGAGCAGCCTCGATGCACAAGGGGAGGGAAGGAGCTGGGGCTGCTCGTGGTGACAATTACTGCTCCAGCCAGAGCGGGAAACAGGATTTGGGAAGTGCCCGGAGCATCGGGATCCTCCAGAGGATCCTCTGATCTCCAGGGAATTTCTCCCTCTGGCAGATTGAAAAACTCCCCCCCTGACAACATCTGTGGGTCCCTGAGAAGGGATTGGTGGAGAAAGGAGCATTTCTTTGGGACATTCCCATTTTTATGCCAAATTCTCAGGGTTTTATCCAGGAAGGAGCGAGGAGCTGATGTTTGGGGCAGCCCACTCTGAATTCTTCCCAAGTTCCACATTCCAGTTGGGAATGAGGCTCTGGACACCCCAGGACTGGAACAGGAATAATTTAAAGGACAAAGTGGTTGTTATTTTTTCCAATCCGTGTTTTTGTCTGTAAATTCATGAGCACTTCCCAACTTTAAAAAAAAAAAAAAAAAAAAAAAAAAAAAAGTGAGAGAAAAAGGGAATAAAAAAGAAAAAGGGAAAGAAAAAGGGAAAGAAAAAGAAATAGGAAATGGGAAAGAAGAAAAAGAAAAAGAAAAAGAAAAAGAAAAAGAAAAAGAAAAAGAAAAAGGGAATGGAAAGGGGAAATAAAAAGAAAAAAAAAGAAAAAAGAAAAAAAAAAGAAATAAAAGAAAAGAAAAAAAGAAAGGGACATGTTCCTATCCAAGAGCATTCCCTGGTAGTTTTTTGGGGTGGTTTTTTGGGTTTTTTTTAATGGAAATGTTTGCAGAGGGTTCAGCATTTCACAGAAATCCAAGAAAATCCACCTTGTTCCCGGAATGCTCCGAACCATCCCAAGGAGGGAATCAGGAGAGGAAATACTGCCCGGGAAGTGCTCCTGTGTGAAGGTCTCTGTGCTCATTAACAGCAAGAGACACCATCTCCATGAAATGTAGGTCAGAGCACGGCGCTGAGCTCGGGTTGATCCCTGGCGGAGGCTCTCGGGCGCTCCGGTGAGGAATTCCGGCGGCAAAAGGAATAACAAAGCCCCTCCTCACCTCGGCACATGGGCACGTGTGGCTCCTTCCCCCGGGATGGGGATTACAGCCCAGCCCCTCCTCCCCTGCGCCAGAGGGGTGGGGAGTGTCCGGGGGAGGGTTGGGAATGTTCCCATGGAATGGAAGGGTTGGGAGTGTCCCGGGGATGGGTTGGGAATGTTCCCATGGAATGGAAGGGTTGGGAGTGTCCCGGGGATGGGTTGGGAATGTCCCATGGGAAGGGATGAGAATGTCCCGGGAAAGGTTGGGAATGTCCCACTGGAAGGGTGGGGAATGTCCCCCTGGAATGGAAGGGTTGGGAATGTCCTGGGGAAAGGTTGGGAATGTCCCGTTGGAAGGGTTGGGAATGTCCCATTGGGAGGGTTGGGAATGTCCTGGGAAGGGATGGGAATGTCCCCACGGGAATGGAAGGGTTGGGAATGTCCCGGGGAAAGGTTGGGAATGTCCCGTTGGAAGGGTTGGGAATGTCCCACGGGGAGGTTTGGGAATGTCCTGCGGGAATGGAAGGGTGGGGAATGTCCCACTGGAATGGAAGGGTTGGGAATGTCCCATTGGGAGGTTTGGGAATGTCCCCCTGGAATGGAAGGGTTGGGAATGTCCCGGGGAAAGGTTGAGAATGTCCCGTTGGAAGGGTTGGGAATGTCTCATGGGAAGGGTTGGGAATGTCTCCCTCAAATGGAAGCTTTGGGCATGTCCCTCAGGAAGGTTTGGGGATGTCCCCTGGGGGATTTGGGAATGTCCCCTTGAAGGTTTGGGAGCGGAGGAGCTGAGGGAAGCACAGGACATCTCCAGAGGCCTCTGGGCAGGGGGGTGGATGAGCCCTGGGGAGGGCAGGAGGCCGGGAAAGGAGTGTCCTGGGATGGAGCAGCCCCGGAGTCATCCTGAAATCCCAGAGCCCCCGGAGCTGGGAGGGACCTTGGAAATCATTCAGTGCCACCCCTGCCCTGGCAGCAACACCTGCCACTGTCCCAGGCTGCTCCAACCTGGCCTTGGACATTCCAGGGATCCAGGGGCAGCCACAGCTGCTCTGGGAATTCCATCCCGGCCCTTCATCACCCTCCCAGGGAACAATTCCTGCCCCAAATTCCATCTTCTCCTCTGGGAAGCCATTCCCTGTGTCCTGTCCCTGCAGCCCTTGTCCCCAGCCCCTCTGCAGCTCTCCTGGAGCCCCTTCAGGCCCTGCCAGGGGCTCGGAGCTCTCCCTGGAGCTTCTCCTCTCCAGGTGAGCACCCCCAGCTCTCCCAGCCTGGCTCCATGGCAGAGGGGCTCCAGGCCTGCAGCAGCTCCGGGGATCCCTCTGGGATCTCTCCAGCAGCTCCAGGTCCCTCCTGTGCAGGAGTCCCGGGAATTCTGGAGCAGCTCTGCGGGTGGGGCACAGGGACAGAATTCCCCTTCTCAGCCTGTTCAGCTTCCCGGGGTTCCTCCCTTCCCTCCAGTCCCATGGGAATCATTAACGGGACCAAGGATCCATTAATGGATCCAAGGATCCATCAATTAATTAATAGGAAAGACCCATTTGGAGAGGCATTTGAATGATCCCTGGAGCCTCAGCCCCAGCCTCCAACCCAGGGGCGACAAAAAGAACCCAAAATTCCAGTTATTGAGGGGAGAGCAGCTGGGAGCTGGATTCAAACCAGAACACCGAGTGTGTGTGCAGCCAATTCCCAGACAAACTCCCCAAATTCCCCATCCCTGCACAGATCCCGTGGCTGGTTTTAGGCACGAGCCCGTAGAGGAAATATTCCTGCAGAAACCCTCTGGGACTGTCCATAAAAGGGGAAACATCTGCTCAGTTTTACAGCAGCAAAACCCCTCAGCCCCGCGTTTGCAGTGCTCCTGCCTGGATAAACGTAGGCGCTGCTCTCCTCCAAATTTGTCCCAGCTTGATTTAAGTTTCCTTGGATCGAGTAAGGAACCAGGCTCATTCCCTGTCATGGGGAATGGAGTTCGTGGGATGAGTTCCAGGGGGGCTTTCCGGATGGAAAAGGGTAAAAAAGGTATAAATATATATATATATATAAATACATATTAATAGATATGGATTAAAATGTGTGTATAAATATATATCTATAAAAACATATGTACTTTTATATATAAAATATATAAATAAAACTATTTTATGTAGTTATATCCATGTATAAAAATAAAACTATATATGGTTATATAAACATATATAAATGAAACTATTTTATATAGTTATATATAGTTATGTAGTTATATATTAGTATATAATTATATATATAATAGATAATATATTAGATAAATTTATGCATTTTTTAAATTTTTTTTAAATTCAGGTTATGTGTCTTCCATGGGTTTAAATATAAAGCCTGGCAAATAATTTTAGTGTAAAAATAACAATTTAAAAATTAAAAAAAATAATAAAAAGGAGGAAGAAGGCAGAATCTGTCAATGAAAATGGTCTCCACAAGGAGGGACTCCAGGCTGAGATGTGTTTTCGCAGTGCTGGGAAGCTCTGGCTGGCTCCTTGTTCCAGGAAAAAGCAGGAGAAGCCTGGCAGAGGAGGCTGGAGCAGGATCCTTCCCTTTGGCATCACCCTGCCCTGCTCAGGGATATTGGGAATGATCCCCTGGAGCCACTGCCCTGCCCAGGAATATTGGGAATGATCCCTGGATCCACTGCCCAGGGATATAGGGAATGATCCCCTGGAGCCACTGCCCTGCCCAGGGATATTGGGAATGATTCCTGGAGACACTGCCCTGCCCAGGGATATTGGGAATGATCCCCTGGAGCCATTACCTTTCTCAGGGATATTGGGAATGATCCTCTGGAGCCACTGCCCTGCCCAGGGGTATTGGGAATGATCCTCTGGAGCCACTGCCCTGCCCAGGGGTATTGGGAATGATCCTCTGGAGCCACTGCCCAGGGATATTGGGAATGATCCCCTGGAGCCACTGCCCTGCCCAGGGATATTGGGAATGATCCCCTGGAGCCACTGCCCCGCCCAGGGATATTGGGAATGATCCCCTGGAGCCACTGCCCCGCCCAGGGATATTTGGGAATGATCCTCTGGAGCCACTGCCCAGGGATATTGGGAATGATCCCCTGGAGCCACTGCCCTGCCCAAGGATATTGGGAATGATCCCCTGGAGCCACTGCCCAGGGATATTGGGAATGATCCCCTGGAGCCACTGCCCTGCCTTGCCATTGGCAGCCTCATCCTCCCCAGCTCGTTTTCCCTGGAAATGCCGGGCTCTTGGCTCTTGCTCTCCGTTCTGGGGCAAGGAAGAGCCTGCCAAACTGTGCAGCTGCAGACCCTCGTCCTCCTCACGCCTGAGAAATCCAGGATAACGCAGGCTTTGCCCACTCCAGCTGAAGTTTCTCTGCTCGGGGGGAATTTTGGCTCTTTGTGCTCTGCCTGCAGCCTGGGCCGGGCGGTGGCTCCCTCCTGCTCTCCAGGGCAGCGTTGGTTTGATCTCCTGCCCTACTTACACCGACCTCCACACGTCTAAAGTTCAGCCAAAGCCCCTGAAACTGCCCTGGCCCCTCCTTCCCTCATCCCTTTGCTCTTGGAACACCCTGGACTCGTCCCCACGGGGGCTGGTGACACGGTGGCCTTTGCTCTCTTTTCCTCTCCTTCACTCACTCCCGGTTTTTATACTCCCCCTGCTCCATAAAGTTATTTTTTCCCCCTCTAAATCCTTTCCCTCTTTCTGTCCTTAACCTCACGTTTTGATCCAGGTCCCTGTTCCCATTTTACACCATTCACAGATTCTTTTAATAACTTTTTTTATTTTTTTTTTCCTTTTCTGACCTCTGCCACCCACCAGTGCTGCTCTGCCCGAGGAAGGATCTAATTCCCACTGGGAAGAAATGCAGATTCACTGGAATGCCCGGGGCATTAAATCCCTTTGGATTCCAGGCAATGTGGAGGAGCCCAGGGGGAAGAGGATTCCAGAGGGATGCTGAGGAGGGCTGGAGGCTCTGGAGCAGGATGGACAGGGAAGGTGGACACCAGGGAATGTGTCCCTGCCCTCGGGACAGGGAGCAGCTGGAAGGTCCCTTCCCACCACAGCATTCCACGATTCCCTGGTGCTGTGACACCTCTGGCCACCTGACTGCAGCTCCCCTGCCTCTGGAGCTCCCTTTGGATGGATTTTGGGATGGGGAGGTTGCTCCAGGATCCAATCCTCCTGCTGAAACCGCCAGGATTTCGGGCTAATTCCCCTTTTTTCTGAGTGATATCAATCCTCATCCATCCCGTGCCCTCTCCTCCCTCCTCGTGGGGTGTCCCCAGCACTCCTGGGTGAGTCAGGCCCTTTCCAGCCTCTCCACCATCCCTGGCTGCACTCCTGACATCCATCCCACAGCTCCTCCATGCCCCGGGCCACGGGAGGCCGAGCAGAGCCTTCCTCACCTGATTATTTCATCCTTCCAATGGCTTTTCCCCCTCCTCCTCCCCCTCGCATTCCCCAGTTTATCATTTCTGCTGATGCTTCACCTGCAGCAATTCCCGAGGATGGATCAGCAGCTCCTGCCCACTCCCGTGCTGCTCCTCATCCCGGAATTGTTTTGGAGATCCCTCCTGGTGGCAGGGATTGTCTCTAATTTCCCCATTATTGCGCAGAATTCCCAAAGCTCATCCCAGAAGTGCCAAGGGCACGGGCTGGGCACGGATTTCTCCTCTGTGCTCCTGATTGCTCTGGTTCCCAGGGAGTCCTTCCCATTTCCATCCCAAAAAGTCCCAGACCAGGGACTGGAGGGTGCAGCCGGGTGGGGATCGGGCTCTGCTCCCAGGGAATGAAAAGGGAAAAAGCCTCGGGGAGGTTCAGGGTGGATCTTTGGGAAAAGGTGGAGTTTTCCTGATCAGCGTGTGGAATGTCACCCACAGCTGCTTTTTCCCCCCGCTGCCATCCCAGCGTGGCTCCTGCACTCCTGAGAGTCTCTGGATTTCTCCTGCTGCTCCCTCCATCACTCAAATTGCTGGAACTGCAGCTCTTCAGGTCCTGCTGCTGGGAAAACTTCCAGGAAAAGCTTCCAGGAAAAGCTTCCAGGAAAAGCTTCCAGGAAAAGCTTCCAGGAGAACTTCCAGGAAAAGCTTCCAGGAAAACTTCCAGGAAAAGCTTCCAGGAGAACTTCCAGGAAAAGCTTCCAGGAAAACTTCCAGGAAAAGCTTCCAGGAGAACTTCCAGGAAAAGCTTCCAGGAGAACTTCCAGGAAAAGCTTCTAGGAGAACTTCCAGGAAAACTTCCAGGAGAACTTCCAGGAAAACTTCCAGGAGAACTTCCAGGAAAAGCACCCCTGAGTTGGAGGCTGGGCCTGAGGCTGCCTCTCCAAAAGAGTCTTTCCTGGGATCCTTGGTCCCGTTAATGATTCCCATGGGACTGCAGGGAAGGGAGGAACCCCGGGAAGCTGGACAGGCTGAGGAGAGGAATTCTGTCCCTGTGCCCCACCTGCAGAGCTGCTCCAGAATTCCCGGGATTCCTGCACAGGAGGGACCTGGAGCTGCTGGAGAGATCCCAGAGGGATCCCCGGAGCTGCTGCAGGGCTGGAGCCCCTCTGGAGCCAGGCTGGGAGAGCTGGGGGTGCTCACCTGGAGAGGAGAAGCTCCAGGGAGAGCTCCGAGCCCCTGGCAGGGCCTGAAGGGGCTCCAGGAGAGCTGCAGAGGGGCTGGGGACAAGGGCTGCAGGGGCAGGACACAGGGAATGGCTTCCCAGAGGGCAGGGCTGGATGGGAGATGGGGCAGGAATTCCTCCCTGTGAGTTCAGCCTGGGGCAGTGGAAGGTGTCCCTGCCCTTGGCATGGAGCTGGAATGACCCCAAGGGATTCAGGGTCTCTTCCAATCCAGCCCATCCCAGAAATCTCCGGAGGGAGCAGCTCCTGCAGCCCCACTGGCACAGGGATTTCCAGGAGGAGGGAGCCCAGCTCCCTCTGCTCCATGGGATTTCCGTGCTTCAGCTCCGAGGGGCTGGCAGGAAAGTCAACAGAGCAGACGTGCTCACATGAACAATCCAGTCTCCTTTTAATGGGATGTTTATTCACAGCCGGTTTAATATTAATGGTAAATTTGATCTCTGGAATTCTTTTTTCCCCATCAAAAATTAATGCGAAGCACTTTCTGCTTTTGTGCATGGAAAGCATCTCCCAATTAATTGGGAGATAACCACTGGAAACCCAACACTGCCACTCTGCCAGTCCCAGGCTATTCATTTCCTTAAGTGCACAAGCACTCCATGAATAATTAATTATGATTAATAGCGGTATTAAACTATTACTGGTGGATCAGGAGCGTGGAGCAGGTACCAATTTGTGATTTATAGCCGGGAAACGGTGAGGGATTTGGGAAGGAGCAAATCCCTGTGTAAGCTGGGTGCTGCACACCCTGTGGGTGGGTGAATCACAAATCTGACTTCACACCCACGTGGCCACCAGGAGCCACCTCTGGGGCTTGGAGGATTCCCAGACTTTTCCAGGGATTGGAACAAACTCTTCCCAACTCGGCCCAAGGTGGGAGTTGGACCCTCTGGATTCTCCCACAGGAGGGAAGAGGTGTCCCAGAGCCACGTGGGGTGTGACAGAAATCCCAAATAAGGGGGAAAAGGAGTTTTCCCGTGGCAGTAAAGCCAAGGAACAGCCCCAGAGCCTCCATCCGGGGCAGGAGAACATTTCCCTGGAGAACAGCTCCGTGCTGGGCTGCTCTGCACCAGGCAGGAACGTGCCTGGGCTGACAACATTAATATTGATTAAAGGGTTTATGACTAAGTGTGAGGAGGAAGAAGCAGAAGCCTGTGCAGAGCTCGGAATAATTTGGAGTGGTTATTTTTAGGCCAGGATGAGATAATGGTTTTACACCGAGCCAAGGGCCGGGTGCTTCATCCCATTGCCACCTTTCTGGCTTGGGGAAGGATTCCAAAGTGTCCCTGGGCACATCAGCCCCGGGCCACCCTCCATCCCCCTTCCCTGCAGGAACAAATCCCACTGCTCCTTTCCCGGTGCTTTCTGCCTCATCAGCACCTCCTGAATCCATCAGGAGACCAGAGAAGCTGGGAAGAAGTTAGTAAATGTCATTTATCAGGGGAAAACTTCTCCAAAGCCTTCCCTCCATAAGTTTGCTTGCTCAGCCATGGATTTTCCTCGGATGTTCACACACAACTGACCTGCTGGGATTAAAGAACTGAAATATTCCACCTGGAAAATGGGAAACATTCCAGCCTTCAAAGCAATGGTCTTGTTTGCACTGCTGGGATCCCAGAGCCCCGGAACGGGTTGGAGCTGGGAGGGACCTCAAAGCTCATCTTGTCCCAGCCCTGCCATGGGCAGGGATCCTTCCACCATCCCAGGCTGCTCCAGGATCCACCGAGGCTGCCCTTGGGCACTGCAGGGGTGTGGGGTGGGAGCACACAGGGCAGGGACACACCTTTACCCCTGAGCACTGTGTCCTCTCCCCCACGGACCATCCCATCCATCCCATCCCTGGGCTCCTGGAGGGAATCGCTGTTGGAATTCCTTCCGAGGGGGGTTTAGAGCTCAACCCCTGCCCTTGGCCTCTCCAAGCACGGGAAAGGGAGGAATTCCACCCAGCCTTCTGCCTTCAGTGGGACTGGGAAGGGAAAAGGCAGGAATCCTCACCTTCCCCCGCTGTGATATTCCTCAGCCCTGACTTTCCCTGGCCCTGCCCTGCTCATTCCGAGGGAAGGAGTCTCTCCTGCAGGAGAGGCGGATGATTCAGCGGCATGGAGCTCTCCCAGCCTCCCCTGGCTGCCTGGCTTGTCAGGGAGGATGGGCTGAGCTGAATTTTAACAAACCCACTTCCCTGCAGCTCCTCCAGCACCGGCGGCCAAAAACAAACGGAGGCTTGGAGACATCCTGGGCACGGATCACATCCCACTGCAGGAGTCGTGGAGATCCTGCTGGGAACCTCCTGCCCTGCACTGGGCAGCTCCTGCTCCCTCCATGCAAAAGAAAGGGACATAAAAGGCATTTTATGCACTTTTATCTGTTTGGAAACAAATCCTCCTCCTCCTCCAAATGTGTCCTGGGTCCCTTCGCTTTGGAGTTTTTGATATTCAGCTCCTCTGGTTTTCCCTGAAGGGGCTCCAGGAGAGCTGCAGAGGGGCTGGGGACAAGGGCTGCAGGGACAGGACACAGGGAATGGCTTCCCAGAGGGCAGGGCTGGATGGGAGACTGGGCAGGAATTGTTCCCTGGGAGGGTGATGTAGGGCTGGGATGGAATTCCCAGAGCAGCTGTGGCTGCCCCTGGATCCCTGGCAGTGCTCAAGGCCAGGCTGGACACTGGGGCTTGGAGCACCTGGGACAGTGGGAGGTGTCCCTGGGACAGTGGGAGGTGTCCCTGGGACAGTGGGAGGTGTCCCTGCCATGGCCAGGGTGGGAATGGGATGTCCCACCAGAAATCCATCCAGGGCTCCATGGTTCTGTCCCATGGAAATGGAATTTTGGGAGCCTCCCTGTGCCCTGCCCAGGCTGGATCCTCCCCATTCCCAGCACATGGGGGAGCCTTGCTGGAACCCCACGGGATTCACCCTTTAACTGAGGGATTCCCTCCCTGACAGAGGCTGCAGGGCTCGGGATGGAATTCTGTAAAAGGGCTGGATAAACACGAAAGGAGGTGGAAATGGAGCCCCCCACTCCTCCTCCTCCCCAGCCACATCCCTGCCCTGGCTCAGCTCATCCCCCAGATCCCAGTGCCAGCTGGGAACAGGGAGAGGCCAGTGCAGGCACCAGCTCCTTCCACTGCCACTTGCTATTTTTTCCTGAAGAGAGTAAATTTTTTAGGTTTGAGGGGGTTTTTTCTTTGTTTTTTTCTGCAGTGTCTCGTCCTAGAGCACAGACAAGGAAGGTCAGCTATAAATTATGGAGGGCTGAGTTCTCTGTGGAGGGGAAAGGAAGATCCAGGGAGCCTCAGGAAGGGCAGCAGAGCAGCACTCTGGATGGATGGGGATGGATGGGGATGAATGGGGATGGATGGGGATGGATGGAGATGGATGGGGATGGATGGGGATGGATGGGGATGGATGGGGATGGATGGGGATGGATGGGGATGGATGGGGATGGATGGGGGTGGATGGGGATGGATGGGGGTGGATGGGGATGGGGATGGATGGAGATGGGGATCCCACCAAAGCCTTCTCCTGGCCGTGGGAAGAGCTCCTGGGGCTCTCTGGCTGGGCAGGGAGCAGCCAGATCCCATAATCCAACCTCAACCCTGCCAGCAGCTCCGGAGCCTTGTGAGGAGGATGGAAAATTCAGCCAAGGCAGTTGGAGAACGGCAGGACTGTGGGTTATACCCACACTGCTGAGGGCCAGCCTGGCAGAAACGTGCCTGATGTCCATCAGCGTGATCGAGTGTGCCTTGAAAAACCAAAAAGGTTTTAATAAAGAAGGAAATAATACAAAAGCCAAAGCTGAGCGAAGCACAAAGACAAGTTTCCTACTTGCTGCAACACCTCGGAAAGTGTGGAGTTTGTCCTCTCCCCTTAGCACTGGACAGCCTGGGTGGGCTTTCTGGCCCTTGGCCCAATGGGATGAACACAGCCCCTGAGTTACATTCCTGGAGCCCAATCCACACTTCTGGGCTGGTCCCGGGCCAGTGACAGTGAGAAACCCACAGAACCTTCCAGCCAAACCCCCCAAAATGTCCGCAGGTAAACGGAGACTCTTCCTCTATTTGGGAGCGCCCGCTGGAGGTGGGAAATGCATCACCACAGAGGATCAGGGAATTCTCTAGGGTGGGGAAAACCTCCAGGATCGAGTTCAGGCCTTGGAGTGAAGCACCTGAGCACAGAAAGTTTATTTGGGCTCTGCTGGGGGAGGAGAAGGCAGCGCCCTCCTCCCAGCTCCTTCATCAGCTCCGCCCCTGGATTCGGGATGGGCAGGAATTTGGGAGCATTGACAGAGGAAAATGAGCCTGAGTCACTTCGGGGGGGAATTAAAGAGGTTTTGTTTTGGCCAGACAGGGAAAGAGCAGAGCTGGGCAGAATCCACAGCTCAGAGCAGCCCCTGAATCCCTGAATCCCTGAATCCCTGAATCCCAGGGGAGTGGGAGCTCCTGGATGGGGCTGGGATTAAAGGGGAATGTGGGGAGACATTTGTGGCCCTGGGACAGAGCAGGACTCCAGCTCTGGGATAAATGGAACCTGGATTGGGGAGGAGGAACTTGTGCTGTGCCGGGACGTGAAATCCGCGTGGGCTGGACTTCCTTGGAAGTTTGGAATCCTTTCCTTGCTCGTTTTCCTGCTTCCCCTGTGAGGGGCAGCCCCATCCCTGTTTGTCCAGCCCCAAACCCCCCTGGCTCCTGCTCCACCCTCATCCCTCAGCAGTTTCTTGGGAAGCGACATGGTTTGGACAAAACCCAGTCACCCCTTCCATGTCTCCCTGCCATTCCCAATTCCCAAATCATGGAGCCCTTTGGAGTGAAGAAGAGGGTCGAGAGCATTCCCACCATCCCCTCGAAGCTGCAGCCTCCAGGTAAGTTCAGAGATTTCCCAGGAAAAAAGGCCCATCCCTGTGTGGTTGGCAAAAAAAAGGAGATGCAGGAGTTGCACTGGGGGAATGATTTGCTCCTCCCAGTTCTCCTCACTTTATTCTGTTCAGGAATTCCATGATCCCACCCGAGGGAAGGGCTGCTCCTGGGGCATCACACCCCCCTGGCTTCCAGCCCTGCACGTGTGGCCCCTGAGCTCCCCTAACTCAGCCTCAAATCCCAAATCCTCCATGCAACAGGGGGCTGGAAATCCTGAAATCCTGCTGCTAAAAATGAGAGGAGCTCTGGGTTCCCAAAGAACTTTTGGGATGGGCTGGGCCTCCCCACGCCACAGGGCTGCACGAGGGGAAAGCCAAGCTCTGCCTCTCCACTGCTGCATTCCCCGTTATTGTGCCACAAAAGAGCCTGGAGTAGGGACAGATCCATCATCCCTCGGGATAATTTCGGTGTATGAGTGTGGTTTTTAATACCCAGGCTCCTCCAGCTGCATCTTCCCATTTTTTATGACGTTTCCCCCATTTTCTGGAGCAGGCCTATCAATCCTCTGCTGCTTCCTTCCTCTTGCTTAATTGAAAATGTCACTCCTTGTATTTAATGAGAATTTCTGCCCTTTTCTGAAGGGACTTTATCCCAAATCCCGTCCTGTCAGAAGAGACTTTATCCTAAATCCAGCCCTAAAAACCCACTGCAGAATTTTCTGCTGCCATAAATCCACGAGGGATTGGGGAGAGCTGCTGGGGCTAACAAGGATTTGAACCCCGTGTAGGAAAATTACAGCAATTCCTCCGATTTCTCTCCATCCTTTTATTAACTCCACGAATTGCCCTTGTCCTGCAGTGCCTTTGCACAGGGATATTGAGCCCCAGGGAGGGAAAGGAGCTGGGGAAGGGTGGAGCCGTCATCCCTGGAGGGATCCCAAAGGCCTGTGGATGTGGCACTTGGGGACACGGGCAGGGGTGGCCTTGGCAGTGTTTGGACTCTTGGTCCCCACAGTTCCCTCACTCCATGGAAATATCATCCCACTTCTTTTCCTTCTTTTTTCTTTTGTTAAAGATGTGTGGAAAGGCTGGAAAATCTGCCCTGCAAACCAAGACAGAGGGAAAAACAAACATCTCCTGATGGTGTTGCTGCTGCTGGTGGTGTTTTTGGGGTTGATTTGGGGTGTTTTTGGGAGAGCAGCAGTGGGGATGGGAGGGAGGGAAGGCTCTGATTCACAATTCCTCATCCCACAGTGTTTACAGCGCTTGGGCTGGGGAAAAATTACCTGTTCCCAGGAATGCTCCTCAATAGGCTTGGCTTTCTCCTCGCTGCCATTGCTTAGTAACAGCTCTATTTTTAAATGCTAAGAGGGTAATAGAGCAAAAAAAAACCCAACAAAACCCAGGGGTTTACTCAGCCTCTGCTCCAAGAGGCACCAAACCCAGCGGGATGGGCCCTGGGGGTGGGCTCAGGGCCAGGAGCTGCCCACACCAACCTTCAGCGCTTCCAGCTGGGCGAGGAAAAACCCAAACTGTGAAAAGGGAGCAGCCCTCGGCTCCTGGGGAGCTCCTGGAGGGGCCCAGCCTGTTCCCTCTGAGGGGTGGGTGTTCCTGGGTGGGCATGGAGGGAACTGAACGGGGGATCTCCAGGGGGATCCTCCCTCCTCTGGGATGTGCCTCTACCCCAGAGCCACTTTGGGAAGAGATCCCGGAATGTCAGATTGGTTCGGGGTTGGGAAGGACCTTCAATCCCACCCAGTGACATGGGCAGGGTCACCTCCCACTGTCCCAATGTCCTGCCTGGCCTTGGACATTCCAGGGATCCAGGGGCAGCCACAGCTGCTCTGGGAATTCCATTCCAGCCCCTCCTCATCCTCCCAGCCAGGAATTCCTTCCCAAAATCCCATCCAGCCCTGCTCTCCTTCAGCTTAAAGCAAAGCTCCAACAGTCTCTGCTAAAACACATTTCCAGGAGTGTCTGAACTTCCTAAAACCTGATTTGGGAAGCAGCTTTTGCCAGCCCCGTGGATTTGGGAGCACTCCCTGTTTTCCTGGATCCCACACTGAGGCCACCTCCTGCCCCTGGGATCTTCCCTCATGGAAAATATCGGGATAAATGGGATCATTTATCTTGTGCCCCATCCACTGAAGGTCATGGAGTTTTATTCTTTTCCCTGGGCTCTGCAGAGGGCAGCAGGATTCCCTCTATCCAGGCCTGCCATTGATTTATTCCTTTCTTTTCTCGAGGACGCGGCAGAAAAACTCCTGGAAATGCCTCGGGAACAGAAGGAGGGCAAAAAAGGAGAGACTGTGCCACCACCACCTCTCCTTGTGAGTTTAACCCATTCCTGGGAGGAACAGGGCATTAAATATGTGCCCAAGGCCCTGGTTTGGTGTAGCCCTGGTTTGTGCCTGAGGCGTTTTGGTTTTCTGAAATTCTTTTCCCAGGGAATTTTCTGTGCCCAGGAGAAATGTTTTTGTAACTTTGTTATTCATTCCTTTTCCCAGGAGGGAGTTCTCCTTGACGTCCCTCTGCTCTGACCAATGGGAGTGAAGAGGTTTGTCTTTGTGTCACCAATCCGATTGCTCTGTGTGAAATGGTATAAAAGGGAGACACACCCCAAAAATAAAGGAGCCATTTTCAGCCTTCTGAACCTGAAATCTGTGTCCTTGTGGTATAAAACGGCGTCAGTTTGGTGAAGAGGTGCCAAACCAAGGCTCGGGGGTTTGGGGACATCAACGCCTCAGCTATGTCCCAGTGCCACCAATCCCCGTGCTGCTGCTCCTCAGGAGGAAGCCACCCCTCAGGAGGAGATGCTGCTTTATTTCTGGGATGGCTGCTGCTGCTGTGGGAGCTCTGCCAGGCTGCAGCTGCCTCTGCTGGGCTCCTCTGCCCTGCCCACGGAGGGGCCTGGCCACGGCCCTCCTCCAAAAACCACCCCCAGAGAGGGGAAAGCCGCTGAGATGCCAACACCCGGAGGGCCAGGGGTGATTTAGAGCTGCTTGAGAGCCGCCAAGTATCAGAGCGTGGCAGGAAATGAGGCGTTGGAAGGGAAATCACGGAAAAGGTGTGTTATGGACAGAGTCCTGAGGGTGGGAATGGCATTTCCCAGGAGATTTAAAGCCAGGGTGACCACGGCTGCGAGCCCTGATGGAGGAGAAAACTTCATCAGGGAGAAGAAGCCTGCCCCGGCTGCTGGGGGCTGATGTTGGCTACCGGAGCGCTCTGTGGAGCTGTTCCGGAGCTGTCCCCGGAGCTGTCTCCGGAGCTGTCCCCGGAGCTGTCCCCGGAGCTGTCCCTTCAGCTCTCCCAGGAGCTGTCCTTGGTGCCGCTCCTGGCCCTTCCCAGCTCCTCCCTGCTCGCACGGCTGAGCACGGAATTCTGGAATGCTTAGGCCGAGGTGGGACCTTAAAGATGTCCCAGATCCTTAAAAACCCACCTAGTTCCATCCTAAAACCCCACCTAGTTCCATCCCTAGACCCCATCTAGTTCTATCCTTAAAACCGACCTAGTTCAATCCTTAAACTCCATCTAGTTCCATCCCTAAACCCCTCTAGTTCCATCCTTAAACACCCTCGAGTTCTGTCCTTAAAAGCTCATCTATTCCATCCTTGAAACTCCATCTAGTTCCATCCTAAAATACCTGTAGCTCCATCCTAAAACCCCACCTAGTTCCGTCCTTAAACGCCCTCTAGTTCTATCCTTAAAACCCCATTTAGTTCAATCCTCAAACCCCGCCTAGTTCAATCCTTAAACCCCATCTAGTTCCATCCCTAAACCCCTCTAGTTCCATCCTAAATCCCCTCTAGTTCCATCCTAAAACCCCACCTATTTCCATCCCTAAACCCCTCTAGTCCCATCCCAAACCCTCTCTCGTTCCAGGCACTCACTGTGAGCAGCACAAACCCCAGCAGAGCGAGCCCCTCATGTTCTGTCCCCACGGCCACACCCAGAACAGGAGGATGTTCTGTTCTGTCCCCACGGCCACACCCGGCACAGGAGGATGTTCTGTCCCCACGGCCACACCCGGCACAGGAGGATGTTCTGTTTTATCCCCACGGCCACACCCGGCACAGGAGGATGTTCTGTCCCCACGGCCACACCCGGCACAGGAGGATGTTTTATCCCCACGGCCACACCCGGCACAGGAGGATGTTCTGTCCCCACGGCCACACCCGGCACAGGAGGATGTTCTGTTCTATCCCCACGGCCACACCCGGCACAGGAGGATGTTTTATCCCCACGGCCACACCTGGCACAGGAGGATGTTTTATCCCCACGGCCACACCTGACACAGGAGGATGTTCTGTCCTCACAGCCACACCTGGCACAGGAGGATGTTCTGTCCCCACGGCCACACCCGGCACAGGAGGATGTTCTGTCCCCACGGCCACACCTGGCACAGGAGGATGTTCTGTCCCCACGGCCACACCCGGCACAGGAGGATGTTCTGTCCCCACGGCCACACCTGGCACAGGAGGATGTTTTATCCCCACCGCCATACCTGACACAGGAGGATGTTTTATCCCCACGGCCACACCTGGCGCAGGAGGATGTTTTATCCCTGTTTTTTCCCCTTTCCCACTGGGGCTGACAGTGCTCCGGGGCTGGAGCTGCCCGTGGCTGCTCCCCCTCCCTCCCAGCCCACCCCACACTTCAATTTTCATTTTGGAGGCAGAGAAAGTCCCTGAAAGGTCGGAAGGGAGAGGCAGAGGGGCTGAGGAGAGCCCGTTCCAGCGCCGAGACACGCGGAGGCTGTGCTCCTGCTGCAGTGCCTGCGATGTATTTTTGCCACACGCCGCTGCAGAGTGCAGCCCACTGCAGCAAGGCAGGGGAGAGAATTCCCTTCCCCGGGCTCTGAGCTCTGAGGAGAGGCTCTGCACACACCGGAGCGGCCACCAGCTCTGTCGCCTCGGGCAGCAGAAGCTGCTGGGGAGCCTCTGCATCAAACAATCCCCGTTTCCCCACGCTGGGAATGACCTTCAGCTGCTCTTCACACAGGGAAAGTCGTGCCTGGATTGTGGGCAGCGGAGTGAGAGGGGACTGTGTGCTTGAGAGGCAGCTGTGGGGAGGTGGGAAGCGGGGATTTAAAGACTTGTTGTAGACCTGGAGAGCTCAGCTGCTCCGGGGAGGGATTGAAAAGGGGAGGGAAGGGGGTTGTGCACCACTGGATCCCGGGAACTCGGTTGGGAGGAGATAAAATGGGAATTTGTCCGTTCCCTGACCCCTGTCACCAGCACTGAACATCCCAGTGGCTCCCAGGACACTCGTGGAATCCCAGAATCCCGGACTGGTTTGCTCAGCAGCAGCTCAAAGCTCGTCTCATTCCAGCAGGACCAGCTCCAGGCTGCATCCCAGAGCAGATCAGGATTGTCCAGCTCCTCTCCTGAATCCCTCTGAATCCAGGGAAGAGGCAGCAGTTTAATGCCCTCGGGTTTTACATTTTCTAAGGGGTTTTTTAAAGTGCTTCCAGCTGATAGAAATGGAATAATCTCAGCGTTAAAAGAAGAAATTCGTTGTTTCCAGTTTTAAGAGTTAGTTTAACACTTTTTGCAGGTGCAGCCTGATGATGTCATCACCCCCGAAAAAATGAACTTTTCCCCAAATTCCCTTCAGTGCAGGG
Source organism: Sylvia borin (assembly GCA_014839755.1). Lineage (NCBI taxonomy): Eukaryota > Metazoa > Chordata > Aves > Passeriformes > Sylviidae > Sylvia > Sylvia borin. The sequence goes on along the minus strand of CM025965.1, from coordinate 30,335,448 downwards.
CTGCAAATATCCCAAGATATTCCAGTGTCATCCTGATGGAACGGCTCCAGCAGTTCCTCATGGATAACAACAATTATCCATGGGAATTGGGAGGGAGGGCAGCACCTTTTTGGGTTTCCATGGTTTTCCTTCCCTTTCCAGCCTCGTTTTCAACTCCTAAATTCTGCCTCCATCAAAATTCCCAAACTCACTGACCTTTTTGGGCAGAACCTTCCATGTCCCTCCTCTTTGTCACCATCCTCGGGAGGTGACCTGAACCCCTCCCAGGGCTGTGCCTCAGCCCCTCCTCTCAAATGCCTCAGTGAAAGGCTCCAGAAATCCCAGAATTTGGTTTGATCTCCCCAGAAATGGAGATCAGCTTGGTCTGGGAATACTTCAGGTAGCTCTTGAAGAGGACTTGGTGAAACCAGAGGGGGAAAAAAAATATATATATATTTGGAATTCTAAAGGGAAAATGTTCAAAGCTGTGCAGCTCCACCGTTTATTGAATAGAAGGAGCTGAGTCCTAAAAACTGCTCCTTCTCTCTATGGTCCAGAGTTTTAAAAAACGGGGAATAAAAATATCTTTATTTCAGGGTTATCTGTGGCATGCTTTGATTTACCCCCCACCTTCCCAGCTGGACTTGACCAGCCCCTTGTGAGCCCAGAGCTGCAGAACGCTTTCAGGGAACACATCCAGCTTTCCTGGGAAATCTACTGAAAGGATTTCATTATTCTAAAACCTCGCCTGAGCCAGGCCCACAGCAGCAAAGGGGTTTTTTGGGGGGTTTTTAATAGGAGCTTAGCAGGGGAAATGCATGGAAGAGCAGTGCTAAAGCCCAGCTTAGGGATTTGTTCCACTGATCAGCTGGAGTTCTGCATCAGCACAGCTCAGGGATGTGCTGGCATCCACATTTTTCCCTGCTCTGGCCTGCTCTTTGTTGGCTTTGCTTTTCCTGCCTCTGCTGGAGTCGGTGGAACTGGTGTGAGGTGGTGGAATTGAGGATTTCAGTTCCCCAGCCTTTGCCTCCGCAGCTGCCCCTGGCACATCCCTGAGCTTCTCCCTCTCCAGCCTCGCCTCTTCAGGGAAAAAATTCTGTTTTCTACATAAGGACTCGACTCTTCCCGGGATTTTCCTGTTCCTTTGTGCCCTTTGGAATCTCGGTGTTTTTCAGGAACATCAGGGAAGGAAAGAACTCTGAGCTGCAACAAACAAACAAAAAAATTTGTCTTGTGCTCCCATGGATCGGCTGGGAGACAAATTTCCACCTCCTGCCTCTCAGAGGGTGACACTGGACACCCCCCGAGTCACCCCTGAGATCAGAATCACTGGGTTGGGCTGGGAGGGACCTTAAAGCTCATCCCATCCCACCCCTGCCAGGGCAGGGACACCTCCCACCATCCCAGGCCGGCCTTGGGCACTGCCAGGGATCCAGGGGAACCCCAGCTGCTCTGGGAAACACCAAACCAGGGAATGTGCGACTTGAGCACTGCAGAAACCTCGGGGGAGCAAAAATTTCTGGGCCTGAGTTGATTTCCCAGTCAGAGATGGGGAGAGGCTGGAGCAACAAGAGGCAGAGGAGAGGTCACCAGTGGCAGGGGGGATCCCGTGGGACAGGGCCAGGCACCTCGCTGCTGCCATAAAGGCCTCCTGTGCCCCTCTGCCGGCTCTCTGCTGCCGGGCAGAGCCCTCAGACCCCTCAGACCCCGCAGACCCCTCAGACCCCGCAGAGCCCTCAGACCCCTCAGAGCCCTCAGACCCCTCAGACCCCGCAGACCCCGCAGACCCCTCAGACCCCTCAGACCCCGCAGAGCCCTCAGACCCCTCAGAGCCCTCAGACCCCTCAGACCCCTCAGACCCCTCAGACCCCGCAGACCCCGCAGACCCCGCAGACCCCTCAGACCCCTCAGACCCCGCAGACCCCTCAGACCCCTCAGACCCCTCAGACCCCTCAGACCCCTCAGACCCCGCAGACCCCTCAGACCCCGCAGACCCCGCAGACCCCTCAGACCCCACAGACCCCTCAGACCCCTCAGACCCCTCAGACCCCGCAGACCCCGCAGACCCCTCAGACCCCGCAGACCCCTCAGACCCCGCAGACCCCGCAGACCCCTCAGACCCCGCAGACCCCTCAGACCCCTCAGACCCCGCAGACCCCGCAGACCCCTCAGACCCTGCAGACCCCTCAGACCCCGCAGACCCCTCAGACCCCTCAGACCCCTCAGACCCCGCAGACCCCTCAGACCCCTCAGACCCCGCAGAGCCCTCAGACCCCGCAGAGCCCGCAGACCCCGCAGACCCCTCAGACCCCTCAGACCCCGCAGAGCCCTCAGACCCCTCAGACCCCGCAGACCCCGCAGACCCCTCAGACCCCTCAGACCCCTCAGACCCCGCAGAGCCCTCAGACCCCTCAGACCCCGCAGACCCCGCAGACCCCTCAGACCCCTCAGACCCCTCAGACCCCGCAGACCCCGCAGACCCCTCAGACCCCGCAGACCCCTCAGACCCTGCAGACCCCTCAGACCCCGCAGACCCCTCAGACCCCTCAGACCCCGCAGACCCCTCAGACCCCTCAGACCCCGCAGACCCCTCAGACCCCTCAGACCCCGCAGAGCCCGCAGACCCCGCAGAGCCCGCAGACCCCGCAGACCCCGCAGACCCCGCAGACCCCGCAGACCCCGCAGACCCCTCAGACCCCTCAGACCCCGCAGACCCCTCAGACCCCGCAGAGCCGAGCGCTGCCCTCACCAGGGCTCTGAGGACACCGGCTCACCGCGGCCATCCCGAGCCGTGTCACTGTCACTGGGGGTGGCAGTGGCCGCCCCAGTGACCCCCCGGGAATGGGACAGGGCAGGAGCAGGGCCGGGCTTCGCTGCTTCGGGGAGCGAAGAGTGGAACCCAAGGAGCTGAGCAGCTCCAGGGCTTGATGCCACTGCGGAGCCCCGGGAGGGTCTGGGGAGCCCCGGGAGGGTCTGGGGAGCCCGGGAGGGTCTGGGGAGCGCCGGGAGGGTCTGGGGAGCCCGGGGAAGGTCTAGGGGGCCCGGGAGGGTCTGGGGAGCCCCGGGAGGGTCTGGGGAGCCCCGGGAGGGTCTGGGGAGCCCGGGAGGGTCTGGGGAGCGCCGGGAGGGTCTGGGGAGCCCGGGGAAGGTCTAGGGGGCCCGGGAGGGTCTGGGGAGCCCCGGGAGGGTCTGGAGAGCCCCGGCAGGGTCTGGGGAGCCCCGGGAGGGTCTGGGGGGCCCCGGGAGGGTCTGCGGGGCCCAGCCCGCGGGCAGGGATGGGGGCGAGGCCCCCTGTTCATGGCAGGGGATGGAACCAGGGCAGGGTTAAGGTTCCCTCCCAACCCAACGGCGTTCTCATGGTTCCCATGAAACCCTGGAGGGCTCCCGGGATCGCTCCGGGTCACTCACGGGACAGACACGGGACAGTGGGACAGACACGGGACAGTGGGACAGACACGGGGACAGTGGGACAGACACAGGGACAGGGTGGGACAGACACAGGGACAGTGGGACAGACACAGGGACAGTGGGACAGACACGGGACAGGGTGGGACATCCCCGTGCGTGTCCTGCTCTCCCCACGCTGGGTGATGCCCCCGGGGACGGGGGACACTCAGGGCAGCCTCAGCCCCGGCACGATGTCCCCGCCACGTGTTCCCCGTGAGCCCCGCGGTTTAATCAGCCCGTGGCCTGCGACACGCCAGCCCGCAGGGGACACCGAGCTGTCACCAGCACTGCCCGGGGTGATGACAGGCCCCTCCCCGCGGCCCGGCCGCGCACCTGGCCCAGGTGAGGACACGGCTCCTGCCGTGGGCAGGGAGCGATGCGGGGCTCGGGGGCTGCTCCGAGCGCGGGGCCGGTTCCGGGGAATACTCGGGGGATGCTCCGCTCGCGGGACGCCCCGTCGGGGCCGGGACAGGCGGGGACGGGCGGGGACGGGCGGCACCGCTTGCGCGCACCGCTCCGCACCGCATCCCCCGCGCAGCATCCCCCGCACATCCCCGCACATCCCCGCGCATCCCCGCGCATCCCCGCACATCCCCGCACATCCCCGCGCATCCCCGCACATCCCCGCACATCCCCGCACATCCCCGCACATCTCCGCCCCGCGGAGGGGGGCGCGGCAGCGTCCTTCCCCCCGCACCGCCCCTGCGCCGCCGCGGAGCGCAGCGCGGGCGCGCAGCGGGACCGGACCCGCCCCGCCGCCGCCGCCGCCGCCGCCGCTTTGTGTCTGGGCGCCGCCCGCGGAGGCGGAGCGGGCCCGGCCCTGGGCTCCGCGGCTCGGCGGGGCGGGCGGCGGGACAGCCGCGGGCAGCCCCCGGCGGCGCCCGCGCAGCCCCCCGCAGCCGCGGCTCGGCCGCGCATGGACGCGCGTTCCCGCCTGCACCGTGAGTAACGCGGGCCCGGGGCCGGGAGGGGCCGCGCAGCCCCCGGGGGGACAGCCCCGGGCCGCCCACGCCCACCCCGGGCACGGGGAGGGAAGGCGGCGAGGCTCCGCCGAGGACAAAGGAGCGCGGGGAGCGCACGGGGAGCGCAGCCGGAGCCGCCCCCGCGGAGCCCCCGCGGAGCTCTGCCAGCCCCGGGCGCGGTGCCACACAAGCCGCCTGCCGCGGGGCTCGGGCTCCGCGCAGCTCCTGGAAAATTCTGCGCCCTTTCGCAGCGCCGCCGGAGGCGCGGGGAGGTGCGGAGGAGGCTCCTTCCCTCCCTCCTTCCCTCCTTCCCTCCTTCCTTCCCTCGGCGCGGGGCCATCTCGTTTCCCCAGCCCGCGGGAGGCCCCGGCTGCTCCCGTTGGGTGCCCGGGCTCGGGGCCCGATGGGCAGCGGCTCATCCCCGCGCTGGGGGATTTTGGGGGAGGCAGGGCAGTGCCCGAGCCCCCCGGCCCCATGCCGGTGTCGCTGCCCGGGGACAGCGTGTGCCGAGGGCACCGACACTGGAGCACATGCCTCTGCTCCATTTCTCTGCCGGGGAGGGTCACGCACACGAGAGCCCTGTGGAAAGTTCCTGGGGGGGTTATTTTGGGAAATAGAAAGGAGCCCATGGACATTTCTGCCGTGCCCATCACTCCACCTAAATCCCTTCCTTCTGCTCCTGCCCATCCGTGATTTCCAGCTAAAAACTCCGGGCCACGTGCCCTTGGCTGGGCGCCTTTAACCTCAGGTGCTGGGGTGGGAATAATCCTCGGGAAGAGCAGAAATCCAAAGCGTTTCCCTCGGCACTCCGCGGCCGGAGCAGTGACTTAATCCGGCGGCTTTCGCTGTTCCGCATCTGCTCGCTCGGCTCCTCACGGAGGAGGAGGAGGAGGAGGAGGAGGAGGATGCTCGCCATGGCAACCTGGCGGCGCAGATTGCGGCCACTTCGGGGAAGTAGCGGGACTTGGGGAAGAACCGAGAGAGGCTGATTCGAGATCCGCGCTCGGGGCTGAACTGTGCGGCCCGGAGGCGGTTTGGGGAGAGCTCCTGTTGCCTCCCTTCGCTTCGGTTCGGTTCTGTCGGTTCGGGGGCTGGCTGTGTGCAGAGGGGCCTCGGCGGAGGTCACGGAGCTTCCTTGGCGTGCAGCCGCAGTGAGAGGAGAGCTCCTCATTTGCCGAGCACTGTTAATTACGGTGATTATCCCGAAATTCGGTGGTTTTACCCTCCAGCACCTCTCCGCGCCGCCTCACCTCGCTGTCCCCGTGAACTTTAACCTCGGCCCGCCTTCCACCCGTGAAACTTTTCCTCGGATGAAGCGGCGTTTATTTTATTCTTTAATTACCTCACAGAGGAGGAGCTTTGCTCCGTGCCTCTGTCACACGGCTGATGCGAAACCCCTAAAAAAGGGAGGCTTAGATGACACCGATTTTCCCAGTTGCTGGAGTAACAAAACCCTTCCCGGGTGCCTGGTGGGCTCTGGGGAGCTGCAGCTCGGGAGAAAACGCTGTGGAATCCCTGGGGAGGTGCTGCAAATTCCCCACACCCTGCACCTGCAGGAATCTGCCAGTGCTTCCCAGCAAGGCGTTAAAAAAATCCCTTAAAGTTCAGAATCCCGCAGGAAGGATTTGGAAAGGAAGGATTTGGAAAGGAAGGATTTGGAAAGGAAGCTTGGCCGCTGTCTCTGGGATATTTCAAAGCAGCACAGCAGCATTAGAGCCCCCCCAAAATTCAGGTGAATCACCCCTGAAGCATCTGGAGCAGGCTTTGCTGGGAGCGTTGATCCTAAAGCAGAGACTCCAGAGGTGCCAAACGGCAGGACATGGGAATCCGGGAGGTGGAAATCCATGGCAATCCACGGCAGGACAGGCTGGGGCCGGGTGGTGGCAGCCCCAGAGCGCCGTGGTCACTGAGGCCAGCTCTGCAGTGTCCCCTGGGGCAGCCTTGGCCAGCCCGGCAGAGAGGCCTGCCATCAGGGGCAGGACACTGGGGGACACCAGGGCTGCAGGAATGGGAATTCCATCCTCCCGGGCACTCAGGGGCTTTTATCCCGAGGGAATTCCGCTGATTCCTGAGCAGAGGCTCCATCCCCGGGGCTGTCCCCGCTCGGGAAAGGGCTGGGGACCCTCTGGGAGCAGGAATTGCTGCCCTGCAGCCTGGGAATGCATCGGGCAGCGCCGGGAAAATCCTCCGGGACACGGCTGGGGGCGGCACCCACCCGCGGAGTGTCCCGGGAACATCCGAGGGCCACTCGAGAATCCCAGGGAAGGATTTCGGTGGATGCCAGCCCAGCGCAGCCCGAGCTCCTCGAGGTGCTGCCGAGCCCTATTTAAAGATTTCCAAGAGCCACGACGTGTCCTTGCTTTTCATCTCGGCTCCCTCTAATTTTAGCGAGCTTTCCGTAGGCTCTGGTTTGCAGATTGCATCAAATCCTCGGACGAGCCTTGCACAACTCGGGGCTGGGTTGGGATTTATTTTTTTTTTTTTTTTTTTGGGTGGGGGGGAGGGGGTGGATTTTTTTCTTATTTTTTTTATTTTTTTTTTCCCTGGGAATGCAGCAATTTGTCGAGAGCAGAGAAACCCTCGGTGTTTGGCTGGGCAGAGCCGCCCCTCCTGGTGCGAGCTGCGGAGAAGTTGGGGAAGGGAGGAAGGTGGAGGGATGAGGAGGGATGGCTGCGAGCAGCCGGGAGTGAGGCTGAAGAGCCCTGCCAGCCCCGGGGACAGGCTGCTGCCGGCACGGCTCGAGCCAAGGGCGAAATTTAGGGGAAGAAAGGAGCATTAAATCCCGGCGCTCTGGGAAGGGCGAGCGAATACCGTGTTAACGGATCGGGTTCTGGCGAATAAAGAAGAAAAGAAGCTGTAAGCTCAGGAAGGCTCATTTTTTTTATTATAAAGAGGAGAACATTGCTCATCCTTTAGTTCCCTTGGATCCGGAGTGAATGACTTTAGAGCTACAGGAGTTTAAGCTCATCGAAAGAGAACCGTGCTTCTTTTTTTTTTTTTATTTTCCTTTTTTTCTTCTTTTTTTTTTTTTTTCTTTCTTTTTTTACTTCGAATATACTGGGAAAGAAATTTGGAAATAAAAGGAGCCAAGAGAACCCGCGGAGAGCAAATTTAACCTATTCTAGGCTAGGAACTGGTGGCCCGTGGGCAGAAATAATCAGATTTTTTTAGTCGGAGTCGGGCGAAGGGGAGCAGAGTTCATCCAGCCCGGGATGTAGGGAGCAGCCGGTGGGACTGGGAGTGCCGAGCTCATTCCCATGGCTGGGAATCCAACACTCGGCTCCGCGTCACGTGAATTGCCAGGCACCGCTCCTCTTCCAGGGATGCTGGAGATGTAAAGACGTCCTTGGGAGATCTCGGGATTGAAACAAAGCCATCGGCCCCGGGCATCAAATCCGGCACTGAGGAGCCTTTGGACAGCCCGTGGGAGCTCGGGAATTGTTCCCCGCGGGACAGGGAGAGCGGCGGGGCAGGCAGAGCATCATCATCATCACCACCATCATCATCATCCTCATCCCTCTGCTGCTGCCAGCGGAGCCTCTCTCAGACACCCAGCGCTGGATCCAGCGGGATTTAAACCTCCTCCTCCCTCGCATCGCCTCGGCCCTGGATCGTTCCTCGGCTGCCGCTCCCACAGCACCGGCTCCGCTTCTCCTCGGGCGCTTTTGACATTTTTGCTATATTTTTTTTTTGTTTTGTGGGCAGCGGCGGCCTGAGGGCAGCCCGTGCAGGAAGGGATGGCATGGCACGGGCACGGGCACGGGCACGGGCACGGGCACGGCGGAATTCCCGAGTTCCCACCGCGAGGAACGCGCCGAGGCAGCGGATTCACTCCTCCCCTGAGCTACGGCAGGAGCCGGGAGCGGGGCCGGCGCCGGCGCTTGGTGTCCCTGCTGCAGAACCCAGCCCTGCTCTGCAGAGGTGCGGGGGACAGCCGGGGACAGCGCGGGGACGGCCGGGGGGGGACACGGCCCCGGGGACACGGCCCGGGCCTTGGGGGGGACAGCCACCGGTGGCTTTGGGAGGGACAAACCCCACTGGGGGCTGAGGAGCCGCTGCCGGGAGGGGACACGGCTCGGGGGGGACAGAGAGTGATGGCTTTGGGGGCACAGTGATGGCTTTGGGGGACAGAGAGTGATGGCTTTGGGGGTACAGTGATGGCTTTGGGGGACAGACAATGATGGCTTTGGGGGGGCGCGCCTTGGTGGCTTTGGGGGGACAGAGAGTGATGGCTTTAGGGGGGACAGAGAGTGATGACTTCGGGGGCACAGTGATGGCTTTGGGGGGACAGACAATGATGGCTTTGGAGGGGACTCCTTGGTGGCTTTAGGGGGACAGAGAATGATGGCTTTGGGGGACAGACAATGATGGTTTTGGGGACACGCACCTTGGTGGCTTTGGGGGTACAGACAGTGATGGCTTTGGGGGCACAGTGATGGCTTTGGGGGGACAGACAATGATGGCTTTGGGGGGACACACCTTGGTGGCTTTTGGGGGACAGAGAGTGATGGCTTTTGTGGGGACAGACCCTGCGAGGCTCAGAGCTGCTGCCACGAGGGGACAGAGCTCGGGGGGGACACACCTTGATGGCTTTGGGGGGACACACCTTGGTGGCTTTCGGAGGGACAATAATGGCTTTGTGGGGGACAAACCCGTCTGGGTGTGGAGGAGATGCTGGCAGGAGGGGACAGAGCTCTGAGAAGACACACCTTGGTGGCTTTTGAGGGGGACAAACCCTTCTGGGGGTTGAGGAGCTGCTCCCAGGAGGGGACACATCTCTGGGCAGGGGGACTTTGGTGGCTTTGGGGGCTGAGGAGCTGTGGCTGCCAGGAGCTCTGTCTCCAGCTCTTCCCAGGTCGAACCCCACCAATCTCTGCTTCTCTTGCTTTTTTTCCCCAAATGTATAAAAATGCAGACACCTCCACAAGTTCTGTTTCCAGCCCCACCTTCCATCTGCTCTTTGCTGTTGCCCTCCTCAGTGGTGACCTTTGAGGAGCCTTTGGGGCAGAGGTTCCTCAGCCCCAGGACACGTTTGGGAGATGGTTTTGGCCCTCTGCTCCTGCCAGGAGAGGCACTTGGACAGCCTGGAGCAGAGGGGCAGATTTGGGATGGCGCTGGAGCCGTGCTGGGAATGGAGAGGTGAGGCTGGGAAGGGGCACTGCCTTCATCACCAGCATTAAAATCAAGGTTTGGATGGACTTTGGTGGTCCTCCCAGCTGGGGATCTCCTGGTTCCACCCCCCTGAGGGTGTCAGGATCTCGTGGCCCTTTGATTCCTCCCCAGGTATTTGCTGTGTGTGTGCGGCGTCGAGGCAGCTCTCTGCCCGTTGTTCCAAGAAATATCCCTACATTTTCCAGCCTGAGCACTAAATTGGTGCCTTTCAGCAGTTCCCTAATTATGTGAGACATTTTTTGTACTTAACAAATGGTTCTGATTCCTGCCAGCACTTCAGCCTGGTGTTCCAGGCCCGTGGGTGTCGGGGAACAGAACATATTTCTGTGTCTGTGAATATGATCCCACACGTTGTCTTAAGTGGGAAAATGTTCACAGCCCTTATATGGAGTGGGAATTTTTTTTTTCTTCTCTCCCCCTCCTAAATCCATCAGTGCTTTCTCCTGCAGTACTAACGCAGTTTGATCTTGCTGGTGCTCTCCAGGCTGGGTTAGGAACCAGAAAATATGTGATGGGCTTTCTTCTTTTCCTGGCAGAAGCGTGGTGTGACCTGCTCTGCCCTCAGACCGTGCAGGAATTGGGCCTGGAATTGGGGGAGGGTTTCCCACCCCTGCAGAGCTGCCAGGGGAAGGCTCCTGGGAGCAGCCAGGTGCTGTTCCTCCTGGAATTGTGCATCCTTCCTCCTCCTCCTCCTCCTCCTCCCTGGCTGGGAGCTCCCACCCTCAGCTGTGCTGGTGGCTTTGCTCCTGGCCCTCCCTGGAACTGTGGAGAAATCTGGGATGTTCCACGGCCTGGGGACGTGTCCTACAGCAGGGCCCTGCTCCTGTGCCATGGAATTTAGGGAACGCAGGAGTCCTGGGAGCACTTGGTGGTGTCCTGGGGGACAGACTGGGGACAGACTCATGGAACAGAGCAGGAGCAGCTCCTTGGGCTGATGGAGGGGTGGAATTACCTCCCAGTGGGGTTTGTCCAGGAATGCTCATGGCTGCGTGAGGTGTTCCTGCCCAATGGATCCTGACCTGCTGGGAATGCTCTTCCCAGTGGATCCAACAGGACACAGCTCGTTGTCCCTCAGGGTCCCACTGCTCCTCAGGGACAGCTCACTGTCCCTCACTGTCCCACTGGACACAGCTCATTTTCCCTCATTTTCCCACTGGACACAGCTCATTGTCCCTCACTGTCCCACTGGACACAGCTCATTGTCCCTCACTGTCCCACTGGACATAGCTCCTCAGGGACAGCTCACTGTCCCCAGGTCCCTCTCCAGGTCCCACTCCTGCAGGCTGTGCCATTTTGGGAACAAGGCTCTCCATGAACCTTGAGCACCAGCTCAGTGGGCACACCTCAATTTGTAGGAATTTTTCCTTGGGCTCATAGAACAGGGTTTTCTGGATCCGTCGATCCATTGCAGTATTTTTTCTCAGGATTTTTTTTTTTCTCTAGTAAAGCCACTTTTCAGGATTCCTGCAGAAGCACGTGGGAAAGAGGCCACAATGAAAACTGGGAGCACATCAGCTTCCCAGCCTGGGCACAGAAAACCCTCAAAAACATGGAATGCTGTGCATTTTCCAGGGCTGTCCTTGTCTCCACCTGCCAGGAAAAGGCACTTTTTTCAGGGGATGTCATTCTCACTCTGCTGGAGGAACATTCCCAGTTGTGATGACAACCATGTGGGAACCTGGACAAGTGAAAAATGGAGCTCCAGGAGCTGCCAGGCGCAGGCCTTTCATCAGAGCTGCTTTTTTAGGAGGGGGGACAGATCCAGCATCAGGAGGTGGGAGGCAAAGTGTCAGCCTGGATTGAATCCCTGCCCGAGACATCTTGGGTTTGGAGCGGTGACTTTGGAGAAATGTCACCCCCAAGGTCACTCTGTGTCCCTGGGGAGGGCTGGGGAAATCCACACACAAAGCACTTGATCTCTTTGCTCCTTGGGGTTTCCTTTGATCCGACTGGTTTTGTGGGAAATACAGATTAGGGCAGGAGTGAGGAGGGCAGAATTCCAGGGAATTTCGGGGTGCCCATCCCTGGAGGTGGCACCCAGAGCTGGGGACAAGGTGGGGATGGGGCAGAGCTGGGACTCGGTGACCTTGGAGGGCTTTTTCTCCATAATTCTGGGATTCTGTTTCTTGGGATTTGTGTCTCCTCTGTGCAGCTGGAACCTCAGCCACAGCTGGAATTCCACAGCTGGAACCTCACCCACAGGGCAGGTGAAGGCAGGGAAAAACCTGGGGCTGGGTAAATCTGAATCCTTCTGCTGGGTTTGAGCCTGCCTGGCCACCTGAACACCCCAGAGAGAGGGAGCTGCAGTGAGAACATCTCCCTGCTGGATGCTGCAGGAATCTGAGACTGCCTGGGACTGTGGGCTGGGGAAAGCTTTTCATACTCTTTGTCAGCTCGGAATTGTAATTTCCCGTGATCGTTTGTTTCCTGAGGGATCCTGGGGGCTGCTCGTCCCCACACCCAAAGACATTTTGCTTTTTACTCAGCCTGATTAAATTCCTCCCCGCCCGGGAGTTTCTGAGCAGATGCAGCAGGTCTGACTCTGAGCTGTCCCACAGCTTCTGGAATACCCAGAAGGTGAGATCCCACTCCTTTGTGTCCTCATCATTTAACTGGAGTGGGGAGAACCCACAGAGTGCGTTCCCTGGATCCCAGGGCAGAGCTGGACCTGTGGGAGCTTTTGGGTGAATCAACTGCTCTGTTGAGAGACTCATCCACATTTATTCTTAAAAAAACGCCAAAAATTCCCCAAATTTCTTCTCTGGAGCAGCCACAGCCCAGCTAATTAAAAGGGGAACCAAAACGGGAGCTTGGGATTGCAGTAAAAATAAAATAAATAGAAAATAAAGCAAATAAATATATTGAAATAGAACTCAAACACAGAGTGGTGGCTGCTGCCACCATTTAACTGCAGATACAACACGAACACTTCTTCTTAATTAAGGAGTGGAAAAAGCTAATTAGCAAGCTGCATCATGGCATTGTTGTGGAGACGAGGGCTTTGTGATTAAAGTTGCTTGGAGGAAGCACGCCAGGAAAGAAATCCAGGTTTCCTGGAAGATCTGTGATGATTTTGTAATTGATTTCCTGGAGCAGGATTTTTTATTCATTTTCTGGGATTTCAGCTGCCTGGTGCATTTGTGATTTATTTTGTCAACAAGAGGAGCAAAAGCCAGGTTTGTTTGGGGCAGTTCTGAGAGTCCTGGGATGAGGTTTGGTGGGTGAAGTGCAGTGGATGGAAAGGAATTGAGCTGTGCTTTGTCCTGCACGGGTAAATTGGGAATTTGGGGTGGAATTAGAGCAGCTTTGGGGCTTGGAATAAGATGATCTCTCATAGAATTCCAGGATACGCTGAGTTGGAAGGGATTATTATTGAGCCCAACTCCTGGCCCTGTGCAGGACATCCCACAAAATCCAAGTGGGAATCCCAAAAAGGGGGAAAACACCCCAAAAACACGTGGACTCCAACCCAGGCCATCCCAGAATTGGGAACAAAAGTCCTGCAACTTGTGTAAGAGTTAAAAACCCCTTAATTTTAAACAGGCTCAGACAGTTCCAGGCCGTGTGGAGAAGGTGGAAATGGGAATCATTTCCACAGGAACCTTTGGATTGGGCAGTGCCCATGGGAACCAGGAGTCAGCCCCTGACAAGGAGCCCCGGGGGTGGCCAGGGCTGGTCCCTGGGGCGAGGTGGGAGCTGTTTGGTGGCCTCAGGGCAGGAGGGGACAGTCCCCTGAAGGTGCTTTCCCTTTTCCCACTGCTTGGGAAGCAGATTTCTGCCCTGCTCTCCGAGCCAGGCTCCCGCTGCTCACATTTGCAGCTTCATTTCACCTGGGACAGTGCCTGGAGCAGCCCCGTGGGATCCTGGAGCAGGCAGAGCTTTATGGATGAGATAATCAGCAGCTCCTGAAAGTGATTAAATAAAGGTGGCATCTCCAGTCAGCGGTCTGGGGCGGTTTTGCCAGGTTTTGATGGATTATTTGAGTGTTTTCAGGAGACTTTCCATGCTGGGAGCAGCAGGCAAGAGCATTCAATCCAGGAATCCCAGGGCCCGCTGAAGGTCAGCATTCCCTGTCTCAGGTGCAGGGCTGTGGATCCAGCACAAATATTGCCATTTTTACATTCGTGGCTTGGGTTTTGTGCCTTTTTTTTTTTTTTTCCTCCTGTTTCTTCAGTTTAATTGATGCAGTGTTCTGAGAAATAGATGGAGGGAGAAGTTGTGGCAGAGAACAAATATTGGGATTGTTCTTCCACGTATTCCACATATTTTACATTCATGGGGTGGGTTTTGTACTTTTTTTCCCTCCTGTTTCTTCAGTTTAATTGATGCAGTGTTCTGTCAAATAAATGGGGAAAGAATGAAATTATGGCAGAGAACAAATATTGGGATTTCTCCTCCACGCATTCCGCATTCATGGGGTGGTTTTTGTGCTTTTTTCCTCCTGATTCTTTTGTTCAATTGAAGCAGTGCTCTGTAAAATGAATGGGGGGAGAATGAAGTTATGGCAGAGAACAAATCCTGGGATTTCTCCTCCCTGTCTGCTGTGAAGCCGTGGCCTGACACTTGCATTGTTTCCTTTCACCTTGAGGCAGAGCAGCTTTTCCTGGGAGCCCAGAGGGGTTTGGGTTGGAAGGGACCTTAAAACTCATCCCATGGCAGGGACACCTCCCACTGTCCCACAGCCTGGCCTGGGACATTTCCAGGGCTGCAGGGGCAGCCACAGCTGCTCTGGGCACCCTGTGCCAGGGACAGAGCCTTAAAATCCAGATTTTAAATTGGACATCAGCAGCAAAGTTCTCCGAAGACCTCTCTGACCATCTGCCCTCAGTTTGGTGCTTTCTTGGAGGACGAAAATTTGTCTTTTTTTAGAAACACTGAGCTCTTAAAAACCACATTTCTTTGGACATTGACGATAATTAAGAGTGTTAATTAAGCAGGGTTTCCTGGCGGGTTCTGGCAGCATTAAAGCACAGGAAGGTGAATGTCCCAAGCTGATCTGAGCTGCACGGAAGGACCCACGAGGGTCCCCAGGACCCTCTCCTCAGGGAAGGGCCCACGCAGGGATCACAGGCAGGTCTGGTGTCACCAGCAGCCTCATCCACATGGAATGGGCCAGCATCTGGGATCATGGCTTGGTTTGGAAAGACAGGGAAAGCTGCAGCTTCCCTTGGGATGGAGAATGTAATGCCCTTCCCTCCCAATTATTATCATTTTGAAATTAAGGAGCTCTCAGGCAGAGATATGGGAATAGGAATAACGGCTCTTTACTAGGAATATTAAAATTAAAATGAAATAAGACAAAAAAAGCAAACAAAAAAGAAAGCCCTGACAGTCAGCACAGAGCTGAGCCCTGCTGGTGTCACCCAAACAAAGCCTCCTGCAGCGCCAGCCGTGGTTCTGCTGGAGCAGAGATGACCCTGGAGAAGGCCCCGTGGTGCTGAGCTGGGGCTGCTCTCCTCTGGGAATCCCGTGCAGAGGCTGTGCTGGGCTCTGAACCCCAGCGCTGAGCCAGGGGGGAATGCTGGGCTCCTCCCCCTGGGCGGGGCCTCTCCCCGGGGGCTGATGGGATTGGCTCCGCCCTGCACTGAGCCTGGATGGCCCCTGAACAGCAGATACCCCTGGGGGAGGACGGGTCCTGGAAGGGATAAAGAACCCTGCCCCAGCTGTTTGACAGCAGATATCCCCAGAGTGATGAGGGACAGGTCCTGGAAGGGATAAAGAACCCTGCCCCAGCTGTTTAACAGCAGATATCCCCAGAGTGATGGGTCCTGGAAGGGATAAGGAACCCTGCCCCAGCAGCCCATTAACCCCTCCCCAGGCGATTCAGCAGATGACAGTGGAATCCACAGCCCTGGTCACATCCTGCACTGCACCCCAAGGCAGATCCCCGGAGTGGATCCAGGTTTTCAGGGTGGGATCCAGGTTTTCAGGGTGGGATCCAGATTTTCAGGGTGGATCCAGGTTTTCAGGGTGGGATCCAGGTTTTCAGGGTGGATCCAGGTTTTCAGGGTGGGCAGTTCCTGCCCCTGCAGCTCCTCCGAGAGCAGAGCTGAGGCAGCGCTGTCACTGCTGTCACCCGCCGTGGGTGGCTGTGGCAGGAGGTGACAGCTGCCACCTTGCCCACGCTCCTCTCCTTTCCCTGAGCTTCTCCTGGAGCTGCAGGAGCCTGGAATTTGCGGGAAGCCCTGGAGTGTTTTTGGGATGGTCACGACACACACACACAGTGACACCACGGAAGTTCAGAGGACTCTTTATTACGGCCCCATGCTGTCTTTTAGACAGCTTTTAACAAACCTCCAGGGCAACTTCTAATTGGTTAATGGCCTTCTTGTTAATTATTCTATTGGTTAGTAAAAGACATTTTACTTGTCCATCCAATCTCTCTATTCTCAGATTGTCTGCATATTTTTTTAAATAATTCTCATGGCACAAATGCCTTGTTATTACAGGTGCACTGATTTTTCCCCCTCAGAGTTGATTGTCGTGTTAAAGGCATTTCTCATTCTCCGAACAGCTTCAGTGGGAATTCACAGATTCCTCGTGAGCTGCACTTAGGAGAAATGTCAGCCTGGATTTTTACCCTGTTCCTGCCCTGGAGGCTCTGGCAGTGCCTGTGAATCGCTGCCTCAGGGGTTTAAAGGCTGTGTTTGAGCAGCCCCAACTCTCCAGGCTGAGCCCAGCTCAACCCCACACCCAGCCCAGGCTGCCACTGCTGCCCCCATCCGCGGCACCGACACCTTCCCAAAGCTCCTCTGAAGCTCTGGCATCCATCAGAGCTCAAATCCAGCAGTGCCAGCACCCAACATTTGAAATGTTTTAGGAAGGGGAGCCTTTGTGTTTCAGGAGCTGGGGTTTGGGGTTTGGTGGGGATTGGTCTGGGTTGGGGTTTTTTGTGGAGTTTTTTTGGGGTTTTGGTGGGGTTTTGGGGATTTTTTTTTGTTTGTTTGTTTGTTTATGTTTGGGGGGTTTTTTGTTTTGTTTTGGGGTTTTTGTTTGTTCGTTTGTTTTTTGGTTTTTTGGGGGGTTTGGGGGTTTTTATTTTTTTAAATGTTCATTGGCATCACCAGGCGCTTTCCTTTGAGGTTTTTTTTGGGTTTTCCCCTTCCAGTTTGGTCAGAATGAGCTTTGTCTGTTGTGAGCTGAACACGTCTGTGCTCGATGGTTGGGTGAGGGTTTTGTTACCTTGTGAAGGGGATGATGCTGCAGGGGGAGGATTAAACCCAAGGCTGGTTATTTTACATATCCTGAGACTTTTCACCCTAAAATGGAGGCTCTACTTCCCACGTCTAGCCTGGAGAAAAGGAGGAATTTTTCCATGGAAAAGGTGGTCAGGCCTTGGAACTGCCTGGGGGTGTCCCCACTCCTGGAGGGATTTCCCAGCCCTGTAGACGTGGAATAAATAAATCCCCCCAATGGAATAAAGGTCCCTGTCCATTCTCCACAAGGGATCCGGGATGAGCTCCAACATTTGGTGACGGGAGAATTCCAACCCTTGCAGGAGAAACTCTCAGACTGTCCCCGAAAGGCTTTGTTCCTGGTGATGGTTTCCAGTTTCACAGGTTTCAAAAATATCCTTCCCAGTTTTGGTAGGAGGAAGTTTTCCTGCAGGAAAAGCGAAATGGCCATAAAAGGCTTGTTATTAAATCTTACGAGCTCAGTGTTTTTAATTTAACTCGGTTACATCACAGGAGGGTGAATTCATTAAACTCCCTATTCTTATATGTGGGATCTATTTTAGCTGATGAATCTCTAAGAAAAAAAGGTTGGAGATGCGTCAGCAGCTCCTGTGGCTCTCTGGGAGGAGAAGGGATGGGATTAAAAAAGGACTGGATGGGAGGGAAGGGAGCAGTGCCTGTGTCCTTCCTCCTGCTGGACCAACAGGAGGGAGCCTGAGCACAGCCTCGGGAATTTTCTCGTTTTCCAGCTCTCTGGGAGTGTGTTATCCTCAGTGCAGTGGGGATTGATGAGAAGGCCCTGAGCTCTGGGGTGACACAGCTGGCTCCTCGGTGTCCCTGGCTGCCTGTCCTGTGCTCCCTGCCCTCTGAGCCCCTGGTTTCCTGCCAGCATCTCACCCTCCAGGGAATCTTGCAGCTTTATTAGGAGCAAATTCACCTTCCAGGACCCAAGCTGTGGAAAATGGGTCTTTTATCTGATTTTTATGGGGTTTATCCCAGTGCAGGAGGATGTTGCTGTGGGGGCTGGGAAATCTCCTGTCCCTTCCTCAGGGGACGTGTCCCTGCAGGGCCAGGGCCAGCTCTGGGGCTGCTCTTTGCTTTCTGTTCCAGGTGTTGTAACAGCCCAGCAGAAATTGCTCCCTGCCACCCAAATCCCTCTGCAGCACAGAATTCCCAAAGGCTCCTCCCTTTGGCTTTCTCTGAGGGCTTCAACCTCAATTCAAATTTTCTTTGGGTTGAGAGGGTCCTCAAATCCCACCCAGTGCCACCCCTGCCATGGCAGGGACACCTCCCACTGTCCCAAGGACACCTCCCACTGTCCCAGGTGCTCCAGCCCCAGTGTCCAGCCTGGCCTTGGGCACTGCCAGGGATCCAGGGACAGCCACAGCAAATCTGGGAATTCCATCCCAGCCCCACATCACCCTCCCAGGGAACAATTCCTGCCCCAAATCCCATCCAGCCCTGCCCTCTGGCACTGGGAAGCCATTCCCTGTGTCCTGTCCCTGATTTTAACCCCCTGGCACAGGAGTGATTCCCTGTCTGATGCTTTGGGGAAGAGCTGAAATGTCCAAAATCTCGGAGCTGATCCCTGGATGAGGCCCCACTCCAGCTGGGGAGATTCCCACTCCCAATTCAGTTTCTTCCCTGAACTTTTCCCAGGTGAATCCCAAACCCTTCAGTGCAGCAGCCTGAGCTCCTGTGCAGCTGGAAATGCAGCTCTGGGATGTCCCATCCCGCTGATCCCAGGGGTGCCTTGGGAAGGCTGAGCCAAAACAGAGACTGGACAGGGCTGAAGAATAAAGGAGAGATTTATTGAAAGAACTCCAGGATCCACCTTGGGCAGGACAAGAGCCTGGCCAGGGCTACACCCAGGGTGGACTCAAAATGGGCACAAAATGGGCACAAAATGGACAATCGGTCACCAGGTCTCACACTTTGATCAGTTTTGCTCCATTTGCACCTTGGGGTTGAATTGTCCCATTCCAGCCCCAGGCTGTGAGGTCCCATCCTTCTTGTCCCTCCCTCCAGCCCACCCTTGTTTGTGCTCTGGGGCTGAAAGTTGTCCTTGGTGTGCAGCAGGAGAAGGATTTGTTTTGTGTCCCTGCTGTGTGCAGAGCTGAGTGACACTGACTGTGAGCTCAGAGCTGCTCCTGGGCACCACAGAACCTGGGATACAGCAGAGATAAAACTGAAGGGATCAGCAGCAGCAGGAATCCACCGGGCTGCCTCAGCACTGCAGGTCTGAGAGGCACACGTGGACTGGCATTAATTGCATTAAGCTGCTGTAATTCTCCCTAAATAATGTTGTGTGCTGCTGATTCCATTACACTGTGCAGGATCAGTGTCAGGCTGCCAGGCCTGTGACTATTCCCCTTTTATCCCATTTTCTCCAGTAATTCCGTGCAGCAGCTGCCTGCTCCCTTCTAATTCCCTCTGCCAAGGAAGTGCAGTTTGTCACAAAATTGTTATTTCAGTTGTAGCCCAGTCCTTGTCTCAGAACACAGAGGCTCCAGAGGGTTACAGACACAATCCCAAAGATTTTTGGAAAGCAGGGATCTGCAGGGAACCTTGGCCTGCACTGTCCTGGTGGTTCCTGCTGAAATAAACCCCCAGAAATTCCCCTGAATTCTCATTAATCCAATGTTAGAACTGTCACAGAGGCGTCAGTATATTCACTGCTCCAATGAGTGATCAGGTGATTTCATTTCTACGTTTCTCCCCCAAAATCCTGGCAGTGATCACCAGGCCTGAGCTCTCCCAAATCCTGCTGGGGAAATTCCTGCAGGATGTGGGAAAACTGCTCTTCCCTGGTGTGTAACCCCAGCCAGGGTGGCTTCTGTGTGCTGGAAACCACCCCAGGCCACCCCCTGCTTTTCCAGGGATGATTTAACACTCCGTAAATCAGGACACACACCCGAGCAGTAAAAAGGGACAATATCTCATGGTACCATAGAGAAAAGTGACATCAGTTACAAATTCAGACAGTCAGTGTCACCCTGTTTGCTGATTTACCAAAGGAATAATTCACCCGAACTCAGCAGTGAGGGAAGAGGAGCTGCCATCTCAGGCTGGGAGGTTTTTTTGGGCAATTTTAATTGTCAGGAAAATATTGCTGGAAAAATACTTTTTAATTTTTTTTTCTGACTAATTTTTCTAAATAACTGCGGAATAAAACGACTCCTGGGGCTGATGGTGCCCCTTGCACGGGGAGAACTCACACTTCCCCTGCTGCTGGTGGCTCTTATCCCCTGAGCCACATCTGCAGAATCAGGGAATCTCTTTTAAGAGAGGCAGAGAAATCCCCAGGGACTCTGGAAAAGTCTCCCTGGGAACGTGCACTGAGGTGTTCCTCATCCACCAGGACACGATTTGCTGCCTCTCCTGGAGAACATCTCGAGGAAAATGAAGTAAAGCTGCTCTGGGTTAATTTGGTTGAATTTCTCTCCTGCACCAGTGACTCCTGTTCAGGAAAACCTCTCAGGAGGTGCAGAAATTCCTGGGAATTCCTGAATTCCTGAATTCCAAGCTGTCCTTTCTTGATCCCCGTGGAAGGTGTCTTTGGAGGAGCAGGGATTAGGAGTTCGTTAAACTCCACATAATTTGATTGAAATTGTTTCTTACACCAGTGACTCCTGTTCAGGAAAACCTCTCAGGAGATGCAGAAATCCCTTGGAATTCCTGAATTTCTGAATTCCTGAATTCCAGAATTCCAAGCTGTCTTTCCCTGATCCTCGTGGAATGTGTCTTTGGAGGAGCAGAGATTAGGAATTCATTTAATTCCATGTAATTTGATTGAATTTCTCTCTTACACCAGTGATTCCTGTTCAGGAAAACCTCTCAGGAGATGCAGAAACCCCTCGGAATTCCTGAATTCCAGAATTCCAAGCTGTCCCTTCCTGACCCTCGTGGAGGGTGTCTTTGGCAGGGATCAGGGGTTTAATAAACTCCACCATGTCCAGAGGTTCTTCTGGAGGCATCTTGGCGCTGTGGGAGCCCCGTGGTGCCCGGGGCAGCAGGACATGCTCTGAACCACAGAACAATTTGCTAATTAAAGGCTGATGAGCTCGGAGTGGAACCTCGGGGAAGCTCCAGGGAAAGGGAAATGTGTTCATTTTTGTTACCTTTGCATTTGTAACAGCTGAGAACAAGGGCAGGGAGGGACAGACTCCAGCTCAGGAGGAAAATGAGCCCCTTGCACTGAAATGAGGCTGATTGCTGGGATTTCTTGGGCTGAAGGAGAGCAGAGGTTCCTCCAGGAAGCGAAGCCAGAGGGGAAAGAAAGGATTATTTATTTATTCCTTTGCTCAAAGAGGAGCCAATCCTGGGGTAAGGGCTGGACCCTTTATTCCCAAATCCCCAGTGGAGACAATTGGATAGCCAAAGGTAAATATTGTGGTTAAATTCAACATGAATTGGTCTGATTTATTTCAATCTTTTTTACACTTTGCTTCAGCTTTTTCTGCTCAGCTGTGCCTTAATAAACATCATTCCAGCAATATTCCATGAGTTTGAGGTGGATCCCGAGGGATCAGCTGGGTCTGGGATCCTCAGCTGCTGGGATTGGGCACTGAGGTGTGAGGAGGAGCTGAGACCCGGGAAATCCCTCCTGGACAGCCTCTGGCAGAAAGCCCAGCTGGGAAGGGCTGCAAAAGGCCAAAATTTGTCCATCTCTGATTTAAACCATGGAATTCCCAACTTCCCTGTGCTTCCAGACCTCACCTTGACTTGCTGTCATTTCTGCTCTTGTGTTGCTGCTTTTGGGATGTTCAGGAGTCAACAAACCCTTTGGATTTTCTCAGTGAAGTCCTGGGTTTTATCTGTTGGACAGGGTTTGGCAGTGGTGGATCTGTGGGAAGAGCAGGAGGAAAGGGAACTGCTGGGGACCGAGGGGCAGGAGGGGAACAGAAAGTTGTTTATGATCAAGATTTCGGTTGTGTCTCCATGAGGGAACTCAGCTGGGTGTTCCTTTTCCTGCTCTTCTGCTCCTGGCACGGGTGATCCTCACACCCGGAGCTGCTGCCTTGGGATGCTCCCCAAAATCAGGGAACTGTGGAATTACTGAGCTTGGAAAAGCCCTCTGGTATCTCTAAGATCAAATTTCTCCTGATATCCCTAAAATCTGTCCTGGTATCCCTATGATCCAGCCTCTCCTGGTGTCCCTAAAATCCAACCTAAAATCAAATTTCTTCTGATATCCTTCAGCTCCAGCTTCTCCTGATATCCCTAAAATCAGATTTCTCCTGGTATCCCTAAAATCAGAGTTCTCCTGGTATCCCTAAAATCAGAGTTCTCCTGCTATCCCTAAAATCAGATTTCTCCTGCTATCCCTAAAATCCAAGCTCAGATGAGATCCCTCAGCCCCAGCCTCTCCCGGGGCCCTGCCATCCATTTTTCATGGGATTTAAACGGATGACAGGGAAAATGCATCTGGAGTTGGCCTCGAGTTTCTCCCGTGAAAACATCCCTGAGCGCTGTAACAACCACGGGGAGGTGGATTGATATCCCAGAAAAATTCCCAGCGTTTCTGTTGGTGCAAATCAGTGACATGGAAGGAGACGGAGGAAAAAAAAAGATCCCGTAGTTTTTGGGAGAAAATTCTTCCGCTGCGTTTTGTGGGATAAAAATCTCCTTTGTGACATGAGAGATGTTATCACCAGGGGCTAAAACCCACCAAATAAAGCAGTTAAAAGGTTCATTCTGCTCCTAAAAAAAAGGGCTCCTCTAATTCCTTTTACTGTCATTCCGAGTTAAGGATGGAGGATGAACAGGAAAGGAAATTTCGGACTTAAAAAAAATAACATTTTTGCTGTGAAAATGAACATAAAATCATCAAATTTATATTTTAAACTGTATTTATTTTAAAAAGAAATAAAAACTAAATAAAAGTAAAAAGAAAATTTAAAATATATTTTAAAATATATTTATTTAAAAATATATCCCCCCTTTTAATCCTGAAGGGACTCAGTTACATAAAATATTTTCCCAATATTTCGTTTCTTTAGTTAAAAGGTGAATTTTTAAAAAATGATATCTAAATAAATAACTATAATTACATAATATGTGTTTGTATAAATACAATCAGACATTTATAAATGCCTCGTGTGCAAGTAGATAAATACATACATTTATTAATACAAATAGGGATATATAAATACACAAACGCCCAAACCACACAGAAATTTAAATGTGTAAACAAGCAAATAGAGCTGAATATCCCCAATCCAGGGCGATTTCCATGGGCAAACACACGGGCCTAAAGAAATGTGGAAAATAAAAATAGAGATATTTCAATATGGGATCAGACAATTATAAATGCAGGTATTTGACTTCGATTTGGGGAGTTTGATTTCTTTTTAAGAGATTTCTGGGCAGGAGCATCCCGGTGCCGGGATGGGCACGTGGATGTCATCCCAGAAGGGATTTGTTCTGCGGAGCTCTGCTCTGTGCCTGAGGTGTTGTGGTTTTCTGAAATTCTTTTCCCTGGGAATTTTCTGTAGCCAAGAGAAGTGTTTTTGTAACTGAAAACTTGGTTTGCGTTTTTTTCCCTAGGAGGGACTTTTTCTTGATGTCCCTCTGCTCTGACCAATGGGAGTGAAGAGGTTTGTCATTGTTTCACCAATCGAATTGCTCTGTGTAGAATAGTATAAAAGGGAGACACATCCCAAAAACAGAGGAGTCATTTTCAGCCCTCTGTGTGGGGTTTCACCCTCCAGAGCAGGAATTGCCTCTGGGGAAGGTGAAAAGTTCTCCAGCTCTAACTGGAAGGGTGGGAAGGAGTGGAACTGGGGGGTTATTTAAGGTCCTTCCCAATCCAAACCAGTCTGGGATTCTGGGATCCCTTTTTCCTAGGGAATTCAGAGTGGGAGGAGGGAATGAGGAATGTTGGAGGTGTCAGACTCCGCAGCCCCCTCTGCTGAGGGGAGGATCCGTAAGGAAAATGTTCATCCTGGACAGAAGGAAAGCGGGATCATCACAGAATCCTGGAATGATTTGGGTTAGGAGTGACCTCAAATCCCCTCCAGAGCCACCCCTGCCATAGCAGGGACACCTCCCACTGTCCCAGGGACACCTCCCACTGCCCCAGGCTGCTCCAACCTGGTCTGGGACATTCCAGGGATCCAGGGGCAGCCACAGCTGCTCTGGAATTTCCATCCCAGTCCCTCCCCATCCTCCCAGGGAACAATTCCTGCCCAATCCCATCCATTCCTGCCCTCTGGCAGTGGGAAGCCATTCCCTGTGTCCTGTCCCTGGGACAAAGCAAAATCTCTGTTCTTTGGCATTTTCTTGGAATCCAGGTCAGTGTGAGGGTGAATCCATTCACTCCCTGTGAGAGGAGTCTGTTATTCCTGGAGAATCCCAGAGGAACTGTCCCTGAGGGTCCCCCATTCCCAGGTCCCTGTGTCCTGGCTAAAGTCTTGTCACAGCTGCAGAATTCCCTGAGAACTCCTTTGTGCCTCTTTGCTGCAGTCTGCAGAATTCCTGACCCATCCCTGGCAGTGTCCAAGGCCAGGCTGGAGCACCCTGGGACAGTGGGAGGTGTCCCTGGGACAGTGGGTGGTGTCCCTGTCCCACAGAGGTGACACTGGATGGGTTTTGAGGTCCCTCTCAACCCAAACCATCCCATAATTCCACCATCCTCTGACAGAAAACTCCCTGTGAGGGCAGTCTGTTATTCCAGGAGAACCCCAGAGGAGCTGTCCCTGAGGGTCCCACATTCCCAGATCCCTGTGTGCTGCTCCATGTGCTGATGTGGGTGCTGGGAATGGCTCCAGCGCTCCGTGGGCAAGGCACGAGTCCTTTCCTGTGGCAGTGATGGAAATCAGGCAGGGAACAGCCTGGTTCCAAATGCCACATCCATACACAAAGCAGGCCATGAATATGCATGGCGTTAATTTGGGCTCCAGCAGCAGGAGGGGAGCTCTGGGTATCCGGGAGCTTGGAGAAAGTGCTTTGGGCTGAATTTGGGGAAAGGTTCTTCCCCTCAGAGGGTGCTGGGCTCTCCAGGGAATGGGCACGGCCCCGAGGCTGCCAGAGCTCCAGGGAAAGCGGGACAATTCTCCCAGGGTGGCATTTTGGGATTGTCCCGTGCTGGGCCAGGATCTGGATCCATGATCCTTGTGGGTCTTTCCCAACCCAGAATATTCCATGGTTCTGTGATCTGCCAGGAAGGGGTCCCAGGAGCTCCAGGTGCAGATCCAAAGCCCAATTCCCATCTCCAGGTGCTCTCCTGGGCAGCTTCATCTGCCCGGGAAGGGTCTGGGGGCAGGAACTGCTGGACTTGCAGTGGTGATTCCATGATGGATCACCTGTACCAGTGGGAGCACCAGAAAGGGGAGGGGATGGGATGGAATGGGATGGGATGGGATGGAATGGGATGGGATGGGATGGAATGGAATGGAACGGGATGGAACGGAATGGAACGGGATGGAATGGGATAGAATGGGATGGAATGACACGGGATGGAGTGAGCAGGGTGGAGCAGGAGCCGTTCCAGGGGCAGCCACATCCATGTCTGCAGGGAGATGTGTCCAGGAAGGAGGTGGGGGAGCAGGGATTCCTCATTCCTGCTGGAATGCAGGATGGGAGCAGCACTGGGATAATGGCTGGAGCTGGAGCACGGGGGTCCCTTTCTTGCTTTTTAAGAAGAAATTTTTAAAAAATTATCAAGAGAGGAGAAAAAAGACCAAAGGAATTTCCAGGAATTTCCCAAAACACTGACCACAGCCGAGTTCATCCTTGGCTTTCTAAGGAGCACAGAAGGTGAAACCATGGCTAAAGTCTTGTCACAGCTGCAGAATTCCCTGAGAATCCCTTCGTGCCTCTTTGCAGCCGATCCAGCAGCGGGCAGAATTCCTGACCCGTCCATGGAAAGTCTTGTCTGAACTTTAAAGTTTAAAGTTCCTGCCCAGTCTCCCATCCAGCCCTGCCCTCTGGCAGTGGGAAGCCATTCCCTGTGTCCTGTCCCTGGGGCAAAGCAAAATCTCTGTTCTCTGGCATTTTCTTGGAATCCAGGTCAGTGTGGGGGTGAATCTGCTCACTCCCTGTGAGAGGAGTCTGTTATTCCTGGAGAATCCCAGAGGAGCTGTCCCTGAGGGTCCCACATTCCCAGGTCCCTGTGTCCTGGCTAAAGTCTTGTCACAGCTGCAGAATTCCCTGAGAACTCTTTTGTGCCTCTTTGCTGCAGTCTGCAGAATTCCTGACCCATCCGTGGCAGTGTCCAAGGCCAGGCTGGAGCACCCTGGGACAGTGGGAGGTGTCCCCATCCATGCCACTGACACTGGGTGGGTTTTGAGGTTCCTCCCAACCCAAACCATCCCATAATTCCACCATCCTCTGACAGAAAACTCTGAGCTAACAGGAAAACAAAAAAAAATCCTTTCTCCAAATTCCTTTTAGGAGAGCCGCCACAGTGTAATTAAAACATTGCTCGGAGTATAATTGCATTTACACATTTCGAGGGATTTTAATTGGGATGTAGCCAGTGCCTCTCCCAGGAGCAGAGATCCCAATTTTCCCTGGCTGCAGGCAGGGGAATTCTGCCTCCTCTGCCTGATGCACCTCGGTGAGGATCCCGAGGGAGGCCCTGGTGTTATTTAAGGGTGTCTATGCACTTCCCCAATGTTTTAGCAGCTTGGTAACTCCTGAATGGACACCCAGGGACTGATTTCCAAACTGGGCTTTAACCTCCATCCATAAAAGCCACGTTTAGTTCTCCTGAAAGACAATTTTTACAAGTGCAAGTTGAGTAATTAGGAATTTAATCACCCTGCCTCCAGCAAGGAGAATGCTTTTTTTTTTTTGTACAGGAAAAAAAAAATAAAAGAAAGAAAAAAAAGTTTAAAGGTTTTATTCCAGAGAGCAATTTGCAAGATTGATAGCCTGAAATGACTTGTTTGCCTTAGAAATAACCGGATGGGAAATGCCCTGGAAATCACTCAGGTGTGCAGAAGGGAAGGCAGGAAATGCAGGAATGATGTCATTATTTCACCCCAAAACACAAACCTCTGCCTGACCCAGCACTGGTTTTAAGCCTTCAGGATCAAAACTGTCTCAATTGTTGGAACTTTCTCTGAGATTCCAGTGCCTTGCTGGGGATAAAAACACGGAATTGTTGAGGTTGGGAAAACCCTCTGAGGTCATCAGGTTCATCATCCCCCCAGCACTGCCCAAGTCCCCAAAGGCCCCGAATTCTGCACATTCCTCACGAAGTTTGGAGTGTTCCTGTTGGAAATGAAGCGGGATTTTGCTTTTTGTAAGTTGTGGTTGTCTGAGTAGGAAATCCAGGATGTTACAGAGAGTTTAGTGCCCTTTATTCCAGAGGGTCTCTAAGTTGGTTTTCCAGAACAGGATGGGAAAAGGGCACTGCTGAGAGCAAAACTGTGCAGGAAGAAGGAGTGGGAACATTCCAAAGGGCACGTGTGGTGTCAGATCCTCACCTGGGACTGCAGAGCTGCAGTTCCTGTGGCATAAATGCAAATCCCGGCTCTTCTCCGGGAATGCTTGGGCAGTTTTATGGACAATTAGGATAATGTGGAGTGGCCTGTGTAGGTGTGAGCTCCTGGCAGATCCTTAGGGCCATTAGGTGGGAATTCAGTCAGGAATATCCCTTCCCTCGATGCTATTTATTCCCAAAAGGCGATTTTATCCCGAGGTTTTTGGGTCAGGCTGTTCCCATCCACGGGCACCAGGCTGTCCTTGGATTTCTCCCTGCACTCCAGCTCTGGAGGAGAAAGGATTTGCAACGTGTGAGCGAGACACCCAGAAAATGGAAGGAGGGGAAAAAAGCATCTCCCTATTATTAGTAATGAGTTATGTAAGGAATCCTTGGTTACGAAAGAAACGGGACCCGGCCACGTTCAGGGATCTGCTGCAATTCCTGGTGCTCTCCAGCGAATCCCATCTGTGCTGCTCGCTCCAGCCAGGCTTTTCCAGCAGCAAACATTCCCCGAGTGCTTTGGGAATCACCAGGACCTGGAAGGGATCCCTGCCATGCCCCTCTGCTCATCCCTAAAAAACGCCGCCAGTCCACTCAGCGTTAGGAATTCAAAAGTTCCTTCTGGAAAGGGAATGTTTTGTTACTTTGGAATAGCTTTTCCAACGAAATCCGTGTCCTATGTAAGGCCTGGAGGGCGACATTCCACATTTGCAGGTGTTTGATGTTCTGAGGAGGAGAAAAGCTGGGAATGATGCTCTCCCAAATTTGGGATATCCAAAGGATGGATTTTACCTCAGTAATTGTGGCCTTAAGATCTGGAAATCAGTGAAGTTCCTATGAGCTAACGAGGTGCTGACTGAAAGAGGGTATGAGGGATTAAAAAAAAAAAAAAACGGGAATAAATATTCCTTAGAGCACGTTCAGGGATATTTATAGCCAAGAACGGCCAGGACTCGGAATTTTATGTTTAAATACAGCTTCTACCTGCAGCAAGAGCTCCTCAATCATTCACCCCACCTTCAGTGGACAAATTGATTGTGCTGTTTGCTTGGTTTATCCCTTCCCTCATGAAAACACGCCAGGAAAAGCTGGAAGTGCTCTGCTGTTCCCCCAGAACTGGGGGTTACTCCTCTTAGGCTGAGCTCCTGCTGCTGCATCTGTTCCCCTCTGCTTTACACACAATATCCAGAATTAAGCAGGCTGAATAATTTCCAGGATTTCCACAGACTTTTAATTGTTCATAAATTGGCTGCATGAAGCGTTTGATTGATTGGTTTGGTTGGTTTTTTTTCCCCTAGGCATGGTTCTGGATAATTTGTTTTGTTGCTGATTCGTGTTGGGGTTTTCTGAAGTTTGGAGTTTGTGCAGCTGAAGGAGGAAAAAAACCACTTTTTGGTTTTGGGTGTTGTCAGAGGAGTTTTGGACAGAGGAGTTTTGTCAGAGGAGTTTTTGGAGTTTCTGGGACCCGGTTCAGAGCAGGGGGATAATTCTGAAGCGGCAGTGAATAATTCTGAAGTTAAATTGTTCCTCTTTCCTCATTTATGTGGGAGAATTCTGGGTTGTGTCATGCTCGGATCTTTTGTGTCCTCAATGGACTTTATTTCCCGTTCAATTGCGTTTTCAGAGCGCTCCTGGCTGGTGTCAAACTGATCATTAAAGCCTGGGTCACATTGTGCTGGTAAAAACGGGTAAAATCGGGGTTGGGAGGGCAGCTTATTTCGGGCACTGCTTCCCTCTGATTTCCCAGCGATTTTCCTGCTCCTTTGGAAGCCGTTTTGTGGGACACGGAGGGGCACAACGTGTGCGCTCACCGCTGGCCATGAGAGCAGCCCAACCCTGAGCTCCCGGGCTGATTTTCAAATGGCTTTTCAAATATCATTGTCCTCGGCTCTATAAATATTATTTAAAAGCTTTTCTGAGAGCTTCTTTTTGCCCCCGGGGGCTGCTGCACAAAGCCCCAGTGTTCCTGGGGTGGGGAAAATGCAGACAGGGCTTTTAGATGGCGTTTCTTTCCTTGCTGCCTTTCTTCTCTAGCCCTGAATTAAACCATTGCTGCCATGTGGGGATTTTTTTTTTTTGCCTTGTCCTGGCTCGTGGCTCAACTGGGTGACTGGTGCTGCCTGCCCCGGGCGGCTGCCAAGAGCTGAGGTTAAAGCCAATAAATGAACGGGAACTGTTGTTCGGGGAGGTTTTTTTCCCTTTTTCTCTCAGGTCTATTTTTTTCAGTTGGCCATGCCGCCTCGTTCCCACATCCCTGATTTTCCTCTTGTGCTTGTGGCTGCTCCTGGCAGAAAAGATTCCCTATTATTAGTAAAAAAATAAAATAAAATAAAATAAGATAAAATAAAATAAAATAAAATAAAATGTATTGTAATATAATATAATATAATATAATATAATATAATATAATATAACATTATTATTATATGTTATATATGTTATATATATTAAAATATTATAATATAATATTAATTCATAAATTATTATAGTATATTATATACATCATACATCTTATATATTTTATATATGAAAATTTGTAGATAATAGATAATAGAGAATGTAATATATAGTATAAAATATATAACGTAATATATAGTATATAATATATAATGCAGAATATGTTAATATAGAATATGGAATATAGAATATTCTACATTCTACATTCTATATTCCATATTCTATATTCTATATTAGCATATTCTGTACTATATATTATATACTATATATTATGGTTTTCTATTATATATAACATTAGATCTATTGTATTATGTTACATTATTTATTATATATTATTATTATATCTAATATATATGTTGTATTACGTAAACATTATATTATAAATATTTCTAAATAAGAATTTAGAAGGTGCAGGAGCCACAGCCTGAACATCCTCCTTGAAGGAGAGATTCGGTTGCCTGGAAACTACAGCTGAGCCAACTGGAATTTCAGTTCCAAAGGAAATTCTGGGGGCTCTTTCTTGGGTTTTTTCCTTCTCTTGGGCTGGAAGAAAGGCTGCAGAATTCCCTCCAAAGTGCCCAGGGGCGGCATTTCGGGGCCATCTGATGTCGAGGCAGGTGGAGGACACAGAACGTTTGCACCAGGAGGGGTTTTGGTGTTCTCCCCTGGAAAGGTTAAAATGGATTTTTCTGGAGCTGACTGAAAACTTCGACACCTCCCACCTGGGAACCGAAACCCTCGGAGAAAAATATTTGTATGGCAAGCTGTATTTTTGGCAAAATATTGTCCTCACTTGAAAGCTCCACGGCTGGGAAATTTTAGGGCATTCCAGATGTTTCTCCAAGCCTTGGCTTTGGGTTTTCTGTTCATCCTGAAGCCAGCCTGGTGATTTTTATTATTTTTTTTAACCCCTGGCCTGTTTTATTTCCAGCTGAGGGGCACTGCCTGTTTCTTCTCTCACTTTTAGTGCATAAAATTCGGGACGTTCCCCAGCAGCTGCTGGAGACAACAGCAGGAAGAATCTTGGAGCTGCAGTTGGAGGTCTCCTCTTCCCAGGGGTGCTCCGGGGAATCTCGAGGGGATCCAGGGACACTCCAGGAGGGGCTGGGCTGTGGCAGGAGCTGCCGGGGCTGTCACCCTCCCGAGGGACACGGTGATCTGCTGTGACACGGAGCAGATTTCCCTGCTGGCTCCGGGGACAGGCCAGGGATGGGCACAGGGATGGGAACTGGGTCAGGAGCCAGCTCTGCTCCCAGCAGGATGGAGCCGAGGCAAAGGAAAGCTGCTTTTGTGTCCCGAGCTCCCTGGGATTTATTAAAAATATGGATATTGATCTAATATTGATGTCCAACTATGAGGGACAAAGACTCTCTGACAGTTTGGAGTTAGAAAGTGTGTGTTTATTACATTTAAAGTTAGAAAGTGTGTGTTTATTACGTTTGAAGGTAGAAAGTGTGTGTTTATCATGACGCCGGGCAGGATTAGCTCCCAAATACACACCACAACTCACAGATGCTCACAGGGTCTGTTTACGGACAGGAGTATGGAATATCCCAAACACAAATGCATATCCATAACTCTGGTCCATCCCAGTCCCCTCTTCGTATGGTAATTAGCCAAAAAGCAATTAAGCATTCAGAGTTTGTTCTTTGAAATGGGTCCGTGGTCCTTCTTATGGGGTGGGGTCCAAAATGATGAAGTAAGATGGGTCTTCCTCACTTTGACTTTTTAACCTTTTAGTGTTGGTGCCACCTGGATCCTGTTTTCCCAGGACTATCTGATTTATGGTGATATTGTATTCTTGGAGTCTATTGATTAGTCAGAAAACACAATTTGACAGGCCTCCTGATTTATCAGTTCCTTAAATTTGGCTTCTGTTAACGAAGGGAAGTTTGTCTATCCTACCACAGCAATATCTAGTTTAACTAAAATCCTTAATTCTTCAAAATGAATGTCTCACCTGAGCTGCTTTTCCTACCTGCTTTAGTTGGAGGGAAGGGATGGAGGCTGGTGCTTGGCTTTTCTCTGACATTGTGCTGACGCTAATATTAATTTGTGGCGAAGAGTAGAGAGAGAGAGAGAGAGAGTTCCTAAAAATGAATGACTGGAGAACTGCTCCTAAGATGCACACTGGCTCCTTCCCCGTCTCTCTCTGGCGTTTTGTTCCACCCTAATTCGTGGCATTGACAATTTTAGGGGGTTTTACTGCTGGGTTTCTGTGCCAGCACTAAAAGGAAATCAATGAAATTTGTCTTTGGTCTCTGATGAACAAGGGTGAGACATTGAGAAGGAATTCCTGGCTCTGAGGGCAGGGAGGGGCTGGAATGGAATTCCCAGAGAATTTCTCCCGGATCCCATGGCAGGGGTGGCACTGGATGGGCTTTAAGGTCCCTTCCAACCCACACCAGTCTGGGATTTCCATGATCCCATGAAATATTTGCTGTAGGAATTCCCTGTGGTGCTCACGGCGTTGAGACAGCAGAACTCACCTGCTGTCAAATCAATTTTGGTTTCTTATTATCCACCTTTCCTCCGGGGCATGACTGGGTTGGCTCAAGGACAGCACAAAGCTCCCGTGGCTTTTTTTGAAGACACAGTGCAGCCCTTCTTTTTTGTCGATTTTAGGTTCTTTCCCTTTGCTTCCTGCATTTTGAAGGGAACTGCTCAGGCTGGGCCTGTGCTCAGGGTAAAAAGTGCAAATGAGAAGCTCCCAGCTCCAGCGCTGCTGCAGAGGTTTCATTCAGAGCCGCCTTTTCAAAGCAGGTGCTGACCTACTTGCTTTAAATTGGGCCCTTTTTAACTGCACTTAATTAAAATTTATTCCTTTTTTTTTTTTTTTTTTTTTTTAAACTCACTCCCTGAAAGCCCTTTGTGCACCCCAAGGGTCACTTCACCTAGAAACGGGAGCTCCGGGAATGGTGTCCAGAGAGAAAGTGGGAAAAAATTCCACTTTTCCCCTAATAAATTCAAATAAATTCACACACGGATGCCTTTGTGATCCTGGAGGGTGCTCAGCAGCACTCGCTGGGTTTTCATGCCCAAAAAAAAAGAGGAAACCGCCGGGAATGGTCGGGATGAATTCCCAAGGGCGGCGTTGGAAGCGGTGCCTGGACTTCCCCTTCCACTGGGGAAAGAAATGTCACTCTGGGTTATGCCAGAGCGGATCCGCTGGAGTAAATTATTGTGGATTTGTGCTTGACAGCGGGGTCTGACCACCCGACAATTATCGTTTAATAGCTCATTTATCCCGAGGCAGCCCCGGCCATGAGAGGGAGATCCCGGGGTCTCCCAGGTCACACGTGGCCTGGATCAGCTCAGAATCGTTAATGAAACCTTCACTGAAGTGTTCCCGTCTCCAAAAGGAAGCTTTTTGTCTGGTTTATTAGGCTATAAATCTGCTGGGGAAAGGTTGGGTGGCAGTTAATTAAAATGCAAGCAAACAATGAGCGGGATCCGCATCTGTTCACGGGGGTTTGTTTTGGGGCTGTTATTGTGGCGTTTGGGAAGGGAGCAGATGAGTTTGTTTGTTCCAAAGCCAATTAGGAAGGGACAAAATGATCAGTCAGCAGCAGGTACCGGTGTGGGAACAACCTTTCCAAAGCCTCTGATGCTGGGAAGAAACTTTTTTCCTTGGAAATAAAATCCGTATGCTGGAGGGGAGGTTGTTCAGTCAAAGCCTGAGGTGGGGTTTGGAGCTTTTTTGAACTTTGTTTTCCAAGATTTTCAGTTTTCCTAATCACAGAATGGTCTGGGCTGGGAGGGACATGAAGGATCATCCAGTTCCTCTTTCCTACTTCCTCCACAATCCCAGGCTGCTCCAAACCCCAATGTCCAACCCGGCCTTGGACACTTCCAGGGATCCAGGAGCAGCCACAGCTCCTCTGGGAATCCCAGAGAATTCCTCAAACCCTCCCAAGGAGGAATTCCTTCCCCAAATCCCATCCATCCCTCTCTCACCTCCTACTCTGCTCCATTCCATGGCTCCACCTCTCCAGAAGATCCAGCTCTGGCTTCCAACTCCTTTATTCCTGACATTGTGGAGACACAGAAGAAAACGCTCCTGGGACCAGGAGGGTTTGTCACCCAGCAGTTCCTGTGCAGGTGACAAAGGTGACCCAAGCACCCAGAGCTGCTTAGAAATGCTCATCCCTGGTTTTTTCTGGAGAGGGTTCCATGATTTCATCTCTTTGCCTTTGGATCCACAGGCACCAAATCCAGGAAGAAAAGCATTTCCAGCACAGGGAAGTGACCCAATGAACCCCATCTTTAGTGTCTCAGGATTTTTAGGACTTGGGACTTCCTCAGCAGCATCTCCCAGGCTGTTTTAAAGGGAGCAGAACTGCACAAACAATACCTGAAAAATCCCTGACCTTGTCGAGGTTTGAGGCTGGACAGCAAACTCCGAAATGAGGATGTCTCACTGGGAAACGTCAGAATTGAGTTTCATGTCTTTTTCTGTGAAATAGATTGATTTTTGCTCTAATTAGCCCATTACTTGTCACTAGAAGGTCCCCAGTAACATCTGAGATTATTTGACACGACATATGGATGGCATTGATCTCAAAACCAAAATATTATCTTTATTTCATTTCCTTCCTAACAAGCACAAATTGCTACATCTTTTTCCTGGTCAGAATTCCTCCTGTTTTGTTCTAATGAAACATCTTGACAGTTTGAGTCAGAAAATATGGGATACCTTGGGAGTAAAAGGGAGGAAGAGCTGTTTTCATTCGTGTAGCAATGTTATCGCAGTCTCACACATGGGTGTTAAAAACATCTGCTCCTCTAATTAGTTCACTGAGTATTTCATTTTTCTGCATGGCTTGGGAGGCTCAGACACGTCGTGCTGGGCTCCCTTACAACTGAAATAACAGAAAATCAGCTCAGCCCAGGCCTAGACAAAGGCTCTGCTCTGGTGCTGTGCTCAAAACGCTGAAATTCTGGTTTGAAACAGCGT
This sequence comes from Sylvia borin, assembly GCA_014839755.1. Taxonomy (NCBI): domain Eukaryota; kingdom Metazoa; phylum Chordata; class Aves; order Passeriformes; family Sylviidae; genus Sylvia; species Sylvia borin. The sequence goes on along the minus strand of CM025965.1, from coordinate 30,300,864 downwards.
GGCCTCAAACAAAAACCCTGAAAGCGTTAAAGGAAAAAGGGTTTGAGCAGAGGTGGTTCGAATGTTCTGTGTGGTGACACTTAATCGCATCTGAGGGACTAATTAGTGCTTAATTTGGGCTTGTTTTTGTGTGCAGAGCTCGGGGAACACACGCACATGGCTGTTGAATGTGAAGTACAGCAGGTTTCGTTGTTGGGATAAAGGTTCAGAGTCGATTATGGGAAGGTTTGCTTCCCCTTTTTTTCCTTCCCTGGGTTGTGTCCAATTGCCTGGGACCCAAACTGGAGCCTGCTGGGATGGGGGGCTTTGGATTGATCCTGCTTTTCCTTGGGAGAGACTCTGCCTCTGTGTGATTTCTGTGCCTTTAAGGATGGCAGGGAGCCTGCATCCCTCCAGGCTGGAGATTCACCTGGAACATGTGGGAAATTCACATAAAACGTTGGAAATTCACATAAAACATTGGAAATTCACGTGGAACATGTGGGAAATTCACATAAAACATTAGAAATTCACATAAAACATTGGAAATTCACATAAAACATTGGAAACTTACATAAAAATTGGAAATTCACATAAAACATTGGAAATCCACATGGAACATGTGGGAAATTCGCATGGGACATGTGGGAAATTCACAAAAACCATTAAAAATTCATATGGAATATGTAGGAAATTCACGTGGAACATGTGGGAAATCCACATAAAACGTTGGAAATTCACATAAAATGTTGGAAATTCGCATGGAACATGTGGGAAATTCACAAAAAAACATTAAAAATTCATATGGAATATGTAGGAAATTATTCTCGTGGAACACGTGGCAAATTCACGTGGAGTATGTAGGAAATTCACCTACAACATGTTTTAAAGACAACAAAAGCTGAAGAATTCCCAGGCAGCTGAGGCTGGCCAGACCTCCTGCCATCCCTGGGAGTCACCTGGAGCAGGTTGGCCAGGCCCATGTCCAGCTGGGTGTGGATTTCCCCATGGACAGAGGATCCACAATCTCCTGGGATAACCTGGAGCTCCACTGGAGCCGCACTAGAGGAGTATTTTCCTGTGTTCAGGTGGAATCCCAGCCAATTGGAATTCCAACGCTGGCCCTTCCCAGGGTTCATTCCATGCCTGTGTGGCACTGGGAGCCTGAAACTGGCCCCAGCTCTCCAAGGCCTCACCTCCTGTGGCTCGTGGAAAAGCTGGGAGCTACCAGGTATACAAAAAAGGAGAGCAAACCAATTAAATCTGCCTAAATATGAAGGAAGGATGATTTGGAATGACAGTGTTTGGCTGTTCCACGTTGATGTGGAAGTGGACTTTTAGGAGGATGTGTTTGTGTACTCCTGTGGCACGTGGAAAAGCCGGGAGCTACCAATTATACAAATTAGGAGAGCAAACCAATTAAACATGGTTAAATATGAGGGAGGGAGGTGATTTGGAATGCTGGTGTTTGGCTGTTCCACGTTGATGTGGAAGTGGACTTCTTTTAGGAGGATGTGTTTGTGTATTCCTGCCAGGAGACGTTTCCATGCCAAACTCCAGCCCTGATTTCACCAGGGTGCTCAGAGCTGGGATTTGGGCTGTGACTCATCTTCAGTCACGGCAGAGCCTGACGTTCCTGTTTGGAAAGGGCAAAATCTGCACTCCAAGGGGGAGTTGGGCCCGTTTGGGTTTTGTATTGGAATATTTCAGAACTGGAGGAGGAGGGAATATTCTGTTTGTCTCCCCCCTGATCTCTGATAAAATCCCAGTCTCATGAAGTCACGGGTTGTGCCAGGCTGACGTGTTTTTTCCTAGGATCGAGAACCAGGCCAGATTATTTTGTAGGTGCATCAACATCCCTTTAAAAGCGCTGGAGCAGCTCCTTGTGCACCAAGGCAAGAAATCCGTGGGATAAACTGGGCTGCTGCCCCATGGGCATAAACCAGGAGAAAATATTTGCTGCCCTTTGTGAAAACACAAGGGGAATTATGGAATCATGGAATGGCTTGGGGTGGAAGGGACCTTAGAGCCCATCCAGCTCTACCCCTGCTGTGGGCACAAATTCCACTCCAAACCCTGTCCAAGCTGGCTTTAAGAACATTTTTGTGCCTCACTTCAGCCCTTGCAGAGCTGCCAGGTTTTGGCTTTGTCTCTGTAAACTGACGGCTCCTCTTAAGAAAAATTCCCTAAAAGCAAAAAAAAATTAACTCAAGAAAATGTCACGAAAAAGACTTGTTCTAAACCAGGAGGAGCTTCTTTCTCTGGCAGACTGACATCTCCTATAATCATCTTCTAAATCCAGAAGACAGGTTCTTTGTCAGCTAAATAATCGCTCCTTTGCTCTCATGGGAAGTGACAAAGTGAAATCCTTCCCTCAGAATTCCGTCTGTTCCAAGTGGATGCTCACACACCTCGCAGCCCTGGTTCAGCAGCTCCCATCTCATCTCAGGCTCTGCCACACTTCAGCTTCTCTCTCCTTCACTGTTTATTTATTTGTATTTTTGACTCAGCGCGACTCACCAGGAATTAAATTTTAATAGTCCAGGGTCAGCAGTGGCAGCTCTAATTCCAACACCGAGAGCTTGCATGGGATTAAATTCCATCCCAGCTCTTCTCTGTGGAGCTGAGGGGGTGCTGAAGGTGGGGCTGGATGGAGTTTGGATCAGCCTGGGATAGTGGAAGGTTGGCAGGGATGGGACTGGATGAGTTTAGGATCCCTTCCATGATCCCAGGAGAGCTGTCGGGTGTCACCGTCAGGGACACGAAAGAACAAGGAGGCAGCAGAAAGGTCAGCAGGAAAGTTCTGATCTTTATGTCCCTGACTCCATCTTATAAACACTTTGAGAAGAGGACCAAAGATTGGCTACACAGGAGCCACCTCTTCAACATCCTTGGTGACCATCACCATCCATCCCCTTTCTCCTCCCAGAGGAGGAATACATAAACAAAATAGAAAAGTTCTAAAAATACCCACAGTTTTCTTGAAGCTGTGTGAGAATAAAGCACAAACAACGAAAAGCAGCAGAACCTGGGGGGACAGTCAGGTTCCTTTGACTCCCAGGCACAAGGTTTCCTTCCATGGGGATAGACACGGGGAGGAACTGGAGTGGGATTCCATTTTCCAGCCTCTGTTCCCCACTTTCCACTGGAATATTTCCCTCCATCCTCCCAGACACAGAACTGGCAGCTGTGACAATTTTTTTCCTCTTGTCTCTTCCCGAATCCTTTCCACTCCTCTGCATTCCCAGCAAGTTGCCAGGTGTAAATAACTCAGGAATTTCTGTCCCCACCTTCCAAAGAGCTGAGGGGGTCAGCAGGGAAGTGCCACAGAAGGTGGAGGCCTGGATGGGGTCAGTAGAGCTGGGAGATGATCAAGGGAATTTGTGGAATTTTATTGTTCATCTCTGCCTGGATATGGGATTAATCCCCAACAGGAGAGCAATAAACCAGGAGAAATGTGCTGGAAATGACTCGAATCAAAAATAATTTAAGCGAAACATTCTGTCTTATTTTGAACTTTGCTTGAATTTGACTGAATTAATTTTTTCCTGGCTGTGTGAGATCAGCGTTCCACCAAACACATTCTCCCTTTTCAGAAGATTCCTCCAGTTTAAAAAGTTGGTTTTTTTTTTTTCAAGCAAAAGCACTTCCAGCCTGGTTTTGGCAGCTGTCAATAACCAACAGTTGGAATCCCAAAGTATTTCCTTAAAACAATTCACCTGCTGGTTGAGCAGGCTGTAACCTGTGAGCCTCTGAACCGCAAATTTCGTGACTAATGGGATTAAATTTCATGACAACAGCCCTGAATTTCACAGCACAGGAAGGCAACAAATGTAAAATATGCACAGAACTGTAATTTATTTTTTCCTTTCTTTGTTTCGAACTTGGATTTGGAGAGTGAGGAGAGAACTCCAGAATGTGCTGTAAATAGATGTTAAAAACGAGGTTTAAACCCAGCAAACATTCGAGGCTGGAAGTTGTCAGGTTCCTGAGCAGGGAACAAGCTGGTTAAAACACAGTTTTCATCTCTTTTTATAGAGCCAGCATTCTAAAATACTCTGTAACTATGGTTGCTGCTGTCTTTCTGTGCCGTTTGTGCTGAGCAGAAGAATGGGGGGATTTTTTACACCTTGGGGGAGAAGGGGAATGTTGTTACTCCAGGGAAATTTGCTGTGCTGAAAGGAGAGAACGTGAACTCTGCCCTGCCTTAAATCCACGGCCAGTGGGTTGGACTTGAGGAAGGAAACCTGTGGATGACCCAGACCCTTGGGGAAGGTGAGGAGGAGCACAGGTTGTGCTCCAGCTCTTTTTTTAAGGCCAGCTTTTGATGCTCATCCTGCAGAGGGTCTCAGCTTCCTCAGACTCTGCTACCCGCCACTGGAAAATTAGATTTTTGGGTTGTTGTTTTTTTTTTCCCTGATGTTTAGTCACAATTCCCAGTGCTGCTCCTTGTGCCTGTTCCCTTGGTTTTTTTCCTGTGCCCTGCTGGGGAGGGTCATCTGTCCTCTCTGCCACCCTCTCAAATGGCAGAGAAGCCTTTTCCTGCCTCTCTTTATTGATATATATACATATATATACACATATATATATATTTATATATATATAATATATATATATATATAATATTTATATATATATTATTTTATAGATATATATGAAAGCTTTCCCCTTTCTGTTAGGGTTAAACCCCTCAAATCATCATGGAAATAACAGGATTTTAAAACATTTGCTGGCACAGCCCCGGAGGGAAGATCCTGCAAGGTTCTGGTGACTTTGTGACAGTTTCTAGTGCTCCCCCTGAACTCCCACATTCTGCTGGACTTGTCTCCATCCCGTGCAGTCCATCCCTGTAAATGAGCCCTCTGGCAGAGGAGAAGGAGGAATAAATAAATATCCTCTGGATATTAAGGAAGGAAGGAAGGAAGGAAGGAAGGAAGGAAGGAAGGAAGGAAGGAAGGAAGAAAGAAAGAAAGAAAGAAAGAAAGAAAGAAAGAAAGAAAGAAAGAAAGAAAGAAAGAAAGAAAGAAAGAAAGAAAGAAAGAAAGAAAGAAAGAAAGAAAGAAAGAAAGAAAGAAAGAAAGAAAGAAAGAAAAAGAAAAAAAGAAAGATGTATATATATATTTATATGTGTATATATATATATGTATATATTTATAAATCCAGGCCAGTTATTAATAGCACAGGGCTCCAAAGGACTGGAGGCCTCCAAGAACATTCCAGGAGGAGCAGGAACCCTGGGGCTGGGGCTGGGGGAGCTCAGGTGAGGGGTGAGGTGGGTGGCACTCAGGGGTCACCCAGGTGAGCCCCTCTCCGTGCCCTTCCCGCTGCTCCCCGAGTTTATTCCCTGGGAACAGCCACGCCGAGCTCTGGGATGTTGTTCATCCTCCTGATGCCATCTGTTTTCCTGGGTGGGAGGGAAGGAGCCATGGGATCCACTCCAAGCTCTTCCAAATGTTTCTCCCTGGTTGAGGCTGAGGTTCAGATGTTCATGTGCAGCTCCCGAGGCCGCCCCTGATCCTGATGGATCCAACGGAGCTGGGATCGCCCCTGGGTGAGCATGGAAAGCTCTGGGGGTCACTGCTGCATCCAGGGGCAGTGGAGGTGGGCCTGAATCCCTGTGCAGAATTCCCGGGATGTTCTATCCCTGAATCCCTGTGCAGAATTCCCGGGGTATTCTGTGCCTGAGCTATCCCTGAATCCCTGTGCAGAATTCCCAGTATGTTCTGTCTCTGGTGCAGCTATCCCTGAATCCCTATGCAGAATTCCTGGGGTCTTCTGTCTCTGGTGCAGCTATCCCTGAATTCCTGTGCAGAATTCCTGCTGTATTCTGTCCTTGAGCTATCCCTGAATTCCTGTGCAGAATTCCCGGGGTGTTCTCTCCCTGAGCTATCCCTGAATTCCTGTGCAGAATTCCCGAGGTGTTCTGTCCCTGGAGCAGTTATCCCTGAATCCATGTGCAGAATTCCCGGGGTGTTCTCTCCCTGAGCTATCCCTGAATTCCTGTGCAGAATTCCTGATGTGTTCTGGCTCTATGGATCCCCAGCTTTTGTCCAGCTTTTATTTTCCAGCCCTATCCCACCTCCTCTCTCTGATCCCACATCTGCTCTCTGATCATCTACTGCTGATTTTTCATTCCTTTCTTTGGATTCTCTCATGTCCCACCCCAAATTCTCTTTATTTTCCTTCCACTCAAACAGTGGCCAGAGCCCTGATCTTATTCTCCCTCTTTTTCTGATCCCTGTATTTTTTTTTCCATAGGCAGCTGACACTGAGCACAGTGAGATTCTATTTTTTAATTTTCTTTCCCACTTTGCAGTTTTCTGCCTTTAAATCACTGACTCTCACCACAAAGCCGAGCCTGGGAAACTAAAAGGATCTTTCTGGATGTTTTTCCCTGGGTTTTTTGGGTTTTTTTTTTTGCAGTGGCTCCTGCAGGAGAGTTTTCTCCAAGTGCCTCCCTTGAGTGACAACACTGGAAAACTGTCAGAGGCTGGGAATTGTGGGGATTGAAATCCCTGCAGCGCTTCCAGCTCAATCCCAAAATCCTGAAATGCTTTGGGGTGGAGGGACCTTAAATCCCATTCCACGGGCAGGGACACCTCCCACCAGCCCAGGCTGCTCCTGGGACATCCCCAGGGATGGAGCAGCCACGTTCCCCTCGTGGATCCTGACCCCCCCAGGCAATGGATGGCTGTAAAACAATTCCATTTTTAGGAAAAATCCTTTCCTTTCTCCTAAATGAAGTCCTGGGAGAGTGAGTTTGTCTTTTTAAGGCCGTAGAGGGATCGAGTTTTTATTTTGCCATTGGAGAACTCAGAGAAGGGATGAGTTTAATTAAATATTAACAGAATCCTCTCTGAGTTGTAAGAGCTCACTACGTGTAGCAAATCAGTAAATTCAGGGTTGTCTTGGCATCACCCAGCTCCGAGGACTTTAATGGGCATAATTCAGTGTATTTGGGGTTGGGTTTATTGGTTTTTGGAGGTGACATCCCCACAGGAGCTCATTCCACTCCCTCCTCCAGGCCTCCCAAAGAGAATCCACCTGGACTGAAAAGTGACAAAGTTAAATTACCAACCTGTTGGAAATGCTTCAATAGAAGGGAGCATGAAACAGAATAAAAATACAGATAATGTAATCTGAGGATAAATAGAGTGTTTTGGCAACAGCCAGAGAAAACAGTCAAATGTCAAGGAGAGCTGGAGGAGGGATTGGGGACCTCATGCTGCTGTGGGGACATCCACCCACGTTTTTATTTCCCATCATTATCAGCAGAAAGGTGGCTGGGATAATTGGAATGGAAATAAAGCCATGGCATCGTCGGCTGCCCAATGAATTTAGAAAAGCTTCAGCCAAAGGCTGGGCTCCTCTGCTCACGCCGTGGGAATGACAAACAGGGATTGCTCCGTTTGGCTCTGGGGGAAAAGAGCTGGGAAATATCACCTTGGTGCACTTCAAAAACCCGAGCTGAATCTTTTTATAAAATGCACCTGCCTGAGGGTTTTGCTCTGGAACAGGTGAAAATTTAATGTTGCCAATTCCTGTCAGAATTCACTTGAGCTTTGGGATTTGGAGGATGTTGTAACAACGCCCCAAGTTTTGCTGGGAATGGTGTGTCTGTAATTCCAGGCACAGCTGGGCACAACCCTCCAGATTTATTTGGACTATTGATGGCTTGGCTTTGGCTTGTAGCTGTCCAAACAATTCAATATTTAATACCTGCTACAGAAAATGTCCATAAAATCCTCATTCAGCCCGGGATGGGAAATTCCCTCTTTCCCTTCCCTCTGCATTGCAGCTCCATGCCTCTGGGCCAGGCTTGAACTCCTTTTCTGGAGTCACCAGAGCAGGTTGTAAATGGAAATTTGGTGGTTGTTTATAAGTTGCTGCCAAAACCCACAAGCCCAGAGGCTCTGGGTGCCCGAATCCAGCTAAGGCTGAATCCAGCAGGTGGGTGGATGGTAAATTTATCCCAGGGTTTTGTCCATGTTGTTTTTTTACTCTGGCTCCAGGCTGTGGCTCTGGACATCCAGCACTTGTTGGGATTGCTCTGGGGAGGATTCTCAGCCTGAACCATATGAGCTGAGACAAGGAAAATCCTTCTGTTTCGTTGGAAAGCTTAGGACAAGCGAGGGAAATAGTAAAAAAAAAAAAATAAATCCCAAAGCAAATTGTTGTGGCTGAATGAAAAGGATTTTCAGGATTTTCACTGGGCCAAAGTCTTCCAGAGCTGCTCTGTCCACACCTGCAATTCCCAAAGCTCTGCTGGTCCCTTCCCTCAGGAATTTTTTATTTCTTTAATTTCTCTTTTTTCTTCCCAGAGTGGAACAATTTGGTGCAGTTCTGGTGGCTGATCCCAGTTTACAACGCGAGCGACAAAATTCTCTGGAGAAAGTCATTGCTAAAGATTGCATAATTGGGCATTAAAGTTCTGATTATACTTTCCAAACTCGGGGACTTTGTTAAAAAACCTGACATTCCCAAGCACTGAATTTCAGTGTTTGACAGCTCAGCTGTGAGAGGTTTTTTTTACAGAACATTTGTACCAGAAGAACAGCATGTTAATTGCCTAAAAAAAAAAAAAAAAAATAACTGGGACAGATTAATCATGGAGCAGGATAGTTGGGAGGATGTAGTTCTAGAGCCCTCTGGTGATGGATTTCCTCATGGAAAAGGCTTTGGATGGGGCTGGAGTGGCCATCCCTGGAGGTGGCACTCGGTGACAGGGGCACGGCTTGGACTCGGTGATCCTGGAGGGCTTTTCCAGCCTCGCTGGGATTCTCCAGCCATCCAGGCAGACGTCCTGCTTTTCCACGCTGTCCCTGGACATTCCTGCCCTTCTCCTGCTCCGTGAACCCCTGGTACTGGAGGGGAAATGTTGGAGCGAGCTCCGTGTGCGGCGTTCCGCCCGAGCTGAAAACTGGGTTTGGAGAAGGAGTTTTACAGCCACAAACTGCTCCAAATTCATTCTTGATTTTTGCTTTGCTGTTAGAAGCGGCAGCCGGGTTCGTGTCACACAATAAAATCCTGGGATGCATCTCCTGAGTGGGAAGGGACCCACTGGGATCATCCAAGTCCAGCTCCTGGCCGTGCACAGGTCTTGTCTCTTGTCCTGCAGGACACTGGCAGCTGAGAGAGTTCTGGTTCTTTGTTTTCTCAGGTTTGTGAAGCAAGGCTTGCTGGCACAATCATTTCCTCGGGAAAGGGAGGAGGTGCCCTGGAATCTCCCATTTTCCTGTATAAGGGCAGCAGGTTTAGGGGTGACTCCAATGGCACCATGAGAAGGGTTGGGAGCTTTTTATTTCAAGGTCCAGGTGAGAAGAGGATTTAATTTCAGCCAGAGAGGCTGTGCTGAATTCTGAGCTCTGAATTTTAAGTTCTGGGTTCTGAATTCTGAATTTTGCGTTCTGAGTTCTGAATTTTGCATTCTGAGTTCTGAATTTTGCATTCTGAGTTCTGAATTCTGAGTTCTGAATTCTGAGTTCTGAATTCTGAGTTTTGAATTCTGAGTTCTGAGTTCTGAATTCTGAGTTCTGAATTCTGAGTTCTGAGTTCTGAATTCTGAGTTCTGCATCCTGCATAGCCAGGAAAGGGATGGAATAACAGGACAAAGAGGAAGTGGTGGACAGCAAAAGGTTTTGTGCTATTTGTGTCAAAATACAAGGAGTGGAGTGAGCAAGGAAAAGTTTTCAGTTGGGAATGAGCAATGGGGAGAACTAAATCCATGTTTGTGCAGGTCAGTGGAATGTTTCTGCAGGAATTCCTAGAAAAGAGGGGAATTCCATAGCAAAGAAAGGACAATGCCATAGGTCAGAAAGGCAGGGAATAATTGTGGTGGTGCCGAATTTTAAACCCAGCTGCAGAGATTTTGGGGAGATGAGGGAAGGGGAGGGGTCTGGGGGTGGGAGCTGATCTTGGAATGGGAAGGGGATGTGTGGAGGAAGGGAATCAGGGAGCTTTGGGATGGGAAAGGAGAGAGAAGATGGCTCAGGTGAGAAGTTTTTGCTGGGGAGTAACAAAGAGCAGAGAAGGTTAAAGAAGGTAAATGAAAGCTGGGAAATCACGGGAATATCCATGAGAATGGCACTTTGTGGGACAGAACCCCTCAGGGCACAGTTGGAGTGGTGAGGGCGGGCAGAAAACCGGGTGTGGGATCAGAACTGGAGCTTTGGGTGGTTCAAAAATCCCGGTTTTGTTCAGCAAGGAAAAGGTTCTGTGGCTGGAGGGGAGGAACATTTCTCACATTGAGGGAGCCACACCTTTTCCCAGGCACTTTGCTGTGTGCATTCCAGAGGTTTGGGAAGTGCAGGAATGAACTTCATCCCAGTTTGGACCTTCAGTAATATCCAGTGGGAATGTCCCATGGGAGAGGGGCAGCAGGGACAGGGAGGGAAATGTCCCTCATCCCTCGGGACAGGGGAGACCCAGAGGGGCTGGACCATGTCCAGGGCAGGGAATGGAGCTGGGGAGGGGCTGGAGAATCCCTGAGGGAGCTGGGGAAGGATCTGGAGCCCCAGGAGGGGCTGGGGGAGCTGGGGAAGGGGCTGAGCCTGGAGAAAAGGAGCTCAGGGGGCACTGTGACTCTGCACAGCTCCCTGCCAGGAGGGGACAGCCGGGGGGATTTGGGATCTGCTCCCAGGGAACAGGGACAGGAGGAGAGGGAACGGCCTCAGGCTGGGCCAGGGGAGGCTCAGGGGGGACATCAGCAGGAATTTCCCCATGGAAAGGCCAGGGAGGTTTGGAGCTGGAAGTGCTCAAGGAATGTCTGGATGTGGCACTTGGGGACCTGCCCAGCCCTGCTGCATGACAGCAAAACTTTTAAAGATCTTTTCCAGCCTTAACAATTCCAGGACCCTGCGATTCCACAGCTGTGCCGGAGGATCAGCTCTCACTGTGGGTCAGAATTGTCACTTTGAGCTCAAACTCCCTGTCCTGGCTGCAGCTTGTGACTCCCAGTCCCCTCCCTGGCACTGCCACCCTGCCAGCCCTGCAGAATGTCCCCACTGTAGGCGAATCCACGGACGGCTGGGACAAGGAATTCTGCCAGCCTGGATATTCTAGAACATGTGGGTTTATTGCAGGGTTTGGGTAAAAAAGGGCCCTGCCTTCAGCCACCAGCCTGGGCTGGAGTCCCAAAGAGAGAGGGAGAAAGAACAGCAGAGAGCTGAGAGAGAAGGGAGAGAGAGCAAAGGGCAGGGGGAAGAGAGCAGGAGAGAGCCAGAGCAGGGGGAAGAGCAAGGGGAAGAGTTAAGGGGAGAGGTAAGAGAGTTAAGAGAGTTAAGAGTAGCAGGAAGGAGAGGAAGAAGAGTTAAGAGCACGAGGCCTTTGTTACAATACATTCTATCTCCTTTTGTGATGAATATTCTAATTTTCAGTGACCAACCAACACAAGACACAAAATCCTATAGAATCTACACACAGCCTCTAAGAACTACTACATCACCACACTGTGTTATATTTTAAACTCTAAAAACTACTCTTTAGACTTTTCTGGTTTGCTACATTGACCTTTGGATCCCTGAGCCAGCAGAAAGGGATTGTTCAATCCAAAGGGATTCTCCTGCAGCCAGACCATTGTTTTCAGGTTCTATAGGAACTAAGACTCAGTATCCTACAACTCAAAGTCAGCTTTCATTTCTATTTCGATTATAGGTTTCACATTTTCAGAATCTTTTGCTAAGCAATCATATTGATAAGGTTTCCCTGATTCATCTGCCCCAACACCCCACCTTTCCTGCTGCAATCCTGGTTACTAATTATGATTAAACTGATTAAAGTGTGGGGAATAATGCAGCTGGATTGTGATAGAAACCACTGGAAAGCAACTGGGGATCCTGGAGGGTCCTGTGAGGAAGAAACCCAGGAGTTCTGTTGTTCCTATTTAAATCCCGATTTGTTCCCGTGGCGCCTTCAGCAGGTGAATGATGTTTTTTCCCCGCTGTTCCTTTGGAGAGCACTCCCAGCCATTGCTCCATAACGCGTCAAATAAAGCCCATTTCATCCCGAATTTCACAGCACATAATCTCCTAAACGGGAGGATTACTTCACATAAAAGCTGCGACACATCAAAGATGCGAGCAGAAATGTAAATTCCCTGATCTCCAGACAGCACACTTCCCCAAGAAATGTCTCTTGTTTGTTGGGATTCTCTCCTGCTGAAATGTCTGCAGGGTGAGCTGTCAGAGTGATTGGAATTTCCAGCAATTAGCAGCACAATGATTAATTTTCGACGTGTGCCGCTAATTGTGCAACAAATCGCTGGAATTTTGTCACTTCTATAAAAAGAATCCGGGGATTTCCTTGAGGTTGTGCGAGAATTGTCTGTAGGGAGAGCAGGACACAGATTTTTGATAACCAAACCGACCCCAACAGCTGCTTCTGCTGTCACTAAAATCCCTTTGCAGTTGGAGTCGTCATCATTTGGGATTATCCCAAATCATTTACTCAGAAAAGCTCCTTTAGGAAGGAATTTCAGGGAAGGAAACTGGGAATTTCAAGGCAAGGCCAATAGTTACCTTTGGGATCAGTGAATATCTTATCAGAAAAGATAAAGACTTCCCTTTATATCCCAAAAGTCTGAGGTCTGGGCATTCAAAACTGGTACTTTTTTTTGAAATAATTCTTCAATTTCACTTTTTCTGCATTTTCCCAGGTCTCAAGGTGTTCAGGGACCTCCCAGGACTTGCCAGGGAAACTTCCCCTCATTAATATTCCCGGGAGACAAAAGCTGAAATCTGATTTTTCATGCTTGGTTATTTTTATTTGAGGATTAGCCAAATCTGAATGTGAACCTGAACCGACCATTGTAACGGGGGCACAATGAAGGGAATTCAATTATCAGCATTAAGTGGCATTTCTGGGGGAGATACGCTGCTTATCTGGGAATTTCTGGCCAGGAAAACAATGGAGATAATATTGCACCCCCCTCTCTCTCTTTGATAAGACCAATTCCCCTTTGGAAGCTTCCTAATAATTCTGTTATTGTGACTTCAGAGCCAGAGCTCCTTAATCTTCCGGGAAGGTTAATGAAGATTATTACCAACGGTTTGTACAACCTGAATAAATCCCCAATTTCTCATTTCCAGTTGAGAACAGAACAGTGACATTCCTGCCTCCCTCACCTGCCTCGGGGGGGGAAGTTTGGGAGAAAATGCTTCTAAACAGAGGGAGGGAAAGTGTAAGTGGGATAAAATGGAGCAACTTCCAGCGGAGAATCCCAGGATTCCTGGGGCTGGGAAATCCTTCCAAGGTCATTGAGTCCAACCCGTGACTGATGCCCTTGGATGGTTTTTTGGGACATCAAAGCTCATCCCATCCCATTCCTGCCATGGTAGGGGCATTTTTCACTGTCCCAGGCTGCTCCAGCCTGGCCTTGGGCACTTCCAGAGATCCAGGGGCAGCCACAGCTGCTCTGGGAATTCCATCCCAGCCCTTCCTCACCCTCCCAGGGTGGAATTCTTTGCCAATATCCCATCCATCCTCACCCTCTGTGGATGAAAAGCTTTTCCCTGTGTCCTGTCCCCCTTGCTCCATCCCTCTGCTCATCCCAGTGCCTCCTCTGGGCTCCTTCCAGCAGCTCCAGGGCTGGGGCAGCTCTGCAGGTGAGGTCTCACCTGGGCGCAGGATCCAGGCTTGGAATTCTCCTTTCCCATGAAAATGAAGCAGGTTTTTCAGGGGGAGCAGCGCTGCTGCTCAGGCAGAGATTGGGCAGATTCCACCTCATCAAAGGCCTTTTCCGAGCGGAACAAACGGGGAGGAAACTGAAAGCAGCAGCCAGGGCTGGGGTCAGAGCCTGTGTGAGCACAACTCCCGTGTCAGGAGTGCTGGAATTACAGCCGGAGACAAAACGTTTGGGATAAGGAACCCGAGGTGGAGGCACTGAGAGTTACACAACTCCCAGAGCAGAGAAACAACCTGCTGAAAAACTCCCAGCCTTCGTGCAAAGCTGGTGCCCACAGAGCTGCAGCTCAGGGAAAGGTGAGCAGCGGATTCGAGACCCAAAATCTGCGTGAGGAGGTGGCAGAGCCGTGGGAAGGTTCCACGTGGTTGTAAATTCAGAGAGAAAACCTTCCTCCGTTCCTTCAAAGCTCTGAATTATTAAGGGGGTTGTGTTTCTGATTGGAACGTGGGGATGGAAATGAAGATGCCTCCGAGAGCTTTGAAGTTCCCTAATTATTGCAGTGACCCAGACTGCAACTGGACACCATGGAAATCAGCCAGGCAGCCCACAGAATTAATTAAAGGGAAGAAAGGAAATAAAAGCGGATGTCTGGCCAGTGCCAGGAGAATATCCGTGGGGAAAAGGCTGAAGGAAAATTGAGGGTTGTTTTCTTTTTGAATTCCAACCTTAGGCTCAGCTTCGTTCCGTTTCTTGCGTGTAGTCGCTGTTGTCAAATCTGGTTTTGGCAGAGGAAATGTAAATTCTGGGGTATTGGAACAAACCGGGAAATTCCTTAAAGTCAGGGGAGGGAGCGGCTACCCTGGAACACCTGCCAGGAATCCTGGAAAATGCTCCAGAAAGGGCTCCTGCTTCCCAAACGAGTCTTTGCTGGGATTTGGGGATGTGCTTTAAAGAAGGAGAAGTTTAGACTGGATTCTTTACTGGAGATGTAGATGGGACACTGGGAAGGAATTCCATATTAATGGTGTTGATTGTGCTGGCGATAAGAGAAAAGAGGAGCAGCAAAACCATCCCTTGTGTGAGATCTGTGACAAAGGAGGCACCGCAGAGAATTCCCTGCTGCTCTGGAAACAAGCCAGAGATTATTTGGAAATAATTAATCTGGAAATAATCCCTATTTTCTGAACCCTCTGGCAAGCGTTTTATTGCTCATTCCAGCCCATCCACACTTCCAAGGTCTTGATTTGCAGCATTCCTCAGGAACTTTCCAGCTCTGCCAGATCCCTGTGACTGGGATTTCTTGGAGTTTTCTGAATGAAATTGGAGGAGCAGGAGGGGTTTGATGTTTGTTGCCAGCTCGGGTGGGTCCCTGAGAACCCAGAACCTGCTGCCTGTGCCCCTGGTTGGATTTTGGCTCTGGTTATTGGCTGTGGCACTGCAACAACTCCCTGAGATACCCACGCTTCCCTGAAAGTGTTCCACGGAAAAACTTGTGTGGGAGAAAAATTAAATCCGTCATTAATGTGTCCTGCAAAGCAGCGAATTAAAAATTGGTTTCTCCTGACTCCTGAAGCTTTTTTGTAGCAGCGTTTTCAGCACCTTGTTCTTGACTCTTTGGGAGATCCCAGAATTCCAGAATGGTTGGGGTTGGAAGGGATCTTAAATTCCATATCATCCCACCCCTGCCATGGGCAGGGACCTTCCACCAGCCCAAATTGTTCCAGCCTGGAAATAATTGCTCCAGCCTTGGACACTTCCAGGGATCCAGGAGCAGCCACAGCTCCTCTGGGAATCCCAGAGAATTCCTCAAACCATCCCAAGGAGGAATTCCTGCCCCAAATCCCATCCATCCCTCTCTCACCTCCTGCTCTGCTCCATTCCATGGCTCCACCTCTCCAGGAAGATCCAGCTCTGGCTTCCAACTCCTTTATTCCTGACATTGTGGAGACACAGAAGAAAATGCTCCTGGGACCAGGAGGGTTTGTCACCCAGCAGTTCCTGTGCAGGTGACAAAGGTGACCCAAGCAGCCAGAGCTGCTTAGAAATGCTCACCCCTGGTTTATTCTGGAGAGGGTTCTGTGATTTCAGCTCTTTGCCTTTGGATCCACAGGCACCAAATCCAGGAAGAAAAGCATTTCCAGCACAGGGAAGTGACCCAACGAACCCCATCTTTAGTGTCTCAGGATTTTTAGGACTTGGGACTTCCTCAGCAGCATCTCCCAGGCTGCTCCAGCCCGGCCTTGGACATTTCCAGGGATCCAGGAGCAGCCACAGCTTCTCTGGGAATTCCACCCCACCCTCCCAGGGAGGAATTCCTTCCCAATATCCCAATATCCCTGCCCTCTGGATGCAGCTGCTCATATGCAGCTCCCCCCACTGCAGAGGATAAAGCTTTTGAGATGAAAAAAGAAAGAAAAAAATGTTCTGTCCTTCATCCTGTTGTTCCGAGATTTTTGGAATGTTTGTTGAGGTGTTTCACCCCGTCTCTGGAGCAGCTGGGTGAAGCTGCAGCAGTTTTCTCTGTCTTTCCAGAAGGTGAGGGAAATGTCTTCTCCTGTGAGTCCTGATGAACAGGGATTAGCGTTTTCCTGCACAAAAGATCCGTGAATTGAGAAGGGATTGTATTTTATTGTAATTGATTCCCATAAAGCTCCTGTTTGCCTCAGATGAAGGAGTTTCTTTATAAGACAATCAGCTGCAGGAGCTGATAATGAGCTGCTTGCTGGAGCTGAAAAGGAGCAGGTTATTTTCTGCTGCTTTCCTCATTTTTCTGTCTTTATTGAAGAAATAATCTGATTTTCGAGCTCTTTTGGAGGGCCTGCTCCTCCTGTGTGATATGTGACGTGGGGCAGTGACCCCAGGACTCAGCTGTGGGGAATTTTAGCTGTTTAATGGGGAAAAGCACCAAGCCCTGGTGTTTCCAAGGGAGTGGAAAAAGGGATGAGGAATGCCTTGCAGGGATTAAGGAAGGGATGGAGCTGCTGTGTCCCTGATTCAGCTCAGTCAGGGGGTGGCTCCTGCACGGATCCTTCTCCACGAGCAGCCACCAGCACCGAGGAAAGGATCCTGAACATCAGCAGACAACAAAATGTAGGGAAAGGAAAGTGTAATTGCCAAAGCTGGAATTAGTCCAGTGTAGGAATTAATAATGCTGAAATTAATAAAAGGTTTAATTACCTCGAGCCCACAGGGTGTGAAATCCTACTCCTTCCAATCGTGGCCCAGGTCCTTCCATTCTAACTTTATTTTGCTTTATTTGGACTAATTTAGTGGGATTTTTTTTGTTTTTGTTTTTGTTTTTTTTTTCCTAAATATAACTGAAAAACCTTGGGAGTGGTTTGGAAAATGGGAGTTGAAGGTTGAGCCCTCCTTGCCTTTGTGGTAAAAACGTTTCAGGCCAGCCTGGTTTATCCAAAATGTTGAAGTAACTCTTCAAGGTGTCCAGGATGGATTTAGGGACTGCTTGACCTGTTCCAAATCTGCTTTTGGGGTGTTGCCAAAGTGGTTTTGTTCCAAGGAGTAGGGCCCTGAGTAAAGTTACTCACGGAGTGAGGGAGGGAGGGTCTGCATCACTGGGATTGAGGGTGGGAGAAATTTGGGGAAAACTTCCTGGATGTGTGTTTTAGCGCAAGAGAAGGAATGGATTTTGCTAAACCTTTTAGCTAAATTTTAGCAAAGCCTGCTCAACTTTCCTGAATTTCCCCTCCTGGAGCTTCCAGCAGAGAGTGGAGGCACGGGAGGAGCAGGAATGGTTTGGGATTGCACCGGAGCCAAGGATTCCATTCCTGCTCTCCTCAGCTGCTGCAGCAGCCCATGGGGAGCTCTGCTGCTGGGGGGAATCCAGGGAAAACTCCCATTTCCCACAGGAATCAGACCCAGCTCTGATTCAGTCCGATTCATCCATTCCATAACAGTCCAGTTCATCCAAATGGTTACAAATTCCTCGGCGCTCATCTGCAGGAGTTGTTGAAACACTAATTTGGGTTTCCTTTGGGTAGTCCCATTAATCGTTTGGCATCCTGTTCTAATTACCTCTCCTACTGTCCCCTGAAGTGACCACAGTGCGAAATGGATTTGTAGAAATGGATTTGTAGGAATGGATTTGGAGAGGATCCTCAAAGCCTGGCAGAAGGCTCACACAGTCTCTGTGGGCAAACTCTGAGATAAGAAATGCTGATTTGGAAATGCCACGGGATGGGACAGACGTTGCTGAGAGAGAAACGGAACTGGAAACGAGTTTCAAAGGATGATGGCCTTGCAAATCAGACTGGATACTTTGGAGAAATAAAACCATGAAAGGTGCATTGTAGCAGGACCCACGAGGGGTGATTTTAGGTGATTGGATTAAGGCATTTGCAGCATTCTGTGGCAAAAGCTGATAGGCCAAAAAACGTTTATAACTGATTGTAATTAGGAAATAGTTCGACTTCTGATTGTGATGGTGTGAATTATAACACTTGTATTGTCTCACCCTTCACGTGAGACTGAAAATGGAATAAAAAGTTTTTAAAACGCCTCTCAGCTGCCCCATCTCTGGGTCACAAAAGGGTTTAATCAAACCACAACCTTTGTTATTGCCATTCTTGCTTTTCATAGACTTTGTTTTCGTGCATGACCACCGTTGGTCAGTTTAGATCTTTTAAACAAGAACATCTTCCCATGGATCCCTGGCCTGAGTCCCTGGGCTGGGCACTGGCCTTGGCTCCACACTTTTATGGATGTGTTTGGACTTTGTGGCTTCCCGTGGCTCATTTTCCCGTGAAAGCCGGGCTTGTGGCTGGGCTTGGTGTGTTCCCTTCCATCCCAGAGTGGGGAAAAGCTGCAGGGTCCAGGTTTTCTCCTCCCACCCCAAATCCCACCTTTTCCCTCCAGAAAAGTGCCACAAACCCCGCAGAGTGCACGTTCCGGATATCCCTCGGGAAAAACATCTTTTAACAAACTACAGGCTGGAGAATAACACCCAAAAACATTCCCCCAGACTGCTGCTGGTGTCAGAATCCCGTTTTTCCCTCCCTTTTCCCCCTCAGTATGCTGCTTGGAGATGACCAGCAAAAGGAAGCTGATCGGGCGCCTGGTGCCGTGCCGGTGTTTCCGCGGCGAGGAGGAGATCGTCTCCGTGCTGGATTATTCCCACTGTGGCCTGCAGCAGGTGCCAAAGGAGGTCTTCAACTTCGAGAGGACCCTGGAGGAGCTTTACCTCGATGCCAACCAGATTGAGGAGCTTCCCAAGGTAATCCACGTCCCGCTGGGGTGCCAGGGAAACGCTGAGGAGTGGGATGTGTGCGCGGCTCTGCCAGTGCCGGAGCTCCTGGGGAGAGGGGGACTCCAGGGATGTCCCTTGGGATTGGGAATGGATTGGGAGGAGTAGGGTGTCACTGTTAGGGACACAAAAGAACGAGGCAGGCAGCAGGAGGTCAAGCAGGAAAACTCTATTTTAATTTCTCTGACTTCATATATACACACTTTATTAAAAGGCAAAAAACTGGCTACACAGGCAGCCGCCTCTTCTAGGTGAACACCACCATCTTCCAGGTGAACACCACCATCTTCTAGGTGAACACCACCATCTTCTAGGTGAATGTCACCATCTTCTAGGTGAACACCACCATCTTCTAGGTGAACATCACCATCTTCTAGGTGAACACCACCATCTTCCAGGTGAACACCACCATCTTCCAGGTGAACACCACCATCTTCCAGGTGAACACCACCATCTTCTAGGTGAACGTCACCATCTTCTAGGTGAACGTCACCATCTTCTAGGTGAACGTCTAGGTGACCTCGTAGGTGAACATCACCGTCAATCACAAGGCTCCTCCCAGAGGAGGAATATGTCAACAAAGTAGATAATTCTAAATATTTACATGGAGCCGCGTGAGAATTCTCCACCACCAAATTGCCAACACTCACAAGGCAAGGAAACTTCGGGCAGGGACAGTAGGGTCTCCTGCTTCTTCTTCACAGCACAGGAATGGGGCAGCTCGGAGCCTGAAACTGGGGAAAACTGGGAAAATTCTCCAGTGGGAAGTGGAGATTCCTGTGGGATCCTGTACCTGGATCAGGAGTCACCATTGCCCTTGGATCCTCTTTATCTCTGCTTTTCAGAGCAAGCTCTCCTTCAGGATCCACCCCTTATCCCTGTGGGATGCTCCTGGGAATGCCAGGGCTATCCTCTCTGTCAGGATCAGCCCCTTATCCCTGTGGGACATTCCTGGGAATGCCAGTCCTGTTCTCTCTGTCAGGATCAGCCCCTTATCCCTATGGGATACTCCTGGGAATGCCAAAGGTGTCCCCTGTGTCAGGATCAGCCCCTCATCCCTCAGGGATATTCCTGGGAAATGCCAACCGTCCAAGCAGGAGTTTCATAAGTGCCCTGAGATCACCCAAGTCACCCTTCCCGTGTAAAACTCCTCTTCTGGAATCTTCCAGCCCGTTCTCCTGCTGATCAGTGCTTGCCATAAGGAATTAAAAGTTCCCTTAACCAAAATGTCCTGGAAACAAAAGAGGGAAAGGTGGAAAAAGCAATTAATGGCAGGTGCTGGCTCCATAATGAAGCGTGAAGGGATGGGATCCAGGCCTTAATGGAATTTTTGTCCACAATAATAAAAGATGCTTACAAATCTTTAATTAAACATTGCTCCAGCCTCCATTACCTCACAGCAAATTCCCCATTTGTGCTGCACAGAGACTTTGTAAAAATTCCATTTACGAGAGTAACAAAATGGGTTTTTTTCCATGCCGTGGGGTTGCTGTGCTGGGATGTGATGGTTCATTGCTGGAGAGGTCTCACTCCGTGGAGGAATTCTGCACAGATGGTGGGGCAGGGCAGCCAAAATCCCATTATTTTCATGGAAAAATAAATGCTGTGGAGAGCTGCCTGAGCTCTCCTGGAGACACAGCACAGAACCAGCTGGGTTCTGTCCCCTGAAATCCCAAATGGATCCTGGGGAAAACCTGCTCAGGATGCCCTGAGGTCTCTTCTCCTTCTCCTTCTCCTTCTCCTTCTCCTTCTCCTTCTCCTTCTCCTTCTCCTTCTCCTTCTCCTTCTCCTTCTCCTTCTCCTTCTCCTTCTCCTTCTCCTTCTCCTTCACCTTCTCCTCTTTCTTTTTCTTCTCCTCCTCCTTATAATAATAATAGTAATAATAATAATAATAATAATAATAATAATAACAGTAATTAATAAGTCCCTTTCTTTTCCTTCTGCTACTGAGGAATATTGGAAGTCTCTCACTCAGGGAGGGATTTTGGGGATATTTGGGTTTGGCCTCTTGGAATTATCCAAGTGTTCCAGACTTGATGGAAAACAAATACGTCAGAGCAAGATGCCAGAATTCTGTATGGAAAAAAAAAAAAGAGGACCAAAGGGAAGAGGTCCAAAAAGCTAAAAATGGGATGAAGGTGATCATTTCAATTTGGAGTAAATCGAGTTTAACGTAATCTTGGCCATGTGGAAGAGAAGATTAATGGCAGTGTTAATAGCACTCATCGTTTTTTTGTCTTAAGCCTTTATTAATTGTTACCAGGAATTCAACAGCTGAAGTAATTCCTTTATCAAATTTTCTGCTCGAGGTGTTTTTGCTGCAGAGCTCAAGGGGTTTGGTGGGGGTTTTTTTTCATCACTGAATTAATATTTCAGGAGAGAAAATGCCTTTTTTTTTTCCCCTGTGAAACTGGCACTGTATTACTTAACATGAACTTTTGTGTTATACATTAAATTCTACCATTCTCTCCTCCTTCTTTAAATGTGATTTCAAATAATTTCTTCCAGAGGAAATTTTTGGCCATTTTCTGGTGGTTTGTTTTTTTTTTTTTCCAAATATTCTGTGTCCTTGATATTACAAAATTCTTTTTAATCAAAACTCTTGATCATGTTTTATTATTTACTGAGGAAACAACACAGTTGAGTCCAGCTCTACTTTAGTTTCACGTGATACTCCAAAACCCAGTAAATTATTTTACATTGAACTGATTCTTTAAACTCATTCTGCCCGATTTTATTTTTGTTTTTACTTTCCATTTTAGGTATCATAATGATGATTCTTTTCCTGCTGCTTTTTAATTCTTCGTTTCTTGTACCTGTCTGTTGTTTTAAGGATTTACAAGATGGTTTTATGTTTCTTACTCTCTTTTTTGGCTAAACCCAGCCAAGTCTTTTTATTCCCTTTGCCTTTGACTTCATTCCCCTGCTGCAAAAAAATCCTTTCTTTGTATGAGTCAAATGAATTGATGACTAATAAAGGGAAAATTGATCTGGATGAGAGTGGAGTCATTGGAATCAGCATCCAGAAAAACATGAGTGGGATGGAATTCTCCCCAGAGGTGCGGAACAAAACCCTGATTTTATAACTCTGAGCTCGGTAGCATCACTTAGGTTTGGTCTGAGAGGAATTAAAGTCGTGCATGGACAGAGGGAACGATGATTCCAACAAAATCCTGATGGGCAGGGAGCTCTGGAAACTGGGAAAGATATCTGTTAGAAGTCCAGTGAGTGAAAAAAACCCAATTTTGGGACCTCATTCCCACATTCCGTGTCTCATCCTCCTTCTGGTGGATCAGCACTTCATAAAATCATTCCAGGGGGAAGATTTTTAATTAGGCTTCTCCCTCCAGGACTTCCAAAGCCTTGGGTGTGTCCAGGTGGGGTCAGAATGAGTTCTGAGCCTTCCTCGGCTCCCAAAGGAATTCCTGGTGAAAACTGGGAATCCACTTTTATAAAATTGGGATTTGATGGAAGAATTAGAATTGAGTCCTGATTTTTTGGGGCAGGGATTTCAAGAAAGCATCCTTTGGATGATGCTAAAGCATTTTTGGGTCTTGAGGATAATTATTTAATCTCAATGCAGTCATGGTATTTTAAAATCTGCCGTGAAATTTAATTGGGAAATCAAATATTTTCATTTACCAGGGGGCACCAAAATTCGGGAATTTTTATGACAAATACGAAACACCTCAATAAATACGAATTACATGTAATTATGTCAAAATTCCAAGACATTAATTGCGATGAATTGACAGGTTTTGACTGTCTTTGAACATTCCTGCTGCTCGTGACCTGTTTGTCCCATCCCTGGCAACTGTGGGGATGCCTTCCCAAAAATAAACCCACTCAGGAGGACTGAATCCTGCTGTGGCCAACGGGGGGTTGTGCTGTTTGGTGCGTCAATAACCATCCCAAACGGGTTAATTTTTATTTAATATCCTTTTCCATGAACAGCAACTGTTCAACTGCCAAGCCCTGCGGAAGCTGAGCATTCCTGACAACGACCTCTCCAGCCTCCCGACCTCCATCGCCAGCCTGGTCAACCTCCGGGAGCTCGACATCAGCAAGAATGGTGAGGGCTCCAAAAGGAGCTCCAGATGAGCTCCAAACCCTCAGCATCCTCCCAAAAAAAAGTCGGGAGTGGGATGGAGTTTTGTGCCCCTCGTGATGAAGGAATTCGCGCCCCGTCTCATGTTTCCCACCTGGCGTTTTTGGGGGAGGAGTTGTGGGAATCCTGCTCTGGTTTTTTCCATGAAAAACGGAGTTTTCTTCAGCAGCCTGTGCTCTGAGGGCTTCTCTCGGGTTCTTCACCCGAGATTTAGGTGGTTAAGAGGGTTTTTTGTCTCTGAAAGCCCTGAGCCAGGTGGCAAGAAAGAAACGGAGTTTTCAAGGTCTTGTTTTCTCCATTTCTCGTGTCATTTATAATTTCATGTCTCACGATGTTCTCTGTGCCCAGCCAAGATCTGAACAGCAGCTGGGACACGAGGTGACTCCCCTCACAGTGGGACATCACAGCCCCTTTATACAGAAAATTACCTATCACCTATTTACAATTATGTTCTAATCCCCATCACCTGTACTAAAGGGGTCAACTCCACTCTGACCCAATCCCCTTAAACTCCTTTGTGCCACCCTCACCAGGAGATGGAGGCCCGGGGAGAAGAAGGAAGAACTCAGGGCACCGCCCTGAATCCTCCATCTTGTCCCCCGTGTTCCTATAATCTAAAAACCCAAAACTACGTAATTTTTCATCCTGTGCTAAGCTAAATTACTGTTTTCACACCTTTGTGGTTTGTAATTCTCTCAATGTTGGAAGCCGTTCCCATGGGCTGAAGTCAAAGGCAGTGTCCTCCTGGGCTCTGGGCCAGGGTCTGTGACCCCCCTGCACAGATCCCAGACCCTCTTGCTCGAGTCCCAAACCTCCCTACCCGAGGTCCGTGGCTTCCCAAGGCACCCAGAGGAATTCCCTGGACTCCAAGAGGCTTCTGCCCAACTGGGAATAGGAATGTGAGGCCGGTTTTCCATGCACTCAGGAACATCCCACTTCCAAAGGGGTTCAGAGCTCTCTGGGCTCTTGGATGGGGGAATTTAAACAACTCCCAGGATTTATTTGGATTGATTTGCTGCTGTGTATCCCCAGTTCTGCGTTTTCATATTGATGGGGCTAAAAACCTTTGCTTTCTGAGCCCGAGGGTCTTTGTTTTTTTAAAAAAATGAGGCTTAGGACCTCCAGGACATGTTGGGTAATTTCCTGTCAGTGGAGACTCTGAGGATGCTGTGAGAGAAAAGCAGTTTGGGAAGGGATGAAGGCACAAATCTCAGTACAAATTATGTCACTGTTAATTCCGGAACATTACATAAATCAAGCATTAGCAGAAGAGCTATAGTTTTGTATTTTTATGTATTTATTTAGGGCTCGAGCATCACCTTTGGGATGATAATTCCAAACTCTGCTTCCTTCCTGCTCGAGCTGAAGTCTGAGCTGAAAACCCCAATGAGGCATTTATGAACAAAGCAGGCTGAAGAGTCTTTGACTAGATAATATTTTCCTGGATCTACTAAATATTTTTGTGTACCTAATTTTTTTTTGTTTTGTTTTGTTTTTAGGAATCCAAGATTTCCCAGAAAACATTAAGTGCTGTAAGTGTTTGACGATCATCGAAGCCAGCGTCAATCCCGTGTCCAAGTGAGTACCAGGAGTTCCTTTGGCTCATTCCAGGGGCACAAAATGCGCTCAGCGTGAGCTCAGACTTTGTGTCCAGACCTTTTTGAATGTCTTTCTGATTGTTTTAACCCCAGGGTGGGTTTATCTGAGATCTGAGAACTCTCTGCTGCGCAGTCTCTAAACACAGGGGTGAGGCTTCGCTTTGCCAGCCCTTATGCTTTATTCCTTTCAAAATCCTGCAAAAACAGCGACAAAAGATGTAACTTTTTTTTTGTGTGTGTGTTGTAACTCCAGGGTTTACAAAGCGGAGTGAAGGGGAGAAAGGGTGAAATGTTGATGTTTCGGTTTAAAAAATGTAGAGAGAAAGAAAGAGGGGGAGAAAAAAATATTAAGAGGAAAAGAGAAGGAAAAGAGAAGGAAAGGCTAGAGAAGGAAAAGGAAGGGAAGGAGAAGGAGGAGAAGGAAAAGGAAGGGAAGGAGGAGAAGGAGGAGGAGAAGGAGAAGGAGAAGGAGAAGGAGAAGGAGAAGGAGAAGGAAAAAGAAGGGGAGAAGGAGAAGGAGAAGGAGAAGGAGAAGGAGAAGGAGAAGGAGAAGGAGAAGGAAACACCTTGGGTTTAAATCCCTCAAGGAAGAAGGGAGAAAAGGCTGCTGTCCCTGAATGTGCCTTTGCATTTCCTGTTTGTAGCAATGCAGAGGAGATGGGAATGGGCAAAAATGTCTGCTAAAAGTGAGTTCTTCAGGAGAATTTGGGTAGAAGAGGAAGGTGAGAGAGAAAGTCACCTTTCTGCTTCTAAATATACATTGTTATTATCTCCATGGCAACTCGGGGTGAGCATTAAGGTTTGCTCTGTTTTTTTAGGCTGCCAGATGGCTTCACACAACTTCTAAATTTGACCCAGCTCTATCTCAATGATGCCTTTTTGGAGTTTCTTCCAGCTAACTTTGGAAGGTAAGAATGAGTCACCACAGCACACTGCTGTCGTTTGAACCCGGCTCAGGCTCCCAGGGACCAGCTCAAAGCTTGGGAAACCAAACCAAAACACTCAGGTTTGGGATTCTCAGCTCCGTTTTTCTGAGTGGTGGGGAGACTGGGTGTTGTGTCAGGGCTGTGGGGGTGAGGGGATGGAGTCTGGGGAAAGGCGATGCGAAAAACAAAGTTCACTTTCTTGGTAAAACTTAAAAAAGTTTATTAAAAAAGACAATTAGGAGGCAGAATAAAAGAAAGGTTTGCAGCGGGGTGCTTGGCATTCACTTCACCGTCTCAGACACATTTCTTCAAACGCACCAGCATGTTGCATATTCACAGACCCCGTGCATTATTCTTCCAAACTTCCCAATTTTCCCTGTGTTTGCCTTGCTGCAGCCATCAATAAAATTTATTTTAAATCTCTGGGGAAACCTGAAAGATGTCAGAGCTGTTCAGGAAAATTCAGATAAGGGCAGACACTTCATGGAATTCTTTGGTTCTGATTTTTGTGCCAGATCCAGCCCCACAAGAACCAGACCTTGGCTTATTTTTTTGCACAAAACAGACATCTTAAAATTAAAATAAATCGTTTCCAAACCGTTCTAATGGATTCTTTCAACACGATAATTATTTTCTCTCCCTTTTCCAGACTTGTCAAATTGCGGATTTTGGAGTTAAGAGAAAACCACTTGAAAACTCTACCAAAGTAAGTGCTGGGGTATTTTACATTTATTCACCTGGAATTTCCAAAAGTGACGAATGTTTGGATTGGCAGCAGTGCAATGTCTTGGTGATGAGTTCTTTTATTTTGCATTTATAAAATAAATTCTACAGAAGGTTTTTAGCAAAAAAAAAAAAAAAAAAAAAAAAAAAAAAAAAAAAAAAAAATGATTCCATGGTATAAAGGAAGGTGGACAATGGTTGAGCGTAACTCAAACGCCAAAATTTGACCTTTTAAGATAAATATCTGCTGTTTTAAGGTAAATATCTGATATTTCAAGTAAATATCTGATATTTTAAGATAAACAAACAAAATTGGGAAGCACCAGTGAGGATGTGGCGGCGTTTTCCTCACCAAGGAATCACCTCAAGTGTTGAAAACATCCCCAGGAAATGATTTTCCCCTCGTGGTCTGTCCAGAATTCTCAAATTCAAAGTTTGGGCTGTACTGTGTCAGCAGGATGTTGAGTCCCTTCTGCTCAGGATTATTTAATTTAAGTGAGACTTAATTGGACAAAATTATAAAAAAGCAGATTTATTTATTTTTTTTTTTCATCTCTTCCAGGCTCTAGAAAAGATGGATTTGAGAAAATTTCGAAAAGATTGTAAAAAAAATTCTAAAATATTTAGAAAAAAAAGAACATCTTAAGGAAAAAATCAACATTTGGGAATGTGTTTTGTGTTCATCAGAGCTCTAAGTTTTCTCACTTTCCTGCTAAATCCAGGTTGTTCCAATTTGTATCCATAGGAACTGGATGCAAAATGGTCTAAAATTGCTGGAAAAACACCAATTGAAGGGAATTCCGGCTGTGGGTGATGAAAACGTGGCAGGATATTCCCATTTTCCCCACGGAAAAGTTTTTTAACCTGCAGAAAATTCACGTTTAGCCCAAATATTTTCACCAAGTTCTTCCATAAAATCCGTAATTTATTTTTTTCCCTCTGCGGGGTTTGATCAGAGATCCTCACTGGTCATTTTCTTCCCAGCAGCTGGAAATGTTTGGGAATCTCTGCTGGATGTTGCAGATAATTTCAGATGTTTTATGAAAGCTCTGATTTATCCAACAAAAATTAAAAAAAAAAAAATCTGGATTTTTTTTTTTCTGGAATTTCTGTAAAATTTAGGAACATTCGGGAGATTCTGACCAGATTTTAACTTGGGAACTTTTACTCTGCTGGGAAAAAATGTTGATTTATTTTTTTTTTTCCCTGTGATTTCCTGCTCCTAAAAACCACCTTATCCCACCAATTTTCCTGATTTTTCAGGCCAAACATTCCCAAAGCACAGCACATTCCCTCACTAAGGGGAATTTTATATTTTTTCGAGGAATAACCCCCTAAATATTCATTTCTCTTCACGCTCAGCAGATCTGATGCTCCCAAACTGGATTTTATTTTAACCTTCTGTTGGACTCCTGAGAGCAATCAGGAATATTCAGGAATATCCCTGTTTATTTTAATTTTGGGGTTGTTTTTTTAAATTTTACTTCAGGGAAAAATCTGGAATCTCCTGGAATTTTCAAAGATCTTGGTGTAAAGTCCAGCCCTGGCTTGATCTTGGGCTTCCCAAAATTCTGTGGGATTTCTTCCCAAAGTCATCTGGAAAACTGGAGGATTGCAGGGACCTGGTGACTCACTGGAGCCCGGAGGGAAGAGAAAATCCCTGGATTTGCTGTTCTCATCCTCTGACTCACTCCCAATAAAGTCGTGGCTCCTTCAGCAGAACTTTGGGAATTTTTTGGGTTGTTTTTTTTTTTGGCAGCAGGAATTGTTTTCCTGGCTGGGAAAAGTCACATCCAATGGATTGTTTCCAAAGGAGCAAGTCCCAGTGTGGGAAAAAAATATATATATATAAAAAAACCAACAGGATTTCTCCTGGATTTTGGGATTAATTTGTGGGGAGGAGAAGTTGCAGCCCTCCAAAAATGTGGCGTTCTGAGGGCAGCAAAGTCAAAACTGGGGATTTGAGGTGCAAAGTCAAGTCAAAATTTGGGATTTAAGGTGCCAAGCCAAAATTTAGGATTTAATGTGCAAAGTCACATCAAAATTTAGGATTTAAGTGCAAAGTCACATCAAAATTTGGGATTTGAGGTGCAAAGTCATGTCAAAATTTAGGATTTAATGTGCAAAGTCAAGTCAAAATTTGGGATTTAAGGTGCAAAGTCACATCCTAAGGGATGTGTTCCATTCCTGATTTATCCCCAGATTCCAGTGGGAATTTCGGGGTGAATCAGGAGCTCTCCAGACAGGAATTAGGCTGGGAATGAAGGATGGGGATGTTTGAGAGGGGTGTAAAATGGATTTTCTAATGGCTGTGAGTCATGGATCCCAATGGAGCTGCCAGGGAATCGTCACTGGAGCCAAAGGGATGTTGGTGGGATCACGGGAGAGATTCCAGATTTTTCCTGAGGTAAAAGGAAAAAAAAAACAATCAGGGAGATTCCTGAATATTCCTGATGCTCTCAGGAGTCCAACGGGATGTTCAAATCCCCCCCAAAAAAATCAGTTTAGGGATGAAAAAAGGGGGAGAGCTCATTTTGGGGAAGCTCCGAGGGAAATGGGAAAGGCTGGAGCAGGTCCTGATAGGAAAAATACTTACTGCACAGTGAATGGTAGGGGAGGGCCTAAAAATAATGATATTTATCTGAAAAAATAATGGTATTTATCTAAAAAAAAGGATATTTATCTTAAAAAAATGAGATTTATCCAAAAAATAATGACATTTATCTTAAAAATAATGGCATTTATCTAAAAATTAATGAGATTTATCCAAAAAATAATGACCTTTATCTTAAAAATAATGACATTTATCTAAAAAAGATGAGATTTATCTAAAAAAAATTACATTTATCTTAAAAAGAATGGCATTTACCAAAAAAAAATGACATTTATCTAAAAAATAATGAGATTTATCCAAAAAATAATGACCTTTATCTGAAAAATAATGACATCTAAAAAATAATGACCTTTATCTAAAAAATAATGGCATTTATCTAAAAAAAACCAGAATTTAAGGGAAATATTTCGGTGTTTGTGTGCAGTCACAGGGAATGTGTTCAGTGGGGAACTGGGGAAACGGGCTGAAATCAGCCAGAAATGGGACATTTTATCACAAATGCTGTAACCACGTGTGACTCCTCGGCGCTTTGATCTCCTCTGCAGACGTTTGTTTGGGTTCTTCCGTTCTGTTCCGGGGGTTTCAAGCTGAAATTCCTGAAATAATCCGATTTTCTCAGCTCTCTCTTTGCCACGTGGGTGCAACCTCCTGAAAACGTTTCATCCTTGTGCTTCTCCTCCTGCTTGGAGTCAGGAATAAATGAATTTATTTATTATTCTTTACTAGAAGAAGAAGAAGATGATGATGATGATGATGATGATGATGATGAGGGGGTGGAGTTTTATTTTCCTTTCCTTAAAATCGCTCGTTTTCTCTTGCTCAGTTTTCAGCCTTAAAATTTTTACCACCTTAAAATCCAAACCAATGTGGTGGGTTTTTTTTTGTTTGGTTTGTTTGTTTGTTTGTTTTTTGTTTTGTTTTGTTGTTTGTTTGGGTTTTTTTATTATTATTATTATTATTATTATTATGGTTTTTATTCTTGATTCTTTTAGGCTCTGACTGTACCAAAAACAGAACGATGTGAACATTTCAGCCCCCTCAGTTTGATTCCTGGGAATTCCTGCTCATTCCCTTTGCTGCCCAAATTCAGATTTTCCTTGGAAAGTCGTTGTTTGGCTTTACCTGGCGTGGGCAATGGAATGTGGGGAATTTTCTGCTTCGCCTTTTTCTCCAAATTCCTTTCATTTGATTTTGGAGTGGTCCAAAAGCTTCCCTGTGCCTTCCAAACATCTCTGCCATAAAATTCACATTCCCCACATCCTCAGCACTTCCCAAATCCTGAACTTAGGCAGCTCTTCTGGCAAAAATCACAGGGTTTGGGTTTTTGGGTTTTTTTTTTGGAAGTGTGTTGAAGTCAGTGGAAGAGACAATTTAAATCAGCTGAGAATCTGTCCTGGGAGGGAGAAGGGACTAAATTTAGGAGGAAAAAAAAATCTTTCCTTTCTCCTGCTATTTTTTGAGGTGCTGCTCCACTTTCTCCCGAGTTTCTGATGAGGACGGGAAGTGTTGGCCACACTTTTTGGGTTTCCAAATCTTTGCAGCGTTCCTGGTGCCCTGTTTTTCCTCCAGTAGCAGCTCTGCCTGGCTTTGGGAGCTCCCACCCCCCTCCCCTCCAGCTTCTACTACTCCACCTTATTAAAATATTGCCGATATTTCAATCAGCAACTGCTACTACGAGGATTTCCCTTGGGGGGTTATGGAGTTGAATCCATTTAGAGGCTGGAAAATGCATCCCATTGTTTTGGTTTAGGAAAAAAAAAAAGGTTTTCCCATCATTTTGCTTTAAGGAAAAGAAAAAAAAAGGTTTTTCCCATTGTTTTTCTTTAGGAAAAAAGGGTTTTCCTATTTTTAAAGTTGTCTGGGAAACTGATTTAATTATTCTTCGTAAAATCCCAGAATTCCAGACTGGTTTGTGTCGGGAGGGAGCTTAAATCCCATCTAATCCCATGGACGGCGACACTCTCCGTGGACCAGATGAGCTTTAAGGTCTTCTCCACGGAATTCTGGGATGATTTTCCAGAGGAGCTGATATCCCACTTTAAGGCCTTTTTCCATGGAATTCTGGGATGCTTTTCCAGAGGAGCTGATATCCCACTTCAAGGCCTTTTTCTATGGAATTCTGTGATTCTTTTCCAGAGGAGCTGATGTCCCACTTTAAGGTCTTCTCCATGGAATTTTGGGATGCTTTTCCAGAGGAGCTGATATCTCACTTTAAGGCCTTTTTCCATGGAATTCTGGGATGATTTTCCAGAGGAGCTGATATCTCACTTCAAGGTCTTCTCCATGGAATTTTGGGATTCTTTTCCAGAGGAGCTGATATCCCACTTTAAGGCCTTTTTCCATGGAATTTTGGGATGCTTTTCCAGAGGAGCAGACATCCCAAAACGCTGAATTTCAGGGACAAACTGGGTGGCCCTAAGTGGTGGGAGGGGAGAACATCCGTAACCGTGGAGAATCCTCCAGACTCACTCTCCTCTTGTTCCTAATTATCCCCAAATCCCGGGGCTCCTCCCAGCCCCTGGAGCTGAACACACTCGAAATTCCCACCGGGATCCCCTAATGGGATCAGCTTTGGTCACGCTCCACCCCTGCTCTGCTGCCCCAGTTTGTGGGAAGTGGCTCCTGCTGCAAAATTTGGTTTTTCCTCGACGGCTTCGATTCCTAAAAATCAGTGATTGCTCCTGAATCCTCCCAAATTCCTGTAATTCCAGAGGGATATTCCAGTTTTCCTGCCCACTCCTCAAGGAAAATGCAGGTTGTTATCGAGTCCTGGCACTTTCCAGCCCAAATTTCTTTCCCTGGTTTTGTTTGGGAACGAAGTTGTGCTCATGCTGCAGCAGGAGGAGGAATTAAAATAAAATATAATATAATACAAATAAAAATAGAACAAAATATTTTAAAATATAATTAAAATATAATATAAAATATAATTAAAATATAATATAAAATATAATATAAAATATAATGTAAAATATAATTAAAATAATTAAAATTTTTAAATATCATTATAATATTAAAAATAATATTAAAATATGACTAAAATCTAAATAAAATACCATAAAATATATAATAAGATATAAAATCTGAATATTAAAAATATAATAAAATAACTGAAATAAGGAACTCGAATCCCTTCCCTCCTGGTTTTGGGTTTGGCTGATGGAGATGACCTTGAGCCATCAGATATTCCTTAACTCCCATCAAACCTGGGAATAATTTCCCAAAATGAAGGGGAAAACAGGGCTAAAAGTGCATTTTCAGTCTCTCAGCTTTCTGTTTGTTCATTCCGTGCAGAATTAATGCAGAAGAGTGTGATGAATTCTTTAGGGAGTTGAATAATATATAAATATAAAGGTTCCTAATAAGAATCATGTCTTGTATGTCCCGATGAAACTTTGGTTATTTTTAGTCAATTTTTATTATGGGAAACTCGGGTTTCTCGAGGCAGCGGAGACAGAGATCCCCAATGCTGTTAAATAACCCAATTAACTGGATATTATAATTTGATATTCATTTAAGAACTTGGCGGAGTCTCCAACCCTGGAAGTGATTAAAAAAAAAAACCACTTTTGGATGTGGCATTTGGGGACACGGATTAGTGATGACCATGGCCTCAAAGGCCTTTTCCAACCTTCACAATTCCATCAT
Source organism: Sylvia borin (assembly GCA_014839755.1). Lineage (NCBI taxonomy): Eukaryota > Metazoa > Chordata > Aves > Passeriformes > Sylviidae > Sylvia > Sylvia borin. Next base: position 30,268,387 of record CM025965.1, on the reverse strand, counting down.
TTTATTATTTGAGGAATTTTCTCCGTGGCCGCCCAAACCAGAGGATTTTCCTGGTTATTTGAAGAGTTTATGATAAAAATTGATAAATGAGTTGTAGAGTTTATTTCCATTTTCCTGTGGAATTTTCCTCCTGTTTCTTTGGAGTTTATTTCCCTTTTCCTGTGGAATTTTCCTCCTGTTTCTTTGGGGTTTATTTCCCTTTTCCTGTGGAATTTTCCTCCTGTTTCTTTGGGGTTTATTTCCCTTTTCCTGTGGAATTTTCCTCCTGTTTCTTTGGAGTTTATTTCCCTTTTCCTGTGGAATTTTCCTCCTGTTTCTTTGGGGTTTATTTCCCTGATTCTCTGCAGTTTATTTCCCTGGTTTTGTGGGGTTTATTCCCTGTCCTGAAAAAGGAAAAAAGTAAAATTTGCTGGCAACAAAAATTAAAAATAAATGGCTTCTAAATGAGGCAGCAAAGCCAAACCCACGAGAACTTGAGAAAGTTAAATTAAGCCATTAATGTGATTAGGAGGAATTGTAATTAATACCCCTGAACTGCATCATGTGAGTTATAATTTATGGAGTGGGAATGGTTTAAAATGGTAATTTTTCCCCAAGCATCCCGTAGTTTCTCTGCTGATTTCCGTGCCTCTGCAGTCTTTTTTTTTTAAAAAAGGCACAAGAAAAATCATTTGGGGAAAAAAAAAATCCAATTTATTCAGAACCTCGTGGGAATTCCACCCTCAGAGCCCAAAACAATCTCCTGAATGGAGCCACTCGTGAGTGGAGGGAAAGCTCCAAATGGGATCCCAGTCAAGATCTGTGGGAAATCTTTGGCTGCCACGTTAATTCTCCCCAGGACATCGTTTGAGGCGTGAATATTTAACTGAGCATTACTCATAATTGCTCCCTTCCTGATCCACCTCTAGAAAACAACCCCACGGAGAAAAAATAACCAAAAAAATCCCAAAAAACCACCTTGTGACAAAGCTTCCCATAAGGAAAATATAAGTCATTATAGGAGAGAGATAAAAATATCAGCAGCTAATGGAAAAAAATCCAATTTTCCATTGGGAACATTTGACAGAGCTTCGGTTTTTTGGGATTTTTTTTTTTCTTTTGATGGACTCTTCAAGCTCCCTGAAATTCATCTGCCCCCACATCAATTTCAGCCTCTGGAATTGTTGATTTGGCTGCAGAAATGACACAAAAGGATGGTTAAAAGTTGCATTTTGAAGCTGAATTTACAGTAGAAAGCCCCAAGCTTTTAAAGCTGCGTTCAAAAGAATTTAGAGTGAAAGACAAAGGTTTTACCAATTTGTGAGTGTGTTTAATCTCTGGAGAGTTTCAGGATTTAATGATTAAAAAGATAGACTAGAGATATCTAAAATATTGAAATAAATATCATACAGATGATAAATGTGTGTAATAATTAAAATATTTGCTACAATAATATATTGTGATGCGTTTTGGTGGAGTTTGTTTCCCTGATTTTGTGGAGTTTATTTCCTATTCCTGTAGAGTTTATTTCCTATTTGTGTTGAGCTTATTTCCTATTCCTGTAGAGTTTATTTCCTATTTGTGTTGAGTTTATTTCCTATTTCTGTAGAGTTTCTTTCCTATTTCTGGGGAGTTTATGTTTCAATTTCTGTGGAGTTTATTTTCCTGCTCCCATGGAATTTATTTCCTGGTTTTGTGGTTTTTATGTCCAATTTCTGTGGAGCTTATTTTCCTGTTTCTGTGGAGTTTATTTTTGTGTTCCTGTGGAGTTTATTTCCCAGTTTTGTGCAGTTTATTTTCCTATTTCTGGGGAGTTTATTTCCTATTTCTGAGGAGTTTATTTTCCTGCTCCCATGGAGGTGAATTCCTGGTTTTTTTGGAGTTTATTTCCCCGTTTCAACCAAGGAAAAGTGAAATTTGCTGGCAATAAAACCGCAGCAGTGCTCTCAGCACAGCCAGAGTGAGATGCTAAACCAAGATTCTGCTTTTCAGCCACAGCCTTTCAACAATAATCAACTTTTCCCTCTGGTACAAATTGCAGAGATAAAGTGGTTGATATTTTAGATCACAGCAATTAAGGCTACGCTAATTTTTTTTTTTTGATTAGGGTCTGATCACCTCAGGAGGCCTCTGAACTGCCTGGTGCAGTTCATGTCGAATGATTTAATGCTTTTTATCCCCTTTTTTTCAGCAAACCCAGTCTGGTGTTGGGTTCACTTTGGTTTTTCAGGAGAAATCCTGCGCCTGGGATAAGACTCTGCTCTGGTTTTGTTCGTGGAAACAAAGGCAGAAATTGAATTATTAACTTTGAACTTGATTAAATCTGAATTTCAGAGCAGGGGACCTGGCTCAAGAGTCCAAACACTTTCTGTGGGGGTTTAGAAAAAACCACAACAAATGCATGAATCTCTCTCAAAAAGCCACAATTTCTGTTAGATTTCATCTCAATCACTTATTGATCTAACATGGGGCATTTTCCCTGAGCAAACACGCAAAAAAATCTAACAGGATTTTGTTAATTATTTTTTATATGAAAATAACTGTTGCTTTGGGAGTTTTGAGTTCAATAATCTCAGTTCGTGGATGGAATATAGGATGGATGGGATATATTGTTGACATTTTCATCAGCACCCAACTGGTGCCATTCTTTTTCCTTTCCTTTCCTTTCCTTTCCTTTCCTTTCCTTTCCTTTCCTTTCCTTTCCTTTCCTTTCCTTTCCTTTCCTTTCCTTTCCTTTCCTTTCCTTTCCTTTCCTTTCCTTTCCTTTCCTTTCCTTTCCTTTCCTTTCCTTTCCTTTCCTTTCCTTTCCTTTCCTTTCCTTTCCTTCCCTTCCCTTCCCTTCCCTTCCCTTCCCTTTCCTTTCCTTTTTTCCCATCAGGGTATCAGTGCAGGTTTATTTTTATCCCACCAAAAACCTGGCTGACGTTTTGCAAGTTTAAAATCTCCTTTTCGGTCTCTGTCCTCCTCTGTTCCAGGTCAATGCACAAACTGACTCAGCTGGAGAGGCTGGATCTGGGCAATAACGAGTTCTCTGAGCTGGTAAGAAATGCACTTTTTGGTGGGGGGAACCCAGGAGGGGGTTGTTTGGACGCTCTGGCCATGGAGCATTAAACTTTTCCTGGGGAGGTTTTGTGGGATCGTTGGCAAGGATCATTTCTGGGACCTTGGGCAAGGATCATTTGTGGGATCATTTGTGGGACCTTGGGCAAGGATCATTTGTGGGATCATTTGTAGGATCATTTGTGGGATCGTTGGCAAGGATCATTTGTGAGATCATTTGTGGGATCATTGGGCAAGGATCACGTTTCCCTCCAACCCAAACCTGCCTGGGATTCCATAATTCCAACAAAAGTCCATTTTGGACTCCCGAAGGAGTTTCTCTCCCTAACTCATCCCCAGGATGTGAGATTAATTTCCCCTGAGATTTAAATCTTTCGGGAATTTTCGCAGGAAGTGGGAGCCATGGGAAGAGCAGGATCGGGGATTACAGTCCTACAGGGGAATATTTCCTGTAGCTTTAGTTAAAACGGAGATAATTCCACTTCAAACAAGCCCTGAAATGTCACCTGCTGCTAAGAAAAAAAGCTGTAGAAAAGTCTCTACATCTGTTTTTTGGAGCTGCTCCCACCCCTGTTCCAGGCTGCTCATTTATTCCACGCAGGAGGAAAAAAAAGAGAGGATTTAACTCCCATTTTTAATTAAAATCTTTGGCGTGGATAAACAGAGGGAAATTTTCAGGAGTGCTACTTGGAATTTTGATTGGAGGAATTAAATCCTTCCCGAGTTCAGAGCATCTTTCTGGGGGTGGTTTGGATTTGTGGTGTTTGAGGAGAATTGGACAAAATTCCATAAATTTATCTGGCAGTGACGAGTGACAGATCAGGAGAGGGGTGGCCCCATCCTCCTGTTGTGGCCAGAATTCCCAAGTTAATTCATTTTTCAGGCAGCTGCTCCAAAAATATAGAGACTGGAATTAAATTCCAGGAGCCAAAGGGGCCAAGAGGCCGAGGAACAGCAGGAATGGGCAGGAATGTTGTAGGAAAAGTGGTGCTGCCTTAACTCCCACCTGGAAAAAAAGGGATTTAAAGGTCCCGTTCTCACAGATTCTGAAAATCTGATTTGATTTTCCATGGAAATTTCCTTTTTATTGGAGAAAGGTGAGTTGGTGGTGTGGGAGAGCCTCATTCCTTCGGTGTCCTGGGATTGTTGTGGCCCTTCCCTCGGAGCTGGAAAAGGCTGTGCCCTTCCAGGATGGAGCCACGGGCAGGAGCACGTGGAATGAACTCATTCCATTCCTCCACTCTGCTGGGAGCAGGATTCCCAAACCCTGGGAGCTCTGTGCCTCCCTGGAATGCAAATCCTGGCTCCCGAAATAGCAGCTGTATCCAAGATGGAACCAAGGACGGGGAGAGGCAGCTCCTGTCACGGGGCTCCAGCAGCAGCAAATCCCAAAATTTGGCACCTCCCTGATTTTGGGGAGTCAAACCTGGCCCTGGGAAGAGGAGGAGCAGCAGCTTCGCCAAGTTTGGCTTCTCTCCTCCCAATTCCAGAGGTTCAGGGTTCTGCAGGCAGCAGCAAGGCTTTGGGAGAAATTCAGGAAGGGAACAGGGGGAGGAGAAGGAAAGAGGATCAAATATAATGTAACTTTCTCCAAAATTCCTGTGAGTCTGAATGGAAGGCTCGATCCCAGAAAGATTTTCTGTATGGAGAGAGTGGTCAGACCCCAGAACAGGCTCCTGGAAAAGGGATTTGGGGACATTTGGACAATTCCCTGAATAATATCCTTTAAGGTTTGGTCAGGCTGAATTGGTCAGGGAGCTGGACTGGGTGGTCACTGTAACCCCTGCTTCTGTTCTGTTCCTGTTCTTATTCTTGTTCCTCTTCCTACTCTTATTCCAGTTCCTGTTCCTATTCTTGTTCCTATTTATTCTGTTCTATTGTATTTTATCCTATTCCTACCCCTATTCTTGTTCCTATTCCTACTCCTATTCTTGTTCCTATTCCTATTCCTATTCCTATTCCTATTCCTATTCCTATTCCTATTCCTATTCCTGTTCCTGTTCCTGTTCCTGTTCCTATTCCTATTCCTATTCCTGTTCCTGTTCCTATTCCTATTCCTGTTCCTATTCCTATTCCTGTTCCTATTCTTATTCCTGTTCCTATTCCAATTCCTATTCCTATTCCTGTTCCTATTTATTCTGCTCTATTGTATTTTATCCTATTCCTATTCTTATTCCTATTCCAATTCCTATTCCAGTTCCTATTCCTATTCCTGTTCCTATTCCTATTCTTATTCCTGTTCCTATTCTTGTTCCTATTCCTATTCCTTTTTTGTCCTATTCCTTTTCTGTCCTATTCCCATTCCCATTCTGCTCTATTCCAATTGTGGGAACACAATTCCACAGCCTGTGTGGAAAATGAGAATATTCCCCAAACAGGCCCGAACCAAAGCATTTCTAACAGAGAGAAATCAGGTTTTAATGGCACTTTAATACCTTTTAATGGCACTTTAATACCTTTTAATGGCACTTTAGCACTTTAACCCCACCCACGAGATCTCATGTGGGTCACCGTGTGCCGTAATGTGGAATATTCCAAGGTGCTCCACAACAATGGGAAATTCCATCGTCCTGGGAATTTATAATCCAAGGAATCCCCCATCAAAGCGTGCTCTTTGGAGGCCAGGAACAGGCCTTGAGGAAAGGTGTCTCTAAATGAGAGGGATTGAAAAGCAAATTAAAGTTGAGAGGGGAAATTATGATTACCCATAATGACCTCCAGAGGGATAAAGAAACATTAATCAGCACAGGGACAAATAGGATCAAATGCCCGTTAATCAATTGAGCCTGGAAACGAGAAGTGGTTTTAATCATTGCAGGACAGCAGAATTTCAATGGAATTAACAGAGGCAAAATAAATCAGCTTTAAAAGGCTCGTCACTCGATTTTAATAGGAACTCATTATGTGGAGATGCAGAAAACAAGGACTGAGTTCTCCTGCTCATCAGCTTTGTTCTTATCTGATGAGGCACCAGGAGCTTCTCCCACAGTTCCCTGGGCAAGTGGAAAATCAGATTTTATTTTTATTTTCTGGGAATGGCAACATTCCCAACCAGAGCAGGAGGGATAACTCCAGGTCATTTTGGGGTCTGAAGGTCCCCTTGTTTCTGCCTGGTTTGGAATAATTCCAGGGCAATTGCACTGCTTCCAAAAGCTGGACCCTGCTTTTGAATGGAGTATTTCATGGAATATTTCATGGAACATTTCATGGAACATTTTATGGAACATTTATAACCAAGTTCTGACAGGCTTTGGAAAAAAAAAAGAAAACAACAACTTTACAACTTGAGAGGGCGAAGGCAAATTCCGAGTGTTGGTTTGCTGTGGAAAGTGTTTCGTGGGAAAGGCAGAAACACTGCTGAGGAAATCTGGGAATATTTGGGACCTGGAGCGGTAATTCTGGGCTTTCACAGCTGTAAGAGGAGCGAGGAGCAGTTTGAGGAATTGCCTTTTTTTAGCTCCTCTCACTGACAGTGCTGAAAAGAATCAACCAGATGAAAGTTCGATTTTGAAGTTTGATTTTGAAAGTTGATTTTCTCAGTGCCCGTTTTCTCCTGTGCATTCCCACCCCAGAGTGTGGGGATTAAACCTCCCAAGGACGTGTCCTTTGGGTTCCTTTTGCAAAAAAAAAAGTTCTTAAATTCTACACTTTCTGATGAAGAGCAGCAGTGGTCAAACCACACGGAGGGAATGTTCTCCTCTGGCTGAGGTGGGTTATAAAAAACCCAAAGGGAAGAGAAGAGGAAAGCTTTAATTTTTTTGATTTTTATTTAACTCAAGGAATACTGCTTTATTCAGCTGCCCATAATTATTTTCTTCTTTTCCTCAGCCTGAGGTCCTTGAACAAATCCAGAACCTAAGGGAGTTGTGGATGGACAACAATTCCTTGCAAGTGCTACCTGGGGTATGGACATTTATTTCAGGGAGTTTTTTGGGGTGACCTGTTGTTTGCCTGGCAGGGAACACAGTGCACGTGCCATTTCCTTGGGTGGGTGCAGAGAGACGTGGATTATTAATTAACTCATTATTATAAAAGCTCCGCCCACCTTGGTGGGAGGTGGGAATTGGGGATATCCCTTGGATCTGTGTCCAGGTGGAGAAACACACCAGCTGCATGCCAGGAATGCCCAATTCCAGCGGATTTAATGAATTTGGAGCACATTAATTAACGCGGGGAGGAGGGGGGGTTAATTAATTTTTGCTCCTTCGAGGCTGAGCCCAGCCCAGCCATGGGCAGAGCCACCACCCGAAGGGTGCTGAGATAACCCCACATCAGCTGGATTTGTGTGTCTGTCTCTAATTAACGCTCTAATTAACAGCTCTATCTGCTCAAGTAACTCTGTCTCACGTGCTATTAAGTCTATAGGGAAGTTAAAACAGCTCGTGTACCTGGATGTGTCCAAAAACAGGATCGAGACGGTCGACCTGGACATCTCGGGCTGTGAGGGGCTGGAGGATCTCCTCCTCTCATCCAACATGCTGCAGCAGCTGCCAGATTCCATAGGTGAGGAAAGATCTGGGGGTCCTCTCCACTTCATAGATATTTTTTTTAGTGTTTTTTTTTTTTTTTTTAAATTTACTTTATTTTTATTTATTTTATTCTATTTTGGATTTTTATTGGATTTTATTTTATTTATTCTGTTTTATTTTATTCTATTTATTTTTTATTTTATATTGTATTATTCTATTCTATTTTATTCTAATTTTTTAATTCTATTTTAATCTATTTTATTCTATTTTGTTCTATTTTTTATTTATTCAATTCTGTTTGATTCTATTCTATTCTATTCTACTCTATTTCATTTCATTTCATTTCATTTCATTTCATTTCATTTCATTTCATTTCTTCTAATTTATATTATTTTATTCTATTCTATTTATTTTACTTACTTTATTTTATTTTATTTATTCTATTTTATATTATATTATTATATTTTATTTTGGAATGACGGGATTTTGTAAGGATGGAGCAAGGCCTGCCATTAAATCCCAGAGGAGGCAGAAAATGAACAGTCCCCACTTTGTAAAGCGAGGAGCAGAATTCTCCAGGTTTGGAAGGAATTGATGCACCTGCTTTGTGTTTTAATTAAAAGAAGCCAAAGAGGACAGAATTAATTGGATTTAAATGTATAAATCAGTCTGGGGTCGCTGCTCATTCACAGTGGGAAAAGGAAACAAAAAGGAAATAATTCAAACAATGAATTTAATTTTTATTTTGACTGTTTTACGTGCAGGGAATTCCTGGATTATTTGGGATCTGTGGACATTCTGGGAGCGGAGTGGCTGTGGGGAGATCCCTCTGTCCATTGGGATTCTTTCCTTTCAGTCCTGAGCCCTTTCATTTGCTTTTCCCTTTCCCTTTGAACATGACACTCAATTTTAAATCAATTTACTCCGATTCCAGCATGGATTGCTACTTAATGCTGCTAATTATTGACACTGAGTGTCTCCTCCTATTTTCCATCTCGTTCTTCTGCATCTCCTCATCAATCCCAGGATTTTTGTCCCAATCCCAATCCCAGAGTTTTGTGGGTTTCTGCCAGGACTGGTTTTTTTAGAGGGCATTTAGCAGGAATAAATCCAGCTGGATTGCTGCTTCCCAAAATGCAGGGCAGGGCTGTTCAGGGTGAGAGATCATTGCTGATGGGATCCCAGGAAATCTCCGGGGGAGCTGTTGATCCGTAATTTCTTCCTGCAGGATTGTTGAAGAGGCTGACGACTCTGAAAGTGGACGACAACCAGCTCACCATCCTGCCCAATGCCATCGGAAAGTGAGTCCAAGTTTCACCACTTTTAATTAAAGCACCTTTCCCCCTCTGCTCCAGGAGCGTGAGTTTTCAAATAGAAAATAAAACAAATATCCTGAATTATGAAATTATTTCCAACCCCCGGGTCGTGACATTTAAATTCGGAGAGCCACTTTTAATCCTGGGGGATTTTTCAGTGCAAGAGGGGAGGAAGGTAAAATATCTCCAGTTTTCCAAGAGGAAAACCAAAGATTTTGGTGTGAATCGATCTGGAGGAGCAGAGCAGCAAAATGCAGAGGAATTTGGGGGAAAAAAAAAAAGTAAATCCATCTGTTCCCATGGCAACAGCCAAGGCTTGGAGCTGTGGCCTCACAGGGATGGAGAGATCCTAAAATACGACAGAGAAAGGATTCCAAGGGCTGGGATTGTGGGATGTGCTCAGGATGCTCGGCAGATCCCTGCTCTGGGGTCTCACACGGGTTCTGCCGAGGGGCTGCACCTTGGTGGCCTCCAAAATCCTCCCAAAAAATGATCCCATCCCACCCCCTGCCAGGGCGAGGACACCTCCCACCACCCCGGGCTGCTCCTGGCCCTGGCCCTGGCCTGTTCCAATGAGAACTCAGCTGTTGTGATGCCATTTGGGAAAAATAATCCATATTTGGGGCCTGATCCAGCAAGCCCAGGCTGGCTCATCCTTGGAGTGTTTCAGATTGATGGGATTTTCATGGAGAGCGTTAAAAGCTGGTGATGGGAATCACTGCAGGACAAACCTTTGCTCCCCAAATCTCTGTGGAGCAGCAAATTCTCCTCCAAGTGAAAGCTCAGAAGGCTCCGAGATCCTCTGGATGCTGCAAAAGGATGGATTTAAATCCAGCAATTTCGGGAGTCGGGTTTTAAAACCTTTAAAACCTTTTTTTATTTCTTGGATTGCTCCAATTGAATGGAAATCTCCCTTTTTTAACCCAGTGTCTCCCCAGTGTTTGCCGTGGAGCCTGAATTACATTTCCAAAGGCGCAGCCACTCCTCTGGAGTGGAATTGCAGAGCGGGTGGGATCCCCTGGGATCTCCACTTGTGCTTTTCCAGGGAAAAATTCCCTCTCCTTTAACCAGGGCTGAGTTTCCCACATCACAATGAACTCAGCTCTCTGACTCATCCCTTTGCACAGATTCCTGCTGCGTCTCTTCCTCCCAAATTCCAGGGGTGGGGATGTCCCCCCAGAGCTGCTGCTGTCACACAGGGATTGGCCATGTGGAGGACAGAACATTCCTCCACGAGAGCACTTTTATGATGACTCCACAGCTCCAATCTCGTTTTTGGGGATTTCTGTTCAAAGGACCAGCCCCTGGTGGCTCTCAGAGTGTACAATAAGCACAAACATTCCATCCCAAAATCCAGGATTCCCGTTGATTCACCAAAGGCTGGAGGTGTTTCCTGTGGGATCTGGAAGGGGCCAGGAGGAATTCAGGACCCACAGATGGGTCTGGGGGGTGTTTGGGGCACGGGTCCAGTGCCAGAGGCTGCAAATGCCAGAGCACATTTTTGTATTCCCAAGTTTTAGCAGGATCTGGAGTGGAAGAACCAGAGGGAAAAGCTTGGAATTTTGAAAGCTGAGATCAGTGGTTGGGAGGAGAGGACAGGGAAGGTCTGGCACAGGTGAAGCTGTGGCTGCCCCATCCCTGGAAGTGTCCAGGGCTTGGAGCAGCCTGGGATGGTGGGAAATGGTCCTGCCCATGGCCCTGGATGAGCTTTAGGGTCCTTCCCACCCCAAACCAATTCTGGGATCCTGGGATTCCTTGGTCTGCAAAATTCCTTTGGCCAGGCAGGAAAACTCAGGCCCCTCTTAGGGACTGAAGGTCCATTTGTTTCTGCCTGGGTGGGAATAATTCCAAATGCTGGACCCTGATTTGGAATGGAATATTTCATGGAATATTTCATGGAATGTTTCATGGAACATTTCATGGAACATTTCATGGAACATTTAGTACCAGGTTCTGGCAGTTTTATTTACTAAAAATAAAAATAACCTCTACAACTCTGTAGAGATTTTTCTGATGTTGGCCAAGCAGTGCCTGGAGGTGAGCCCTGGCATTTGGGTCACTTTGGCCATTCCCTGGCTGCTGTGGCTGTTGGGATCATCTGTGGCTGTAGGAAATGCAGCTTGGATGGGTGGGAACTACTCCTCCTGCTCCACCTCACCTCTCTAAGAGTATTCCTGATTTTCCTGCCCCGTTCCAGTGGGGGCCCAACTGACCAGCAGCTGATTTGTGCCTTGCCTTAAAGTTGCCAGGAATACTGGGAGTTTCTCCCAGCAGCACAGCCAGGTTCAGGATTTTTTACCTGAATTAGGGCTGCTCCTGTCAGCTTCCCTTGTGCCTGCTCCATGGGGATGGAAAATCCCTTCCTGAAGTGCAGCTCTCCCCCCACAGAGGGGAAATACAACTCCACAGGGATTTTGGTGTTTTTATTGTCCCATCTCCTGATGGGGAGGGGCAGGATAACAGCTGGGAAGGGCTGTACCAGGCATCACCTTCCCAATAAAATCCTGGATAAAGGCATCCTTCACTGCCAGGGAAATGTCTGAGGATGCAGCTCAGGTTTCCCGGTGGATTGGGATGTGGCAGCTCAGGTTTCCCGGTGGATTGGGATGTGGCAGCTCAGATTTCCTGGTGGATTGGGATGTGGCAGCTCAGGTTTCCTGGTGGATTGGGATGTGGCAGCTCAGATTTCCTGGTGGATTGGGATGTGGCAGCTCAGATTTCCTGGTGGATTGGGATGTGGCAGCTCAGATTTCCTGGTGGATTGGGATGTGGCAGTTCAGGTTTCCTGGTGGATTGGGATGTGGCAGCTCAGATTTCCTGGTGGATTGGGATGTGGCAGTTCAGGTTTCCTGGTGGATTGGGATGTGGCAGTTCAGGTTTCCTGGTGGATTGGGATGTGGCAGTTCAGATTTCCTGGTGGATTGGGATGTGGCAGCTCAGGTTTCCTGGTGGATTGGGATGTGGCAGTTCAGGTTTCCCAGTGGATTGGGCCAAGTGGCAGCTCTCAGTGAGTTTATCTCATTTCTGGGTGTGTTACCAGCAGGGAAAAGGGGAATGTGCTCATCCTGAGTTTTACAGGATTCCCATCCAGCTCCCACCAAGCAGGGGAACAACGGAGCCTTTGCCTTCCCCGAAACCCTTCTGTGTGTGGTTGGAGGCGAGCTGTGGATGCAGAGCCTGGTTTAAAGGAAGGCTGGAGGCAGAACCTGGCACAACCTTTGGATGTGTTCCAAGGAACCCTTTCCCTGTCCCCTTTGGCTTCTCCTGAACCCTTTCCCTGACCCTTTCCCTGACCCCTTTGGCTTCTGGGGGGCAGCAATTACCGGGAATTTCTGAGCATTCCCTGGCAGGAACAGCCACCTCTGCTCTCAGTGTATCCTCAGGGACCTGCCAGCACAGAAATTCTCAGTACGCAAAGTTCCAACAATTAACAAGGTGTTTCCCTTTGCAGCTTGTCCCTGCTGGAGGAATTCGACTGCAGCTGCAACGAGCTGGAGTCTCTGCCCTCCACCATCGGGTACCTGCACAACCTGCGCACGCTGGCCGTGGACGAGAACTTCCTCCCGGAGCTGCCCAGAGAGGTGAGCAGCTGCTTCCACGTCCATGGGGGCTTTTTATTTAATCTTCTTTTCTTCTCTCAGAGCCGGGATTAAATGCTCGAGAGGCAGAGTTGGTGTTTGGACTCAGATGTTTGTTAGTTCTTATTGATATTAGTCTCACCAGCTGTGAGTTGTAGGTAACAAAGTAGAAAACGGCTCCGTCTCTGTTTCCAAGATCTTTTAAGGATGAGCTGTCCAATTAAGAAATGACACCTAAATTCTTTTTACTTTTAACCCAATAACCAACCACCCCTGGCCCACAATGTGGATTTTTCTATCCAATTACAAAACCCCACCCAGAGCCATGGAGGAGAAGGTGAAAAAGGAACACAGCCTCTGCCCTAAATCCTCCATCTTGCTTTATATATATATATTATTATATTCTAAACCCTTAAACTCTGAGTTTCCCACCCTGTGCTGTCACACACTTCTATTTAACCCCACACCCACAGTCCCAGGGCTGTCACTCCATTTTGGAGCCTTTTCCCCGGGCTCAGGTCAGTGCAGGGTTTGCTGGGGGTCAGTGCCTGTGAGCACAGAAAGGATGGAATTCTCAGGGTTCCAGCATCATTCCAGGCTGGAATGTCCTGTGGGGGCCAAGGCTCCATCCCTGCCCCAGCAGACAGATGATCTGGTGAGGAGTTTGCTTTGGGAATTGTGTTGTTGTGGTGTGCCAGAGCAAATATTCCCGAGGTGCTCGGTGGTGGAACTGAGCAGCAAATCCATGGAAAGTTGGGAATGTCCCTGTGAGGAGCAGTGGGAGGAGCCCCAGGCACCCCCTGAGCTTCCTGCCAACAGGAAAATGTCATTTTCTGATTCAATTCTGCATTTTCTGCCTTTTGTGCCTTTCGATAAAGCCCAATTTAGCCTCCTCCACCTGCCAGGGAAAGTGCTAACAAACATTCCCGAATTCGGGATTCCATCATTTGGCCTTTTCCATTCCCACAGATTGGGAGCTGTAAGAACGTGACTGTGATGTCCCTGCGCTCCAACAAGCTGGAATTTCTTCCCGATGAGATTGGCCAGATGCAGAAGCTGAGGGTGTTAAATCTGAGTGATAACAGGTACAGTCCACGGCACTCTTTTCATTTCATTTTTAGCCAATTTAAGATTTTTTTAAATTATTATTTAAACTTTTCCTTTGATGTCTTTGTAAAGACACATTCCTCTAAAAATATATTTTAAAATAAAAATAAAATTAACTTTAGAATTCTACTTTTAAAATAGTATGGTCGTAATTTAATTTATTGAAACTCTAAGGAAAGATTATTGGTTGTTTTTCCTTAATCCTTATGGTTTGGTCTCAGTTCCTTCCACATCCAAAAGGAAAACTTCAAGAAAACTGAATAAGGCAAAAAATCTGGATCTTGGTGTGGTTAAATAGCTTTAAAATAAAAATAGTTTAAAAACCCATTTCTTCCTTTTATCTCCTGCTGTTTCCATGCCAAAAAAAAAAAAAAAAATAGATAATGTCTATAGGTTTGTAATATTTAATGATTAAAAAGCTGATACCTGGGGAACCAGGAAACAGGAGTTTGTTATCCTGCATCCACTGAAATCTGAGGAACATTTTTCATTTCCTTCAGCAGAGTTTGGTTTGTTTTTTTTTTTGTCAAACCCCAGATTCGTTTGTCCTTAGGCACAGGGACTGTGCTCAGATGAGAAACAAAATGCTCAAAACGAGCTGTTCTTGATCCCTGCCCTGTGCTGCCACAGGCACATGGCAAAATCTGAATTTCCTTGAGGTTTATCCGTGTGGATGTGCCAGGAACGTGGTGATTTGCAGTGTCACCACAGGTTTGCTGGGTAGTGCAAGATGTGGGGGGTGAATTCCATGTTCTCTCCAGGAATTGCCATCCACACTCAGGGAAAAAAAAAAAAAAAAAAAAAAAAAAAAAAATTAGGGAAGGATTTTCCCAGCCCAGTTTCGTTGCTGAGATTCAGGTCAAACATAAAATATTAATGATATAAAGCCATGGAAAACCCTCTGGAATATTGTTTGAAATTCCTGAATTCAGTTCCATTCTGTCCTGCAATTGCAATTCTGAGGCACAAATCCCATCCTGGGTGGGCCTGTCCCAAATCCAGCGGGTTTCCAGGTGGATGTTCCCAAGGCTGGTCCCTTCCCTGCCCTCTGGGGACACCAAGAAGGGCACAGGAGAAGGGGGCAGAGGACAGTTCTGATCCAGGATTTCTTGGGAATTAGGAATGCAGGGAACTTTCCCTGGAACCTTCAACCACCCTGAGCAGGGTCACTGCCCCCTTTTCCAACCTGGAATTGTGCTGGGAGTTTGAGCTGGGGAAGCAGGAAACTGTTGGGAGGTATTTAGGGGTTTTTTTTCCGTTTTATTTTCCCTAGGGATTTTCCTGCTGATTCCAGGGCCATCACTGGTGTGTAGGGACTGGCTGTAATGCTGAGGTGGGACAGGGCAATCCCACCTTCCTGGATTCCTGCAAAATTCCTGCTCCCTGCCCCAGCTGGGAGAGGATTGGGAATTCCAGCGGGGACAGGGGGACTGGGGGAGCAGCATCCCAGTGGTGTGGAGTGGGATGTGCTGTTCCTTGGGGTGGGATGTGGTATTCCATGGGGTGTTCCATAGGATAAAATGTGTTATTCCATAGGATAGAATGTGGTGTTCCATAAGATGGAATGTGGTGTTCCATGGGGTGTTCCTTGGGATAGAATGTGGTGTTCCATGGGGTGGGATGTGGTATTCCATGGGGTGTTCCATAGGATAGAATGTGTTTTTCCATAGGATAGAATGTGGTGTTCCATAGGATGGAATGTGGTATTCCATGGGGTATTCCATAGGATGGAATGTGTTATTCCATAGGATGGAATGTGGTGTTCCATGGGGTATTCCATAGGATGGAATGTGGTGTTCCATGGGGTATTCCATAGGATGGAATGTGTTATTCCATAGGATGGAATGTGGTGTTCCATGGGGTATTCCATAGGATGGAATGTGGTGTTCCATGGGGTATTCCATAGGATGGAATGTGTTATTCCATAGGATGGAATGTGCTGTTCCATGGGGTGGGATGTGGTCCTTGGGATGGACCAAGGACCACAATGGAAAAAAAAGAAAAAACAAACCCCAAAACCAAGGAATGTGGTTCCTTGGGATAGAATGTGGTGTTCCATGGAGTGTTCCTTGGGATGGAATGTGGTGTTCCATGGGGTGTTCCATGGTGTGGAATGTGGTGTTCCATAGAGTGGGATGTGGTGTTTGTTCCATGGTGTGGAATGTGGTGTTCCATGGGGTGGAATGTGGTGTTCCATGGGGTGGAATGTGGGATGTGTTTGTTCCATGGGGTGGGATGTGGTGTTCCATGGTGTGCAATGTGGTGTTCCATGGGGTGGGATGTGGTGTTTGTTCCATGGGGCGGGATGTGGCAGCTGTGCCCTTCCTACTCCCCCTCAGTGGTGTCTGGTGACCCCTCAAACCTGCCTGAATTGTCTTTAAACCTGCTGGAATCATCTCCTACGCTTTTCTGGAGCGCTTTGGGAAGTGAATTTTTCCAAACCTTTCCTGCTCCGTTGCTCCCAGCTCCAGCTGAGTTTGATCACTGCCCTGCTGAGATGTTGGGAGAATTCTTCTGCTGTGGAACTTCCCCCCCTTAATGAAAACCAAAAAGCTCCTACATCCTGCGCCAAAGAGTTTGGATTAAGTTCAGACACCTTCTAAACATTGGATTTTCAGTGATTTTTTAACTTTCTTTGCTCTCATCAGCATTCCATGACTGTTCCTTTGGGTGAGCCCATGGGTTCACCCTAAAGAGAGCTGGGGCTCCACTTCCTGCTGGGACATTCCCGTGTTCCCACGGCAGCTTTGGCCCTCTGCTCTTCCCTGGATCTGGCAGAGGAAGGAGATCCCAGGAGCTCCTCCCCTGCGTGCCCCTCCAAGCCTTTGGGAGAAGGGACACGTTCTGCTCAGGGGGAATCAGTGTTGGAGCCCCTCTCTGGTGCATTTTGGGACTGGGACTAATGGGAATCCCAGATTCCATTCGGATTCCATTCGGATTCCATTCGGATTCCATTCTGATTCCATTCGGATTCCATTCAGATTCCATTCTGCTCAGGGGAATCAGTGCCTGAGCCCCTCTCTGGTGCACTCTGGGTCTCTGATCTTTGCCTCTACAAACCCTCGCTCTGTTCCATGTCCTCTCCTCATCCCTGGACGTTGGGACTTGCTGATCTTACCTGAATTTCAGGATTTCCTTCAAACTTCCACGTTGGAATCCCACCTAACCCAAGGCAGTGCCTCCAGCTTTCCTTTCCCCACACCACGTCCTCTGAACTGTACCCAAACTTCTCATCTCCACACCTGGAGTCCTCTCTCCTTTTATCTTCCCAGCTCCTTTCCTCGGGAATTCTCTTGGTGGGATTCTCTTGGCTCGGCCCAGCAGGGCCAGCAGGGGTTGGATCTGGATCCAGGAGGTGCCTGTGGGGAGGTTTTTGTGCAGGAGCAGCTCTGTGGAAGCTCTGGGAGCTCCAGCTCATCCCGAATTTCTCTCAGGGGTGGCTGCTCGGCCTCAGGAGTCTGGAAATCCCAAATTCCTTCCCAGTAACTGGTGTCCCTGCCCAGGGGTAGCCACAAACACCTTGTCTCCCATCTGCTTCTCCTCTCTCCTCAGAGTCCTCCCAGGTCTGAGCCCTGTGATTGAGAGGTAGAATTGTTAGAAAGTCCATTTGGGCTACACTCCCCACAGAGCCTCGGTTACTGGTAAGTGACCTTTCTTTTAGCTCCAGATCCTAAAGAGCTGAGAGGGAACTCTCTTCCTGTTCTTGAAGGGGCTGAGAGAACCTCCCCTTTCTGTTCCTAAAGGGGCTGAGGGAACCCTTCCTCTGTTCCTAACAGGGCTGAGAGAACCCCTCCTTCTGTTCCTAAAAGGGCTGAGAGAACCTCCATCTTTCTGATCCTAAAGGGCTGAGAGAATCCCCGCTTCCTATTCCTAAAAGAGCCAAGAGGAACTTCCCTTTCTGTCCTAAAAGAGATGAGAGAATCCCCCCCTTTCTGATCTTAAAGAGCTGAGTGAATTCCTGCTTTCTGCTCCTAAAAGGGCTCAGAGAATCCTTCTTCCAGTTCCTAAAAGGGCTGAGAGAATTCCCCATTCCAGTTCCTAAAACAGCTGAGAGAATTCCCCATTCCCATTCCTTAAGAGCTGAATGAATTCCCCCTTTCTGTCCCTTCCTTCTCCTGGCCAGGAATTAGGATTTGGTCAGGAATTAGGATTTAGTCAGGGTGTTTGCATGTGTGTTGTTACTGATGAAAAACTTTTCCTGCACTACACAATTTCAAAGCAAAAATATTTTATTAGAAAAAAAGAGGCTGGGGCTCATCTTGGCTGGAAATATTCGAAGCCCAGCAATGATTTTGGGTGCTCCCCACCTTTGAGCTGGAATTTGAGGTTTTTACTTTCCAAGAGTCTTTAAAATCAGGCCGTGTTTGAGGTTTAAAAGCCGTATCCAGAGGTCTTGGCCAAGCAAATGAAAAATGCAGAGTTCTGTGATTTGGTTGGGAATGGGACTGGAAAATCAGCATGGAAAGATCTTGTCCCACACCAGTTCCAAGGGCTGTGGCCAGTTCTGCTCCTCCCTCTGACCCCCAACTCCGAGTTCCCTGGAGCATCCCAGTGCCCCCCGAGACAACCTCGGGTCTGGTCCTGACTTTTGTATTCCAGCTGCTGCATCCTGAGTGCCCAGAAAGGTGGGAATCACTTCTGTGGGATGCAGGGTCTGACACAAAAGGGGTTTTCCTCCTGATTTTTCCCCAAGTCCCACTTAGGATTTGGTTTTCCCAACACTTCTTTGGTCACTCTGGTTCTCCCCAGCTCCTTCAGCTCCCAAAAGCTGGAAGAGTCTCAGTCCATGGCTGGGCCAGGGGAAGAGCAGGGTTGGGTGGGATTTGGGGAAGGAATCCTTGGATGTGAGGGTGAGGAGGCCCTGGAATAGAATTCCCAGATTTTCCAGGCTGGAAATGTCCGAGGCCAGGCTGGAGCAGCCTGGGGTGGTGGAAGGTGTCCCTGACGTGGGACAGTGGGATATGGGATTTCAGGTCTCTCCCAACCCAAACCGTCCTGGATTCCACCATCCTGTAAAAACCAGCCTCTTCGGAAGGAGTGATGGGAAAAGCATCAATGAAGGTTCCACAAATATCCTGCCATCCCTCCCCATTCCCACTCCCAGATCCCTTTTAGGAAACTGTGTTTCAATGTCTCATTAAAATGCTGATTTCTTTTTTTTTCCCCTTGCTCCATTTAATTTTGTCATTTAGGTTCACTATGAATACTTATATTATTTTAATCTTTGGTCTGACATTCCAACTAAAATGAATTTTCCATCATCTTGGAATATTTCTGTTCCAAACTTCCAGTGTCCAATAAAGGTAACTGTGTGAGTGACACTGAGGTTCCTCTAAACTTCTCTGGGACCAGGATTTTTTCTTTTTTCTGTCTTATACATGTAATTTTATCACACTACAACCTAAGGAAAATATCAGTCTCTCCTCAGTACCGAAGGATGTGATGGCAGTAGTTCTACTTTCCAAATAGAACTCTTAATGTGGAATAATAATAATAATACTAATTATAATAATAACAATAGGACTAATAATACAATATATTTGTAACATATTTGTTATTGTAATAATAATGTTTGTTAATAATAATTTCTTATTGCAATAATATTATTTAATATTTACTAATTTAATAATTATTTAAATAATTTAATGATTATTAAATTTAATAATACTTTAAAAAATAATTATTATTTACTATGTATTATTCCATTATTATTAATTAATTAGTTATTGCAATGATGATAATAATTTGTTATTGTAATAATCCAATAACAATAACAATAATATTGATAAAATATTACTTTATCAATAATAAATCAGTAAAATTGACCTTAAAAAGCAGTGCAACTTCAGCTGTTTCAGTGTGATAAACATGCTGCGTACGAATCCTTAAAGGAGTTCTTTTGGAAGTGAAGGATTCACCTTGTCCCACCATTCTCCTTTGCAGGCTGAAGAATCTGCCCTTCACTTTTACCAAGCTCAAAGAACTGGCAGCCCTGTGGCTTTCTGACAACCAGGTAACGCCTTTCAACATTCCCATTTTCCCTGGGAAAGGGGCTGTCAATGAACCCTGTCACTCAATGCAAGATTTAGGAGAATTTTGGGAGGGTTTGCTCCCAGCCCAGCTGTAGATTTCCATATCCAGCCATAAAAATCCTGCTGGGTGCCATTTTTTTTACCATGGGAAAAAAAAATAAAAAATAAAAAATCACCTGTGCAGGATTTCTCTTCCCAGGATCAGCTTCTGCCTCCTTAGCAAAGTAGTAAATAAAGGGCAAAAGCAGCACGGGAGTATTTTTAAAGCAGAAATTCAAGATGTTCCTTCCCAAACTCGTTATTCTCCTGTTCCCACCCTTTGCTCCATCTGCTGCTCCAGCCTTGGCTTCCTCTTCCCTTTTCCCAGAACATTTTAAACTCCACTGCAGTCAGGGAGAGTTCAAACAAGTCAAAAAGATGCACGAGGACTCGGGGTCCTGCTTTGGAGAAAACTCATTTCTGCACCTTTGAAATCTGAGGGGGCCTTTTCTTTGTCCCGAGGCTCTGGTTTATAGCAGATATTCTTTGAGATTCTATTTTCAACCGAATTATGCAACAGGAACCCTGAGAAATGCGACGGTTCCAGCAGCAGCTGAGCCCTAAAATAAGTCTGAAATGTACATTTAGTTTTAGAGCCGAGCCAAAAATGTGAAAGCTGAAATGGGGAAGTGGGGGGGGTAATTGAAAATTATGATTAAATTTTCATGTGTTAAATGAGGATTCTTAGGGGTTTGGGGTTTTTTTTCCCCTCTGATTTCCATTTTAAAACTTAACGCTGCTTGGCTGTGCAGCCCAGGCACAGAACACCCCCAGCCTTTTTAAATATACAACATTTCCCAGCATTTTGACTTCCCTGTGGCACAGCACGGACTGATTTCCATCCTCTGGGCTGTGACACTCACTCCTGGATCAGAGGGACTCAGGAGAGAGCAAAGCCAGGATAAAACATCCCCAGCTGAGGCCAAACCCAGAGGGAATTCTCAGGGAATGCTCCAAGGGAGTTCTTGCACCAGGTTTACTCCCAGGTGAACTGACAACCACCAGGAATTTGTTGTATTTACTCCTAGATGTAAATACAAGGACAATACAAGAATACAAGAATAATACAAGAACACAAGAATACAAGAACAATACTAACTAGTTTTATTTTAACAATATTACTAGTATTACAGTATTACTCCTATTATTAGTAATAATACCAATCTAGAATACTAGAGTTATTAATTACCTCTTTCATTAGGCCTGGCTTAAAAATGCATCCCAAGGGGTGTTTAACTGTGCAGTGCCAGTTCCCTGATCCTTTTCCCTCTGTTATAAATGCATGTTGTAAAGTTGGCTTTTCACAAATTTTAGAATGAATGCTACGTGTACAATTGTACTGTGTCACGTTTTATTAAGGGAGTTTAGAAAAGTGATGAATGTATTTTCCCATTGTGACATAATGTAAATAGTAAAAAGATTTTTTACCATTTTTTGTTCTTCTTTTTAACATCTAAACTGACCAAGCCAGAAAGTGTCAGGGAAAGGTCATCACCTTGTAACCCTGCATTAAAACTGCTAAATTTCTGGGGTTTTTTTCAAAATGAAAACTACCAAAAACCTCAAGAAAAAAAAATTTATAAGACCCGAGTTACCAGAGTGGAGCCACCCACAAATAAATCTATCAGAGAAGATGATTTGGGGGTACTTGAAACAGAAAAAGGATGTTTTAGGATCTCTTGAATATGTAAAACAGCAATCCTTAAAACACAGTAATTGAAAGGTGCGCTTCCCAGTGAGGCACCCCAGCTGGAACCCAATTATCTCCCAATTGTCTATTTTTATTTCTTTATTAAACTTACCAATTTCTCCACGAGAGTAGAACTCGTTTCTCACACCTTGGAGAGTTCCCCAGGCTCTGTCCCGCTGGGAAGGGCAGGAATCTGGGGAGTGAGGAAAGGGAGAGGGAGGCTCCAGAGCCCCCCCAGCCCACGGGGAGCTGGTTTTGCAGGCAGCCCTGCATTCCCTGCCCCTGTTCCCAGGAATTCACGGCTCTGTGTTCCCATTCCCTGCAGTCCAAGGCGCTGATCCCGCTGCAGACCGAGGCGCATCCCGAGACCAAGCAGCGAGTGCTCACCAACTACATGTTCCCCCAGCAGCCCCGCAGTGATGAAGGTAAAAACATCCCTCTTCCTGATCCTAAAGGGCTGGGAGAATTCCCCCTTCCAGTTCCTAAAAGAGCCAAGAGAAACTTCCCTTTCTGTCCTAGAGGGGCTGAGAGAATTCCTGATCCTAAAGGGCTGAGAGAATTCCCCTTCCAGTTCCTAAAACAGCTGAGAGAATCTCCCCTTCCTGTTCCTAAAAGAGCCAAGAGAAACTTCCCTTTCTGTCCTAGAGGGGCTGAGAGAATCCCCCCTTCCCGATCCTAAAGGGCTGAGAGAATCCCCCCTTCCTGATCCTAAAACAGCTGAGAGAATCCCCCCTTCCTGATCCTAAAGGGCTGGGAGAATTCCTCCTTCCTGTTCCTAAAAGAGCCAAGAGAAACTTCCCTTTCTGTCGTAGAGGGGCTGAGAGAATTCCCCCTCCCTGATCCTAAAGGGCTGAGAGAATCCTCCTTCCAGTTCCTAAAACAGCTGAGAGAATTCCCCATTCCCATTATTTAAGAGCTGAGTGAATTCCCCCTTTTTGTCCTAGAAGAGCTGAGTGAATTCCCGTTGCCTGTTCCTAAATAGAACCAAGAGAAACTTCCCTTTCTGTCCTAGAAGAGCTGAGTGAATCCTCCCTTTCTGATCTTTAAGGACTAAGTGAAGTCCCCCTTCCAGTTCCTAAAAGGGCTGAGTGAATTCCCCATTCCCATTTTTAAAGAGCTGAGAGAATTCCCCCTTTCTGAACTTAAAGGGCTGAGTGAATTCTCCCTTCCAGTTCCTAAAACAGCTGAGAGAATTCCTCGTTCCCATTTTTAAAGAGCTGAGTGAATCCCCCATTCCCGTTCTTGAAGTGCTGAGAGAATCTCCCCTTCCTGTTCCTAAAAAAGCCGAAAGAAACTTCCCTTTCTGTCCTAAAAAAGCCGAGGGAATTTTCTGATTTACCCTCTCAGACTGACCTTTTCTGATTTACACTTTCAGGCTGACCTTGTCCAGACCTCTTTTATTTTCCGAGAGGCTTTGCACGAGCAGTGTGAGCCCAGCTCTGGGTGTGCACACAGCAGGAATTCCTGGCTCCAGACAGGAGCTGGGAATGTCCAGCCCCGTGGTGTGGGGGCTCAGGGCTCCCAAACTTCACCGGAGTGAGGCTTTGCTCCTCCTGCAGCTCCACTAAATTCAAATTTTCCCATTCCCCCTGTGCCCCAGGGCTGCCCCAAACCCTGGTGCTGCTTCCCACCACCCTCATCCCAGATTTCTCCATAACTCTGGGATGGTTTCTCAGCTCCCTTTGTCCCCCCTCACATCTCCAACCAATCGACCCTTGTGACCGACCAGGAAAAGTCTGTTTGCATCATCCCCATCTCCCTTTCCAACCCCCTGCAGATTTCCAGTCTGACAG
Organism: Sylvia borin; assembly: GCA_014839755.1. Classification (NCBI taxonomy): domain Eukaryota; kingdom Metazoa; phylum Chordata; class Aves; order Passeriformes; family Sylviidae; genus Sylvia; species Sylvia borin. The sequence continues at coordinate 30,245,324 of CM025965.1, read as the reverse complement.
TGACAGTTTTAACCCCACTCTGTGGGAGGAGCAGAGGCAGCAGAGAATGACTGTGGCCTTTGAATTCGAAGACAAGAAGGAAGAGGAGGAAAATCCAGGGAAAGTTAAGGTGAGGACTGCTGGATTTATCCTGGATTTCATTTCTTATGGACAGGGGTTCAATATTGCAGGTCTGGAATTGAACTGGGTTTGTGTTCGAATTGCTGCTCTGTCCCAAAGGGAATTGAGCCAGAATTCCTGTCCAACCACTGCTTTTTTTAGGAATATTTGGGTCCCATATTCCTCTCAAAGCTGCAGTCACCGAGGGCTTTGCAGCCTCATGGAATGTGCAATGGAGAGGGCACCACTTCTAAAAAAATTAAAGTTCAAAGCATGAAATTCCTCCCCCAGTTTTCCAGCAGCTGCATCCTGAAGTGCCCAGAAAGGTGGGAATCACTTCTGTGGGATGCAGGGTCTGAGCCTGGCACAAAAGGGTTTTTCCTCCTGATTTTTCCCCAAGTCCCATTCAAGATTTGATTTTTCCAAGACTCCTTTGGTCATTTTGGTTCTTCCCAGCTCCTTCAGCTCCCCAAAGCTGGAAGAGTCTCAGTCCATGGGCCAGGGAAAGAACAGGTTTGGTTCCACTGCTTTTTTAGGAATATTTGGGTCCCATATTCCTCTCAAAGCTGCAGTCACTGAGGGCTTTGCAGCCTCATGGAATGTGCAGTGGAGAGGGCACCACTTGTAAAAAAAAATTAAAGCTCAAAGCATGAAATTCCTCCCCCAGTTCAGTGAAATTAATGTCACTGCAGAGCTCTGCATCAACCCCTCAATCAGGAGGGGATTTTCAAACCTGTCGGCCTTTACATGGCATGGAAATGTCTCTTTCTTGAAGAATAGAAAGGAATTATCCCACACTTCAACCCTGCAAATCTCTAACCGTGCTGGAGCACCCAAGGTAAAATGTAAGGTCAGAGATGAACCATCTGAGGAGACTTAAATCAGATTTTACTTCTAAAATTAACAGTTCTCTTGTCAACAGCAATTTAACATTCTGTTGAAAACTTGGTGGAAATTCTTGGGTTTTCTTTCCAGCATTTCTCCCGGTTGGGGATTTCTCCCCAGCTCCTGTGCCCTGGGCTAATGGACTCTTCTGCTTTAGTGAAACAGAAAATGAAGCCAAAAGCAGCCTTCACCTCACAATAAATGGATTAAAGCGGAATTTTACCCTGGATGAATTGCAGGATTATGGGTCGTGCATGGACAGCAGCATCTGGGAAAGTTTTCTGTTGTTCCACAACTTTTGTCAGGATTTTCCCTGGGGGTGACATGGCTGGAAACATTTTTAGCAGCTTCACCAGAGCTTTAAAGGGATACATTTAAATAAATTTAAATTTTCAGCAGGCAGTAACCACCAACACTGCAGCATTTTATAACAGCAGAAGACGTTTTCAGTTTTTTACCTCCCATCAAACCGAACTTTCAGCCAGACAGATGGCTAAAATAGATTTGATAATTGGGATTGTTCAGTAGCTTTTTTTTCCATCGAGGATTTTGAATTTCGGAGATTCTCTCTTTGGGGTCAGGCTGCTTTTGATGTGGGGCTGGCAGGGAATTTCCCCTGGGGTGGTGAGTGTGGATCAGTGAGGGAAAGATCTGCGTCCCAGTGCTGTCCCCCAGCACACTGCAGGGGTTTGGCTGTTTGACAATTATCCTCCCCTGCTGAAATCCCTGTTTGGGATTGTCTGTCCCATCCCAGCCTCCAGTTCCCTCTCCTGCCTGGAATTCCTGAGGATTTGCTCTGTGCCTCATGGCCTGAGCTCTGGGAGACACCAAGTGCCTCCCCAGGCCACCCCCAAACACCATTTCATTCACCCATCACTGGAGCAGAGCTTTAGTGCTGCTTTTTCCAGCCTCGATTTATCTCCTTCTGTTGGAATTCTTTATGAGAAGTGACATCCCACTCATGGATTTCAGCATTTTCTGTCCTGCTCCGTGATGTTTATTCTCTCCTGCCTCGGCTCTGGATGCCAGCACTTGATACAGTTTTATTTACCAAATCAATCATGCTTTTGCCTCTGAAATATTCCCATGGACAGACCATTTGCAGCTGAATCCAAAATTGCATATTTTTTTTTTCCTCCTTGCTGGGGATTTAAATCCAGCAGCTCTGGCAGGGAGCTGTTAAACCCAGCTCCCTTTGGCAGCTCACCTGCACCACGAGGTCAAAGCTGCTGTGTGGCAAATTCCAGATCCTTTTTCACCAGGAGGAATCTGGAGTTTCCCAGCCTCATCACCCTGACACGCTCTGGGGACCTCAGGAAATTCAGATGTGGGCTTTTCCAGGGAATCTGGAAGTCAAAGCATCAGTCAGGCCTTGGGGACTCCTCTGGAGAGCTCTGGGTGTGTTTTCCTGTGCCAGAAAAAAGAGTCCCAGGCTGTGTGTGAACATTATCCGTCTCCAGGCTCCCAGGGGATCAGATCCTGCTCTCAGCTGCCATCCATAATTCAGATTAATTGAGCACAGGGCTGAATGGATTCTGCATTTGCAGCAGGGTCGTTTGGGAGAACCTGACGGGATGTGTCAGCACAAGGGCGGAGTTACCGAATTCCCAGTTTTGTGTCGCTGGGATTGAACTCCACGCTGACAAAGAGGGAACCAGCAAATTTCCCTCCTGGACTCCCAAAACTCCCCCAGACACACCAAGGGAACCACGAGGAAAGTGTCCTCAGCCCAGCACTGCAACCAAGCTGTGGGTTAAACCAGCCCTAAACCACAGCAGAGCCCTCAAATTTGGGCTGGAATCCTGCCCCAAGCCACCTCAAAACCTCCAAATTTGGGGTCGAACCCATAAAAGCTCCTCAGAGCCCCCAATTTTGGGGTTAAACCATCCCTAAACCACTGCAGAGCCCTCAAATTTGGGCTGGAATCCTGCCCCGAACCACCCCAAACCCCTCAAATTTGGGGTAAAACCCATAAAGCTTCCCAGAACCCCCAAATCTGGGGTTCAAATGTCCCAAATTCCCCCCAGAACCTCCAAATTTTGGGGTAAAACCTCCCCAGATAACACTGACAGCCCCAAATTTGGGGTTCAAATACCCATAAAAACTCCCCAGAACCCTTAAATTTGGGGTTCAAATGTCTCAAATTTCCTACAAAACCCCTAAATCTGGGGTTCAAATGTCCAAAATTCCCCCTAGAACCTCCAAATTTTGGGGTAAAACCTCCCCAGATAACATCAACACCCCCAAATTTGGGGTTCAAATACACACAAAAGCTCCCCAGAACCCTTAAATTTGGGGTTCAAATGTTCCAAATTCCCCCCAGAACCCCCAAATTTTGGGGTAAAACCTCCCCAGATAACACTGACACCCCAAATTTGGGGTTCAAATACCCATAAAACCTCCCCAGACTCCCCAAATTTGGAGTTCAAATGTCCAAAATTCCCCCCCCCCAGAACCCCCAAATCTAGGGTAAAACCTCCACAGACCTCACCAACACCCCCAAATTTGGTGTCAAACCCATAAAATCTCCCTAGAACCCTTAAATTTGGGGTTCAAATGTCCCAAATTTCCTATACAACCCTAAAATCTGGAGTTCAAATGTCCAAAATTCCCCCCAGAACCCCCAAATTTTGGGGTAAAACCTCCCCAGATAACATCAACACCCCCAAATTTGGGGTTCAAATATGCACAAAAGCTCCCCAGAACCCTTAAATTTGGGGTTCAAATGTTCCAAATTCCCTCCAGAACCCCCAAATTCTGGGGTAAAACCTCCCCAGACCACACCACCACCCCCAACTCTGGGGTTAAAACCTCCGTGGGGTTAAAACCTTTATCAATCCCGCCCAGATTTCCTCCTGTATTCCCACTTCCATCCCTGATTTTAACTCACTTTTTCTCTGACTTTTACGCCAGGTGGAGATCAACCTGAAGCGTTACCCCACTCCCTACCCCGAGGATTTAAAGAACATGGTGAAATCTGTGCAGAACCTGGTGAGCAAACCCAGCCTGGGCGTGCGACCCGAGAACTCGGCGCCGGCCCCGGTCCCGGTCCCGGTGCCGGTCCCCACCGACCCCACGGGCAAGGACAAGTATGAGCACAAGTGGCCCCTGACCCCCAAGGAGATCTCTGTGGAGGTACTGTAAAAACACCTTTGTTCCTCTCCATAATTCCAATTATTTAAAAAAAAAATTCCTCTCTCCATAATTCCAATTATTTTAAAAAAAAATTCCTCTGAGGGGCTCAAAACCCTAAAAAAAAAGCCACTTTATTTTTTTTTTTAAACCCTCCAAGGATGTTTTGTTTTTTTAAACCCTCAGAGGATATTTTATTTTTTTAACCCTCCGAGGATATTTTAATTTTTTTAAACCCTCAGAGGATGTTTTGATTTTTTTAAACCCTCAGAGGATGTCTTGTTTTTTTAAACCCTCCGAGGATATTTTATTTTTTTTAAGCCCTCTGAGGATGTTTGGATCCCCTGGGGAGCCTCAAGCCCCCCTGTTTCACTCAGGAGGTTCTGGGCTGCATTCAGGTTTAGAGTTGCTGAGTTTCGCCCAGTTTTAGCTTCAGTTGCTGTTTTTCCTCTGCGCTGCTGAATTTTTGGGTTGAAATCTCCCTGGATGGGAATTTTGCTGTGGATTTTTCCCAGCACTCTTAAATTTCAGTGAAGTGAGGTCAGCCCGTGACAGGAGGATGAGCCCAGGCACCGTTTCCATTTCCATCCCATTTCAAACCCCAAAGACCCTTGGTTCTGTCTCTGCCAGGAGGTTCCGTCCTTGGGATTGCTCTTAGGAGCAGGAATCCAATTAACCCAGCCCAATTAACCCTTAATGAAGGCAGCAGGAGAGCTCCTTCCACTGCAGGGAGCAGCCCTGGATGGTGACTCGCAGTGAGCAGCAGAATCCAGCTCTCCCTGGGGTGTTTGCTGAGCACAGGGACAAATTCTAGCCCAGGATTAATCCCCAAAAGATAAATTCCTAAATCCTGCAGGAGCCTGGTCTCATTTACCCCACCAAACCTTTCCATTTGGGCACCATCCAGAGCTGAGGGGAATCCCTTCCCACAGGAGGTTCAAAGCTTGGAGAGGTCTGCAGGAATTCCAGCATCCCTGAAAAAAAAAACATCTTTGCAAAGCTTTAATGCTGAGAAGAAATAAATGAGGAAAAAAAAAACATTTTCCTTCTCTTTCACTCCTTTGTTATCTGAATGTTGGGGTAAACTCCTTGTCCCTGAAGTGCCCCTGTCTGGAGCCAGCCCTGTGTGCAGGAATTGTTCTCTCCCTGTTTTCCATGTCTTTGGCACCAATATTCCACATCCAGCTGTGGCTGCTCTCTCAGTGCTGTGTTTTATTGGCAGTTAAACCTTTTCACTCCTTAAAAAAAATAATCCCCCAAAGTTTTCTCTTCGAGTTGTCTTCAGAAGACTTCAGCTCCAGGCACGATTTCAATTAGGACGAAAATATTGAAGTTAAATATTTAATTTCAACTGGAATAGTTCAGCTAAATCACTCATGTTTTCCTCTAAACCTGAAATCCTCAGTTCCACCATTATTCCTCTTTTTACTCATTAAATCCTCACTGTGTAAATCTGCTCCTTGAACCAGCTGGTGACTCAAGGCCACGGGTCTTGACATCCTGCTCTTGTTGCTGAATATGTAGAATTGATTTTGCATTATCTATCCTTTGAACCTGAATATTCTCAACAGCTTTCTGAGGGTTTTAGTGATCCCTCCGTGTTCCCATCTGGAATTTAATCCACGTGGCCTGGCAGAGGTTTCAGGCGTTTGGTCTCTGTGGCTGGCGATGTGGCCTCCAGAAATCAGTGGCTTGTTGACATTTGTTAAAATAAATGGTGAATTTTTCAGTGGAAACACGAACATCCCAGTGAGCTGAGCCCCAGCAGGGTCCTGGGAGCTGGCAGGGCCAGGGAATACATCCCCAGGGAGTGGAAGGAAGGAGGGAATGACACAGAAATGAGCAGAGTGACTCTGCAGTGCTGCTGGGGACAGCCCTGGGGTGGTGTGTGGAATCTCACAGAACTCCTCAAAAGGAGCTGAACTGCTGCAGCCAGAGCCCAGGGACACTCCTGAAGTGCCACCAAACGATGGGATTGCAGTTTCCTCCCTCACTGTGCCCCAGAGCAGAGCTGGGAGCTCCCCCAGCAAAAAATGAGATTTCATCTCACCACGGTGCAGACAGGAGGAACTTTTCCACACTTTAATTTCCCTGGGACAGGAGTCAGGACTGGCACCACAACTATTCCAGCAGCTAAAGGGAAGAGAAGGGATGTTCTTGTCCCCCCCAGACCCTGGGAGGGGTTTTTAGCTCTGATCAGGGTGGTGCAGATCCATTTCCCTCTCCTTTGGCTTCCTGCACCGGGATAAAACACACGGGAAGTGCAGGCAAAGTGTGAATGGTTTTGTGAACAATATTGGCCTGATTTCAGTTGTAACCCGTTAAATAAAACATAATTAAGCTCCATTTGCTTTGCAGATAATTAGCAGACAGACTCAAGCCCGGAGTTAAAGTGCACTTTGAAATTGCAGGTGTGTTGTGATGTAGCTAAAGGCTGAAGGCAGTTTCTGATCCCAGGTAATTGAATTTCAGGTGCAGTGCTCACTTTTCATCCTCAGATAAACTGGTTTCTGATCTCTTTTGCCTTGCCCTGCAATTAATTCGCACGTGTGTCTTCAGAAACTGTTTCCAAATAATGAAAGGGAGCATCTGGAATGAGGAACTGAATGAGGAGCTGCATTTCAAATCCACTGTACCATCCTTCACCTCCCTTCACAATGAGCAAACAATGTCCTGATTAATCATCAATTAAAACAAACCTCTTCATCTCTCTAATTCTTTTTTGAAAGACGTGAGTTTTGGCCAAAGAGGAGTCTGGGATTATTTAGGAAGTTGTGCTGCCTTTCCACAAGGAACAATGAGGAATATCAAGATCAGCAAGTCATAAAATTCCTGTTCTTGCTGTGTTTGCATTGAGAATATCCCACATTTCCTCTGCCTCATCCCTTCCCAGAGCCCTGGGCTGCTCCAAGCACATTCCAGGAGTCTGGTCATTCCAAATATTCTGCCCCTTCAGATTATAATTCCATATTCTCGTGTTCTCAGCCTGAATATTTGGTGATATTTCTCTTGCCAGTTGTTTTAATGGTTTGTACCAGGTATTTTCTCCTCACCACAGTTCTGTGCCCTCTCCCTGCATCCTTCCCCAGGTAATCCTGAGGAATAAATCCTGAGGAAAAATCTCCAGGCACCAACTCAACACAACTGAACTTCTCTTGCAATTTTCTTCCTGTTAGTGACCTTTTTGTTCTTCAGCTTGCAAGAAAAAGGCCCTCTTAAAGAGAGTGGCATTAAATGGAGTGTCATTTGGGGTTTTTTCAGCGTGTTTCACATATTCACAACGGATTCACAAATGCCAGGGTAGTTCTTTCAAAAGTGCATTGGTTTTTCTTGGAATAGCTGGGCTGAGGGATGAAAAGAAAAGGAAAAATACCATAAAATAGAGAACTCCAAGTTCACCATCTTGTCAGAAATGGAACTGCTGGGTCTCCCTCTCCTCCATCAAGGAGGGGGCAGGTTAAGCTTAAACCTCCTGGAAGTCTCATGGCCCAATGTTGGGATTCCAGGTCCAAGATAAGGAAACCAAAGAACCCCCCAAGAGCTCCCAGCCCGACCCTGGGAACAGCCCAAAACCACCTCTGGAAGGCCCAGGCAGGGAGGACCAAGGCCAGAGCTCAGAGGTACAGCTGCTCAGGTGGACAATTCACCCTCTGCACTGCCCCCAGCAATGGGGTCCCACCAGTTTGTCCCCCCGCACTGGGGAAAGTCACTGGGCACGTGAAATCCTCTGCATGGGGAAGGGAGGGCTGGCCTGCATCACTCCACGTGGGAATCACCATGGAACTGCCCCAAACATTAGCCCTGAGGGCACTGAATAAATGGAGGATGCCTCTTCTGGGAAGGTCCTGCCTCTGGTTGAACAGCAAACACAAAAGGTGTGAAATAGCCCTGGTGTGACCAGAATTAAATTCTCCAAATGATAAGTCACGTGGCAAATGCTTCTACAAATCTCTGTCACTGCAAAAAGGTAGTTAATGGCAGGAAACCTCTGAAACTTTCCTCCTTGTAAGTGAAAACAAGAAAATTTTTAAAACGCTGTAGCATTACACTTTCTAGCAATGCAGACTAGGGTTGGGTGCTCCAGTTGAAATGGTTTCTCTGATGATTTCCTCCCCTCTCCAAAGTCACTGGAGAACCTTTACAACCTGTCAGGGGACGGAGATCCCCCTGTCTCACCCATCCCTGTCCCCCCAGGACACTCATCCTCCTCATCCCTGAGCTTTCTGCAGGGACCAGGGAGGCCCCAGAATCCCCCCTGGTGCCTTCATTCCCTCCCAGCCACCCCAGGAGCCCCAAATGTCCTCATTTAAAATTTCTCTTTCTAAGAAGGAGTCCCACTTTCCTCCCCCTGTTTAACTGGGGTTGTTTTCAGCACAGGTCCTGTTGCTGTGTGAAGGTCAGGCGTACACTGAACTCTCAGGCAGAAGTTTATTAAATCCAAATCATTTTAATTTAGCCACAAAGTCCTTAGGGACAAAGCCATTTTAATTAAGGACAGCTCCAGGGACAGCTGAATCTCAGCAAGGCCTCACCAGAAATAACCGAGCGAGGAATCCTCTCTCCTGAAATACCAATTGTTTACACTCAATTTGTGTTTTATTTCTTTCTGCTGGCAGCATTTTTGGTGACCTTGGCTCCATCAAAAATGTTTACACGGCCTCCACGTGCCTTGCGAGTTCCATCTGGTTTGTCCACGTTTCCAGAACGAGCACGTCACCCTAATTCTGAGGAGGATTTGTGCAGGATTAATTAGAACTTTCTGCTGACAAATCAGAATTCTCTGCACTGCGCTGCGTGGCGGGTTTGGGGTGTTTGGACGATCACGAGGAGAAGGCTGTGAAGTGTCTGTGTGCTGCAGTTTGAAGCGTCCCCCTTCCCTGTGCTCACTGTGCCTTGTTGTGTCCCTCAGGATGCCTTTGGACATCCTGGCAGCGAGATGAGGATAGGGGAGCTCCGTCCCTCCATGCCCGAGACGCCGCTCTACCCGCCCAAACTCATCCTGCTGGGTAAAGACAAGAAAGGTACTGATGGATTCACAGCCTTTGAGATGAAACCCTGTGGTGGGGGTGTCCCACCTCTGCTTGTAAACCATGGCCCGTGGGCATCTGTGCACGTACCAGCCCAATCCGATGACAGTCTGAACTGAAAAATGTTGTTGTTTTTCTGCTGTTTGGCTCCCGAGTGCCGCCCCCTGAAAGCGTTTGCTGTGTTTTGTTTCAGAGTCGACAGATGAGTCTGAAGCAGATAAGATCCATTGTCTGAATAACAGCGTTTCCTCAGGCACTTACTCAGACTATTCCCCTTCCCAGGCTTCCTCAGGGTCCTCCAACGCGCACGTAAAAATGGGCTCCCTGCAGACCACGGCTAAAGAAGCAGTGAATAACTCTTTGTGGGGGAACAGGTGTGACATCTTTCCTGACACAGCTTCTGCCTCCCTTTTGTCCTGTCTGGGCCCTCAGGGTGACCCTGGTGGGGTGTTTGGGACCCTGGTAGGGTGTTTGGGTTAAAAAAAAAAGAAAAAATCCACGTTTTTAATCCCATGTTGGCTGTGCGGAGTTGGCCACCCTCCGTATTCCATAATCCCACAGCTGGTGGTTCAGCTCTGTGCCATCTTCCAGGGGTTAAAGCTCCTGGAGGTGGAGCTGCAGCTGGTGCTGTTGGTGTCTCAGTATTGCTGTCCCAGCTCCCTCTGTCCGTGGACCTCCAAAAAGGTCCTTGGAAAGCCGGAACCTGCACTGGAAACATGCCAGGAGCAGCCTGTCCTGTCAGTGCCTGCCCTAAATCCCCTCAGGTTGTTCCATCCACACCTCTGCCCCGTTAAAGACCTGGATGAGAACAGGCAAAAACTGCCTCTGGTGTCTCCGGTTAAAAAGCAGGGAGGAACCTTCTGTCGCGCTCATCCGTTATTTTTACAGCAGGAAAATCTGTTCCGTGGGATTTCTGGGAACACAGCAAGGAGCCAGCCAGGCCTTTGACTGACTTCTTAACTTCTCCGTGTGTGTGTCCTGACAGAGTCTGTGCTCCAGGGCACAAACCTGCTGCCACCATTCCCGTGCCAGTGGCACGACATCCACGGTGTTCCCGACAGCTTGAGAGTAGCTCAGTCGGTGCTAAAACCACTGAGGGAAGGGCAGGTTTGATCCTCAGCGATCCCTGTGGGGCCCTTCCAGCTGGGAGCACCCCGTGATCAGAATCCCTGAAGTCTCCCAGCTGGGAACACCCCATGATCGGAATCCCTGAAGTCCCTCAGCTGGGAACACCCCGTGATCAGAATCCCTGAAGTCTCCCAGCTGGGAACACCCCGTGATCAGAATCCCTGAAATCTCCCAGCTGGGAACACCCCGTGATCAGAATCCCTGAAGTCTCCCAGCTGGGAACACCCCGTGATCAGAATCCCTGAAGTCTCCCAGCTGGGAGCACCCCGTGATCAGAATCCCTGAAGTCTCCCAGCCGGGAACACCCCGTGATCAGAATCCCTGAAATCTCCCAGCTGGGAGCACCCCGTGATCAGAATCCCTGAAGTCTCCCAGCTGGGAACACCCCGTGATCAGAATCCCTGAAGTCTCCCAGCTGGGAACACCCCGTGATCAGAATCCCTGAAGTCTCCCAGCTGGGAACACCCCGTGATCAGAATCCCTGAAGTCTCCCAGCTGGGAACACCCCGTGATCAGAATCCCTGAAGTCTCCCAGCTGGGAGCACCCCGTGATCAGAATCCCTGAAGTCTCCCAGCCGGGAACACCCCGTGATCAGAATCCCTGAAATCTCCCAGCTGGGAGCACCCCGTGATCAGAATCCCTGAAGTCTCCCAGCTGGGAACACCCCGTGATCAGAATCCCTGAAGTCTCCCAGCTGGGAACACCTCATGATCAGAATCCCTGAAGTCTCCCAGCTGGGAGCACCCCGTGATCAGAATCCCTGAAGTCTCCCAGCTGGGAACACCCCATGATCAGAATCCCTGAAATCTCCCAGAGCGTAGATGTGATGAGGCCGAACCGCTCTCCGAGGACGCTGAGCGCCGACGCGCTGGCTCAGAGGACATTTTATCTTGTTCCCTCCTCTTTGTCTTTGCAGGCTGGCCCAGTCGTTCCCGCAGCCCCTGGAGACCAAGCCATTGCTGAGCCAGCGGGAAGCGGCTCCGGCCGGGAACGTCCCGGCTCGCCCGGAGCGACGCCCGCTGAGCGACGCCTTCGCCGACAGCTGGAACGACGGCTCCCACTACGACAACACGGGCTTCGTGGCCGAGGAGAGCGCGGCCGAGAACGCCGGCACCAACCCTCTGCTCAGCACCAAATCCAGGAGCTCCTCCGCGCACGGGCGCCGGCCGCTGATCCGGCAGGACAGGATCGTGGGGATCCCCCTGGAGCTGGAGCAGCCCGCGCTCAGAAACACACACGACTCTGAAGTGCCTCCTCCCAACCCTTGGCAAAATTGGACCAGAACCCCCAGCCCTTTTGAAGACAGGACAGCTTTTCCTTCCAAACTGGAAAGCACCCCCAACACCAGCCCTTTGCCCGAGCGGAAAGATCACGTCAAGGAGTCTCCCGAAATGACGAGCACTTTCACCCCCGGAATTCCGTGGGAATACCACGACTCCAACGCTAACAGGAGCCTCACGAACGTCTTTTCCCACGTGCACTGTCGCCCAGACCCTTCCAAAAACGTCATCTCCATCAGCAAGAGCACGGAGCGGCTCTCCCCCATGATGAGGGATTTAAAAACCAACAAGTTCAAGAAGTCGCAGAGCATCGACGAGATCGACATCGGCGCCTACAAGGTGTACAACATCCCCCTGGAAAACTATGCATCCGGCAACGACACCGTGGGCCCCCACGAGAGGGTGGACAAGCTGCTGGGCCCGGAGCACGGCGTGCTGAGCATGTCCCGCAGCCAGTCCGTGCCCATGCTGGACGACGAGCTGCTGACCTACGGCAGCGTCAAGGTGCAGCCGCAGCACAAGGCGTCGTCGGTCACCAAGAAAGTTTATCAGTTCGACCAAAGCTTCAACCCCCAGGGCGCCGTGGAGCTGCCGGCCGACAAGCGGCTCCTGCCGCCCTTCCAGCTCAACGCCGAGTACCTGCCCCAGCCGGCCAAGAGCCTGCCCCAGGAGCTGGTGAGCCCTCGGGGCTACCGCGGCTACGCGCCCGTGGAGCCCATGTTCTCCTTCTCGCAGCCCTCGGTGGGCGAGGAGCCGCCGGCAGCCCCTTTCCCCGGCCCGGCCGCTCGCCCGGGATTCCTGCGCCGGGCGGATTCGCTGGTCAGCTCGGCGGAGATGTCCATGTTCCGTAGGGTGGCCGAGCCCCAGGAGCTGGCCCCGCCGGCAGACAGGTACGGCCGGGCCCCGTTCCGCGGCGCCCCGGAGCGCCAGGCCAGCATGGCCGTGCCCGAGGCCCAGTTCCTCAAACGCAACGGGCGCTACGAAGACGAGCACCCTTCCTACCAGGAAGTGAAAGCCCAGACCGGGAGCTTCCCGGTTAAAAACCTCACGCAAAGGAGGCCCCTGTCGGCACGAAGCTACAGCACAGAGAGCTACGGCACGGCCCAAACGCGGCCGGTCTCAGCGAGGCCCACCATGGCAGCTCTGCTGGAAAAGATTCCGTCAGACTATAACTTGGGTAACTATGGCGACAAGCCTTCCGATAGCAGTGATATAAAGCCGAGGCCTCCCCCTGGGAAGGGAAATGAGAGCTGTGCTAAAATGCCCGCTGACTGGAGACAACAGCTACTTAGACATATAGAAGCTAGAAGGTTAGACAGGGTATGTTTGGCATTTCTCTGCAATTAATGCCTTTAGTTGTGTGTTTCGCTCTGTCAAACGATTTGCACGTGCAGTGGTGACCACCAGAATCCCCAGGGATTGAAATCCCCGCCGTGGTGTCGGAGGGACCGGCCCGCCGAGGGCCCTGGGGGTGCTCAGCTGGAGTGAGGGATCCCAGGAATTCCAGAGGCTCCTCACTGATGATGCCCCTTGGGACAGTCACCGGGGTGGTGGCTCCGGGTCCTGGGTAGATCCAGAGGCTTCACAGCGGTGACATTCCTTGGGGCAGTCACTGGGGTGGTGATTCTGAAGCCTGGGTAAATCCAGAGGCTCTGCCCCAGTGAGGCTCCTCGGTGCCCCATCACTGGGATGGAGACTCTGGATCCCAGGTAAATCCAGAGGCTCTGCCCCAGTGCCCGTCACTGGGGTGGTGACTCCTGCAGCTCTGCCCAAAATTTTTAGGAGGAACCCTGAGGTTCTCCCCTGCTCATGGAAGCGCTGCTGGAGCTGCCAGGCCAGTAATGACCGGGAGCTTGGAGAGGTGCTGGGCATGTCTTGGCAATAAAAGGGAATGAAGGGAAAAAAAGGAATGAGTAATAAAATGTATTTTAGCTCTGGTGTCACTGTTAGCGCAGGGGGTTTAAAAGTGTCTATAACTGAGAAATATCCCTGGGTATCCACTGCCACTGTTCTAATGGGAATGTGATCATTACTCCTTGTAGCTGTAGGAAGTTATGCTGATTTGCCTTCTATCCAAAGGGTACTTTAGTGCATGATTCAGTCATTACCTATTTAATGACCTAATCCACGAATCCGATTTACTCCTGATCTGAAGTGGTTGTGACAAATTCCTGTGGTGGAATGCCTAAGAAGCCATTGCCAAATGTGTCCATATACTGCATTATGCTAGAGCCTCCTGAGTTCAGTGTTAATATTCTCCTTCCAGTTGCTCAGATGTGATGATATTAAATTGTCCTTAAAGATCAAATGGGGAAACTTTAAAAAGGGACTCAGAGGCTGAAGCATTTTCCTCCCTCAGCTCTTTTCCTGGTGCTCTGTAAACCCACTGGAAACTGCCTCCTAGCCAGGGAAACCAGTGCAGGGCCCTTCCTGGTGGAAACAAACCCTTGCCACACATTGTCGGCTTAAGGAACACCTTACACTTCGATTACAACGTGTCCAAAGGGCGCTTTTTAACCCTGCAGACTGGCACTGGTGGTTGTCCCCAGTCCCTGCCAGGTCGTTCCTGCTGGGATGCAGAGCTCCAAGGAGCTGGGCTGGGCTGCCCTGCTGGAGGCTGTGCTGGTGGGAGCACCTGGGAGCAGCCCCTGGCCCTCGGGTGGGCACAGCACCCCGTGTCCCTGCCCTCCCTGGGTGGGCACAGCACCCCGTGTCCCTGCCCAGCTCGTCCCAGCCAGGTTTCCAGGGAGCAGGACTTCCCCAGGGGCTGCTCCTCCACGCCAGGCACGCCTCTGGCTGCACAGCCCACCCCGAATTCGGCCCTTTTTTTTTTGGCCAAAAAGCAAACCCTGTACCGTGTGAAGTCCAGCTCCCACCACCCCTCATGTGCTGTCAGCGTGGAAGTCCTTCCTCTCTGGTGCCCATTTTCTGTACGAGGAGCAATGTACTCGCTGTGTGTGACCAGTGCATGCCTGGAGGAGCTATGGACACTCGGTACTGTTCGTTGGCTTAAAAACTAAAACTCTGTGAACTTAACCATGTTATGTGTGAGACTTAATTCTGAGCATGTGTGTTCATACGTGTCCCGTGGTTGTTTCCTCTACTCAGAGCGCTGCTTACAAACACCACACAGTTAGCCTTGGCATGCTGCACTCTGGAGGGGTTTCAGCCATGCATGCCGGCCGAAGCATGACTTTAAACTTGCAGCCTAAATCTAAATTTGAAAACCAAATGCTTCAAGAGCTACCTCTACCGAAAGTAAGTATGGGCTAGCCAGCATCGCCGGCATTGCCGGTTAATTCATGATCCTTGCTTCCTCCTGGTTTAGCTTCTGCCTCTTTTCCTCGTGCTTTTTACGATGCCCAGTCCACAAAGCAAGGCTTTGCCCCTTTGGTGGCCTTGCTTTTTGGATGCCCCAGCTCCCTGGCTGTCATTCCTGCTTTCCTGCTCTCCTCACACACGCCAGGCCTCTGTCATTTGCTCAGTGGGGAACACGGGTTTGCCCTGGGACTGTTTGATCCTAGGAAAATGGGTGTGGAAGTGTCCCAAGGAGACAGGGAGTTTAATGTTTGAGCAGTAACTGGGTGTGCTGTAATACCTGATGGGTTTTGAACACGTTACCATACCCAAACCCATCTTAAACTTTGAGACGCACCTAAAAAAAGAGAATATTTTCCTCATCTATTTACTGTTTATCCTATATTTATTATCAACGTATTGCTGACTAGCACTGACATACAAAACTGTGTATTCCCAAGGAATATTTGAAGGGAGAGGCACACAGGACAAGGCAGGGAGGGCCATTCCTGCAGGACTCTCAGTGTCGGGGAGGATGCTGAGACCTTTCTCTGCATGGCTCAGCCTCTCCCTGCCCTGGCACAGGAGCTGAGGGGACAAATCAGCAGCAGCTCTGTGAGAAATTAAAGAGCAGCAGAACCCAGATCCCGGTGTTTCAATGGGATCATCTGTGCTGGGAATTACCAGGCTGGCCCCTGGCACCCACTTGGACCAGAGCAATTCCCAAAGGAGGCTTCCAAGAGCTCAGATCCAAGGATTTGAGGAGAGCAGGATGGTTTAGCAGCAGCAGGAGCTGGCCCAGAGCTGGGCCCCTGCTCCTTTTGCCGACCCCACAGGTGCTGCAGCCGGAATTCCAGGCGATCCAGGGCGGGATGGCAGCACACAGGGAGCAGTGTCAGACCTCCCCCACTGTCCCTGATCCTCCATCCTCTGTCACCTCCATCCCACGTCCCCCCAGGCTCCCGTCCTGCTCTGGGTCTGTGCTGCTCTGCTGTGGGGCAGGAGGGGGTCCCTCCTGGATGTGTGTGCTGGGCAGGGACATTCCCCATCCCAGTGTTGTCTTTGCTTCCCAAGAACTTGTCTGTCTACTTGTCATGAATCCCTGGAAAAAAAAAAAACAACCCTGGGCATCAACCCCCAAGAATGGTGCTGGTTTCCCTCCACACGTTAGGGATTTTTATGGGGGGAGTTTTATGGCACTTCCAGGGTTTTAGGCTGTGGGTGAATATGGATATTAATGATGGATGTCTGAGGAAATTCAGGGATCTGCTCTGTGATATATTCTGGGGTGTGGTCTGATGTGGATTATTCTGCTTTTCTATTTCACCAACATTCCATTGCTCCATATCCATAGAAACTGTGATGCTGAACTGCATTGAGGGGTTGTTCTCTTGCTGTTTTGTTGGGGGGGTGGGGAAATTATTGTTGGGAACGATTACTGCAGGGGGAAATGACTGTCGGAAAAATACTGTGTATATTTAGTGTTGTTTAATTTTCTTGCCTCACACCTTCCACAGAATTTGCATTTCCTAAAGAATCCAGGCCACAGCAGTTTAATCCTTGCCTCTTCTCCTCCCTCCTCCCCGTGGCCTGGATTCAAGAGAGTAATGAGTGAGCTCTGGCTGTCAGGAGATCAACTTTAACAATTAATTACATGGAAAATGTTCATGACATCAATCCACTCCCCGTAGAAAATGTGGGAAGTGCTGCTTTTCCTCTTTTGCCCAATTTCATGGAGGTGGAGCTGGCCTGAGCCTGTCCCGGCTCAGAAAACACCCAATATTGCAAGGGGACAAATTCCTTTTGCTGCAGCAAATGAAATCCCAGGATTTCCCTGTTTATGGAGGAAGCTGAGAGCACTCTCAGCATTTTCCCTTTTCCCTCTGGAGTGCAAACTCCCCTCTGCAGGTCAGGCCCAGCCTTCTCCAGAGGGATCCTTCCCCTTGCTGCCTCCCTGTGAAAAGTTTGAAAAGTTTGTGGTCTGGTGAAACCCATTCCCAGAACAGGAATTCCCACTTTCCTTGGGAATAACAGTGAGGAGGGGAGCAGAGGTTCCCTTTGGAATGAGCCTGGGGAGGGCACCCAGAGGTGTCCATAAATTCATCCCTTGGGATGCGAGCAGATTCCCAGCCCTGCAAGGACATCCTGGGCTTTAAACGGGGCAAATGTTTTTCTAGGGATTTTTAATAGAAGGAAAATCACAAACTCCATGATTTTTTTTTCTGGAAGATTTCTTGAAGGATGAAAGAATTATCATGGAAGTTTCCTTTCATTTTAAATAATCAGGGTTGGGCTTTTTTGACTTCCCCTCAGAGATGTGGTTTAAATCGGAATTTCCTTCTATTTACTTCTCAACTCCTGTTTAAAAATATTTTTAATGGAAAAATTCCCAGCTTTCACGTTTCAAAGCAAATTTGATTAATTCTTCATCCGTCTAGAGAAGCGTATCCTGATTTTGATTTTTTTTTTTTAGTCAAAGCTGGAGAAGAAATTCCTGGAATGGCAGTGGGGAAGAACAGATTTTTTTTTTGTTGTTCCTTTGCAGATTCCCATTAATCAATAAGCACTGCACTGATCCAGGTGCTGTCAGTGGCAGGACAATGCTGGAATTTTGGGAAGCCTGACACCCAAAGGGTGTTAGGAACTCCCAGTGATGATCAAGAAACAGAGAGACAGATAATAGAAACTCAGGATGGGGCAGGAAAAGTCCAAACCCCCTCCAAAGTCCTAAAAACAGGAACAAAACAACCAGGGGGGAAAGAGACAAGGAAAAAACATGGAACAGGAGAGAAAAGGGAATTTGAACACTGAGGAAACTTTCCCTGTGTGTTGTAACCATTCGTGTTGAGGCAAATATTGAATTCCAGGTCAATATTGTACCAAAAAAATGTCCCTGGCACACCCAGGAGGTTCTGGGAGCTGCACTCAGAGCCAGCAGAAAACTTTGCTGCAGAAAACACAAAAAAAGCTCATTTTATTTGGTGACAAATCCTTCCTAACAAAGTTCCTGCTGCTGGAATGAGCAGCGAGGAAATCCCAACCCCAGAACTAACGCCAGGCTGTTCAAATATCGGAATTTTGGCCAAAATTTGTCTCTCTGAAAGCAATGAGTCAGTGCACTTCCAGTGAATTTCCAGTGCATTTCCAGTGAATTTCCAGCGAATTTTTCCTCTTCTCTCTCACCATTCATTATTCTCCCCCTTTTCTGTCCCAAACCTCTCAAGCTCTCCCGCTTGCAGAGCGTTTTCCCCCCCCGTTGCTGGCGGGGCGTTGTGGCAGTCGCTGGGTTGTTGTGAGGTGAGTGTGGCGGGCCGGGTGCCGCTGACTAAAGGCTGCCCTGCCTTTGTGAACAGAGCCCGTCGCAGCAGAGCAGCCTCCTGGACAACGGGCAGGACGAGGTGGCCGTGGGCAGCCCCTGGAGCCCGTACCCGCTGGGCCGGCGGGACGTGCCCCCCGACACCGTCACCAAGAAGGTAAGGAAGGGTTATCCAGCCACCCCCGTGGGTTTCCATAGGGTTTGGGGTGGTGAGGTTGTTTTAGGTCACAGTGACACAGACGCCGGCTTCAGAAGGTTGAAAATGGCTCCTTTATTTTTGGGGTGTGTGTCCCTTTTATACCATTTCACACAGAGCAATTCAATTGGTGACACAAGGACAAACCTCTTCACTCCCATTGGTCAGAGCAGAGGGACATCAAGAAGTCCCTCCCAGGAAAAGGAATGAATAACAAAGTTACAGCTACAAAAACATTTCTCCTGATCACAGAAAATTCCCTGGGAAAAGAATTTCAGAAAACCAAAACACCTCAGGCACAAACCAGGGCTACAGGACAGCTCATGTCACAACACGGTTCTTCAGAGGGCTCAGAGCACCAGTTTATTGAGAGACAGACTCTTTTATACAGACTTTTATACTCCTTTTTTTTTTTTTCCAGACAGACTCTTTTACTCTTTTTTTTCCCAGAGTCCTTTATAGGGTGTTTTGGTACAATCAATAGGATTGGTCATTTAGAGCAACACCTCTCAACCACCTTCCTACAAGTGAACAACAAGTTAGGAAAACACCATGTGTCAGGAGGATGGGATCTACAGGGGTTGTTTTGGGGTTCCTCCTTATGATTTCCCAGGCCAGACTCAGAGAGTTCTGTCCTTGGCTTTCCCACAGGCTTCAAGGCACTGCCTGGAGCCTAAAAACTGATGTTGTGACCACTGTCAGTTCCCACACGTGGGTTTAAATCTTATAGGGCCAAGAGCAGTTTCTGGTTAATATAAAAGTTGTTTATTATAGAAATGCATCAGTCCCGAAGGCAGAGGGTTCTAAATGTGATCTCACTGAAAGCTGTGAGGATTGAGACACCAGAGGGGCAAAACCACAGCCTGGCTGAGAGTCCTGGCCACGGAAACAGGGCAGATTCCTGAACCACAGGAGAGAGAGAAAGAGAATCCCTGATACAGGTTAGCATGTGGCCAGTCTTATAAGCTACCTGCTGATGTATCAATCTCTGAGGGTCCAGCCTTTGTGGAGAAGTGGCTGAAATTAATTAGCCAGGCCGCTCTTCAGAGGTGTTTCGTAAAGCAAAAGGTTTAATAAGGAAAAATAACAAAATAACCAACATTATAGAAAACAAATGAACAAGCCATGCACAGGCATCTGAGAAATCTCCCACACCCTGCTACAAACACCCCAAAAAGCTCTTTTACTTCTTTTGTACTTCTTAAATACAGAATGTTTTAGGAGGGAAAATCTGGCCTGCAGCCAACAGAGAGAGATACAGGGTCTGAGGAAAGGTGAGGAGATCCAATAGATGCTTCTCTTTTGACCCTGAGCCAATTACAATGAGAAGGGCACAGAACTTTCTAGTTAAACTTCTTAAAATGTCTAAAGGTAAACTGAAACTCCTTCTCCATTTGAGAAAAAGGGAAACTTCTTCACGGGAAAACTCAGCCAGAGATCCCCGAGTGCAGGAGAACTGCTGGAGCACAGGAGCAAAAGCCACTGCCCCCAGAGATGCCTCCAGGCACAGGAGGAGGAGGAAGCTGATGGTGTGGGATGCAGCTGGCCCTGACAGCCGAGTTTGTTGTCCTCTGTAGCCCCACACAGCTGGTTTACAGCTGGACATAACGAATCTGATCATGACAGGCCTGATCTGGCTGGCCTGGCTTGTTCTAGAAGTCCCATGGGCAGCAAAGATTTCAGGTTCCCCACAACAGCAGACACAGCACTGGCCAGAGATCTGGGCACTGCAGAGATTCCCAACCAAGAGGCTTCCCAAGGAAATTCAGACTGGCCATTAAAAGGAGCTTAGGACAATAAAGGCGTTACTGGCTGTTGCCCAGGACTCAGGAGAGGTCTGTGCTGCGCATGTCTCCAACCCACAGACCTCGTGTTACACTCCTCTGATCTGCAAGAAACTGGGATGAGAAGTGTAAGAGCTCTGATTGGACTGGAGGAGCTCTGGTTGGAAGGGAGGAACTCTGGTTGGAGTGGGAGAGCTCTGGTTGGAAGGGAGGAGCTCTGGTTGAAATGGAGGAGCTCTGGCTGAGGTGGAGGAGCTCTGGCTGAGGTGGAGGAGCTCTGGTTGGACAGGGGAGCTCTGGCTGGAGTGGGAGAGCTCTGGCTGGCCTGGAGAAGCTCTGACTGTGTTGGAGGAGCCCTGGCTGGACTGGGGGAGCCCTGGCTAGCCTGGGGACAGGCTGGGTCTGTCCCTTCCCCAGCAGCAGCCACCAGTGGCCATTTGCTCCTGGTTCTCCCGGCTCCCCAGGCTGTGCAGGGGCAGGGTGGGTGGGCAGGAGGCTCTGGGAGCCCCAGGAGCTGCCTGTCACTGACGGGAGGGTTGCCCACAGGCAGGCAGCCACATCCAGACGCTGATGGGATCGCAGAGCCTGCAGCACCGGAGCCGGGAGCAGCAGTACGAGGGCAGCATGAACAAAGTCACCATCCAGCAGTACCAGCCCCCCCTGCCCATCCAGATCCCGTCATCCCAGAGCTCCCGGGCCCCCCAGCCCCAGCGGTGCCTCATCCAGACCAAGGGCCAGCGCAGCACGGACGCCTACCAGGAGCAGGTGAGGCACGGGGGGCGAGGCTGCTCCTGGGCACCAACATTCCCAGAGTGCTTTCCAGAGTGCCCAGGGAGAGGGGTGGGGCAGCTGAGTGGGCAGCCCAGGGGAGATGGGACTGGGGGAGCTCTGGCTGCACTGGGAGAGCTCTGGTTGGACTGGGAGAGCTCTGGCTGGGCTAGGAGAGCTCAGGTTAGACTGGGAGAGCTGTGGCTGAGATGGAGGAGCTCTGGTTGGACTAGGAAAGCTCTGGTTGGACTGGGAGAGCTCTGGTTGGACTGGGAGAGCTCTGGTTGGACTGGGAGAGCTCTGGATTTTATCTGAATTTTATCAGTCATGCACTGAGCCTTGATGGCCCATGAACAGCAGATACCCCTGGGGGAGGATGGGTCCTGGAAGGGATAAAGAACCCTGCCCCAGCTGTTTAACAGCAGATATCCCCAGAGTGATGAGGGATGGGTCCTGGAAGGGATAAAGAACCCTGCCCCAGCTGTTTAACAGCAGATATCCCCCAGGATGGGTCCTGGAAGGGATAAAGAACCCTGCCTTACCCTTTTTAACAGCTGGTAATAGAAGACAAATTTTTGGTTACACCTTGCACTGCAACCTAAGACAGGAGTGCTCAGGGCACGCTGTCAGATCCCAGCAGTGCTCCAGAGATCCCAGAGTATTTCAGCCCTTGGCTGTGTCGCAGGGATGCTGCAGCTCTGGCTGCTCCTGGGAAAATAAAATTGCACCAGACAAAGCCTCATTGATGAGTTTACCCCAATGTTCAAGTGAAAAACATGCCCAGGGTGAACTTCTCTTTCCCAAACCTAAAGGGTTTGTTTTCTAAAGGGAAAGAAAACATTAAAATCCATGCAAGAATCTGTGAAGCACAGGGAATGTTGTGGAATCGCTGCAGAGTGGGAAAATCCTGCCAGTTTTCCAGTTTATTGCAATATTCCAGTGGCTTTTCCCATCCTGTGGAGTGCAGGGGCTCAGCTGATGCAGGGACATGGGATCAAGGGAAGGAGCTGCCGTGGCTGGGGCAGGGCTCAGTGCTGACATCCCTGTTTCTCCAACCTAGTTTTGTGTGAGGATAGAGAAGAATCCTGGCCTTGGCTTCAGTATCAGTGGTGGGATAAGTGGACAAGGAAATCCATTCAAACCTTCTGATAAGGTGAGTCTGAAATTCCTCCCTCCCTGCTCCTTGTTTGAGAGGTCACAGAGAACATGAGGGGGATGTTTGTGCCCCTCTGTTGGGGTAATTGAAAGAATATTTTTTCCCCATACTTGGCTTTGTTTCTGTTTGGTGATTTTTTGTTGTTGTTGTTGTTGTTGTTGTTGTTGATTTGTTTTAGCAGAATGTTGTTTGCTTTTTCCCCCCCCAATTAAAAAAAGATGAGGGAATCAAGCATTAATCCCATGAGTGTCTGGCCCATATTCCCTGCATAAGATAATTTTTTGGGTTGTTTTCTGGAGGATTAAAAGTCTCTCTCACTTTTTAAGAGTCACCTTAGACCCCAATTAAACTTTTACTAAATTAATTAGTGGGAACCCTCAAATACAGTATCATCCCTGGAGGCTGCAATTCCAGGGTTTGTAGCTGCTGTGTCAAATAAAACCAGCCTGGAAATCCCTGGATCCTTACAGACCCCATGGCAGCAGTTGTCTCCTGTACTGGGAGTTAAAACTAAGACCTGGGGGTGTCATTTAGGAAATTGCACATTTCAGATAAATCAATTTGCAAGAGAAGGAGCCCTCAAAAACCCCAACACTGGTGAGTCCCAGCTCCCAGGATTGTGGGATTGGGACTCTTCCACCTGTGGGTTTGTGTTTGGTGCCGTGGAACTGGCTGGAGCTTGTTGGAAAAGGAGGTCTTGAACACATCCCTGGAGCTGATGTTCTTGGACAACTCCAGATTCGTGTTGCAGGGCCAGTGAGAACTTCCATACACATGGAGAAATCATGAAATTCCATAAACACGTCTGGCAAACCAGGAAATTAAAGCTGTGCTTCCTAGAGGAAGCAAAGATTGCTGTGCAGATTATGATACACGTTATTCTAATAATTACCACTTGCTCCATTTTAATTATCGTCCTGTCACTCTTGCCCTGTTCACACTGGACTTTCTTTGTGGTGTGGGATTTTAGTTTAAACTGCCCCACAATTATTGATAAATGCTGAAGGTCCCAGAGAGCTGCTGTACCCCCAAAGCAATGTTTGATAGCAAACAGAATAAACCAGTTTGGTGTTAACCCATCTGCAGGGTATCCAGAGCCCCCAGTTAGGGAGCCCCGTGTGTTTTTGGGATGTAGTTCTTGGAGAAAGCATCCTAACCTGTGTTACTTCTGACTTATAGGGTATCTTTGTTACTAGGGTTCAGCCTGACGGCCCTGCCTCCAGCCTGCTCCAGCCCGGAGACAAAATCCTCCAGGTAGGGCTGCCTTGGGATTCCTGGGCTCGGCCTAAAAATGCACTGGGTGGTGTTTGCAGCAGGACTGAACTGCCACTTGTGTTGTAGGGGAATTTAATGTTGATTTACAGCTGGTACCCGAAGCAAATTTTGTCCTGGTTTGATCCAAACTGGTGGGCAGGGCAGGGATTGTCCCCTGTGATTGTCCCCTGGGGCATCTCCAGCCCTGGGGCCACTTCTGGGCACCCCCAAACCAGAGCCCGGGGGGCTGGAGAGTGTCCAGGGCAGGGAATGGAGCTGGGGAAGGGGCTGGAGAATCCCTGAGGGAGCTGGGAAGGGGCTGAGCCTGGAGAAAAGGAGCTCAGGAGGGACCTTGTGGGTCTGCACAACTCCCTGCCAGGAGGGGACAGCCGGGGGGATTTGGGCTCTGCTCCCAGGGAACAGGGACAGGAGGAGAGGGAACAGCCTCAGGCTGGGCCAGGGGAGGCTCAGGGTGGAGGAATTTCCCCATGGAAAGGGTGATCAAACCCTGTGGTTCCTTTGGGGATCAAATTTCTCCTGCTTTTCCTGCTGAGGTCTGACAGTGCCCTCCCAGTCCTTCCCAGACAATCATGAAATCACAGAATCACAAACTCACAGAATCACTGGGTTGGGAGAGACCTCCAAGACCACCGAGCCCAACCCAGCCCCAAAATCTCAACCAAACCACGGCACCCAGTGCCACATCCAGTCTTTCTTTAAACACACCCAGGGATGGTGACTCCATCACCTCCTTGGGCAGGCCATTCCAGTCCTTGATCACTTTTCCCTGATATCCAACTTACATTTCCCTTGGCACAGCTGAAGGCTGTGTCAGGACCCTGATCAGCCCCTGCCACTCCCCTTTTGTCCCCTTCATTCCAGGTTCTCCTCCCTGAGGTCTGTCCCTATCTGTGTCACTTGTTTTTCCATGCTGGATGTGCCACCAGCTGCTGCTGGGGCTGGGTGGGAGGATCCATCTCCCACCCCATCCTTGGCCCTCTGTCCCCACACTCTGCCCCATGATCTCCCTCAGGATCTTCCAAATATCCCTGAGGTCCCCCCCAGCCCACAGTGCAGAATTCCAGGATTCCATTAATGCCTGGTTTTGGCACAGCTGCCAACGTGTTTGGAATTTGAATTCCTCTTTCCCAGAGGAGAGGTATTTTATTGTACTGAGGCTTTAAGGGGGTCCTGGTCGGACCCCAGAGTCACCCCAGAGTCACAGGAGGATTTCAGTGGGAATGAAATCATTCCTTGGAGCACCCAGCCCAGCCCTGAGGCCACCCCACACAGCACAAGAGAAATGTGTGCTTTGTGTTCATGAGAAATCCTCATTATTTATCAATTTAACACTATTAAACTGTACTGTTTTATTCATTAGTTATTTCAGCCTTGTTTTAATTGCCAAATATGCCTTTTTTCCCCAAAAAAACAAACCACTAAAGCCTCTTCCCTTGTGTTTTCCCTGCTGCAGGCCAATGGACACAGCTTTGTACACCTGGAACACGAGAAGGCTGTGCTCCTACTGAAGAGTTTCCAGAACACAGTAGACTTAGTTATCCAACGTGAGCTTACTGTCTAAATATTTTTTTATAAATAGTAAATATGTCTAGCCAGATCTAATGTTCAAACAGATTTATACATAGGAAACCAATTTTTTTTTTTTTGCCAATTGCTGGACCAATGGCAAACAGTAGTGCCAAATGTATAATACTCTATGTTAGTACCAATCATCGGGAGAAAATATAAGAATTAACTCTATAAATATATTGTTCATGTGGCTCCGTATTAGTTTTACTCGTCAGCCTCTGGCTGTGCATTGGTGCGTTTTTTTAAACCGAGTTCCTTCTTAAAAGTCAATTTCATATGATTTCAAAACACAGAAGCACATACAAATCCTTTAGGAATTCTGCTGTCCATCAGAAACACTGCCTCAAAGTTGTATATGCCTTTATAAAGATGAAATATATTAACCTGTACTTCCCATGAAATATTTCTATCATGTCGCATACGAAAGTATAGAGAAGAAAATATTTTCATAAACACCTCAAAGAAAGTATATATTAAATTAAATTTAATAATGTTCATTTATTTTCAATGCAAAGATATTCTATGCCTTATGAAAATACCTGTACATATGCCGTGTGTATAGCTGGCTCCGTAGGGATCAGGAACAATTCACTATACAGGGTGAGAGACTTCTCCAATTGTAAACTCTGGGACCTCGGGACAAGGAACCCAATGGGAATGGGAAAACTCCCTCTGGAATGGGAAAACTCCTTCTGGAATGGGAAAACTCCCTCTGGAATGGGATAACTCTCTCTGGAATGGGAGAACTCTCTCTGGAATGGGTGAATTCCCTCTGGAATGGGTTAAATTCCCTCTGGAATGGGTTAACTCACTCTGGAACAAGTTAACTCCCTCTGGAGTGGGTTAACTCCCTTTGCTTTGGCTCTTCCCTCGATTCCATGTGCACACACTACAGGAGAACACCGAGGACAGGCAGGTTTGGCTCACGGATGGAGGAAGGTTGTGATGGTGGCAGTAAAACTCCTTTTGTTGCTGCTAATTTTACTCTTTTAATTTTTTCATTTCAGACTCCCCATTTCAGACATTGTTGTGTATTTTTCCCCGCCCTGCTCCAGGCCCTGCTCAGGATATTCCCGTGGGTGAGGCTTTCTGGAGCCCTGGAAAGGGATGGGTGCAGGTGTCAGAGCTGACACACCCCAGGGAGCAGCAGGTGACCCCGAGCCAGCCTGGGAGGAGCATTCCCAGCACAGGGGCAGTGGGACAACCCCTGGTCCCCAAGTCTTGGGGCTGTTCCCAACAGAGAATCCCAAAGCCCAGACTGTGCCCAGCTGCTCCAGGGATGCCGGGGTCCAGCCTGGTTATCCCTGACAGCAAACTGGGAAAAGCCAGGGAAAGGCCCTGCAGGTGTTTTCAGGGGATCCCAGTGCCCTGGAGCCAGGGGCTGAGGGACAGCTGGCCTCTGGGATCACCTGCACCATTCCCACCCAAAATCCCAGAGCCCAGGGTGCAGCCACAGCCCAGGGGCACGGCTGGGGATCTTCCACTTCTCCAAGAATTCCCAAACCTTCTCTCTCTGGCTGTGGGACCTGGGGAGCTGCAGACCCAGGGAAGCCTCCAGGACCCTCCACCCCTAATAACTTCCCATTTTCCCAGTGCCAGCTCCCAGTTCCTACCCAGGTGATGGCAAACCAGGAAAAGTTCTCAGCCAGTTGTTCCCAACAGCGACCATTTAACATCCTCAAATCAGGTTTCATATTTGCCCAGGTATTTTTTAACACATCCACCTCTGCATCAGTGTTTGGTGGCAGGGCCAGCCCTGGGAGGGGACAGGGGCTCCACACAGGGAGCAGGCAGGACAAGGCTGAGGGTGAATGAGGCAGCTGAGAGCAGAGCCAAGGAAATCCAGGGAAAAACCTGAGTAGGAAATGTCCAGGAGGTTGGTTTGCTGTTGGTAGTGAGCACTTGGAGTGAAAAGATGTTGCTTGGCTAAAACCCCTGGCAGGGCCTGAAGGGGCTCCAGGAGAGCTGCAGAGGGACTGGGGACAAGGGATGGAGGGACAGGACACAGGGAATGGCTTCCCAGGGGGCAGGAATGGATGGGATTGGGCAGGAATTGTTCCCTGGGAGGGTGGGAAGGGACTGGGATGGAAATTCCAGAGCAGCTGTGGCTGCCCCTGGGTCCCTGGAATGTCCAAGGCCAGGTTGGAGCAGCCTGGGACAGCGGGAGGTGTCCCTGGGGCAGTGGGAAGTGTCCCTGGGACAGTGGCAGGTGTCCCTGCCATGGCAGGGGTGGCACTGGGGGGGGATTTAAGGTCCCAGGCCACTCTGGGGTGCTGTGACCCCTCTCTGCAGTAATTAGCACTGAATTCCCCGTGTGTGCAGAGCTGTGACAGGGAACACAAGGCCAGGGAATGCAAACCCAGGGAAATGAACCCCAGCCGTGGGATCAGCCGAGGGCAGGGCTCAGGGCAGGGCTCAGGGGGGTTATTCCCAGGAAATACCCATGGATGAGGGACAGGGATGGGACACGGGGGCTCTGTGACCCCCTGGCCAGGCAGAGCCTGTCCCGCAGCAGCAGGGATGGGGACAGGTCCCAAAATGGCACAGGGGGTGACAGAGCTGCGGGGTCACCACCCACCCTGGCAGGATTTGGACATAAATAAACACAGCAGGAGGGAGATCTCCTCTCCCTGAACAGCCGCCCAGAGCAGGTTTCCCTCTCTGCATTCATCCCAACCCCGCTGGACACGTTCAGTGTCCCCTGCCCCAGGCTGGACTCTGATGTCCAGAGGTCCCTCCCCACGCTGCCCCTCCTGTGATTCTGTGAACTGGTGGGATGTCACAGCTAGAATTTCCAAAGGAAATTGGGGATGTCGTGTGCAGTTGGAGCTCCCTGCCCGTGGCCCGTCCCTCCCCATCCCTTTGGAAGAGCCGGGGCTGTTCCTGGCAGGCAGGGCAGCCCCAGCCCGTGCCCCTACAGCTTTTCAGGGCAGCAGTTTTGGACAGGACACGGATCCTTGGATCCACAGGGAGCTGGCCCAGCCCTGGAGCCACGGTGGGCACAGCCAAGGTGCCACCACCACCCAATCCCAAAAGGCACCGCTTTGCAAATCCTGGAATTTCTAACCAAAAAAAAAACCAACCCAAAAAAGCTTTTTTGCCAATCCTCTCCCTGGCTGATTGAATGGAATTGACTGACTGACACCATGGCACGTGTCAGGATTCCCGGGATTCCGGGCACTCCGTGGCACAAGAGGTGGCACTGGGGCCTTTCTGTGTCCCTTGGGTGGTGGTGGCTGTGTCCCCTCCCTCCCTTCTCCTCCCCGGGCAGGGCACTCGCTCATCACTTCGGTTTTCTACCTGTGAGTACTGTATCCAGTTCAGAACCAACAGCTTCCTTTAGTAAAGATTTTACCATTTTATAAAAAAAAAAAGGAAAAAAAAAAAAGACATGTTTAATTATGATGGAGATGGCTGTATTGTAATTAATATTTTGAGATAATTGTGATTTTGAGCTTAAATTATATACAGAAATGGTCATTTTTGTATGTGTTCAAAGATTGCTATATTCCAGATGCCTGTACTTTTCAGTTGAACTCCAGTATCCATGTAAATAAAGCTGAATGAGGAAATATTTACTACTTTATTAACATAGATCGTGAATGTACTTCATGTTTTTTTTGCAGTTATAAAAGACTTACTGAACTTGAAAAAAAGCTGCTTCATTTTATGTGCAAAAAAAGGTACTTCAAAAATTCTATTTTAAATCTATTGATTGAGTGCAATCAGCTCCTGTCCCTTTGGCACATGCAGGTTTGTCCCCTCCCCACGCCCCGGAGCGCCTGGCCCTTGCTGGGTGGGGTTTGCTGCATTTTGCAGAATGCAAATGCAAATTTTCCTTCTGTGCAGAGGGAGCCCAGGGACTGAACCGATGCTGTGCAGTGCAGCAGAGCCATTTTCGGCTTTGCTGTACCCGCCTTTTTCAGTATTTCCAAAAAAAAAAAAGAAAAAAAAAAAGTGTTTTGAATAACATTCAAAAGTCTCTTTATTGTATAAATAATAAAAACGTCACCTTATTGTAAGGCCTTCGGGTGGTTTTTTGGGGGTTTTGTTTTGGTTTTTTTTTTCCAGGCAGAAAGGAGGTTTCAGAGGGTGGGGAAGGGGAGGGAGAGCTGCTGGGAATGAGCCTGGAAAATTGGGAAATTCCCAACTGTAGTCATTGGGAGACATCAAATATGGAAAGGGAGTGGCAGAAACGGGGAAGAAAAGTCAGGTTTGGTGGCTTTGGGGGCAAAAGTGTGGAAGGACAAATGTATGGAATGATAAACACATGGAAGGAATGGATGAAAGGACAAAATGTCTGAAAGTAAAAACGCGTGGAGGGATAAATGCATGGAAGAAACGGATGGAAGGGGAAAATGGATGGAAGGACAGATGTATGGAAGGATAAATGGATGGAGGAAATGGATGAAAGGACAAAATGTACGGAAGTAAAAATGTATGGAAGGATAAAATCATGGAAGGATAAATGCATGGAAGAAAGGGATGAAAGGAGAAAATGGATGGAAGGACAGATGTATGGAAGGATAGATGCACAGAAGAAATGGATGAAAGGACAAATGCATGAAGGACAGAATTTATGGAAACAAAAGGAGGCAGGGGGTGAGGGCAGCAGCAGATCCATCACCCAAGGAGCTGCCAAAGTGCCCCTGGAGCTCCAGGTGTCCCCTGCTGTCACTGCACACAGGCACTGGCACTATTTCCCACAGGACAGATCCTGCCCTTCCCATTCCCAGTCTCCCAAAGCTCTTTCCCAGACAGGTCAGTGCCTCCCCTGCAGCCAGGACCAGACTCTGGACCCCTCCTCGGGGAGCTGCAGCTGGGCCTGAGCCCCCTGAGCCATCAGGGGGGAGGCAATTCCCACACCTGGAGAGCTGAGGGTGAGCTCACAGTGTTTTATGTTCATCTGGACACGTTCAAAACCTGGGACTTTTAGTGTGGAAATGTATTAAATCCTTCTGTGCTGCAGAACCTGCAGGGCTGTGTCCATGAGAGACCCAGAGGGGCTGGAGCTGGGAAGGGGCTGGAGAATCCCTGAGGGAGCTGGGGAAGGGTCTGGAGCCCCAGGAGGGGCTGAGGGAGCTGGAAAGGGGCTCAGCCTGGAGAAAAGGAGGCTCAGGGGGGACCTGGTGGCTCTGCACAGCTCCCTGCCAGGAGGGGACAGCCGGGGGGATTTGGGCTCTGCTCCCAGGGAACAGGGACAGGAGGAGAGGGAACAGCCTCAGGCTGGGCCAGGGGAAGCTCAGAGTGGGCAGCAGCAGGAATTTCCCCATGGAAAGGGGGCTCAGGGATTGGAAGGTTTGGAGCCCCACCCACAGGGCAGCACCCTCACCATCAGAGGTACAACCTGCAGGACACTTGGACGTGTGAACAAGTTCTCAAGTTCCCGTGCACAAAGCTCAGTCACAGCCTGAAGGACCCAAAGCAGACATCAATTTATTGTCTCTGTGCAGCACCAGCCCCATTCTCCCTCAGGGGAGCCCTGCACACACCCGGGGCACCTCTCACCACCTCACCAGGGGCACTTCTGGGGACAGCAGTGACACGAGATAAAAAAGGGATACAAAACCCACAGTGTTCCCTTCTGCCTTTGGCCCCAATGCTTTGATGGTGACAACTCTCTTCAAAGCCCAGCTGAGCTGCAGGAAGCACCACAGCTGAGCTGAAGGCAGCTTTCCTTGCTGTCCTTTATTACAAACAGTGTAAACAGAGTGTGGGATGCAGAAATCCCTGCTGGAACATGCAGAGGGCAGGGAATGTTTTACAGCTGGGTTCGAAGTCCAGGCAAACACCCAGCAAGGAGCAGGAGAAGGATGGAAGCAGTGGAGCCCGGGGTGCTGGTGGGACAGGAGGCACCTGGCTGCTCCTGTGGTGCTGGAATGTGGCTCTGCAGGTATTCCAGCAGTGCCCTTGGCCAGGCCAGGCTCAGCAGGGAATGCCCAGGGCTCAGAGGTGGGAATGCCTGAGGTGGGAATGCCCAGGGCTCAGAGCTGAGGTGGGAATGCTCAGGCTTAGGGATGAAGTGGGAATTCCCAGCTCAGGTGGGAATGCTGCTCCACAGGTATTCCAGCACAGCAGCCGTGCCCTTGGCCAGGCCAGGCTCAGGGCTCAGGAAGGAACGCCCAGGGCTCAGGAGGGAATGCCCAGGGCTCAGGGCTCAGGAGGGAATGCCCAGGGCTCAGGGATGAGGTGGGGATGCTCAGGGCTCAGGAGGGAATGCCCAGGGCTCAGGGATGAGCAGGAAATGCCCAGGGCTCAGGTGGAGATGCCCAGGGCTCACGTGGGGATGCAGCTCCGCAGGTACTCCAGCACAGCAGCCGTGCCCTTGGCCAGGCCAGGCTCAGGAGGGAATGCCCAGGGCTCAGGGATGAGGTGGGGATGCTCAGGGATGAGCAGGAAATGCTCAGGGCTCAGGTGGGGATGCGGCTCCGCAGGTATTCCAGCACAGCAGCCGTGCCCTTGGCCAGGCCAGGCTCAGGAGGGAATGCTCAGGGCTCAGGGCTCAGGTGGGGATGCCCAGGGATGAGCAGGAAATGCCCAGGGCTCAGGTGGGGATGTCTAGGCTCAGGTGGGGATGCGGCTCCGCAGGTACTCCAGCACAGCAGCTGTGCCCTTGGCCAGCACGGCGGCGCGGGGCGTGCGGAACGGGTTCCCTTCCAGCAGCAGGCTCCTGCAAACAGGGATCAGTTACTGGGGTAAAACCTCCCTGCACCCACACACTCAGCCACTGCACACAGATTTCTGAGGCCTTTGAAATTCCTGGGTGGTTCCTCTTCACTCCTGCCAAAGGAGTTTGGGTTTCTGCTCCCCTCGTTCTCAGCAGCTGAATTTATGCTGATAAATGGGTGGGGGTGTAGCACACACCCCACTCCCTCAGCCCCTGCCAGGAGGAGTGAGAAGAGAACTTCTGGAATATAGAAAGAGAATTCCAGAGTGCCTCAGGCTGGCAGGGAGCAGTGCGGTCAGCTGGTCCAGCCTCCCTGCTCAGGGGGTGGTGCAGCAGCAGCGTGACTGGGAGCAGGGGAAATGTCACCCCCAAGGCTCCACCACGAGCTTCACACAGCCCACAGACCCTCAACATCACTTCTGAAGGATGAAACAACTCCCACGGTTCTCTGAGAAATTAGGGACGAGATTACGGAAGAAATTATGTTCTACAGATGGTCAGAGAGACCCTTTTTAGGCAAACCCAACACCCAGCCAGTGGGTGCTTTTTCCCCCGGCAAACATTCCCTGAAGAACTCAGACAGGAAAGGTGTCTGTGAGCAGGTTCCCAGTGACCCCACACACCTGAGGTTCTCACAGTTGCCCAGCTCTGGGGGCAC
Organism: Sylvia borin; assembly: GCA_014839755.1. NCBI lineage: Eukaryota > Metazoa > Chordata > Aves > Passeriformes > Sylviidae > Sylvia > Sylvia borin. Next base: position 30,213,086 of record CM025965.1, on the reverse strand, counting down.
CTGGAGGAGGTCATTGTTCTGCAGGTCCAGAGTTCCCAGCTTTTCCATCCCCTTCAGCTGCACGGGGTCGATGGATCCCACCTGGTTGTTGCTGAGCAGGATGGTCTCCAGGGCTGGGAGGTGATACAGGACACTGGGAAACACCTTAAATCTTCAGGAAGAGAAAGGAGAGACAGTCAGAAACAGGGCATTCAAAAGAGGAGCACTTCGTGGGAGCTCCCAGCTCATTGAAGTGGCTCCTTGTTCTCACATCACAGGAAAATTGTGTTAAATTCAGCCCAGCTCTTTTTATTATTTTATTTAAAAAGAAAAATAAATCTGAAGAGTTGCTCACCTATTAAAAGCAAGATTTATTGTGTGCAGTTTTTTCAGTGCCTCCATTTCCTCAGGCAAGGCTGTCAGAACATTGTTTCTGTTACCAAACAAAGACAAACAAGAAGCACTAAACTTAAGTCACGGGTTTGACTGAGAATTCCCAGATCAGCCACACAGTCTGGAGCCAGTTCACTGCCTCAGGGGCAAGAGCATGCCAGGGATTCCCATTTCTGCCAGGAGAACACTCACAGCCTGTCCTCTAAAGATTCCCAAGTATTCCCAAGCACCCACCAGCTGTCTGGAAATTTAGCTCCTGGTTTCCAGAGGAAAGCTTATCAAAGTGCCCAGACCCTGGAGCCAGAGTGAGTCAGTCAGGTCACTCTAAAGCTCCCCAAAAATCAATGGATTGAGCTAATCCTGATCCAAACAATGCCAGGAGCATTTCTCAGAATCAGAAGAGGCAAGGTGACCACAAGGAACCATCTCTTGCCTCTCTTTCCAGCAGCGCAACAAAGTCTGCACCTTCCCTGTCCTAATTCCCAGGATTTTTTGGTGTGGTTTTCTTCTGAGACGTGGTGAGAGTGTTTTGAAACAGCAACATCTCAGAACCCTTCTGTGACTGAGGCAGGATCTCTCTCCTCCAGCAAGTCTCAGAACTGGGTCCATTTCTTTCTGTGCCTTCTTTAAGCAAGGCCCAAATTTAGGCCACGTCTTATTCCGGCTCTGCCACGGGAGGAATTTTGGGAGTGAGAGATGATTTCAGCGCTGCCATCCCACTGGAACAGATGGCTGCTTTAGGGAGGCAGGCAAAGAAGTTCCCAGCAACACACACACCACCAACCTGAGATCCAAATGTGTCAGCTTCTGGAGCAGGCACAGCTCGGAGGAAACGGAGGAGATTTTGTTGAAGCCCAGGCTGACATCACAAAGTGAGTCTTTCAGCTCCACCAGCCTGAAGCACAAAGGGAAGATGCCTTCATTATGGTTGCTTTGTTAAGCTATTAAAAAACCTGGTTTATTCCACAAATCAAGGCCAAGTTGTGGGGTTTTTTCTGAAGGGATTTTGGGGAGTTGATGGAATGTCACCCGTGAGAGCTGCTGCTCCTCCAGCCACCCTCAGTGTGGGGTAAGGCAAGGCTCAGATTATTTATCTACAGTTAGCAGATTGCATTTTCTCTCACAAACATTGCTACCAAAGCCTCTTCAGTCAATAGAGCTGGGAGCTATTTCAGAGACATCAGGTGACATCACTGCCACCCCCTGCCCTGGAGATGTTTTAACACAGATTTTTTACTCATCTTCCTCTGCAGCCAAAAAAACTGACTAAAAAAAAAATCCCATTTTTTTCCCATCTTTTGTTTCTGCTCCCCTGTTGTGCTGTTACAAATTCTGGGAGTATCTGCTGCTGCTTGTGGAAGGTGATTTATTGTACTAACACGTTTTGGTGTAAAGGTTTTAACAGCTCAAAAAGTTCCCTGCTGAACCCCTCGAACAGAATCTCTGGCTCAGCCCTAAAACAAAAGGCACTTAAATGAGAGAAGTCTCCTGTCTGGATTGGCATGGAATTGGAATTCTGAGGCAGCTGCACACTCCCTCACACCTATCCCAGGGAATTCAGCAGCTTCTCACAAAGCATGGGAGGCACAAGCAGCAGCTCCCAAAATTGAGTGTCCAGAAGCTTTTTTGTCCCTCTGGGATTGCACCTCTCCAAGCTGTGCCAGAGGTTCAGCGTTCAGCACACCTGGCAACGAACTGAGCTGTCCCCAAAAACCAGTGTGGATGATTTTTTGGGGGTTCCCAGAGGCACAGCAACACCCCTCCTGACACGGAGGGATGATTTGTTCCCAGCAGTGCCAGGAAAAGCTTTTCCTTGGCCGTGGGTGGCCCCAGTGACTGCACAGCCCACCTCACACTGGGATTTGTGTGCACAAACAGCCCGGGGAGACAAGAGGATGCTAAAACAAAGGCAGGAGAGCAAATCCCAGGTGGGAACGGCCTTCCCAGCAGTACCTTGGGGGGATCTCCCGGAGCTGGTTCTTGCTGAAGTTCACGGTGGCCACGGGATTGGTGCCCACAGCGTCAAACACGGCGTCGGGGATCTCAGCAGCCTGCTTGTCACTGGGACAGGACAGACACCAATTAACCTGCTAATTAACGGGGCATTCCCACCTTCTTTCAGAGAAGATAAAGAGCAGAACACAGGGAACAGCTGCAGGAAGCTCCCAGCACTGCCCCATGCCCACGATGTCACCACACAGGAGTTTTTTTTCCCTTTCCCAAGGAATAATTTGAGCAGACACTCTCCTTGCTACAAAGAGGTTCTGGGATTTAGTAAAAATCATAAAGGGTTTCAAAGGTACTAAAAGCACCTGCTGGGATTCAGCACTTCAACGAGTTACTGCAGAGTATTTGATAATACAAATTAAAAAAATACAAATCCCAAAGTCTAAATCTGCCCATTCCCAAGTACAGGAATTAAAGGGGGAAATACCCATGTGCAGCAGGGTTTGGGGACAGCTTGCTGCATAATGAGGGTGGGGGAAAAAAACCCACAAGCATAAAATAGGCCAGTGTTCTTACACCTTGAGGAACGGGTAACATTCCCAAATACCTGTATTCCAGCAACTTCAGGGTGGTTATGGCGTGGATGTTGACCTTGGACTGGCTGGGAAGAGTCATGGCTGTCACAGGAGGCTCTTCATTGGGGCCAGGTCCATCATCTGGGGACACCAGAGGGGTGCAGGGACACAGCTGAGCTGCTCTGAGTGGCCCCAGGCAGCTGCCACCACCCCTCTGTAATCCTGCTCTGGCTCAACTCAAAATCACCACATTCAGGTTATTTCAATCGTTTCCTAGTAAAATTTTTACCACCTTGGATTGGACGGTTCTTTCAGGGTGAAGGAGGGAGAAGAGACGACCTGGACTTTGCAAAGTAGAGGAGGGAGCACTGGAGATGTGCTGCTGGCAGCTGCTCCGTGGGGTAGGGAGCTGGAAAACTACAAAACCCAGGGAATTCTGACTGGAAATGATGACCTAGAGCAGCTTTATCCACACCAGCACATCTGACCACAATTTCAGTCAATTAATATTTACAAATCCTCCCCTATGAAGTTCCTTCTGATTACTCCCCACAATCCACAGGAAAAAGCTTTGGCATGCCTGAAGTGGGAATTCCCATCCAGCTGAGCAAGGTGAGTCTGGTTTTGTAAAGGATAATCCTCAATTCAGAATTTTTATTATTCAGTATTAGCTAATAGGACAAGGAAAAGGAACAGAAATATCACAGCAAACTGTTGAGTAAAGGAAATTATTACTGCAGGACCACTGAGGAGACCTGGGTTTAAACCACCATCCCCCCTAATTTCTAATTTGCTTTAATTTCTTAGAATATTCTCCTTAAAATGAAGTGGAAGAAAGCAACATACCTTGGATTTTGCTCCTCAGATACTTCAGCAGCTCCTGGGTGCCTTTCTTTAAAAAAAGAAACAAACCCCAAGTCACTCAGCTGGGGGGACAATGCAGAGGGACAGTGCCAGCACACAGGTGGAGCCCACAGCACTCCTGACTAAAAACCCCACTGAAAATCCCACAGCAGCTCGGGAGCTTGGCTTAGTTAGAATTTTATTTATTCCAGATGAGAATTTCTGTTCCTGAATCACAGCCTCAGGCTCCACTTTTGTAGCTCCTTATGTGAAGATTTTTGCCACATCCAAGAGCAAGTAAAAAAAATCCCAGTGAGCTTGATTTTCCTTTTAAAAAGCTCCAGCACAATTTGCTGAGGAGAGCACATTCACAGTTTGTCAGTGAAGCTGACTGCTCATTGTTCTGTTACTTCTTTATGGCCCAAATCACAAACTCTGGGAAAACCATCCCAGTTTTCATCATCTGCAGGGATTTTTAACAGCTCCAAAGATTTCCCTCAGTCCTCTCATAGCAACTTCCAGTGGTCAGACACAGTTGCCCACCTGCACAAACCTGTGAGTAGTGAAGCCACATCTCCTCTGCACTGTTTCTTTTAGGGGAAAGGCAGGTTTGGGGTATGATTTCACAGGTCTAGGATATAATTCTACAAGTTTGGGGTATGATTTCACAGGTTTGGGGTATGATTTTAGAGGTTTGGAGCATGATTTCACAGGTTTGGGGTATGATTTCACAGGTTTGGGGTATGATTTTAGAGGTTTGGAGCATGATTTTACAGGTCTGGGGTATGATTTCACAGGTTTGGGGTACGATTTCACAGGTTTGGGGTATGATTTTACAGGATTCAGAAGCAGGGATTGACCTAAAGTGCTGGATATGAATGAACATTTCTCTTTCCAGCTGACACAGCCTAAGAGACTGGATGCACACAGAGGGATAAAGGAGATTAAAGCAGATGTTGGAAAAGAAGGAATTGTCACAAGGAGACAGGCAGGGAGAGTGGGGAAGTTATCAGTGAAAGGTGAAGGTCAAACTGAAATCTCAGTAACAGACACGTGGGGAGGAAAGCAGAGAACAAGGCAGAGCCGAGTAATGGCATGGGAGTTAACAAACATAGACCAGGATTTACCAGAAATCAACTGGAAATTCATCAAGAACCAGGAATGGGATTGGGACTGGAATGAAAGGCCTGAGGAAGAGAAGGTGAGCTGGGCAGGGCTGGAGAAGAGAAGAAAGGAATCTGCTCCTCCTTCACACTCACTCCAGTCCTTTATCTCAGCATCCACCTGCTCCAAGCAGTGCCTGGGGAGCCCTAAAGCTCCTCCATCAATTGCTCCTCTAAATCAAGTGGAAAAAAATCCAGCCAGGCAGAGAAAATTGCAGCCAGATGAATTTACAGTGCTGGTGATGGATCCAGGCAGCACAAATAGGGCATGGCCTGATGGGCTCCTGGTGCCTGCCCTTTGCTCCAGGTGAGAAATACAGCCCAGGAGTGACAACTGCAGCTGAAGCAGCAAATCCTCAGTAATGCAGGGAACAGCAGAACTCCAGCAGAGTTCCAGGACTCAGATTCCTTTCCAGGAGCACTTTGGACAAGTGCTCATTAACTCGGTGCACACTCTGCTCCCTCAGCCAGGCACACGAGGGTTTCCCCTCTCCTGACAGATGTTACACATTTCATTGCAACACACACTTGTCAGTTCTGCTTATTTTTGGAGCATCCCAGTGCTTTGGGAACACTGATTTTACAACCCTGGCAAAGGCACAGAAGTAGGAATGTACAGCAGCACTGAGGAGAGGGGCCTGCCAGGGAAAAAATAACAGGGAATTCTGCAGCAGGAGTGGTGCCCACACTCCAGCCTCCCTGCTGCCCTAAGGACTCGTTTTCTTGGGAACAACTCACACCCTCCCTGCAAGAGAACAGAGAACTGAATCCTAGATCCTTGATTAAGATAAGACCTCAAAGCCAGGGCAGGGACACCTCCCCCTGCCCCAGGGACAGCTCCCACTGCCCCAGGTGCTCCAGCCCCAATGTCCAGCCTGGCCTGGGACACTGCCAGGGATCCAGTTGCAGCCCTGTGCCAGGGCCTGCCCACCCTGCCAGGGAGGAAGGAATTCCTGCCCAATATCCCATCCAGCCCTGCCCCTCATCCTGTCCCTCCATCCCTTGACCAAAGTCCCTCCCCAGCTCTCCTGGAGATCCTTCAGGCCCTGCAAGACCACACTGAGATCACCCCAAATCTTCTCCTCCCCAGGCTGAACATTCCCAGCTGTGCCAGCCTTTCCTCCCAGCAGAGCTGCTCCATCCCTCTGCCCATCCTGGTGTCTCCTCTGGATCCTCTCCAGCAGCTCCAGTCCCCTCCTGTGCAGATGTTCACACACACACAACCAAACCCCAGGGCTTACCTGCAGCAGGTCTCTCCGAATGGTCCTCAAAGGATTTCCCTCCAGGGCCAGGAATTTCAGCTGAGGGAGGTTCCCCAGGGTGTAAGGCAACCTGCAGAGGGAAACAGATAAAATGATCCAAAACAGATAAAACCGATTCCAAAGCAGCTCCAAAACAACTGCTAAAAAACATGCAGTGGCTGGTCAGGGGGGATACTGAAGCTCAGGTGTAAAGGAAAAGATGCAGGATTCTAGATTAATTTAAGCTGGAAAAGCTCTCCCAGACCATCAAGTCCAAGCTCTGCCTGATCCCCACCTTGTCCCCAGCCCAGAGCCCTGAGTGCCACCTCCAGCCCTTCCTGGGACAGCTCCAGGGATGGGCACTCCAAACCTCCCTGGGCACTGCCAATCCCTGAGCCCCCTTTCCATGGGGAAATTCCTGCTGCTGCCCACCCTGAGCCTCCCCTGGCCCAGTTCCCTCTCCTCCTGTCCCTGTTCTCTGGGAGCAGAGCCCAAATCCCCCTGGCTGTCCCCTCCTGGCAGGGAGTTGTGCAGAGCCACAAGGTCCCCCCTGAGCTCCTTTTCTCCAGGCTCAGCCCCTTCCCAGCTCCCTCAGCCTCTCCTGGGGCTCCAGACCCTTCCCCAGCTCCCTCAGCTGCTCCTCACAGCACATCCAAGTCACGGGCAGAACACAGAACATTTTGCAAGTCCCAGTTTGATCACAGCAATCCCACAACGCACGGAGGGTTCCTTCCTTTCAGGACTGAGTCATTCCTTAAGTGCCCGTCCCACAGGAAGGAAGGAGCTGCCACCACCCAGCCCAGGTGTCACTATTACCTACTGATGTCATTGTTGGCCAGGTCGAGTCTCTCCAGCTTCTGCAGCACCGTGATCTCCTCGGGCACTGCCTTGATCTTGTTGTCCCTGAGCTCCAGCACACACAGGGAGCTCAGCTGCTTCAGATTCTCTGCATTCAGGATTTCAATCTGATTCTCCCCAGCGTGTAATTCCTATGGCAACAAAGAGCACCACAAATGTGCTAAAAGTAACTTATCTCCTAAATCATGACATCAGCAGTCATCAGTATGACGATGTGGAGAACATGGGTATCTTGATTCCCCTTCATCTGCCTCCAAAATACCTGGATATAACCTGATTATGTTAAAAGGAAAGATCTGTGTATTTACTCCGTAGTTATGAAAGAAAAAGGATAATGAACAAAGTGAATTTATCCAGAAAAAGTTCCCAGAGATAAAAAATAACTGTTGCAGGCAGTATTAGATCCAGCTTTCAGTCATGCCTCTCCTAAACACTTCTCATTTTCCAAAGCTGCAGAGTCCTGCAAACTCATCTTCCAGAAGGCTGAATAATGAGGGCAGCAAGAGAAGTTGCTCGTGGGGATGGATTAAACAGAGTCCTAAACACAGAGCTGTCATCTGGCTTTGATCACAGCATCTCACAAAAGCCTGTGTTTAAAGTCACTGCCATCATGCCAAAGTTTACAGCAAATGCCTTTCCAGCAGAGCAGCCATTCCAAGCTCACCTTCAGCAGCCTGCAGGAGGGGAACTCCGGCAGGGAACGCAGTTTGTTTTTCCTCAGGTAAAGCTGCTCCAGGGATGCCATGGTTGCTAATTTAGGAGGTACCGTTTCCAGGTAATTTTTGGTACAATCCAGTTGCCTCAAGCCTGTGGAAGTCAATGTCCAGGGACAAACAGAGAGAGGAGAAGATAAAAATACCTTTCTACAGCAGCATAATTATCCCAGAGTTTAATTTAAAACAAACACAACAACATTTTGCCAAACAGATTCTAGAAGTAATAACTCAGATTTTTCTTGAGGAAACAGTGACTCTTTAAGGATCTATTTTAAAACCCTGCAGTGCACTGCTGAACACAAGCACAGCACTGGCTGTTTGGCATTTAAACACCCGAGGGAAGTGATTTACTTTTCATGGCACTGAGATCTGCGGGCAGCTCCTTGAGCTGGTTACAGGCCAGGTTGAGCCGCACCACGTTCACCAGCAGAGCAAAGCTGCTGGGGATGGCTGTGAGCTGGTTGTTGGACACGTCCTGCAGATTGAAACAGAGAGAGGGACGGGTGAGACGTGTCTGAAACATCCCAGGAGTGCTGCTGGTGCAAAGTTAATTAGTGGCAGAACAGTAAAATTAGATGTCTGACAACTGGCACGAGCGTGAGAGAAGAAACGACTCCCCCAGGACTGACAGATCACTGGGGATTTCAGCTTTCCCAAAATATGTCAAACCAACAACAAACTAAAAACAAACCCCACCATGCAACAACTGACATTGCAACAGTCACTGGAATATTCTCCAAGTTCAGCCACTGAACCCGAGGGATTTTGAACTAGCAGTGGGAATGAATCCTTTCCAAAGGAAGAAATGAGTTTGAGGTTGTGCTTTACCAGCTCCTCCAGGCTGAGGAGCTGCCCCAGCCCCTCGGGCAGCTGGCTCAGCTCGTTGTGCTGCACCAGGAGGCTCCTCAGACGGGGCAGCTGCAGCAGCTCCTCGGGAAGGCTCCTCAGTTTGTTGTGGCTGGGGTGGGAACACAGAACACAAAGGGAAAGGACAAACACTCAGGAGTTTTTAGGATTGTAACTGCACACAGAACACTTGTGTCTCACAGCCTGCTGGTCAGGACGTTGCCACCTCTAGGGAAAACTTGGCTCCTGGGAACAATTAATTATCTTTATTTATTTGTTCAAGAAGACTTCTAATCCTGCTCTGAATTTACAACATTTGAGATGGATCCCAGGGTTTTTTTGTTTATGTACTTTGCACATACAGTGGGTAGCATAACCTCTCCTTGTGCACAAATTGACAAAATTACCCCAGTAAACAAAAGATTCTGAACCTTCCAGCAACAAACAAGATCTACAGAGTTATTTACAAAGTGCATTATTCATGACTGGAAACGTTTTATCCTCAGAACTGCCAGACTGAAGCAAATAAATGCAAACAAATATTTTGTGTACGATTATTCAGAACATCACTGTTTGCACCTTCCAGTTGTGACTTTGAGTATCAGTGAAAACAATTTAAACAAACTCAAGGCCACCAGTTTTGATCCAAGGAGGATAATATAACATACATAATATAAAATAATACTCTACAGTGAGTAATCTGGAATTAACTTTTTGAAAGAAAGGTTGCTATCCTACAATCTCTATTCACACTGAAAGTCATTGCAGCATTTCTTGTGTTTGTTCTGTAACACGGCCTTACCTGACATCGAGTTTCTGGAGATTTTCAAGTTGCCCTAAAGCAGAAGGAAGTGATGTCAGTTGATTGTCATGCACCTGGAAAAGAGAGGTTTTAGAGCACGGTTACTAATTTGTACCTTGGAGGGTTTTCTTTCAGGCCAACCCATTGGGAAGAATTCCTCCCCAACATCATCCCAGCCCTCTGGCAGTGGGAAGCCATCCCCCCTTGTCCTGGCACTCCAGGCCCTTGTGAAATGGAAACCAAAGACCCAGGACAACGTTTCCCCATCTCCTGCCAAGGGATCGTGGTACTCACATCCAGCATGGTGAGGGCAGGCAGCAGCTGCACATCCTCCGAGAGGCTCTGCAGCTTGTTGGAGGCCAGGATCAGCTTGGTCAGGTCCGTCTGCTCCCACCAGCGATCGGCAGCCCCGAAGGACAGGTTCTGCTGGGCTTCCTCCGGAGTGTCCAGGTTGATCCTCCACACGTGCTCGGGCACTGCGGCACAAACACAGCCGTCAGCTGAACCCCGCCAGTGTTTGCTCCAAGATTTCACTGCCCAGCGTGCTTGTTGTGTATAAAAATCATGGGGCGGGTTTGGGCAGCCAGGGACCTTAACGATCATATAGTTCCAACCCTTGTGCCTTGGGCGATGACATACATAGATAAATACACACGGATGCATACAGGCGTATGTGTGTACATATATAAAAACATACATAGATACACACATCTCTATGGTCGCTCTACAGCCCATCGTGATCTAGAGATATTTTTGCCGAGGCAACAACAAGAAACCGATGGAAACACGCCAGAAACAGACAACAGCGAGTGGACGGCGAGCAGACGGTCTCCCCGGGCGCCGCTCCGGCCCCGCAGGGCTCCCGGGCCACAGGGCGCCGCTCCGGCCCCGGGCACGCACCGCGGCTGAGGCCCCGGGCACGCACCGCGGCTGAGGCCCCGGGCACGCACCGCGGCTGAGGCCCCGGGCACGCACCGCGGCTGAGGCCCCGGGCACGCACCGCGGCTGAGGCCCCGGGCACGCACCGTGGCTGAGGCCCCGGGCACGCACCGTGGCTGAGGCCCCGGTCACGCACCGTGGCTGAGGCCCCGTCCCGCCAGGTTCAGCTGCCCGCTGCGCCGCGCCAACCGCAGCAGCCCCTGCGGCACGGGCGGCTCCGGCTCGGCCGCCCTGCGGAACCCCGGCCCCGCGCCGCCACCGCCCGCCCGCGCCCGCCGAGCCGCCGCCATGGCCGACACAGGCCGAGGGGGCCCGGCCGGAGCCGCCGGCAGCCGGGGCTGGGGCCGGGGCTGGGGCTGGGGCCGGAGCCGCCTCACAGGCGGGGCTCCTACGGGCGGAGCCGGCCCGGCCCCGGCGCCGCCATTTGCCGCCCCGCCGTGCCGAAATGGAGCCGCGACCGCGCTGGTTCGGGGTGTTGGACACGGACACGCGAGGAACAGAAAGGATGGGCGCTTTTACATCAGTTTATTGGTTTTTTTTCCTTTCCTCCTTAGCCCGGCGCGCGGCTGTGCTGCAGCCTCCTGAGGGGCTGTGGGTGGTTGGGCTCCGTGATCTTCGCGGTGTGTCCCAACCTCAGCAGAATCTCAGGATGGTTTGGGTTGGGAGAGCTTTAAAACTCATCTCATTCCTCCCCTGCCATGGGCAGGGACGCCTTCCACTGTCCCAGCTGCTCCGAGCTCCATCCAGCCTGGCCTGGGACACTTCAGGGATCCGGGGACAGCCGCAGCTGCTCTGGGCACCCTGTGGCAGGACATCCCCAGCCTCCCAGGGAACAATTCCTGCCCAATGTCCCGTCCAAACCAGCACGTGGAATTAACCCCGTGTCTGCAGATCCCACCAGAAGCTCCCAGTGAGAGGAAAATGATAGGAAAGGAATGTGGTCCCACGTTATGTTGAAGCTCCCTTCATTCTGAAACAGCCCATTTGTGTTTCAAACACTCCCCTCTTTGAAAAAATGCTTCTATGAGTAGTTCCGTTGAAGTGAAAAGTAATTAGTGAAGGTTTAAATACATTAGTTAAGTGTGTGATTTAGGAAACTCACTTCAGGCACTTGCCCTTGACTAAGGATATTGGCCTCATTAGTTTTTTACCAGTGTTCTTTAATTCTTCTTCTTTTTTCTTCTCTCTCTGTGGAGGCAGAAACACCCAGAAAATACTGAGTATTTCATCTGATTATTAAAAGAAATAGTGGCGCTTAAAAACAGATTTTAAGGACTTCAGAGGGTGAGTGCTCTGTGCCTAAGGGTCCCTGGTAAAAACACAATGTCAGTTCCCTCTCATTCAGTTTCAATGCTGTTGGAAATAGTAACTAAGTTCCACATGGAACATTGATGACAAATTCAAATTTGGAATTTAAATAAGCTTTTGGCAATTCAGTCCAAGACACGGCATCTGTGATATTTCAGAAGTGGAAATGTGATATCTGGTGAGGCAGGACAGTGAGTGTCTCCTACTCTATGAATCAGATGCAGTAGAATTTCAGCTTGATTAATAAATAAGGCTTGTTTTATTTACATTCAAGAACACTTATGGGGAAACACATTAACATAAAGCAACAAACTCATCAGGAAACAGCGTGATTTGTACTGTGTTGACTGCAAATACTTTTATTTTTCCCCTATAGCATTGAGAAATTCCCACCCCAAGGTTGTACTGCTTGTACCTCCTTTTCTGAGGCTACCTGAAAACAGAGTCCAGACAGAGTTAAGGGAATAAAAAGCAATTTTATTTATTGAAGGGCCTTCAGGTACACTTTGGGCAGACAAAGTTCCCCAGGGACTACATCCGAAACTGGATAATGGCTCATGAGTTTTCACACTTTTATAAGTTTGGTCCATGTGCATATTAGGGCTTAATCTCCCAATTCCAGCTTCAGGTAATGAAGTCATTTACCCCGAATTTGCTCCCTCCCAACTCATTTTTGTTTCCATCTCTCAGGGCCTGAGGCAGTGAGGTGTCCTCGATTGCCAGGCCTGGAGAGGAATTGTTGTGTCTGACCAAAATGTGAAGACAGTAATTAGCGAACCTAGTAGTAGCTTCAAACCTATTTTTTTTTTGTTTTGATTTATCCGTGTTTTCCCACTGCTAGTTCAAAATCCCTCGGGTTCAGTAGCAGAACTTGGGGAATATTCCAGTGACTGTTCTAATGTCATTTATCTGCATAGTGGGGTTTGTTTTTAGTTTGTTGTTGGTTTGACATATTTTGGGAAAGCTGAAGCCCTCGGTGATCTGTCAGTCCTGGGGGAGTAGTTTCTCCTCTCACCCCTGTATATGGAGTTTAGGAGTTATACACTAAAAAAATTACAGGACCACAAACCACAGGATCACAAACACATGCAAAAATATAAAAGCTAGACTCCCACGGCACCACAGGGACGGCGTGTTTGGTGTGTGAAAGGACGAGGGAGGAGGAGGAAATGACGGCACCTCAGAGCCCCCTCACGTTTCCCGCTCCCGTGTGTGTGTGAGGGGAGGGTGGGGGAGGAGCGCGGCCGGTCTGCGCACGCGCCGCCCCCGCGCGCGGGCGTCCCTCTCCCCGTGCGTGTCCGCCGGCGCGGCGCATGCGCGGGGCCGCGCGCCGTGGGCGCGCGCGCAGGCGCGGCGCGGTGCACTGTGGGATACTGCGGCCCGGGCAGGCTGGTGAGGCGGCGCGCGCGGGGCCGGAGCGAACCGGGCCGGGGGGCGGCGAACCGGGGCCACAGAACCGGGCCGGGGGGGGGCAGAGAACCGCAGCGCTCCCGCCCCGTCCTCACCCGCTTCCCCGCCCCCGCTGTGTCTGCTGCAGCACCGGCGGAGCGGGCGGCGGCGCGATGGCCTCCAGCAGCGGCACCGACGTGATCCAGGTCACCAACGTCTCGCCCAGCGCCAGCTCGGAGCAGATGCGGACCCTCTTCGGCTTCCTGGGCAAGATCGAGGAGCTGCGCCTCTTCCCCCCCGAGTGAGTGCGGGCCCGGCCCGGCCTCGCCGCCTCCCCCCCGTCCCTCCTTCCCCCGCCCCGCGGCCCAGCGCCGCCTCCCGCCCGCCTCCGCCGGCGCCTCCGGGCCCGGGCCGCCCCCGCTCCCGGGGACCGCTCCCGGCCGCGGCTCCGCGCTCCGCCCGGCGGCTGCGGGGGCGGCTCTGGCTGCGCACCCCCGCAGTTGGTGCTCGCTGCGCCGCTCCGCTCGGTCACGGGATTGCGGAGATTAACGCGGGGCGTGGAGCGACACGTGCGGCTCCGGGGAAATACACGTTTGTCTCCGGGTGTTGTTTGTCCAGGGCTGTGCCCGCTGAGCCTCAGCTGGCTGCGTCACTTCCACGGGGCCAAAACATCTAGGTGTAGATAAATGTATTTGTCACAAAGAATTTTGTGCTCGAGGAGCAGCCTACCCCTAATTTACAAAGAATACACTTTTAATATTTGTGTTCCTTGCAAACGAATCTATGCTGAGCAGAAAGGTAACTGCTAATAAACTAATACACATTTCTCTTTCGCACGTCTTGCAAGGAACTCCGCAAATTAAAACAAATAATGCACATTTCAAGGGTGTATATAACTGAAAATGAAGTTTCACATACCGCCGTAATTTACAAATAGCCCCAAAAACAAAAAACAAACAGAAAGACCGTTTTTATGTGTTCACTTGCAATTAAGTTCTAATGAAAATCTTGCTTTCAGAATTCTTTCTGATGCAGTCTAAAACTTGGTGTTAGCAGTGCTGATGGCTTCAGTTTGATTGATTTTCAGAGCCTGGTGTCATTATACCTCAGCGTTTTGCATATTCCTTATATAAGTTAAAGGTTTTCTTTCTGCCACGATTAAGATTAATCCAACGAGAGCACAATTATTTATAAAACCCCAAATTACTTGGATTTTTTTATTTTAGGGGGAAAAACTATCACAAACCATTTGTTTTGCCTCGTTGAGGCTTCCCTCCCTGCTAACACAAACCAAAGACAGTTCCAGAGGGAGTTTCCTTGTTCCCAGCTGGGATAAGTGACCCTGCAGGGGCTCACCTGTGACAGGTGAAATCCTTTCCTGGCTTTCTCTGGGTTTGAACACTTTGTCTCGATTTTGCTGGTGGTTTTTGGAGGTGATTGGTGCCTCTGAAACTTTGTAGCTTTAGATACAAATGAACTGATCTGTTCAGGGATTGTTTCCGTGCCCTGCTGTCCTTTCCCTTGTGTGCGGAGGGCCCTGGCACTCATCCCCAGGGGGATTTCCCTGGGAGTCTGCTCTGGGTCACTTCAGGGCCCCCAGTTCCACTTCACCCCAAAAAGAGGGACATTTTCTAATAGTGCCACCTTCTTTTTCTGTGCCTTCTTCCTTCAAATTCCAGCTCCTGACTTTTCCCTGCCTGTGGTGTCCATCCATTTTTGGAGAGGTGTGGAATATGGATGATAATCTGTGAATTCTCCCCATAATCTGGGTTCTTTTCTCTCCTGGATCCTGCTGGGATTTTCCCTTGCCTGTAGTATTTGAGGACCCAATCCCATTTCTGCTGCTCCACCTCCTCTGATCCGTGTCCCTCTGACTCTCCTCTAGGACTTCCTTATTCTGCACTTCCAGATCATCTGTCACTTCCTGAGCTCCTCTAAATTCCTGCTTTTCCTTCTCTCCCCTCATCTACCTCCTTTTCCCAGTTTATTTAATCCCCTGTCTCCCATTTATTATACACCTCAGCTGCATCTTTAATGCACAACCAGCTCTGGGACTTCTTCCAGTTTTCCTCCCCCTCATCCTTCTGCTTTTCCCTGACTCCACTGCCTGGTTCTCATCTTTATTGTACTCCATAAAATTCCATCCAGGCTGCAGAGTGGAGGGGATGGATTTCTGAGGTTCCTGTATTCCAGCCCCAGGAGATCCTGGTGTGTCCCAGCATTCCAGGGGCTGAGAGACAATTCCTGAAGGTTTCAGTCTTGGGTGAAATAGAATAATGATGGCTTCTTTTTGGGGAGCTGTTGAGAACATCCAGTTCTTGTTGAATTTCCCCCAGCTTGGATTTGAGAGTGAGTGGAAATACCATTTTTAAAAGTGCAGTACACAGATGTAAATTAAATGTCAGGCTGCAGAAGAACTGCCTAACACATTTTCAGTGGTTATTTTAGGTTCATTATTTTGGGAGAAAGCTCAGCTATCCCAAAGCATTCCCATTGGCACTCCTGGCTGTAAACAGGATCTGCTGAAGAGTCAGTAGGATCTGCTCTGGTTCACATTCCTTTGTTATCAGTGGCATTTTAAAAATGCCTGAAAATATTGGGCTGCATTTCTGTGATTAATTGTGTCATTTCTATACAATTTACATTTCAGCTCTGCCATCACCTCTTGATTTACTTTTCTTTACAATTTTACTGTGATTTTGTTCAAATACCTTCTACTGACGCATGTTTAGGTTTATGTAATTATTATTTTTTATTTCTTCTTATTAATTATTACTTATGGGCTAAAACAAGGCACCATTTTGGCAAGCTGCTGTGGGTTCCTGGGCACCAAAGAGCCAACAGATTCAGAATTTTTTTTCATCATTTATCACTGCTGTTACTTTCCAATTTATTCAGTCTGCAAACTGTGGGAGCAAGTGGCTGCTTCTAATTTTAATGCTTCAGAAGCTGCAATGTGCTGGCTCCAATTTATTTTTCCACATCAGGTGAAACGTAAGGTTATTAAAGTGTGCTCTGACAGGCACTGGGGGCAGTTGTGTGTGTGTTTGGCTCAGTGGGGCTGAAGGTGAGGGAGCTTTTGGCATTTGGAGAACCAAAAATAGACCCTGGATCTGCCTGGTTGTGTCAGAGCTGTTCCCTGGATTGTGACAACCCCCAGTGCTGAAAGGCTTGATCAGCCTCAGCAGCTCAGATCAAAAACTGCCGTTTGATGTGGGATGTTTGGGAGTTGTGGCTGGGAATCCAGGTAGGAAAAGCAGATTTTTGTCAGGATCAGAGATGTTTTCAGAGCTCCCCACGCTGATCTGGACCTCTGGCCTGGCACAGGAGCGAGGGGTTTAGGACTTGCTGCTGCTTCCACTCCCTGCCTGGGCCCTCTGGAGGCAGCTTTTAACTCATCTGTCCCTCAGTCCTGTCTGCACAATGATTTTTCTTCCTGTCTTTCACTTTGTACATCCAATTACAGCAAAATCTGCCCCACTTTGAGGACAGGGGGCTCTTGAAACCCGTTCTGGACCTTGTCTGGGCTGACTGCAGCTGGATTTCCAGTTTGGTTTGGTTTTAGGGAACTTACAGCTGTGGTTCTACAGTTCTTTCCTGTTGTAAGAAGTAAATATTTCTGGGTTGGTTTTTCCTTGAAGTGACTGAAAACTTCTCAGTTTGGGGTTTGTAGGTTGACAGACACTTGTTCTGAGCTGGGAACAGGCACAGCCCCACCTTAGAGAGAGCTCTGTTTTAATGTGCTCAGCTTTTCAGTCCTGCCTGAGCTTAAATTGCCTTGTGCTGAAGGACAGGCAGGAGCTCAGCCCTGGGCATTCCTCAGGATGTGGGAACGTGGTGAGGTTTAGTCTAGAAGCTGGAATGGAGTTGAGTTGATAAATAAAAGAGAATTTCAGAGTGGTTTGGGTTGGGAGTGACCTTGGAGCTCATCTAGTGGCACCCCCTGCCATGGGCAAGGACCTTCCAGTCTGCTCCAGCCTGGCCTTGGGCACTGCTGGATCCAGGGGCAGCCACAGCTTCTCTGGGAATTGTATTGCAGGGCCAGGAATTCTTCCCAAAATCCCATCCAGCCTCACCCTCAGGCAGTCAGAGCCATCCCTGCACACCCTGCCCCTACAACGATCCTTTAATCATCACCCTCTTCATTTCACAATTTACCTCTGATCAGTCATCTGGAGCCTAAAGCAGGGAGTGTGAAACTTTACCTGCGACACAATTTGTAACTTTTTTTCCTTTCTCAGCCGAGTTTTCCTCCCAGCCAGGGGCAGAATTTACATTTAGGTGATCACTCGGGATTTATCGTGCGCGACAACTGGCGAGAGATAACAGAGCTCACCTGCAGCTCCCAGGGAGGGAATACAGCCACCTGATGGGATTTTTGGGGTGGGCTGGTGTGGTTCCCTGCTGTCCCTGGGTGCTGCCTGTGTCCCTGAGTGCTGCCTGTGTCTCTTGCAGTGACTCCCCCTTGCCGGTGTCGTCGAGAGTGTGCTTTGTAAAGTTCCACGACCCCGACTCGGCCGTGGTGGCCCAGCACCTGACAAACACTGTGTTCGTTGACAGAGCCCTCATAGTGGTTCCCTATGCTGAAGGTTTGTAACTTGTTTGATGTTCTATGGGGCCACCCTTGGGTGGTGGTTGGTTCCTGTCTAGTGCACAGATGTTGTTTTTTAACGGTAGTCCTATGTCAAACACATCAGAGATTTGCCATTCTGAAACCCTTGGTATATTGCCTTTGGCCCCTGGAGTTGGTCAGTTCCTTTCCATAGTGACACCAAATCAAAGTGGAAAGTTTTGTGTAGAATAAGAATATTTTAGGCAGAATTCTGTGCAAATTTTGCTCCGTGTCGGTCTCAATGAGACGTTTTCCCAAACAGACTTTCATGTAAACAAGTCAATATTTTACGGAAATTTTACCATAATAATTGTTTTCACTCTCTTCATGAGAATGGTTTCTCCCTCCCTGAGAGTGCATGGGAGAGGAATTAACATTCCTTTGGAATATGCTGCCGCTGCATTTATTTGGGAACATCCCCAAAAAAGGCCCTCACTCTCCTTGTGGAGTCCAGTATACCAAGGGTTTGAATAATTATGGTTTAATTCAAAAGTGACAACTTCCAAGAGGTGCCACATGGGCACTGGTCCTAGTTTTTAATTCCAAGTTTTCTTGTTCATCCTTGATATATTGACTAGAATTTCACTAAATAATAAACTCTTCTCTCTGTTATTTGTGTGTGTGATTTTTGTAGTGGAGAAGGCAAATGCAAAGCCCTTCCAGATGACTGAAAAACAGTGGGTCCTCTGCAGCTACAGGGGATTCTAGCCATTAACTAAAGGCCAGCAAGCACTCAAGTCCCCAAGTGTTTTCCTGGTGTAACCACTTGTTAACTACATTTTCTCTTCTTCTTTTTATTTTTACATTTTAGGGTGTTACAGTAATTTGAAAGGCAATGAGCAGGGTTTTTGGAACTTACCTTAAAAGCAAAGTGCTGAGAAGACACCTCTTCTTACAGAAGTCTTATTAAACTCTTCTAGACTTGCTTTAGAAGTAACTGATTTCCATTGTACTTGTGCATTTCTTAATTTACTTCTGGGAAGGGTTGAATTGAATAAAATCTTGCAGGTTAAGTCATACTACAGTGCTAAGTTTGGTACATGGCCTGGGGTCACACCTGTAATCTGTCATGCTGGAGCTGTCTCTTGAGGCCTGGGGAGCTGTCTTGTCTTATCTTTGTATTCCTTAAGCTTAAAAGATACGAAACTTAAACTTAAAAAGATGTCCAGCCTAATTCCTGGAGTGTAGAAGTGTGCAGTGTGGCCTCTGACTGAACCCTGCTGCTTTCTGAGGGGTACAGAACCCCTTCTGCAGTGGAGTTACTGCTCCTGCTGCCTCTGCTTGACAAGAGCAGAGCTGATTCTTGTCCCTGTGTGGGTTTTAAACATAGCACCAGTCCTGTGAGACAGTGCTGCAATATTCTGTAATATTCTCCAATAATGCCAGTGTTGAACTCTTCCTACAAGGATAAACCCACTTTTCTCTTTGTCAGTCTGACATTGTCCACTGTGGATGAACCTGGCACACAGAGAAAGCTGCCCAGCAGCTGTGCTGCAGAAAATCCAGTTATTCAAGCAGAATGTTTTACTGGGCCTGTGAAGGAGTCACTCCTGGGCTGTTGCCTTGTGTTGTTTTAAGAGCTCAGAATTGAATGGCCTTGGCACATCACAAGAGAGATGTTCTGCCAATAAAGTGTTGCCCCTGGGTTGATAATCCCATTCTTGTGTCCCTGTGCTGGAGTACAGTTTTCCCCCACAAATTCAGCCTGCCAGGGTCCCCAACTTAAGGAGAAGCAGCATTTCCCCAACCCACAGTGCCACTGCTGATGTGCTTAAAGCCAGGCCTGTGCTGAAGGGGGCCCTCCTCTCTCTGATTTCTGCTGTGCTAATGAACCTGTGTGATTATTGCCTGTCACTAAAGCAAATGTTTATTATCTGTTCAGTGCAAATATTCCCCCCCCGTGCCAAGTTTTAGCTCACACAGACACTTTGGTGTTGGCTGTTGCTTTGTGTTATAGAACTATACACAAAGGCTACGGTAAGGTTTAGTATTTGTCATTTTCTCTGGGCTAATTTCCTAGATTTGGAAGGAACTCTTTTAAGGTTTAAAGATGGCTGGGGGGGATGTTTAGGCTCTTTGGTTAATGTTTGTTTCTTTTGTCTGTTTCTTTTTCTTTCATTTCTACACATTCATGCAGTATTTCATGGTTCTAACAAAGCAGCAGTAAAAAAAGCTCTTGAAGCATGAAAATTAACTGGTGAGGGGCCTCATTGCTTTTTTTTTTTAAATTGTAGTTTATTTAAATACTTCTTAAAGAAACGATTAGAGGATCAGATGCATGAATTTTTTTTTAATGGATGCAGCTCTTCTAGGAGGTGTCTCGAGCTAAGTCTGAGGATTTGTATTTAGATGCCAGAAATGTTGTAGTTGCACTAATTTGAAATGTTTAGCTGTAATTGATAAATATCCTCTTGAGACATAATTTTGCATGCCAAATGACCCCATAATCTCTCTGTAGGTATGTTGATATATTTATGCATTCCTGCCCTTTGCCTCCATGACCTTTTTCCCCTGTCCCTCCATAACTTTTGGGTATCTAAAGTGCTGCCAGCTCAGTGCCACGAGCCAGATATCAGTGCTGTGATATTGTACATTTGTGTAGATTATCGGCACTTCTCAGTATAGGTGGGAGGAACCATTACCTTTATTTAACAGTGGTTTTTCTTTTTTGTTGTTGTGTTTTACAGTTCTTTTCCCTGGTTCAGCCTGAACTATATACCAGGCCCTGCTGAAAATACCACCCAACAGTTTTCTTCTGCAGCTTATCCAGTTTCTCTTAAGTGCCCTGTACATATTGTATGTTTTATGATGAGATGCAGTTTCTTAATATGTATTTGCAGAAACACTACTGGTATTTGCAACTATATAGTAAAATTGTTTTATTGAACTCTCATTTTGGGGGCTTGGGCACATTAACAAATTAATCCATCTGTATAGGGCTTTTGCTGTTGGATAGAGTAAAAAAACTCCCTCCACAACTGTTTGCTAGTAGGGCCCTGAGCACTCTGTGTGCAGAGCAGGCAGTGCAACAACAACAACAACAAAACAACAACCCCTGGGCTTAGCTGGCTGCAAGACTTTGGGCCACAAGTCCCCCCCCTGTGCCACGTGGCAGGTGGCAGCAGCACTGCTGGTGCTCTAAGCTGGCACATATTGGAACAAAATGCATTTTACTGCACAGGTAAGGAATGTGCCAGCATCCCTGTGTGTATCCCAGCCACTGACACAGCCCCAGCATTCCCGGAGAGCTGCAGGGACCACATTCCATGTGCCACGTCAGCAAAAGCCCTACCCCCCAAACACCCATCCCTTCTCTTCTTAAGTTTACCAAAAAAAAAAAAAAAAAAAAAAAAAAATTGTATGGTAGGTGTAAAAAAAAAGAAAACATAGTGAACTGTACCATATTATTAACCCCTAAATCCAACTTTTTTTGTCTTGTGTATCTTGATTTTTCTGTGTGCTTTGTAGTGAAGCAGCCGACACGAGTCGTTGTTCATAAAACAGCTTTTGAAAGTTGAGAGCACTCTCACCCCTGGAGAACCGACTGTGCTTGCTTACGTTTGGTTCATGACTTAAAAATCGAGTACAGGTGATGAAACCTTGGCAGTGTTAACAACAAAGTAGTGTGTATTTGTGCTATTTTTTTTTGCTCTAGAAACTTAACCTTTTCGTAGAGAAAAAGGAACAGTCAAATTGTCACCCATTGAAGTTGCATTCTGACCCCCCCCCAAAAAAAAAAGAAAAAAAAAAGAAAAAAAAAGTTAATGCTAAATGTTAATAGCCATCAAGCTTTGTATTTTAGCCAACATAAGTACTTTCAACAAACTCAGGTGGTGTATCAGGGAGACTTTGCTGGGTGTATTTGTGTATTTGGTGCCTCTGGGCTGGGATGCTCTCTAATGCCAGGTTGTTTCCCTGCAGGAGTCATTCCTGATGAGACTAAGGCTTTGTCTCTCTTGGCACCAGCTAATGCCGTGGCAGGGCTGCTGCCCGGGGGTGGCCTGCTGCCCACTCCCAACCCTCTCTCTCAGGTAGGCTGGGCAGCCCCTTCTGCTGCATTCCCACTTCATTCCCGCTCTTCCTTCCAGGGCTGGTGTGTTCATTGCAATTCCTGCAGTGCTTTATCCACCTTGATGTCAGTTGGGGCACGATGGTGACCAAGTTGTTCCATGGAATTTCCCTGTTTCCTTAATTCCTGGTTTCTCAAGGCCCTGTTTGTGCTTCCACCCCTCTCACCCACTGTGCTTTACAGATGTGACAAGCAGTAGAGAGAGAGAGAGAGAGCTCACAGATTTTAAATTCCTCAAATCCAAGGAGCTGCCACGCTGTGAGATTCCCTTCATTAATCCTGCAGCTGAGGGGAAAATTGGAGCCTGGTTGTGTGAGCCCACAGGAATTCATGTGGAAGATGAACAGTGAGATTTGCACATTGTGGGAGCAGTTGGAGTCACAGCTCAGCTCTTAACAGAGCACAGAATCAAAGTGCAGGAGGCAAATTAATCATGCTAAAGCCTCGTTAATTGTGCACTTCTCAAACCCACCTGAGCTCACGTTCAGCTGAAGGACCCCCTGGCCATGGAGCTCCTCAGGGGGGAAAGAGCCTAAATTTAACCTTTGAAACCTAGGGAAAGGCTTGGAAAAACCAGATAAAACCCACTAAATTTAACCTCTGAAACCCAGGGAAAGGGCTTGGAAAAGCCAAATAAAACCCACTAAATTTAACCTTTGAAACCCAAGGAATGGGTTGCAAGAACCAAATACAACCCAAAAGATAAAATTCACTTGAAAAACTGTGGGTATAAATCCTGGAGATGGTTGTTGAGCCACCTTAATTCCAGTTGTATCTGCTCCCAGCCACTCCGTGGTGGGGTGTGTCCATCACAGCCATTTTAGGGGAATGTGCTGCACAATCAGGTGTTGGAGCACATCTTGTTGGGTTTGGGTCTGTCTCAGTCATCTCATTTGAAATGGCCCAAAAGGAGCTGCTTTAGGGAGCAGCTTCTGCTCTCCCAGTAGCTTTTAAACCAAACTAGAGACATTTGCAGGGATGCAATATTGTTAAATTGCCTTTTAACATAAACCGTGGTCATCTCAACCCAAAAATGAATTAGAAATGGGGCAATAGCCTCAAAAACTTGAGATTAATTTCCCTTTTAGCACTAAAAGGTAACTTCATTTTCAACTATCCCTTCAAATTTTGAAATGCTTTACTCCTTGACCATTATTTCCCCTGCCCACTGATCTCACTGGCTGATTTTTGTCCCTGACTGCTGTCTCTGCCACAGATTGGTGCTGTCCCTTTAGCTGCTTTAGGAGCTCCTGCTCTCGACCCTGCCCTTGCTGCTCTTGGGCTTCCTGGAGCAAACCTGAACTCTCAGGTAAGTCCTCATTCCAAAATACCCTTTATTGCCCCCTCTTCCCTGCTCTGAGAGGGATTTTCATTTGTATCACTTCACAGCCACTGCCTGCCAACTCCAGGGATTGATTCCTGCTTGGAATAAAAAATACCAAATTAAATGTCAGAAGGGGCCAAGGAATGATTTTGAATAGCAATGAAATATTTCAAATATGTGTCATTATCAGGCCATGAACCTGCCTTGTTCTTCTAGTAAAAAGTAATCTGACTTTTTAATTTTGTAAGTGTCAAGTGAGGAAAGTTCATTAGGTTGTTAGAGCTGAATAAAAAAGGCTTTTAAGTACTAAGTACTGGAATATTGAGTATATTTTATCAATATAAATATATGGCTCATATCTATATAGATAAAATATTTATGAGGTAAGAACCAAATACTCTTTTACAGCAACGAGAAGCAGCAATAATTTAATGCTACTGCAAATATTAATTTTTTTATGTATTCCCATGTGGAAGAGCAAGCAAATGATGGTGAAAATTAAATAACAAATGAAAAGAAACTGATTTTAAAGGCAAATTACAAAAAATGTAAATTTGGGGTGATGGAGGATTTTTGTACATTAAACCATCAGATTGTAACAAACATTTCCAGAATGAAACTTTGGGTTCATTATAAAAAAATAAATGAGGATTATAATACCCCATTGGTGCAGGAAGTGACTGATCATAACAACACCTGGATTTTACCCTAAGAGCTGTAAAATACATTTTCTCATGGAATATTCCAATGTCTGTAAATTGGCATTGAGATCTTCAGTGGACAGAGAGCACAGAGAGAGCTCTGTCCTCTTGCAGTGACAGAAATAACCTGTGCACAACAAGTTATTAGTACATAATTATAGATAAAACACACCCCAGAAGTGCATTTTTAACCATTTGTATTTTTAACCATTTGTATTTTTAACCATTTGTATTTTTAACCATTTGTATTTTTAACCATTTGTGGGTTTATCTATTTGTATTTTTATCCATTTGTGGTTTTATTCCTGGTCCTGTCCTGGCTTTGGCTGCTGTGGAAATTAAAGCCCCTGAGCCCCCCAGTGTGGGATGTTCCCACCAGCCCAGGGGGGCCTTTCCTCTTTGCTGGGGGATGTTCTGGTTTTCCAGCTGGGAAAACTTCCAGCAGGGAGGAGACATTCCAAGGAAAGTTCTCTTGAGCTCCCACATGTCCCAGGCTGGTTTTAACTTTGTTTTTCCCTCCCAGTCTCTTGCAGCAGATCAGCTCCTAAAACTGATGAGCACAGTGGATCCAAAGTAAGCTCCAGGGTTCCCAAAGGCTTCTATTGCACTGCTGGGGGGATTCCATGGGAATATCCCTGGGGATATCTGTGGGGATTCCATGCTGATATCTTTGGGAATACCTGTGGGCATTCCGTGGGGATATCCATGGGGATTCATGGAAATATCTGTGAGGATTCCATGGGAATATCTGTGGGGATTCCATGGAGGTTCCATGGGGATATCTGTGGGGATTCCATGGGAATATCTGTGAGGATATCCATGGGGATTCCATGCTAATATCTTTGGGAATACCTATGGGCATTCCATGGGGATATCCATGGGGATTCAATGGGAATATCTGGGAATATCCATGGGGATTCAGTGGGGATATCCATGGGGATTCCATGAGGATGTATGTGGGAATATCGATGGGGATATCTGTGGGAATATCCATGGGGATTCCATAGGAATATCTGTGGGAATATCCATGGGGATTCCATGGGGATATCCATGGGGATATCCATGGGAATCTCATGGGGATTCAGTGCCCAGTCCCTGCCCTGCTGGAGCTGATCCCACCTTGGAAAGGCTTGGAGACCCTGGGCCAGGGAAGGTTTCCTGCCCGTGGCAGGGGTGGGATGGGCTGGGCTTCATGTCCCTCCAACCCTAAACCATTCCAGCATTCCCTGACCCCGTGAGCTGCCTCAGTGTGACAGTGCAGACCTGTACCCCCATTCCTCAGCGCTGAACTGGTGGAATTTTGTGTTGCCCAGGTTGAACCATGTGGCTGCAGGTCTCGTGTCCCCCAGTCTGAAATCAGATACCTCCAGTAAAGAAATAGAAGAGGCCATGAAGAGAGTCCGAGAAGCACAGTCCTTAATTTCTGCTGCTATAGAGCCAGGTAATTGCAGCCAGGATGGGGCTTGGACACAGCACAGGAGGAAAACTGATGGGTCTGCACAGCTCTGCCTAAATGCCTGTGGTCTCTGGGGGATTCGTTAATTAGATTTTTAATCGCCCTCCATGTGTCCTGCAGAAATGTGCTGGAATAAATCCATTGATTTTCCCCAAATTCACTGATTTGAAGAGTGGAAAACACCCAAATTTCCCTGAGGGAAGTTCCTGCTGCTGTCTCAGATTCCAAGGGATTTCCTGGCCTCAGCACTTGGCATCCTGCGGATGCTTCTCAAGGATGCTTTCCTTTGTCTTCATTCCTAATCTGGGCAAGTTTGTGAATAATTCTGGTTTTTGGAGCTTCTTTCAGCAGGTTTGATTTTAGAACAAGCTCCAGCAGCTCTCCCACAAATCTGAGAGGCAGAAACTTGAACACTGAAAATACAGAATATTCATCAGCTCTGCAGCTTCCTGATGATTTCTAGGAAAGAACAAACCTCCTGTTCTTGTTCCTGCTTAGCCTGAGGCTTTTTTGTGGGAAATTCAATCATTTGAGAGGTTCTTCATCCCCTCAGGAAATGGCAGATTCTGGGATTTTCACAGGATTTTCCATTGCCCTGCTGCCCTTAGCTTTTCATTGAGTTAAATTTAAGCTTTTTCTGAATTTTGACTTCTTAAGTTTTGCATAAAACTTCATGTCAAAATTTTATGTCACAAACGTGTCCCCATCCTCTGTTGGTTCTTTTTGTGAAGAAAATTAAAGATGAGCTTTCATTTCACATGGCAAAATCAGGTTGATTTATATCAATTACATGAAGTTCCAGATCCTTTCCTTTAGAAAATCTTTTTGAGTATTTAAAAAACCCTCACTGATTTTTTTATCCTGCTTTTCCTTTATTCAGACAAAAAAGATGAAAAACGAAGACATTCGAGGTCGAGGTCGCGCTCGAGGAGGAGGAGGACACCTTCCTCATCCAGACACAGGTGATGAGCAATTCCTCACAAACACCTCCCACAGCTGGCAAAATCCCTGCAAAAATCCTTCTGGGGAGCACCCTTGGGTTTGGTTTAGGGCTGTGAAGATTTATTGACGTTTCAGTGTGCAGAACTCCTGTGCTCTGGGCAGAGGAGGCTTTGGGTGGATTTTTTTAGGGTTTTCTCCAGCCCTGAGCAGGGAACAGTCCCCAAAATGTCCTTTCTGTGAGTGCCATGTTGGTTTGTCCCTGACAGACGCTCCAGGAGCAGATCAAGGAGAAGGTCCCATTCCAAATCCAGAAGCAGGAGGCGATCCAAAAGTCCCAGGAGAAGGAGATCTCATTCCAGAGACAGGAGCAGGAGGTCTCGGAGCACATCCAAAACCAGGTGATGACTCCAGTCCTGGTCAGGGCAGGGATTGTCCCCTGTCCCTCCCACCTCTGCATCCCTTTCCCTGTACAGCAGATTAGGAAATGCTCTTTGAAAGTGACTTAATCTCTCTTCTACTAAAAGGGATAAAAAGAAGGAAGAGAAGGAAAAGAAACGTTCTAAAACTCCCCCCAAAAGCTACAGCACAACCAGAAGATCCAGAAGCACAAGCAGGTACAGAAATGGGGGTTTTCTCTTTTCTCTCTGTTCTCAGCAGGATTTTGATACACTTCAGTATTAAATAGAAAAAAATGTTCTTGTGATAGAGCAGCTGCTCTGTGGAAGGTGTCCCTGCCCATGGAAGGAGCTGGGATTTGAGGTCACTTCCAACCCAAACTATGCCTGGATCCCGTTGGATCATGATTCCAATGTGGATGTGTCTGGTACAGGCTCAACAGCACCTGTACCACCTGTGTCTTTGGGATACTTTCATTTTCCCGCAGTGTTTAAAGTAAATTCTTTAGGCTTAGAAGAGTTTCTCCTTGTTTTGTGTCAGAGTTTGATGCCCCAGGATCACTCAACGCTCTTCCCGACTTAGGGAATAAATCCAGGCAAAAAATGTTTGGTGTTTTTTTTTTTTAAACTTCCAAATTTAACTTGCAGTTTAACATCTCTTTAGTACCCTGTGAGCAGGGCTAGGGTTGGAGTTAGGGATGCATTTGTAGCTTTAACCAAATTGCCACTGATGTCCAAAGCTGCTGTGTCTGTCCCCAGGGAACGGCGGCGCCGGCGCAGCCGGAGCGGGACACGCTCCCCGAAAAAGCCCAGGTCTCCCAAACGGAAAATGTCCCGCTCCCCGTCGCCCAGAAGGTCAGGGAAACACTTGGCTGGAAAAAAAATGGTGTTTGGGGGGAATCTTTGCTGCTTTTATGGAGCTGCTCTGGGGTTGGCTGGGAGCTCCAAGGGTCTGGGGTTCCAGGGGTGGGAGGAATGGAATGTGCCATAATTCCCAGTCCCTTTGGCTCTGCACAGTAGCAATCAGCTGATTCGGGGTGGTCTGGGCATTCTGTGACCCTGTCCCAGCATGGGGAACTCAAGAGGCTCCTGTAAAACACACTTCCTGCTGTCCAGGATTTGGATTCCATGATCCCTGTGGGACCCTTCAGCTCAGGAGATTCCCTGGTTCTGTTTGCCACAGCATTGCTCAGCCTTGGCTTTGTGGTAGTGTCCTTGAGCAGAGCTAAGAACTTGGGATTTGGGTATTTCCTGAAAGCAGAGGCTATTCTCTATTTGCACTCTGCCGTTTTCCTTTGGCTTTGCTGGGAGCTGTGGGTAACGCTCTGGACACAGTTCCAGCCATGGAATGGGGTGATGGTGATGGGCCTCATCCTCTTCCTGCTGCTCCTCACAGGCATAAAAAGGAAAAGAAGAAGGATAAAGACAAGGAGAGGAGCAGAGACGAGAGGGAGCGATCAACGAGCAAGAAAAAGAAGAGCAAAGACAAGGAGAAGGATCGAGACCGGAAATCCGAGAGCGACAAGGATGTGAAAGTATGTTCCAAAAACCCCTGGAGCTGCTCCCAGCCCTGCCCCACATCCCCCCCAGCCCAGCCCCCAGGGAAGGGCTAACGTGTCCCTTTCCCTGGCAAAGCAGGTCACAAGGGACTACGACGAGGAGGAACAGGGCTACGACAGCGAGAAGGAGAAGAAGGAGGAGAAGAAGGTGGCGGATGCTCCGTCCCCCAAAGGGAAGGAGCCCGGGGCCGAGAAGGGCACTGGGGACCCAGGCAGGGAATCCAAAGTGAACGGGGACGACCACCACGAGGAGGACATGGACATGAGCGACTGAGCCCGCCCACAGCCCCTCCAGTGTGATCCTTTATGCTGTACTTGTTAATCCTCAACCTAGATGTATCCAGCTCCGAGCTCTCCATGGTCTGTCCATCCCGATACTAACTCACACCCAAAGCTTCAGACAGGGACCCCTCCCTGCCCCGGGGGCCCAGCCGGGGCCGGGCCAGGCTGCACGTCCCTCCCACAGCCCGGGCTGGGCCACCCTCCCTCCCTGCCTGCTTCTCTCCCTCTGGAGTGTCCCGGGCTGAGCCCAGCGCTGTGGGAATGTCCCAGGGGTGTGGGGAGTGTGGCACAGCCCCTCTGTCCTGTGGGAATACCCCAGGAGAGGGCACAGCCCCCCTGTCCTGTGGGAATGCCCCGGGAGAGGGCACAGCCCCCTGTCCTGCAGTCACCCAGGGGCTCCCGGACACTCTGCAGTCGGCCTTGGATTGCACCAGCTCTTTGTGCTCTTGGCTTTAGTTCTGGTTTTAAGCCACGTGCTGGCCTTGGTTGGGTTTGGCTTCCCGGCGGGTTTTGGTTGGCTTTGCCCAGGGTTCTGTGTCCTGACCTTCCTGAGGGCTGTCCCTCCACCGGCCAGCTCCATCCAGGGCCAGCTGGAATGCTCTGACCTCGGGAAGGGGAATCCTGCCCGTGCCCAGTGAGGGAGGGCTGGGGGCTCAGGAGCTCACCCACTGCAGCAGGGAGTGCATTTTAAAATGACCTTGGTCTGTTTTTAAAGCAAGTCCATAGATAATGTACTTTTTACTTGATCTCCAGTTGTACAAACAGATAAATTTGTGTTCCTGTCCCGGCCGTTCCCTCTCTCCCGCACTCGGTGATCCCATGGTATTTGCAGAGTAGTTACCCAAAGCTGTTCCTTAGTTCCAGCAGCTCCAGAGCTTTTACTTTTGTGCAGGTAAAAAGACAAAAGTAGCCGACAGTCTGTGCCATGTTGATGTACAGTTTCAGAAAATGTTTTACAAAACTTTGATAATAAAACCCTGAAACTTCCAACTCCTCTTCCTAGAAAACTCCTGGCTTTTATTTCCACTGCTGACTGCACCAAACTTTATCTCATTCCTTATGGGGGCCTTTTCCATTTCCCTGTCACAGTGAAGAAGGAATTATTTTACTTTTGGGGGGAAATGAGTTAAAATGGGAATGTGGAGGTGTATGGGGCTGCTGAGAAGGAGCTGGGAGTGCTGGTGGATGAAGAGCTCTGGGGAGACGCTGCCTGACAGGGAGCAGGGCCACAGCTGCAGTTATGAAAAGCTTTGTTTTACCTGGCAGAGGCTGAAGCCTTTCCTAGAAGTTTTCCTGCCCCATTAGAACCAGGAGATTCTCAATCAGCAAATTTGTACCTACAGAGGGAGGCCCTGATCACTCCCTGAGCTCAGGGGCTCATGCTGAGGGCAGGAGAGCAAGGATAAGTTTAAAAACTAAAAATCCCAGCCCTCCAAACCCTCCCTCAGCCCTCCCTCAAAAAAACCTCAAACTCAGAACCCCCCAAAGAGTCTCCCTCAAAGTCAAAGTACCACAAATCCCCTCAAAGCCCCACCCTCCTGCAGGGCCAACGCCTCTATGGACACCCAGGCTTTGCTCCCATTCCCCCAGAACTGCCCCATCCTGTGGTCCGAGGGATTCCTGGATGATGGAGGTGAAATCTCGGCAAGGACTGAACACGGTTCAGTGGATTTCAGGCTCCTTTTCCCTCCCTCCCTCTGGAGCAGCTGTTCCCAACCTTCTCCCTCAGCTCTGGGTGAGGCTGGGAACCACTTCCCACAAAACCTGGCATTCACAGAGGGCCGAGAAGAGGCTGTAATGAAAATGCAGGATTTTATTTAAAAAATGACCAAGAAAATGCCCTTGCAGAACGCAGCAGCAGGAGCTCATTCCCTCCCCTCCCGGCCCGGGAAGCGCCGGGCCAGGAGAGGGAAGCCTGGATTGCACAGGTGGAGCAGTTCCCAAATCCAACAGCATAGTTTGGTCTTTATTCTAACAAATGATACAACCCAAAGTGACTATGAGTGAAGGGAAGAGAAAACCAGGGAGCAGACGACAGGAAAACGCAAGAAGAGAGGTGACTCATTTTCCGTGGGAGTTACAAATCCTTAGGGAAAGAAAAGTGAAACTCTGCAGCATTACAGGAATTGGTTAATCCAGATTAAATAACGCAGTTCTCCTGGTGGGAATTACAACTCAGGAGCAGAGACACGAAAAGAACAGAGGGGGAATCGCTGGGAATATCAATGGGATACGGTGGGATTCCAGCACAAACACATCCTGGGGGAGAACGAATGGATTCAAGGCGGGAATGGGGAAGTGCAGTGGTGGGAGTGGCTGGACCAGGGGTGTTCCCTTTGCCACGGGACACAGCAGGAGTTTGGAAGACCAGAGGAACAGTTTGGTTCAGAAACAACCCACGGGCTCCTTCCGCAGCGAGGTCGGAATTGGATTGAGCGAAATTCCTGGTTGTCTTTTAAGAGCCATTATTAAAAAAAAAAAAAAAAAACCTCTCAGGAAAAAATGATGTGGTGGGAGGGGAGCCCCAACCCCCAGGAGCAGCGGGATGTGGTTCCCACCAGGCTGATCCAGCTCCCTTCTCCTCCTGCCCTGGACACCAACTCCCAGCTGGGGTGTCCCAGAGCTGCTCCTGGGGCCTCTGCCATTCCCAGGCCACAGGGATGAGCTGGAGCTGCTGCACGGACACAATCCATGGATCTGGGCTCATTCCCTGGGATCAAACCCTCCTGGACCGCCTGGCCTGGCCTCCAGGAAAATGGGAAAAGCCGAGGTGAGGCTCTGCTGGATCAATCCTGCTTGGAAAAGGAATTTCCCAGAGCCACAGGAGAGGGGAGGGACCCTGTGCCCCACACATCCAGGCTCACAAACACTCCCTGTGTCCATGCAACACAACCCAGTGACAAAAACACGGATATAAACATGGATCTCGACATGGGCAGCCCCTTGGGATCCACAGGCTCAGCCCCGTGTCCCTGTGAGTGAGAATTCCTGCAGTGCATCCACTGGGAAAGCTGCCCAGGTGTCCCTACGTGGGAGAACTCCTCACCCGGAATGTTCAGACAGGAAACACAGCCCAGGAGGAGGGAGAAGTTCTGAGAGCAGCTCTGGGAGCCCGCAGGGCTGCCCTGGGAGCTGGGGAACAATCCAGGGAATTCCCATCCCTCAGCTCCACAGGGAGAGCAGGAGCAGCTGGGATTTCCTGGGATAAACCAGAGCAAGGCCAGCTCCAAAGCTGTGCCCACATTCCAAGGCAGAACAAGCCTTGGGAGCAGCTTCCTGCAACCTTTCCTGCAGAGCCTGGAAGTGTCCCAGGGAGCAGCCGTGTCCTGGGGGTTCAAATCCCCCAGATGTGCAGCCAGAGGCCACAGGAACCACAGGAACCACTTCCAGGGCCTGCCCTGGGCTTTGGGCAGACAGCCCACGGCCACCAGGCCCCAGCAGGGGCTGGAGGCACAGGAGCCTCAATCCCATGGGAGGCCTCCCCAAAACCCTTTTTGTTTTCCAGTTCCAAGCCCAGGATCCACCCTGGGATCCAGCAGTGGCTGCACTGCCCAGCCCCACAGCCCCAGCAGCGCTTCCATGGGGCCAGGGATGAACTGGGGATAACCAAAAATGCAAAGAAACACAAATCCACGGAGGAAAGGGAGCTCTCACCTCCACTGGAATTCCCAAGGAAGGGGGTGCCCTGTATGGCACCAGCTTCAGCCCCACCGCTGGCACAGGTCCTGCAGCTACACAAAACATCCTGGAGGGGACAGGGGACCCCTGGGAGGGGACAGAGCCCTGTGCTGCCCCACAGGCAGCAATCCAAGCTCCAGCTCAGCCCCATGGACATTCCCAGTCTGTCCCAGAGGATCCCACCTGCCTCCCAGGAGCAGCACAGATGGGATCAGTTCATCCCAGAGGTGTGAAACACAGCAGGAATTCATCATCACTTGGGAGGACAAGTTCCATCATTCCCAGAGGATGCTCCACACCTGCCCTGACACGGCACTGCAGGAGTCACTTCCCTTGGCTTGCTTTCCCTCAAGTTTTATTTTGGATTTGAGTTTGAATGAACAATGAAGCTGCACTGCTGCCCTGTCCCAGAGCTGCCCTGTCCCAGTGTTTCCCTATTCCCCAGGTTCACAGAGGTGCTGGGAAAGGACCAACCCCACCCTCCCAACTCCAGTGCTCCTGGACTTTGCTGACAGTGATTCCCTGGCTCTTCCTCCATGTCCTTGCCCAGGGCAGCCTCTTTGGGATGGATCAGAGATTCCAGCAGTTTGGAATCCCCTGCTCTCAGGTGTGCCTGACACCTTGCCCTGTGCTGAGCCCTTCCCTTGTCCCTGGTGCTCAGCACAGCTGTTCCCTCCACTGAGCATCAATGATCCTCTTCATTATAAACTTTGTTCCTTAACTCTATGGAATTCCAGAAAAAGTTTTACCTACAGTGCACAAAGAATATAATTTGGAAAATATTTACATTTTTGTACAATGACACCACAGCACTTGAATCTAAATTTCTTCATACAAACAAATAGCACCATCAGCCTTCTGCACAAATCTTGCCTAACAAACCCCCAAAAAGGTGGATTACTGTTAGATGAGGAGACTGGAACAACTGGGAATAGGAATAAGCTCGAGGAGCTGGAGTACTGAACCATCCATGAAGAGGGGCTGGACAAGATGAGCTTTAAGGTCCCCCCACCCAAACCAGTCTGGGATTCTCTGTGATTAAAACACAAAGAGGCAGGAAATGAATGTGGGAACACCCCAGTGAAAGCTGCCCCAGAGCACCACAATGACCCCAAGTGCAGGGAAAGCTCCTCCTGCAGGGAAAGCTGCTCCTGCAGGAAGGGGAAATTAATGCCTGAGCTTTTCCCAGTGCCTCTGTGGGCACACACAAACTGACCTGGTGGTGCTCGGCCTTTCTGGGACATCTCTCCTAAGCGAGGGTCAAATAAAAGATTAACCAGTGACATTCCTGGCCAGGCAGCCCTGGAGTGCTGCCCAAACCCACAGGGAGCCAGGCAGGGAGCAGAGAGCAGGGAGGGAAGCAGGAATGAAGGGATGAGGCAGGGACAGAGGTGCCTCGCTCTCTGCAGAGCACAGCTGGCTCTGCCCTGGGGTGCAGGAGGAAATCCAAGTGTCAATGGTGCCCATTTGGTTCATTCATCTACAAGCCAAGGCATTCCTTCAGGAAACCTTCCAACATTCTGTGGCTGAGCTGTGAGCTCAGGGAACAGGGAAGGACAGGGGGGCTCACCCCCAGCCCTGGGCCCAGCTCGGTGCCAAGGTCCAGCAGTGCCTCGTGGATCACCACAAGTGTAAAAAAATTTAAAAACCAGCAGCTCCTCCCAAGCTTGGGAGTGGCAGCTCCCGGGCCAGGACTGGCTGTGCCAAAGGGAATGGCAGCAGCAGGCTCTGGGAAGAGGGAGCTGGAGGGGCTGGATGCCCAGTGCAGCGCTGCACTGCTGCTCCTTCCCTTTGCTCACCGAGTTCATCCCTTCCTGTGCCCCCAGGGCTCTTTACTCATTCCCTTTCCCTGGGATGCAGGTGTGGAGATTCCCCAGGAACCTTCCAGGCCCGTTAGAGGTCCGGGAAGCGGCTGGGATCCTCCTTGTAGTCGTCAGGAATGGTGAAGATGGAGTCGTGGAACTCGTCGTAACGGAACTCCTGGAACGTCACAGTGGCCGTGATGGTGGGGAACACTGGGATGTCTGCAGGGCAAGGAAAAGGCAGGAATGGCACCAAGCCCCAGCCCTGCAAGTGTCCAAAGCCAGGCTGGACAGAGCTTGGAGCAAGCTGGGATAGTGGAAGGTGTCCCTGTGCACGGGAATGGGAGCACAAGGTGGAATTTGAGCTTGTCGCTCCCGAGCCAAACTGCTCTGGAATGCTGTGCAAATATGGCAGAGGGAGAGCACAGCCAGGCTCACACAGCACCTCCTGCAATTCCAGAAACCCTCTATCCCTTAGGAAAGGGGCTGCTGCTTCTGGGATCATCTATGCCATGAATCAGTTCATTTTACACATCTCCATCTGTTACGAGTGCAATGGTTTTATATTTCTCACTTAAAATAAATCTATCACCAGTAATCTTTGAGGAAAAGGAAACATGGGAATGTTACAGAATACTCCACACCTGAGATCCTCCCCTAATGCAGGAATAATCCAGCACAGCCCACTGCCCTTGGAGCAAAGCCCCAGCATTTTTATGCCCCTGAACTCTCCAGCATTCCTAGGTGAGAGTTCTTCTCCAAAACTCAAAAAATAAAAAGACCTTCTGAACATACTGCAAGAAAAAATGCACACGTTTAGATCTGGATTGGATATTTGGGAAAATTTCTCTTGGAAAGGGTTTTCCAGCCCTGGAGGAGTCCCCATCCCTGGGGGGATTTCAAAGCTGTGGGCATGTGGCAATACTGGGGAATGGTTGGACTCAGAGGGTTTTTCCAACCCAAAATCCTGGATATATAAAGCCCCAGGAGTTGCTGTGTGCTCTTACCTAATTTGACAGGAAAGCCTGGTGGAAGCTTCATTTGAACAAATTCTCTAAGTTTGTTAAAGTGCTTGAAGGGTGCAATGACTTCTAAGACATTCAACAACCTGCAAAGGAGAGCAGAGCCCGTGACAGATCCTCCTGCCACATCCTGTCCCTCTGGAACAGGAAAACATGATCCAAAGGGCCCAGGGGACAGAGGAGTGACAATGACATCATCCCCCCTCTCCATCCCAGGGTTAAAGGGTCACCCACATCCTGCTCCCAGTGATCCAGAATTAAACAAACCAGGATAACAATTCCTTGTCCCCATATCCCACAGGAGATGAGGGATGAGGTACCACTCCCCTTCTCCATGGACATGTGGAACTGACCTGGCTTTGCACTGCTTTAGGGGGTCACAATTTTATGCTAAAACTTATCATGGGGAAAAGCATTTCAGAATTCTGTGGGATCAGGCACCAGTTACTGATAACCCTGCCCAAAACTCTGCTCTTATCACACCCAGGTAAGGACTTGGCTCCTCCCCCAGCTCCAGCAGCTCCCAGCTTCCCAGTTTAAGGGATTCTTTGCTCATCTCCTGGGGATGTGGGGGGCTCTGCAGTTCATGGGCAGGTTAAAACATTCCCAACAGGAATAAAGCTCCCACAGGCAGGAGCCTGGACTCACGATTCGATTCCTAAGGGGAATTCCTGGCTCATTGCTATCGTGGCTTTGAAGGTTTTCTTGCTCTCCTTGCAGACCAGCTCCCTGCCCAGGTGAGGAGCTCTGTGAGGGAGAGGGAGAGGCAAAGTCAGTGTTTCCCAGGGAAACCCTGGGTTTAGAGGAAGGAAAACAGACTTGGGTTGGAAAACACCAGGGAAGAATCTCTACTTTCAAATTATTTGCTTTATTGTAAAGCTGCACAGAGTAAAGATAAAAATCTAAAGATAAAATTTAGATTACTCTGACTTCTGCTAAACCAGGAGACAAGACAAGAACAGGAAAACTACTCCAATAAAATAATTCCTCATAAACATGGTGTTAATAAACCCTACAGGAAGCGTTTATTTCCCACTACCCAGAAATACCCATGGCAGAGGGTGCAACTGGATGGGCTTTAAGGTCCCTTCCAACCCAAAGCATTCCAGGATTCCCTGAGGCACTGTGTTCCCACACACACAAGGATCACTTCCCAGCCCTCTGGGAAACCCAGCCACCAAACCCAGCCTTCCTCCCTCCCCACAAAACTACACACAGGCAGCACCCACACCAAGCAGAGAACTCTAAACCCCCAGCAAAGCTCCCCAGCCCCACCCCAGGGCCCCAGAGGTGTCCCAGGGACCCAGAGGTGTCCCAGGAACGGCTGGCAGAGCCAGCAGCACTCACTTGCCACTCTCTGCAGAGATGTACTCCTCCCAGGAGATGGTGTTGGGCGATGGTGGTGTCAGCGACTGCCGGCGCACGGGCTGTGGGACAGGCAGAGCTCAGCTCGGGGCTCCTGGCCCCTCCTCATCCTGATATTCCCACCTGGAACTGCCCCTCAGCTCCAACCACACCCCCAGCACCTGCCCTGCTTGTCCCAGCTCTGCTCCCAGCCCTCACTGAGGTGTTTGGCCTCGAAGGGCACTTTCTGTAGGACTGGGCTGTGCTGCTCCATCATAATGAGTTAATTCGGGGCTCCGAGTGCCAAGGCAGCAGCTCCAGCTCACACAGAAATAAATTAATCACTTTAAAAGCTCTGTGTGCGTTCCCAGCTGAGGCCTGGCTCCTTCTGAAGAGCTCTTGATTTCCTGGTGCTAATCACAGGCTTCCTCCCATTTTAATGAAGCTCAAAGGAACACGATTGCCTTTCTGGCTTCCCTTTCATTCCCAACAATCAACATTGGGTCTGAAAGAATCCGAAGTCATTTGCCACAGCCAAACCCCTCATCTCTTCTAAGAGACAAATTAAGGCTGAATACCCAATATAACCACAGAAATCCCTCCCTGTGTGCACTAATCAGGGTAATTCATTAATGCATCACCACAATTATACTTGTGGGTCATGTTGACGATTTTTAAATTACGCCAATCGAAAGAAAATAAAAACATTATCTCTGTATTTTTGCACCATGAGTGGTGTGCAAGATTATTCTCCCAGACCCTTGGGAAGAGTTTATACCTCAAAATTCTGCTCCATGAGGTTGCCCCCTTTGCTCAGGCTCTCCATGATCGCTTTATTCCGAAGGATGTCCTCCTCACTGAGATGTTCCCTTCTTTTCCTGGACTCCAACACAAGTCCATTCACCAAGTAGAAATCTGCCAGGAAGTTTCCTACTCTTTCCTGCACCAAAGGAATCGGGACATTAATGGCTCACAGAAGATGAAATAAAAACATTCTGATTCTTGAGTATCAAATAATGGCAGTAAGGGAGCCTGGGGATTGAGCTGGCAGTGGGCAATCCCAAAAATCCAGCAGGAACAGGTACTTCTCATGAAGGGAAGCTTTAAGACAGAGATTGTTGAAGAATTCGAGTGAAATCCCTTTCCAGAGCACTGCCTTTCTCCAGCAGGAGTGCATAGAATCCTTCCTGCACTCCCTGGGATCACCCTGCAGAGATCAGAGGCTCCTGGAATAAAACCATTCCCAGTACAATCCGTCCTCTCCCTGCCCAACAGCTACAGAAGCTTTCTTCCCTGTTTTTCCTGCTGAAGGCAGTCCAGCAGAGATTCCACATGGAATGAACTTGTGATTAATGGGGATACAGGGAGAGGGATTTTTCCTTTGTCCTGAACACCTTTTTCCTGGGTTGGTTTGTATTGGAAGGGACCTCAAAGCCCACCCCATCCCAACTCCCTGCCATGGGCAGGGACATTCCAAATCCCAGGCTGCTCCAAGCCCTATCCAGCCTGGCCTTGAGCACTGTCAGGGATGGGGCAGCCACAATTTCTCCAGGAAATCTGCTCCAATGCTTCTCCCAGTGCCTTTCCCTCCTCCCTGCTGCCCAGCACCAGGCTCTGAGCTTCCCTCCCACTCACAGTTTTGTCCTCCCTGAAGAGCCACCCTGTCTGGGCCCGTGTGAACGTGATGGATTTGGTGGATAAGGTGGCTGAGTAAATATCACTGCTCATCAAAATGTCAACCTCCTCTTCTGTCTCCATCTCAGATTCCTGGAAGAAAAAAAAAAAACACAAAACACTCAGCAGAACTTACAAAACAACCATTGCTTCTACTAACGATGCATCAATAAATACAAATCCATAAGCCTTGTCATTTGGATCTTTTCCCAGAAGCAGCATTTCCTGAATTTTCAAGCGGTTTTTAGAAAACCTCTGGCCAAATGGTTTCCAAATAGTTTTAATCTTGAATATTAATGTGAATAAAGCATCTCAATGGGATTTATGCAGCAGCTCAGCAGCCACACCCTTCCCACAGGCAATAATCCATCTGCTTAAGTGATTGGGGGATAAAGCTGTAATTAAAGACTTGACTAATTACAGGGGGTCCAGTGAGTCAGACCCTCACGTTGTCATCAGCTGAAGTGGCCACGGGGTGACTAAAAGGATGCAGAGCAGTGGGAGCAGGTCTGAAAACCCACCTGAGGACACCTAAGTTAAGCCCAGTGCAAAGAGTAAACAGCAGCACATCATAATTTAAACCACATCTTTCCAATCCATTCCCATTCCAGCTTCTCAAGCAGAAATCTGAATTCAAAGCTGGTTTTCCTCACGAAATTCCATGTCACCTTCACAGCTCGAGTTGGAACGACCGAGGGAAAACATTCCTTTGGTTTGCAGTTCTTTGGGTGTTTCTGAGGCAAATTTTGTTTGATATATTCCCAAAAAGAAAGGCAGGGCTGTGTCCCACCCCCTTCCCAGAGCTTTACCTCGTGGTGTATTCGCTGGTAAACTTTTTGCTCGTTGTCTAAAACTACAAAAGATTCGGAGGGTGCGGCGTCACCGTTAAAAATGAAGCTTAAATCCCCTCGTTGGCACTTCATGTCAGTAAAGTCTATCAGAGTTGTGTCCAGCCTGTGAAAACAACCCCAAATTTCACCAAAAATGAGTCATAAACGCAGGAGGAAATTCAGCTCTCAAGCAGGAAAGTGGATTTTTTTTTTTAATGGCAAACACACACATAAAGGGCTGAGTTTTCACAGGATTTTGTAAGTGAAACCTGGATGCAGAAATCAGCACAAAATGACTATAAAGGTACAGTTTTCTTCAGAAAATGGTATCTAATATTGCCAGCATGAGGAAGGAAAGAGAATTTATTCAGTGCTACACACTGAGAAACAACTCCTCAGCAGGGCCCTGACTTGAGTAACAACACTGGACATGACCCAAAATCTGAAGAGGACTCAGAAATAAACTCATTTTTTTTTAAATTTGACTTATTTTTCTTGCTATTTCTATTTTTCTCCCTCACCAACAGCAAGGAAATGCTCCTGCAGACCTGAATAAGTGGAAGAAGATGGAGCCAAGGCCATGGATCTCTGCAGCAATTCATATCCAGTATTGCCAGAGCATTTATTTCTCTTAAAAAGGTGGTTAAAGAACTTGAACTGGGTGACTTCAACTCTAAGTGGTGAGGGATTAAAACTCCTTTGATTCCAAGGAAAAACCTGTATTTATCTATTTCCCCACAGTTCAGGCCTCATACAGGCAGAGCATTCAGAAATGAGAAGGCAGCAACAGCCCCAGACTCAAATTTCACCTAAACATTCACCTTCCACACCCAGGCTGCCCCTTTAATAGAACAAGGATTTCTACAGACTGAATCTCCAGGATCATATTCCTGCTTCTTAGTTTTAAATTTTGGCCCCTAAAGAAAATGCCAGAAAATACATTTGATTCCAAACTAAATCAGTTGAAGAGCTGAGCTTGGAGAGACTCCTGAAAGCCCCTACTGAGTCTGGGAATTTGTCACATTAAACACCTTAAAGAGATAAATTATATCACTTTTTGGGTGGTTGGGTTTTTTTTTAACTCCAGACTGAAGCAGCAGCATTTCTCCACAAAATACTGGAATTTATTTGCAGTTGTGTTATAAATATCCAATCCCTGTTTTTCACTGGCATGTCTGGTAGATAAAGCTTTATCCAGCTGAACTGCTCTTGCTCTATACTGAAGTTATATTCAGCTCAAAAGGGATAATCAGAGAGCCTGAAATTCCAAGCCACAGTGCTGTGTCATGGATGTGCCCAGCTGCCCAGTGGGATCCAGCTTTTTCATGGAAAAAAAAAAGCAAAAGCACTCACCTGATATTTATACCTTGTTTGTGTATTTTACATGCATCAGAAGGCAGAATTCGGGAAAGTAAAGGCACTAAAGGAGGGAGAGAAAAGGCAGTCAGGGTACTGAGATCCCTCTGCAAAGTATTCCCATTAAAACCATTCCATCAGTTTGATTCTGGATGTGTTTTAATGCAAATACAGCATTTTTCATCATCATCCCAACCACACACAACCAACAGCAGGGGGATTTCTATTTGATAAAACTGATGTTTTTGTAATGGTAACTGCACACTCTGCTTCCAATATCACACAGAATTTGTATTTCCATCACAGGTAAACCATTTATCAATCCTAATTACTGTGGCTGTTGACAGTTTGAATTCTGGGATGTAACAGTTTATACAATGCATCAAGGGAAAGCTTGGCTCAAATTAAAGCAGAACAGCCACAAGCATAAAAATGGTCCAAAGCATTAATGTTAATTACTAAATTAATAAAACACATGAAATCATGGAATCCCAGAGTGGTTTGGGTGGGGAGGGACCTTGAGGATCATCCCATCCCACTCCCTGCCATGGCCCAGGTCGTTCAAGCCAAGAGCTCCTTCACCCCTTTACTGAGTCACTGGCTGAGAGAGGAGAATCCAGCTCCAGAAGTGAATAAACAAAAATCATTCTGGAAAAAGCTGCGTGTCCTTTCCTCAGGACTCAGACCTCCA
Organism: Sylvia borin; assembly: GCA_014839755.1. Classification (NCBI taxonomy): domain Eukaryota; kingdom Metazoa; phylum Chordata; class Aves; order Passeriformes; family Sylviidae; genus Sylvia; species Sylvia borin. The sequence continues at coordinate 30,172,350 of CM025965.1, read as the reverse complement.
GCAGTGGATTGTGATGGCCCAGCACAAAGCAGAGGACAGTGTGCTGCAGGCTGATTGCATTATCTCCCTGGGGAAGGGACATGGAAGCACTCACCCCAACTTTGAAAATCCCAGTGAAGCTCTAGATAGAAGTCACCTAGCTGAGAAGAAAAGAAGAATGTGTTAACAAGCTTTTCAGGGTAAACAACTGTAAAATTTGCTGAAAGGCAGGCAGAAGTTGTGTTTGGCAAACCAAGAAAACTTTCAGTGATGTTGTACTTGAATTTTACTGAGCTTAAACATCACTGAAGCTTTAGCTGCAGCAGAATCAATAATGATAAAATGATGTAACTCATCTGAACTCACATTTTTATCATTTTTTAAATACTAATTCAAGCCTTGGATTGCAAAAGATTTATTGTAAGCATGTGTTTAAAACACACTTATGGAGCTCTCTGCTTGCTTTGATTGATCCCATCCAATCCCACGGAATTAGAATTAATTATACAATAATTAATGAGTCAACTTTCAGGCAGGAGTATCGCAAACACCAATTTCCACTGGCCTTGTGGAAATGTGCTGAAGTCACCAGGTCTGACCTCCTGTGCCTTCAGAGCACGTGTGGGCCAGAGCCAACAGCTCAGCTTCCACAGGCACAGTTTAATTCAATATTTTGATAAATAACTGGGTTTCCACAAACTGCTGTCCCCAAACTGAGCAATATTTCACTGTGCCCAAGAGGAATTGGCTGCTGGATGCTGATGGAGAATAAAACCAGAAATCTCCTCCATCACTGGGCAGGAGTCATTTGGGGACTGAACAGACCAGGAAATTATTCATTGACAGAAGATTTAAGAAAGCTTTAAAAATTCAAAATGAAATAAGAGATTCTTTAACTTTGAGATGGCAAAGATGGGATGTTTTACGCAAACCTTTTATTTGAATTTCTAGAAGTTGAAAGGAAGTATTATCTTAAAATAAACAGAATTCTGTGACCCCTTAAAACAGAGCCAAGATTGCTTTTAAGAGCAAAAGATTGGTAAAAAAAAACATGGAAAAAACTTCCTGGCAGTTTTCCAGAGTGTCCATACTCAGAGCACAAGTCATTCTTTCCACCCCAGCTGGTTTTGTCAGCACAACTCACCTCTTTCAGGGCTTTTAATAACCGAGGTCGCTTCTCTTCAACACTTTCCCTGGATTGCTGCTTGAGCTTCCTCAGGAGTGCTGAAACTACACAGGAATGAATCCATGAACTCTGTTTGTTTGGTAGTTAGAGGTGAGTGTTTTATTTCAGGTCTTATACCCATCAGTGCCATGGAACATTTCATCAGAGCTGGGAAATTATTCCCAGTTTTAGGAACTGTACATTAACCTGCTTGGTTATTGAAAATGACCCCAGTTACTGAAAAGCCTCAATAATTGTAAAATTAACGATATAATCATGTCAAGAGGGTTTTTACACAGGTATTAGTAAATATGTGGATATAAATATACTGAATATGTGTAATATCCATTCCACTGAGAAAATCTATAGTGAGGAGCTGACATCAGAATGTTGTTGGTAGATTATAAACTACTGCATTAATATACTAATAATACATTTATATGTGTAATATATAGTGAGTTTTCTGCTATAGGAATGTACCACCACACCTGGTAATACCAAACACTATTAACATCCACCAGTGAGTAGCAGCAGAATAATTTCCTTCTGCTACTCCATGTCTGAGGTGAATAAATAATATCTGAATAATTTATAGATTCTGTTTTCCCACTGGCCTGTCGAGATGCAGCCTCAAAGCCACATCCCACTGGCAACTGATACATGAACACACCTGTGACCACAGGCAGCAGCTCCAAGGAGATGATCCCACCCAGCTCAGCTCCATTTGGGTGCTGTGACTCCCATTCCAAACCCAGAAAATGCTCGTGCAGAGCATTCCCAATGCCCTCAGTCCGAGCAGAGTGAACAGTTTGCTTATGTAACCCAGTGCAACTTCTTATCAAGGAAATGATGGATGTGCCCGATCATGTTCAGATATACAACGTTCAGCTGATTAAGAGAAACCCTTCAGAGAGCTGAAAGAGGGCTGTGGGAAAATAACCCAGCTTGAGAGCTCTGCTCTCCTGCTCTGAATGAGCCCAAATTTAGGATTAATTGGCAAATTGGGATGAATGAAGAAGGGCTTACTCATCTGTCTGTCTCCATAGCTGATGGCTTCGGCCAGAGGGCTCCATCCCTGAGCGTTTTTCACCTTTACTGGAGCATTATGGGCTAAAAGCAGGTGGGCACATTCTGGGACAAAACATCCACAGTTATTTACAGGAAAGGATGCAGCAGGAGCAGCCAGAATAAAACTCTACCCAAAGCAGTTCACATCAGAGATATCACACAGATTATCAGAACACATATCTGGCTTCTGACTCACTCCAACAAACAAAGCCATTTATGCAAGTACCTCCAGCACTCCCCTGTTCAATATTACCACTAAAAATAATTGGTGATCAGCCACCAATTATGTAACACTGAAGACTTGTCCCTCCTGCTACGTGGATTTTGCTTTTTATAATATTTCTGCGTGTTAGTTACACACACCACTGTGGAAGAAAGATATTTATATTTAATGTATGACACAGCTCTCTCTCTGCTGCACACACAAACCAGAGATACCTCAGGGGCTCCATCCCTCTCCAAGGGGTGAATGGATCATGGGGTCAGATTTGGGGGCAGCTCCCATCAGGGAAGCAGAGGAGGGTGAGGCACCAACACATCCCTGTTGTTGGGGAATCTGGGATTGGAAAAGGGCAAACAGGCACCTCTCTGCTCCAGGAGAGCCTCAGAGCAGGTGTGGAACCAACAGCTGCATTCCCCACCCACGGGTGGACACGATGGTGGAACGAAACAATGAAGGGGATGAGGAGGGTTTCAGGGTTCCCACGTGCTCCTTGGAAATGGTTCTTTGGATTCCAACCCCAGGGAAACCTCGCACATGGCACCAGGGCCACCCTGAGCCATCAGGAGGTGAAGGAGCAGGGCCCAGCTGTCTCATCACCAAGACAGGGATTTCCTGGGTCATTCTGCTGCCACAGGAAACTGCACTGGTCGTTCCAGATGCAGCAGCTGTGAGTCAGTGGCAGGCAGAGTGGCTGGGGAGGAAGAGACACTTCCCTGGCTCCTGTGGGGACAAACAAAGGCCCTGCCTGACCCAGCCAAGACACTGAGGGGGTTTTAGGGTTCCTCAGTGCCCAGGACAAGAACATCAATCTGCAGGGAGCAGGCAAATCAGCTTGGGATCACCAGCCAGATTCCATTTCCAGTTCAATAAACAGGCTGGGAGAGTTCACCTGGAGAAAAGAAGGCTCCAGGGAGAGCTCAGAGCCCCTGGCAGGGCCCAAAGGGGCTCCAGGAGAGCTCAGAGGGACAAGAAGAGACAGGAAAGGGGCAATAGTTTCCCACTGTCAGGTGGGATATTGGGAATAAAGCTCAGATTTCTTTTCCCACTCTTCTCCAAATCCATGTGACATGCTACCCAGAAAACCTCACTAGCTTGAAACACAAGATCACATTCAGAAAAATGCAAAAAACTCCTTTTTTTCCTCTTGCTCCCAAATCTTCAGGATCACTGAAGAGGTAACAAAACAAATGGTTCCACCCACCTTTATGTCCCAACATCACAGCAAGATGTAAAGGAGTGTTTCCTAAAAGAAACCATAGAAATAAAAAAAATTAGATTAAGGTTACCAGAATCCATTGCAATCCCTTCCTTAGGAAACTCCAGTTCCTGCTCTAACCCAGGAACACACCAACACCCACCAGAGGACTGACATTTTCCTAAGCAACCATGAGGATCATAATTGTCAAAATAAATACACTGAGACACATTTCATGGGCCAAGAGAGGGTTTTTAATGATCTCTTGAAACTCACTCCAGGCAAAGAGGTGCAGAGGTGTCTTTGAGAAAAGCACAACCCAAACCCTTCTGCTCCCCATGGGCTGAAGGGTCTGATCCCTTCCCAGCCTGACAGATCTGGGTTAAAAGCTACTCACAGATATGATACTGATTAAAAATTGAACAGCCTCTTTTATTAATTTTTCAAAGACTTGAGTACTCGTTTTTTACAACTACAGTACTGGGCATATTGAGAAGGAGCAGCACCTTCACTACAAAGCTGCCTTTTGGTTGTTCCCAAAGAAAGCTTTGGAGATGATCAGCAGCCTCTCAAACCCGTCCCCATTTTCCTGGTGATGCTCGTGACACAGGTGGCATTTGTGTTGTTAAATATTCACTGTGAGGCACCCAGAGCTGTTTTCTCTGGATTAATGCTGCTCCCAGGCTCATGACACCCTTATTTAGAGAGCTGAAGGATGCAAAGTTCTTCCATTTAACTGTATTTTGCACTTTTAAACAGTTTCTTAGAGCAGCCAAGAGAAAAAAAAAATAAAACCGCTGGAAAACAAATTTCTTGTGCAACTCTTAACACACACACACTTGGCTGAGAGTTATTTTCCAGCTCCCATTTTGTCAGCAGGAAGAACCTGCTCTGTGCAGAGGATGTGCTGCACATCTGGGAGAGGCTGCCACAGGAATGCCAGCACCAGGGAATTTGGGATGGAGATGGGAACTGTGCCCTGCTTGTCCCAGAGGGGCTGACAGGGCTCTTCAGTGTGTCCTGCATTTCATCCTTGCAGGACACTGGCAGCCACAGCTCAGCTCATTATACACTAACCCAGCTAAACTCCTGCTTCTATTAATAGCTGCTCCAACATCTGGGAGCCAGAGCAGCTCTGGGAATCCTGGATGCTGCCAGGCTCTGGTAGGAGATGGAAATAACCTTCCTGAGGAACACGTTTGAGAGGGAGCCACACTGCGTGCTCAGGAAATGCAAATTATGGGACCCGAGGGGAAACATTTTTATAAAATCATGGAATCACAGCATGGCTGAGGGTGGAGAAGCCCTCCCTGGTGCCCATTTCCCACCCTGTCCCCAGCACTGAGTGCCACATCCAGCCCTTCCTTGGACACCTCCAGGGATGGGGACTGCAAAGTTCCAGTGCCTGAGCACCCTTTCCATGGAGAAATTCCTGCTGATGCCCAAGCTGAGCCTCCCCTGACACAACCCAGGGCCATTTCCTCTTGTCCTGTCCCTGTCCCCTCCTGGCAGGGAGTTGTGCAGAGCCACAGGGTCCCCCTGAGCTCCTTTTCTCCAGGCTGAGCCCCTTTCCAGCTCCCTCAGCCCCTCCTGGGGCTCCAGCCCCTTTCCTGGACACCCTCCAGCCCCTCAATGTCCCTGCTGGAGTGAGAGCCTCAGGACTGACCCCAGGATTTGAGGTGAAGCCTCATCAGTGCCCAGCACAGCTACAGCCCCTTTCCCCAAGAAACCAGTGCTCCAGGAATCAGGACTCCTGCCCGTGCACATCCAGGTCTGTTGGCACAAAAGCACACCTGGAACACAGCACCTGTGCCCACACACGTGTGGCCTGTCACCCTGCTGAGGTGCCTGCACACCTACACGGAGCCAGGGCAGTTTTCCAGCTCTTTTCCAGCAAGAGGACTTGTCTGCTTCAGGATTTAAGCTCTTAAATGCATGTTATAATAACACTGGAAGTCATCTGCTAGGTGTAGCTACGGGCTTCTCCCAGGAAACTCATTGTTGGGGAATAATGACACTGGCCTTCCTCTGGGCAGTGATTTGGAGGTTAATTTGGGAAGCTGGGTAGGCACTCAATTAACACTCAATTGCTTTTAGCAGAACAGCAGGAGTCTCCCATTCCACAGGATTTGGCTTTCCTGCACTGAGCCAACATTAAAACAGGACTGGATTATTAACAATAAGTTCTCTTTCCCCTCTGCCCAATCTTTATCACATCCCGGGATTCTTCTGGCTTGTTTCTGAGCCAATCATCAGCTGGAGTGTCCCCCAAATAACTCCCAGCTCTGGTCTGTAAACAAGTGACAGATGGAATCAGACAGGAAGAAAACAATAACAGGGAAATGTTACTCAGGCCTTTGGAATGTCAAGCCACCGAGAGGTTTGTTGTGGGGTGGTTTGTTTTTTTTTAAACAGTTCAAGTAAAAAACTCGGAGGAAGATGATGAGTCAGAGATCCCCAAAGTGTCCCAACTCTGAACAGAGCTGGGAAAGCAGGGAGACATGAATTGGAGATTTTATATGGATTCAAAAAGGATGGAATCAATGTGTGTGATACACACAAAGAGGGATCAGGAGATGCCTTCAAGGAAAGATTTGGAGCTGCTGCTGCTGAGCTGCTCGAAGGGGAACTGGAGGAGGAACAGGGAGAAGCAGCAGCAGGAATGGAGCGAGTGGGAAAAATCCTCCCCAAGTCTGCTGCTTTCACTCCAGCAGGATTTGCTGGAATGAAGGTGGCAGGATAAACAGATCTGTAGCTGGATTTGGAGCTCTGCCCCTAGGAAAGAGCTGTGCCAGTTGTAGGGAACACTCCTGCCCATCCTGGCTGGGAGCTGAGCCCTGTGTTACTCTGCATCCCTCAGCTGCCTTCCAGTGCCCAATGCCACCACACACAGAGCTGGAGTTCCCAATTCCATCATTGCTGCCAGCCCCAGAGATCCTTCACCTTCGTGCTCCTTTTCAGTTTACAGACCACAATCAAGCACAGCCGTTCTCCTTATCACAACACAACACAAGCATCCCCTTTATCACAACTCCTCAGACACCACACACCAGGACCTTGGGATTCTCCAGCGGAAATGGATCGAGTTACTCTTGAAACGGGTATTAAAAACAGAGATTAAAACTGACCATGAAGGTCACGCTGATCCCTCAGGCTGATTTATTTATTAACAGTATAAAACATTACTTAAATTAAAATGTTTTGAAATGCCCTGGCAAGACATCCAATATTTACAAATTTCAGAGCAGCACAAGGATCAGATTCCACCTCAGCCACAGAGCATTTACAGGGGAGCAGAGAACATATTCAGAGAATAACTCTCTGAACATCCAGAGCCACAGCATTTAAAAAGAAAGGAGGGAAACGGATTGTTTTTTTGTAGCCTGGGGAAATATCAAAAACTGCTCTGCCAACAGCCAAAGGAACCATTCAGCATCCCCCAAAGCAAACAGGTGACTGCTCAGACAGCCTAAAAAAGAGCAAATCTCTGAAATGCAGTGGGGTCTTGGACACAGAGGAACACCTGATCACAGACAGCTCAGCCAGCACAGTGCTGACACTGGAGCTGACAATGCTCATTCATATTACAAAAATCATGGAATTAAAGAATGGTTTGGGTTGCAATGGACCTTAAAGCCCATCCAGTGCCACCCCTGCCATGGGCGGGTGTTGGAACCCTGGCTGCTCCAAGCACCAATGTCCAGCCCGGCCTTGGACACTTCCAGGGATCCAGGGAAAGCCTCACCTCCTCTGGGCACCCTGTGCCAGGGCCTCCTCATCCTCTCAGGGAACAATTCCTGCCCAATCTCCCATCCATCCCTGCCCTCTGGCAGTGGAAGCCATTCCCTGTGTCCTGTCCCACCGTGCCTTGCCCACAGTCCTTCCTCACGGAGATTCACACACCCTTATGAAACTCCCCCGTAAAACTCCCAGCCGGGAATTCCCTATTTCCCGGTTCAGCACCCGCATCTCCCGCCCCGCTCGGCGGCCCCGAGCCCCGGATGCCCCGGTGCGTCCGGCTCACCGTGACTGTCCTTCTGGGCGATGCCCTGGGTGCGGATGAGCGCCGAGAGCCGCCGCACGTCCCCCTTGAACACGCACTCGTGCACGGGGAAGGGGCCGCGCTCAGGCCCGGCGGGGGCGGCCCGGGCCGGCGGGCGGTGCCGGTGAGCGCCGGGCCCGCGGTGCCCCCCGGCCCGCCCGCCCTTCCCGCCCGTGAAGGCGCCACCGGGCGCCGCGGCCGCCTCGTCCTCGCCGGCCGCCAGCAGGTCCCCGTCCTCCTTGCTAGGCTTGTGGTCCCTGCGCAGCGAGCGGAGCTTCTCGCCGGTCATGGCCGGCGGGAGCGCCCGGAGCGCTCGGAGCCCGCGGGGCCGGTCCCGCCCGGAGCCCCCGGAGCGGCCGCAGCTCCGCCCGCGCCTCACGGGCCTCGGCTCCGCGCCGCCATCTTCGGCCGCCGCTCTCGCGAGACTGCGCCGCACCGCGAGAGCGCGCGGGAGGAGCCACGGAGCGACCGCGAGGGGCGGGGCGGGGTCCGCCCCCATGGGCACGGCCTGAGGGGCGGGAACGGGAATGGGAATGGGAATGAGGGATCGATCCCGGCAAACTCATCCCGAGGGGCGGGAACGGGAATGAGGGATTAATCCCAGCAAACACCTCCTGAGGGGCGGGATCGGGAACGGGAACGAGGGATTAATCCCAGCAAACTCATCCCGAGGGGCGGGAACGGGAATGGGAATGAGGGATTAATCCCAGCAAACACCTCCTGAGGGGCGGGATCGGGAACGGGAGCGGGGATCGATCCCAGCAAACTCATCCCGAGGGGCGGGATCGGGAACGGGAATGGGAACGGGGATCGATCCCAGCAAACACATCCCGAGGGGCGGGAACGGGAACGGGAATGGGAATGAGGGATTAATCCCAGCAAACACCTCCTGAGGGACGGGAACGGGAACGGGAATGAGGGATTAATCCCAGCAAACACCTCCTGAGGGGCGGGAACGGGAACGGGAATGAGGGATTAATCCCAGCAAACACCTCCTGAGGGGAGGGATCGGGAACGGGAATGAGGGATCGATCCCAGCAAACACACCCCGAGGGGCGGAAACGGGAACGGGAATGAGGGATTAATCCCAGCAAACACATCCCGAGGGGCGGGAACGGGAATGGGAACGGGGATCGATCCCAGCAAACACATCCTGAGGGGAGGGATCGAGGGATCGATCCCAGCAAACACCTCCTGAGGGGAGGGAACGGGAATGGGAACGGGGATCGATCCCAGCAAACACCTCCTGAGGGGAGGGATCGACCCTTGATTCCTGATCCTGTCCCTCAGGATGTGCCCGTTGGGATCGATCCCAATGACCACAACCCGACGGATCAGAACAGGGACATTCCACAACCCTGAGCAGCTGCTCCCGTGCTCTCCCACCCTCCACGGAAAGTTCTTTGGGAGATGACGGGACCTGGACAAGTCTTCCTCAAAAACACATTCAGGGAAAGGTAAAAACGGAGCCGTCCCCCTTGTCGTGCTGAGAGCCTTTGGGTGCTCTGAAAGGACCTGCTTTGGTTGGAGCTTCCTGAATTCCCACTGCACCTCCCGCTCCTGGGCCAGTTCCACAAGTTTCTGCTTCCAGTGTGGGATGAGTAATTGTAAAAATGATGATGTCCCAAATTCCTGGTGAATTGGATTTTTTTACGAATTCTCCCAGGGAAAACAACCCCCAAGTTGCCAGGAAGACCAGACCTGCTAAAATAACAGAATTGCCTTCCTGGTGACTTTGTCTTTCCCGAGTTCACATCATCTCCCTCATCCCAAGTGACCAAGAAGAATTCTAGGCAGATTTAGGAATTCCTGTACCTGCTGTCTCCAGCTGCTTCCCACACAGCTTTTTAGAGTCCTAATACAGATTTTTGAAGCAATTCTAGGAAAAAAAAAAAAAAAAAAAAAAAAAAACACCCAACACCCAACATTTTATTTTTCTTTTTGCTCTTTACTCCAGTAGTCTTCCCAATGAGAATTTTCTGTCTCTCCTTGTTTTTTGAGGAAAGTCGAACACGTTTCCAGGCAGAATGTGAGAGGCTGGCACTGTCAGCAGTTCTGATGTCTCCTGTTCTCCCCTGCTGGAAAACACACACGGAGCACAGCTGGTCTTGTGGAATGGAGGGATTGGCTCAGGTTTTAGCTGATGTTGGAAGCTTCACAGTGCATTTTTAATTACTGGAGGCATGAAGTCAGTGTTTACCAGCTTATTATGGACTCCCTTAATCACCCCATAAATGGAACAGAGGCATTACTCACAGGAAAGACTCTGGGAAAACTGATGTTTGTAGGGATTCAAACTGTGGGATTACCTTACACATACAGATTCTTGAGAATGGGTGTTTTTTTGTCTGTCCATCAACAGAACTTTCCTACAGCAAGCAGATTTGTCAACATGGGATGGAATTCCTCCCTCCTAAATCCCAGATTCCTGCTTGTGTGCTGAGGCATGGCCCTGCACACATCCAGAGGTTTGCTCTTCTTAGATCCAGCTTTGCTCAGATTTTATCCATATTCTTGTTGTAAATAAAATGTCTACTTACAAAATCTAATATAAAAATCATTCATCAGTGGCCTTCAGCACATATGTGCCCTTTGTCCTCAGGTGTCAAAGTGCTGTTCCACGGACGTCAATCCATGCAGGATAACCTTGACAGGAAGACCCAGTGAATTAATTTTTAATCACAGAATCCCAGCATGGGTAAGGCTGGAAGGGACCACAGTGGCTCCTCTGGTGCCACCCCCTTCTCCAGCAGGGGCATTCCAGAGCACAGGATTGTGTCCCAACGGTTCTGGAATTTCCCCAGAGAGGAGACTCCACAGCCTCTCAGCACAATCTGTTCAGGGCTGGGCACTGCCCAGGAGAGAAGTTGTGCAGGGGGAATTGCTGGGATCAATCCTTGCTCATGCCTCTGGTGCCATTGCTGGGCCTGGAGCAGAGCCTGGGCCCTGCTCTGACCCTCCTGCACTCAGGGACAGACAGGGACACCAAGGGACACCTGGGGACACTCAGGGACAGACAGGGACACCAAGGGACACCTGGGGACACTCAGGGACAGACAGGGACACCAAGGGACACCTGGGGACACTCAGGGACAGACAGGGACACCTGGGAACACCCAGGGACACCCAGGGACACCTGGGGATGCATAAGGACACCTGGGAACACCCAGGGACAGACAGGGACACCTGGGGACACCCAGGGACAGACAGGGACAGACAGGGACACCTGGGGACACCCAGGGACAGACAGGGACACCTGGGGACACCCAGGGACAGACAGGGACACCTGGGGACACCCAGGGACAGACAGGGACCCCCAGGGCTGAGGGCCCCTCTCCCTGGGGCTCCTCTCCAGGCTGAGCAGCCCCCGCTCCCTCAGCCTCTCCTGGGCACGGAGATGCTCCAGGCCCTTCCTCAGCTCCAGGAGCTCCTGTCCCTGCTGTGCTGAGGATCCAGAGCTGGACACAGCACCCAGAGGTGCCTCCAGGGCTGGGCACAGGGCAGCATCCCTTCCTGACCTGCTGAGAATGCTCTCCCTGAGGCACCGCAGGATCCCACCGGACGCTGCTGGTCAGGGGACAGCCCCAGCACCCCGAGGTCCTTCCCTCAGAGCTGCTCCAGCCGGTCTCCCCCATCCTGTGCCGTGCCTGGGGTCATTCCCAGGTGCTGAGGAATCCAGGCAGCGCTGCCGGGCAGTCAGCACGCTGCTCCCCTATGGATCGGCCGCGTGCTGCCGGGTTATTCCCGGTAATTCCCAGGGAAAGGCGCCCCCGGATCCCGGGAAGGAGCTCCGGGATCGGCCCCACTGCGCACGGCGTGCGGGCGCCCCCCAGCGGGCGGGCTCTGCCCGTGCAGGGCGGGCCCCGCCCCACCGGCAGCCAATGGGAGGGCGCGGCGGCCCCGCCCTACCGGCACCGCAGCCAATGAGGAGGCGCGAAAGCCCCGCCCCCGCCGAGCCCCCGGAGCGCTGAGGGCCGGTCCCGCAGAGCCGCGGCCATGGCGGGCAAGGGGCCTCAGGAGTTCCTGCCGCCCTTCAAACACTTCGCCACCAGCGCCATCCACGCCGGCCAGGAGCCCGAGCAGTGGCGCTCCGGGGCCGTGGTGCCGCCCATCTCGCTCTCCACCACCTTCAAGCAGCGGGCGCCCGGCGAGCACGCGGTGAGTGCGGCCGCCACCGGGGCACCGAGCCCCTCTCCGGGCTTGGGCACAGCCGGGGGGCCACGAGCATCCGGCGTGGCCCGGCAGGGGGAACGGGAGGCGGCAGGTCCTGGGAAGGGCACGGAGCTGCGGCCGCCGATGTTTCCCCACGTGGCAGCTCCTGGGCTAAGGCGAGCATCTCTTTCCGCGGGGAGCGGAGCTCTCGCCCAGCGAGGCGCTGGAGTCTCCTCAGCGGGGCCGTTCCAGGGCCGCCGGCTCGCATCCCGTGCCCTGTGCTCCGGGATGGCCCTGCCGAGCAGCGATGGCACCGCAGGAGCCGCCGGGCTCCCTTCCAGCCTGACCCAGCCTGGGCTTCTGTGTTCCCAGGGGATGGGAGAGCTTGGGATGAGGTTGGGATTATTCCCGTGTGAAAGGAGAGGGAAGGGGAGCAAGGAGCACCCAGTGCCCCCGGGCTCGCAGGGATGCTGCTCCAGGGGCTGCTCGGAGCCGGCAATCTGAGAGGCTCTCCCTGCCCTGCACCCGCCCCAGCGCCCGTGCGGAATCCCTGTTCCACTACACACACTTTGTGTAAGAGCCTGCTTCACTTTTCCTTCCAAACCGAGGGAATATTTCCTAAGGATTTTCTGGATGCCCCGTAGAAAGTGCTGGAAAGGTTTGACGGGACGTGACACAAAGCTGCCACTCCTAAATCAGCACCTGCTCCAAACTCGCGCTGTGCTGGTCGGGCAGGAGGAATTTGCCTTGTGATTCCTCATTCCACACAGAATCCCAGCTGTGCTGAGGAGGCCCTCAGGAGGAGTCACGCTGCTGTATCCACATCCTGATGACAGGATCCATGTTCTTGCCGGGAGCTCTGCCAGAGTGATCTGCAGGATTCCTGACTATGAGGAAGTTGACATTAAAGAGAAATCCTAAAAGCAGGCAAATCCCAGGGTGCTCAGCAGGTTCACTTGGTAACAACTGCATCCGTGCATGCATGAGTGGTATTGTCCTCATTAAATTTCCCCAGAATTTGCATAAAAGCTGTGGCACTGAGAAGCATGTGGGTTCTCAAGAACTGATGAGAGGATTTGGCCAGTACCCTGTGGATGTGATGGAGACGGACACACATTTTCCCTAATAATTCCCTCCAAACAGAGTGTGGAGTCTCCCTCACTGGGGATGTCCAGAGCTGTCTGGACACGATCCCTGTGCCCTGTGCTGTCCCTGCTGAGCAGGAGTGGGACCAGGGCACCCTCATGGTCCCCTCCAGCCTGAGCCAGCCTGGCACCCTGAGGATGGTTGGCCTGTGCAGCCCAGGGCCTTTCCCCCACAGTGCCCACAGATGGTGTCTGGGGAGAAGCAGGAGAACGTGGCTCCTTGCCCCAGTGCTCCCCAGGCCCCTTGCTCTGGTGGGGGCCAGCTGGGTGTTGTGCCAGGACACCCTCCTGCTGCTCTGGGAGGAGCTGGATGCCCTCAGCCAGGGCTCTTTGAGGAACCTGCTGTTATCCCAGACCTTCCCAGTGCTCTCTCTGATGTTTGTTTCTTATTCCCACCCCAGGGTTATGAATACATCCGGTCTGGGAACCCCACTCGGGATTGCCTGGAAAAGGCTGTGGCCGCCCTGGATGGAGCCAAATACTGTGAGCACCTCATGGGTTGGACAGGGCTTGGAGCAGCCTGGGACAGTGGGAGGTGTCCCTGCCCACGGCAGGGGTGGCACTGGGTGGCCTTTGGGGTCCATCCCAGGATTCTGTGACCACGGCTCTGGCTGTTGGCTGTGGGCAGGAGCAGCTCCAGGGTGGGGAAGAGCCCAACATTTCCTGTCCAGGAAGGTCCAGCTCCATCCCTGGGTTTCTCTCCTGCTTCCTCACTGTGGCTGATGGATCCTGGGCTGAGCTGGATCTGTCTTTGTGCAGCAGCACTGGAGGCAGTGGGAGCAGGCAGCCCCTGTTCCCAGTCCTTTCCCAGTCCTTTCCCAGTCCTTTCCCAGTCCTTTCCCAGTCCTTTCCCAGTCCTTTCCCAGTCCTTTCCCAGTCCTTTCCCAGTCCTTTCCCAGTCCTTTCCCAGTCCTTTCCCAGTCCTTTCCCAGTCTGTTCAGTGTCTGTGCTGGGTCTGTGCTGTGCACATCAAGCTCCTGCTTTCACTGGCTCCACGTTCCCAGTGAGACAGTGACACATCAGGTTCTCTTCAGAGGCAAAGTGAGGAAGGCCAAGGTAAATCTGACTTGTTGTGTCACATCAAACACCGAGTCCTCTCTCTTCTTCCAGGCTTGGCTTATTCCTCTGGTTTAGCAGCTCTTTTGAACATCTGTCACCTGCTGAAGACAGGGGACACAGTTGTCTGCATGGATGATGTCTATGGAGGTGGGTACAGCACCCTGTGGTTTCAGTCTGCATTGTGCAGGGGATCAAACCTGTCTGTAGCTCTCAGGAACTCGGAATTTCCCCCACAGGACCTCAGTGTTCTTTGAGGCTGTTTTTATCAATCCCCTCTCCCAAACACTCCCCAGAGGCAGAGTGTCCCCAGCTGTGCCAGATCCTTCAGCAGGGTGAGCTCAGAGCAGTTCCCAGGCCAGCCTGGCTGTCCCTGGGGTGACACTGGTGTCCTGCTGGGTGACCTGTGCCACTGCTCAGCCTGGCTGTCCCTGGGGTGTCCCTGGGGTGACACTGGTGTCCTGCTGGGTGACCTTGTGCCACTGCTCAGCAGAGCTGTCCCTGGGCTGTCCCTGGGGTGACACTGGTGTCCTGCTGGGTGACCTGTGCCCCTGCTCAGCAGAGCTGTCCCTGGGCTGTCCCTGGGGTGTCCCTGGGCTGTCCCTGGGGTGACACGGGTGTCCTGCTGGGTGACCTGTGCCACTGCTCAGCTGTCCCTGGGGTGTCCCTGGGGTGACACTGGTGTCCTGCTGGGTGACCTGTGCCACTGCTCAGCCTGGCTGTCCCTGGGGTGTCCCTGGGGTGACACGGGTGTCCTGCTGGGTGACCTGTGCCACTGCTCAGCCTGGCTGTCCCTGGGGTGTCCCTGGGGTGACACCGGTGTCCTGCTGGGTGACCTGTGCCACTGCTCAGCAGAGCTGTCCCTGGGGTGTCCCTGGGGTGTCCCTGGGGTGACACTGGTGTCCTGCTGGGTGACCTGTGCCACTGCTCAGCTGTCCCTGGGGTGTCCCTGGGGTGACACCGGTGTCCTGCTGGGTGACCTGTGCCACTGCTCAGCTGTCCCTGCTCAGGGCCCTCACACAGAGGCAGCCTGGCTCTTGTCCAGGGCGGGTTCCAGAGCCACTGGAGGCTGTTCCCAGCAGTGGCTGGGAAATGAAAGGAGTCCCCTTTGCCCTCCCTGGGAATGGTGACTGTTGGCCAGCGAGCTCCTGGGCTTGGGCACATCCAACACAAACACATTTGCTGTTCCTATCTCAGTTCTGCCCTGCCAGGTGACCTTCTCCAGGGTGCAGCTGGGCCCTGGGGACAGCAGGAATCTCTGCTGCTCTCCCTCCCAGCCCTGCCCCCAGCACTCAGTTAATCAGAGTCATTAAGGCAGGGCAGGGGCTCAGTTCCTCATTCAGGGGGGCTCAGGGGGGCTCTGTCAGGCAGAGCCCATTCCAGCAAAGCCTCAGCCTGGGCTGGTCTCTGCAGGGCGAATTTCATTGCTTCTCCTCTGCTTTGGTTTGTGACAAAGAAAGGGTTTCCTCAAAAGAACCACCCAAACATCACTCAGATGTTTCCTTCAGCTCACAGAATCCACCTCCATGTTCCATCCGTGCTCAGGTGGAAAACTGAGTCCCTGGGGATCAATAATTTAAATCCAGGCAGTGTTTCCTGGCAGTGAGTGCTGCACATCCATTGACCAACTGGTGCTGCTGGATTCTCTGATCTTCCAGGGAAAGGGGAAGACAGGAAGGAATCATTTTTAATGGAATGATGGGAAACAGTAGCTGGAGTCTTCCCCTTGATTCTTCTTCTCAGATTCATTTCCTGATCATAAACCCCACACTGATCTCAAGTACTTCATCCATCACTCTGATCCCATATTCACATTATTACTGTTTCATGATCATTAAAACTGCAACAATCTTGAAACTCTGTGTGAAAAAAGAAAATAGAAATGTGCCATTTGTGGTGTGCAGCATAAAGCTGTGCCCTCCTGTCTGTGCCTGCACCATGCAAGAGGCTGGAGAGCAGGGGATGAAAGTTAAGGAGGTTGTTTAATTTTGTGATTTTTGGGTTTTTTAAGGCACAAACAGATATTTCCAGAAAGTAGCCTGTGAAAATAATTTGAAAGTCGTTTTTGTTGACTGCACAAAACCAAAATGCCTGGAAGCTGCAATCACACCAGAGACCAAGGTAGGAGAGGGAAATGGATTTTTGAGGGATGTTCAGTTGTTTTATCCTTGCTACTGTTGAGTTTGGGAGTGTGTCAAGCTGAGGTGGGGGAAGCTTGGGGCACAGCTGGATCCAGCATATCCCAGTGTGCTGCCTCGTGGAGAACATCCTGAGAAGGGCCCAAGCCCCTGGAGAGAGAGAGGAGGGAAAAGGGGAAAGGTGAGAAGGAGCAGAGGGAACGCCGGGCTCCGGCCGGAGCTGCTCATGGCCCTGGGTGGGTGATCCCTGCCCCAGGGGAAGGGAGCTCAGCTGAAAGGCTTTGGGGAAAGGCTCTGTCCTGGCTGTGTGGGCCCTTCTCCAGCTGGGATGCTCTGGGGTGGCACAAGCCCAGTGAAGGGAAACCTCCCTGAGCTTGGAGGAAGCGGCTGAAGCCGCCCGTCGCTGTGGCGGGGCCGCTGCCCGTGCCCACTGCACCAACCCCACGGGGAGCTGCCCCACTGCACACCCCGAGCCCTGGGGCTCAGCCCAGCGCTGGGAACTCTCTGACCTGGAGGTTTTTTGGGTTTGTGCAGCTGGTTTGGCTGGAGACCCCCACGAACCCCACGCTGAAGGTGATCGACATCCAAGCCTGCGCGGACGTGGCGCACAGGCACCCAGGGGTGCTGCTGGCAGTGGACAACACCTTCATGTCTTCCTACTTCCAGGTGTGTCACCTGCCCCGAGGCAGGTGGATTGGGAAAGGGATTATATGGGATCTGTTTCTCAGGAGACCAAGCTAAGCCCTGGTGTTGTAGGTGTAAAGTTGCCCTTTTTGCAGAGTGCAAAGTACCTGGTTTTGTTCAGGGTACTGTGATCTTGTTGAATTAACTCCGCAGAAAGTGTTAATGCTTAGCTCAAGCAGCTCTGCAGTTGGCCTGGGACATAGCAGAGGCTTGGAGATTTGCCCTGCAGTGTGTTATCCACTGCAGAATTCCCAATTTCCTCCAGAAAGGGCCGTGTGGAAGAACACAGGGTGGTGGTTAATGTGTCTGGAGCAGCCAGGTGTGGAAAGAAAGCCAGTGCTAATGATTAATTGGTGGGAGCACTAGATGAGGTACCACACTGAGCTAAGAAAAGGAGAATTTCCCAGTGATCTGTCCATCAATATTGAGTGTAAAAGGCCTTTTCCATGATAGTTCTGGCTGGGCATCTCCACATTCCTGGGCGAGAGTCTGTTTAATGTGGCAGCAGCAGTCTTTGCATCTGCCTGCTTTGTTAAGTTTTAACAGTGGTGCCCCTCACTCTTTAGAATGTGTTGGTATCATGTGCAAAGTCCCTTAATTAGTGAGTGATTAAAAATCTGGCACTGCTCATCACCTCGTGTTGATAGCATGTGCAAAGTCTCTTAATTAGTGGTTGATTAAAAATCTGGCACTGTTCTCAGCTCCTCCAGGGCAGAATCTCCAACACCTGACAAACAAAGCAATTCTTTTGCTTGGCACTTTGAGTCCTTCATTTCCCGTGGAAATGCACTTTTGAGGGTAGATGCCATGGTTTGTCCCTGCCCCAGCTGTGCACTGTGTGTTGGATGTGCTCAATCTCCTCTCCCTGGTGCCTGTGGGACTTGGAGCAGTGCTTTTAAATCACATCTTCTTGTGCTTACCCTGAATCCAGAGTGTCTCCGTGTGCTGCTGCTTTTAGCACTTGTTCTGTTGTCATCCTCAGGGGTTTGTGTTTGTCCCTCCACTCTTTTTCCTGTGTAAGCTCACAGCCCTTTGGATGGCTGGGAACGAACCCAAACTTGATTTCTGATGTTATTTTCCTTTTGTTTCAGCGTCCTTTGTCCCTGGGGGCTGATATTTGTATGACTTCTGCAACCAAATACATCAATGGTGAGTGTGAGAGTTGAGCACATCCTTAGGGCAGGGTTGGGTGGGAGATGGGGAGGGAATTCCTGGCTGCGAGGGTGGGGAGGCCCCTGGATTCCTGGCAGTGCCCAGGGCCGGGTTGGACACTGGGGCTTGGAGCAGCCTGGGATGGTGGGAGGTGTCCCAGGGATTTCATTAACACCTGGGGGTTTGTGCAGGACCCTGGAGCAGCTGGAGTGGCTGATCCCATTCTTGTCCCCTGTCACTTGTAGGGCACAGTGATGTTCTCATGGGCCTGGTCTCTGTTAACAGGGAAGATCTTTATGAGAGGCTCAAATTCCTGCAGAACTGTAAGTCCAGGCTGGGAATTCCTGACAGGAACCCTGCTCACATCCACAGCTCCTGCTGGGGAGGGTGGGCATGCACACAAGTGGGAAATCTGCCTGGGAATGTGACTGGAATGGGCACAACTGAGAAAAGTTCAATTACAAAACCTTCCAATAAAATCTCCAATAAAACCTCCAATAAAATGGAAAATAACCTCCAATAAAATGAGAGACATTGGTCTCCACTCCCCAAGGCACTTCAGGACAGTGCTGGGGCACATCCTGAAACCACTGAGGTGCCCACCTGCAACTGGAAACTCACTCTCCCATCAGGACGTGCCCAGTGCAGAATTTTCCTGTCTCTGATGATTCCAACAATTTTCCAGCCTCTTCACTGTCAGGAATAAATTCCTGCTCAGGGCTGTGTCCTCTGCCTACAGCAGTGAAGGTGCATTGTGCCCAATAAATGTAATCCTCGAGGCCTGAGCCTGTTAATTGGCCTCATTAATTGACTCCCCAGTGTGGGAGATGAGGAGCAGAGATTGCCTGGGGTGTCCTCCCACTTGTTCTGACCTCAGAGATGCTGGAGACGAGGAACGTGTTTGGCTTTGCTGAATGCAAACCACCAACATTGTTGTGGAATTCTGTGAAAATTTCTGTGGAAATCTGTGGATATCTATGGAAATCTGTGGAATTGTGTTCCCACAGCCCTGGGAGCTGTCCCTTCCCCCTTCGACTGCTTCCTCTGCAACCGAGGCCTGAAGACTCTGCACGTCCGGATGAAGCTGCACTTCCAGAACGGCCTGGCTGTGGCCAAGTTCCTGGAATCCCATCGCCGGGTGGAGAAGGTCATTTACCCAGGTGGGTGGGTCGGGATTGGGAACACCCCAGGGAGGGATCTGGGAACACCCCAAGGAGGGATCTGGGAACACCCCGGGGAGGGATTTGGGAGCTGTGATGCCCCGGGGTTGGGTCACTCAGGTGAGGCTGAGCTGCCCCAGCTCTGCCCTGGAATTCACTGGGGATTCTCCCAACTCTCCCCATTCCAGGGCTGCCCTCCCACCCCCAGTATGAGTTGACAAAGAAGCAGAGCACAGGCTGTCCTGGGATGATCACCTTCTACATCAAAGGGAACATCAAAAATGCCTCTGCCTTCCTGAAGAACCTGAAGGTAAAGGGCAATAAAATGATCCTCAGAGGGAGCTGAAGCTGCCCTGCTGAGGGGAGGGTGGAAGTGGCTTCTCTTGCCAAGCCCTTTGGGTGTGCCCCATTCTAAATTGGATAATTTGTCCATGAGGTTAACGAGAGGGAACAAAGGGACTCCTCAGCCCCTTGGAAGTGTTTGTTTGCTCCCAGGGTGAGGCGTGTCCAGCCCAGCCCAGAACTGCTGCTAAAGGGCTTTCTGCAGGGCTGGGGAGCTGGGGCTGAGCCCTGCTGGCTATGGCAAAGTGCCCTCAGCAGGGAAAGCCACTGAGGAAGGCCCTGACTGTGGGGCAGGGAGGGAGCCCCTGGCTCTGGAAATGCTTGCTTGGGTCCAACCAAGGACCAAGAAAAGCTTGGGGAACAAAAGTCCCTAAAGTTTCCTTTTCCTGAATGCTCTTGAAGAGGTCCCAGCCCCGAGGCTGCCAGAGCTGCAGGAGGGTTTGGACAGCACTGCCAGGGGGCTCAGGGGGGGATTGTTGGGGTGTCTGTGCAGGGCCAGGGGCTGGATCAATGATCCCTGTGGGCAATTCCAGCTCAGGATATTCCCTGATTCTCTGAGTTCTCTTTCCATTCATCCACAACCTCTCACTCCTGATGACAACTCCTTTCCCTCTCTCCCACAGGTGTTTGCCCTGGCTGAGAGCCTGGGTGGCTTCGAGAGCCTGGCAGAGCACCCGTAAGTTCATCTTTCCATCCTTCCACCTTCAGAGCCTCAAAGAGCTGCAGAGCACCACCAAATCCCCAGAGTTTTCCAGCCCCCAAAGCTGGTTTGCCTTTAGCAAAACTCAGGGAGTGTTGTGTAGCAGGAGGCCAGGGGAGATTCCAGAGGGAGGGAATTCTGTGAGAGGCCAGAGATGGAGGGAGTTTGCCTGGAGGGCTGAGGCACAGTCCGTGTTCATGAGGACAATCCCAGAAGCTGCTGAGAGTTGGGATAAGGAGCAGCTTGGACTGAGGAATGCCCTGCTCACACCAGGGGCACTGTGTGCACCCAGCTGCCTCCCTGGCAGGACCTCCTGGGGCTTTAAACTGCTCAAAACAGGATTTTCATGGAATTGCATTCTTTCACTCAAAGCCAGTTTCCTTTTTGAAAAGGTACATGGAAATTAATGACTGTATTTAAATGCTCAATCATTTCACTTATTGATTTCAGATTAACACAAACCCTGAACCCCTCCAGCAGCTGAAAGGAGCTGGTGCCAGTGACTGAGCACAGGGGAAATCCCTTCTTGCCTGTCTCCTCTGTAGCTGGAGAGAATAAACCCTCCAGAATCATGTGGGACAGTTTGAGAAGGGATCTGAGAAACCAGAAATTAAACCAGGGGTTTGATACTGCAATAAAAATACAGCTCTGGAAGGAAGAGGAATAGGATTCTCTCCTGTCCCAGGTCCAGAGTTTTTAGTATCCACTTCTTATTAATCATTTGTGTCTCAGACATACAACCTGGAGATGCAATTCCCTGACTTGTCAGCATTCCCATCATTTCCAGGAACTGCTGCCAGGAGCTCTTTGCATCTGTGGGGTCACAGGAGTGGCACAGAGGAGGTGTGAGCTCCTGCTGCCATTTCAGGGCTGCTGGCAGGGAGCCACCCGGGCTGCTTTTACCCAGAAGAGTCCCAAATTCTTAGGAAAAAGGCTCCTTTTTATCCCTGCAGGGCCATCATGACCCATGCCTCAGTGCCTGAGGAGGAAAGGAAAACTCTGGGAATCAGTGACACCTTGATCCGCCTCTCGGTGGGGCTGGAGGACGAGGAGGATTTGCTGGCAGACCTGGACCAGGCCCTGGAGGCTGCGGTGAGTGGGGTGTTCCCCCTAAAAATGCATGTTTGATGGAGGGGCAGAGCACAATGATCCCTCCCTTTCCTCCCTGCAGTTTGCATAAACCTCGAGGCTCAAAAAGGAACTTGGAACTGGACGTGGCTGTGGACGAGGACATGGAGAACCAACCCACTCTTGCTCTGCCTTTGGGAATTGCAGCCTGGGCTCCTGGGAGTGTCCCTGGCTGTGCAGGGTGTGCTGGGCACAGCCTGGGCTCTCCCTGGAGCCAGGAGCTGTGTGGGAGCAGCCCTGGGCACCCCGGGAATGGGATCCCAGTTCTCCCAGCACAGCTCAGGGTTTGTGCTGCTGCTGCTGCAGGGTTTGGGCACAAGGGCTGGCTCCTGGTACTGCTCTCAGGTCTTTCTTTCTTTCTCTTCTCACCCCTCAGCTCAGCTCAAAGTCTCGACTGAGCTCAGTCTTTATTTTAATTAGGTTGAAGATTTGCTTAAGAGCTTTTTCTTCTCTTGATGTTTTTTTGGTTTTTTTTTAAATTAAGTGAAACTCAACACGTGGTAAATTATAACTTTCTAAAGAGCAATCTTTGTCACTTGAAAAAATCATGTGCTGTGGGAATTACTGGAATAATTTTAATTAAAATACGCTTTTCCTTTCCTTGCTTATATTCCCATGTGCACGTGCTCCTTGTGTTCAAAATCAGGGGCTGGAGTGACCCTGGAGCTGTTGGAATTTTCTGTGGGAAGGCAGGAGAGGGATGGAGCTGAGGAGAGGGATGGAGCTGAGGACAATTCTGTGTTGGCCACACCCAGAATAACCTTCACTGCAGAGGGGTTAAATGCTGACCAAACCGAAGTGAAGGTGTCCCAGCCAAACCTCCTCACTCCACAGCATCCCAGACTGGTTTGGGGTGGGGGGGACCTTGAAGCCCACCCATCCCACCCCCTACACTTCAGGGGCAGCTCTGACATGAGGCGGGGCCAGCTGTCCCAGCGCGTTAATGACTGTTAAGTCTCGAACTGAGATTCCCGAATTTCTGTAATCGCCGTTAATCACTGTTGGGTAATTACGGCCCGTGAAGGCGCTCGGAGCGGGATCCGAACCCGCGGCCTTCAGCGCCCCCTCAGCCCGGCCCGCCGCCTGACGTCACGCGCCGCGTGCGCCGTCTCGGCCAATCAGCGGCCGGCGGCGGATTCGAACGGCGGGGCGGCGGCGGCGGCCGTTAGGCGCGCGGCGGGGCCGGCAGGGGGCGCTGTGCTCCCCGGCGGAGGGGCCGCCATGGCCGGACCGGGGCCGGGACCGGGGCCGGGGCCGTACCGAGCCACCAGGCTGGTGAGCGCCGAGCGGGGCCGCTGCCGCACCGGGACGGGGGGGCCGCGCGGGACCCGGGGGTACGGCTGTCGCGGAGGGAGCGGGGCGCCGGTGGCACCCGTGCGAGCGCTGCGGGGCGGGAGGTGGCTCTGCCCCTCAGGGCTACTGTCGCGACTGAGGAGCGCTTAAGGATGCGCATCTGGGTGCCCTGAGACCCTCCTGCCTGCTGTCGTGACGGTGCTCGGGGACACCCCCTGCTCGTGGGTGCCCTGCGAGCCCTGCTCGCTGTCGCGACACGTGGGTGCCCTGGGACCCCTGCTCGCTGTCGCGACACGTGGGTGCCTGCAGCCCTCCAGCCCCGTGTCCGCTCTCTCGGTCTCTGGGTGCCCGGTGATGCCCTGCCCGCTGTCGCCACATGGGGGGAGCCTTGGGATGTCGCGACATCGGCCGCTCAGGGACATCCCGTGGGTGCCCTGGGATCCCCTTACCCTCGCGACATGGGGCTGCCTAGACACCTCCCACGCCCTGCCCTCTGTCGCTGTATATCGCTGCCCTGCTGTCGCGACACGTGCGCGCTCAGGGCCGCGGCTCCAACGGGCGCTGGCCGCTCGCTGTGCCCGCAGTGGAACGAGGTGACGCGGTGTTTCCGGGCCGGGATGCCCGTGCGGCGGCACCGGCAGCGGCTCCGTTCGCACGGCAGCTGCTTCACGGCCGCCGAGGCCGCCGACTGGCTGCACCAGCTGCTCCGCGGCCACAGCAGCTTCGGGCCCGACGTCAGCCGGCAGCAAACCGTGCAGCTCCTGCGGAAATTCCTCAAGAACCACGTCATCGAGGACGTCAAGGGCCGGTGGGGGACCGAGAATCTGGAAGACAACGGTGCGCTGTACAGGTATGGAGGTTAAAATTGTTCTACACCACCCACTCAGGTTAAACGTTTTTATTAAAAATGCTCAATGATCCTAGTTCTTTCAGTGCGCAGTGATCCCAGCTCTTTCTCTTCTCCCAAAGAGCTTGCTTTGGGTTGAGCGTGTTGGGCAGAAAGTTAATTGTTAGGGTCGTTTTGCTCCTCGGAATGTTTTTCTTCGCTCCTGTGTGTGTCCATGGTTTTGTCTGTCCGAGGTTTTCGCTGGGATACAAACTGCACTGCAGTGCTTTGGAGGGAAGCCAGAGGGTGTTGTAGGAGCTGTCTGCTGGGTTTGCTTCTCTTGGGCATTTTGCACCAAGTCTGAGTGGGAGGCAGAGCCAAACAGCTCTGAAATTAAAGGTATTAATGGCCCTCACTTCTCACGTTCTGGGCTCAGGCTGTGCCAACGCCTTCAGCTTGGCTTTGGCATCAAGAAAAACAGCCCAAAGCTAATTCATCGTGTGATACGTTTTTAAAAAATCCAAATAAAATCAGTGTTTTCCCTTTCTCTAGTGAATCTGACAGAATCACGCTGGTACAGAATCAGAGGGGGTTTTTTGTCAAGTAATTTATTTGATTACAGATCAATTCTGAACGTCTTTAACATCTCCCCCATTCATTACAGATTTCCTCCAACGTCTCCAGTCAAACCTCTACCAAGCCCACCAAGGGAGAACTTGGAAAACTTCTCTGGAGACAAAGGGAAACTTTTTAAACTGCCCAGTTCATCCAAGAGGGCTTTGAAAAAACAGGACTTCCTGCAGTCTGTGGTAATAACTCCTGTTCCTTCCAGCATTGCAGTTGTCTGGTATTGTCTTTATCCTTTAAAAATTCAGTGGCACTGCTCTGTTGTGGTATCTTCCCTTAATCAAAAATAATTTGGACTTCAGGAATTGAGAAATATTAGGAGATAAATTCATATGAAGGGGGTTTTTATTTTGTTTTGTCTCAGTGCAGAATTATCTCTGCTAAGGGATTTTAAAGTGTTGGGAGGGCTGGAAGGTGAAGCCCTAGAAATGATCTGCACAATGTGACCTTGTTGAAATTTGATTTCTCTTTAGGGGACAAATAAAAGGCACAAATCATTTAATTGATCATCTTTTTGGAGAAGATGGATTGTAGGTGTGGCTCTTGGTTCAGCTGAGATTTTTGCATAAATTCTGAATTTAGGTTCCAGTCCTAAAGGAGGATAATTCACATATTAATACATCTGGATTTGAGGTGGTTTTACTTTTTAAATTGCTGATTTGGGATTGATCAGGAGGATTTTTTTTTTTTCCATTTCTTTTGAGTTGTGTGCATCCATTTCAGTGCTGACACTGCAGGTTACTCCCTGGCTCGTGTGGAATTTAATGTTCCACAGAATGCCCTCTTCTTCTAATTCCAATTTTCTCTAATTTTTAATTGCCTCAAGAGGCTCGTTTATCTTACAGTATAAACCACTTGTTTTCAGGAAAACTTACCAAGACCAAAAGCTGATGTAACAGAAGAAAAAAAGGAAGACACACTGCAAAGGAGGGAAATAAGCCAGGAATATGTGCAGGAAACATGGAGAAACATCATCCAGATCCAGTAAGTGATGAATTACACACAGCACTTTAGTCTGAAATAGCCCAAGCAAGCTTTTGCAATTTGTTTTTAATTTTTAAAACTATGTTTTAAGTTTTTTTTTTTTACTTCAAAATACTTACTTTTTACTTTACTATTTAAAACTATTTATTCTGTTGTTTACACAGGTTTCCTAATCTCTTTATTAACATATTGGCTTGTTGCATTTAAGGAATTTCTGATGGTGTGCTGGTGCTGAAATAGGTTTTAAACACCACAGGTGCTGTTCCTTGGTGATTGTTGCTGTTTGTCCCGGGGAGAAGTTATCAAACAGCACTTCAGCTCATCCAGAGGTGTTGAATAGATCTGGAAAGAACTTGTTTTTTTCCTTCACCCTTTGCAATTTTTTTTCTCTTTTCCTCCTCCAGTCTGCAAACCATTCTGGGCCTGCCCTCGTTGGAGGAAGTTCTGCAGCCAGCCCAGATCATCCCTGAGTTTGTCATGTACAACATGAACAACACCAGCAAACACGGGGTGGTGATCCTGCAGGACAAAACAGGTGACATTGATTTCCCTGGATTTGCTTCAAGATTCTTTATTTATAAATAACAATTAATCTGTTTCACAGTCTGTGGTTTACACTTTTTTTCCCCAAAGCACAGCTCAGGGACTTTCCATCCCATTCCACCCCTGCCATGGGCAGGGACCTTCTCCTGTTGCAGGTTGCTCCAGCCTGCCTTTGGGCACTGCCACAGCTTCTCTGGGAATTCCATCCCAGCCAGAAATTCCTTCCCAAGATCCCATCTGACCCCACCCACCTTCAGCTTGAAGTTATTCCCTTTTATCCTATCAAAATTACAGGTGTAGCAAGATTTAAAATCGATTTTAAATTTAATCTTTTGTACTTTAAGTGTTATTTAATGTGTGTGAGGCATTATTAATTATTTGGGCTCGTGTTTAAACAGTGCATTGATCTGTTTGGGTTTCAGAGGACCTCCCTCACTGGGTGCTGTCAGCCATGAAGTGCTTGGCCTACTGTAAGTCACTGAAAAGCTTTTGAGTTCCAGAAACCTCTTTTGAGAGTTGAAAGGGAAATATTTGTGTGTGTGTGAAATCAGCTGTGATGTTTCAGTTCAGAAACTGGGCAAAACCTGTGGGTGCTTTCCTCTAATGCACTTCTTCAGGAGTGAAAGGGACTTTGCTTTTCCAGTCCCTGCCTTTTAGTTAGACCAAAACATTTCCTACACTTCTGGGGAGATCAATTTTCTTTGGTTTTCAAATAATCAACTATCAATTAATTAGATGAGTGCCTCTCAAATGAAACCAGAGATAATGAGCTTTTTTTTCCATGTGCTGAGCTTCCTTTTGCTCAAGGAGCTTGAACTCCCTGTGGGAGAAGTGGGATCACTGTGCTTTGGAAGTGAAGGGACATTCCAAGGGTTGGTTATTCTTTTGCTGAGGAACCTATAAAGACCATAGATTAATTTTTCTTTATTTATTTTCTTGGTGTGGAACAGAACTGAGCACAGCTCTTGAGTGGCTGCCTGGAATCTCTCAGGCTGGTTTTGCTTACAAATCATGCCAAACACAATATTTGTGGATTGCTGAGAGGATTCTTTGCTTGTGAAACAAGAATAAACTTAGGCTGATCTTCAAAAATTTCTTTTATTAATGGGATTGTGGATTTTTGGTGTGAATTTCCTTTCTTCCCCTCTTTTCAGGGCCCAGGAACAATGACATGAGCCAAGCCACCTACAATGGCTTTGAGAGGGACGTGTTCAAAACAGTTGCTGATTATTTTCTCAGTCTTCCTGAGCCATTGCTTACTTTTGAATACTATGAGCTCTTTGTTAATATCTTAGGTATGTATCAATTTAGAAACAGTCAGGGGAGCTCTGAGTTCAGACTGGCTGGGGGACAAATGTGTGGTTCACAGCAGAGCTTGGCCCCCTGATCTGTGTGGGAGCTCCAATCTGAGGAGGACAATCACTGCTCCATTCTGTATTAGTGTTAATTAAGATGTAGTTCTGCCTTATTATTTCCCTTGAAATTGCTGTTTCAGCTCACATTCCACATATTCAATAACAAAAACCTAAAAAGATGTGCTTGTTCTGCCTGCTCCTCACTACTGCAGTGTTACCTTTGTCTCTGTTCTTGCATGTTGGTTGCAATGACCTTGTTAAATTGCTTTGGGACTGAGCTAAAGTCTTCTTAATTAATATCTTAATTAATATCTTAGCTTTGTTTTCTGTCTGCCCAGTTAGCAGCTCTCTGAACTGGTTCGTTTTCATACCACTTGCATCTTTAACATCTCTTTCATTTCCTGATAGTTATTTGTGGCTACATCCAAATTCCTGATCTGGGCAGTGGAAAACGTTCTGTCCAAGAGGAGAAATGTGACCCTCAGCCTTCAAAAACTCCTCACTTGAACTCTTTCAAGTCCACTGAGTGTCTTCTCCTAAGCCTGCTCCTCAAAGAGTCTGACAAGGAGAAAGGAGAAGCTTCCAGGAGGTTTTCCTCAGAAGAGCTGAGAGCCCAAAACCAACACGGAAAGAAATGGCAGCAGCACAAACTGCCCCGTCAGCAAGGCAGTGCTGGGAACCTCATGGGAGGGAGCTGCCAGAATCTTGCAGGATTCAGGAATGACCAAGAGCCACCTGGAGCATTTAGGACAAGGTGTTACTCCTTGGAAAGACTTGGAGCTGCTGCTCGAAGTGTGTGTGATCAAGGAGGATGTGCCCCCCTCAGGGGAGGCGCTGTGAGAAGCAGAGAGCTGCTGGAGGAGCACAGAGTGAACTCAGGGCTGGAGCTGGGCTGGGATAACTCAGGTCAAAGCCAGAGCCAAGGCCTCAGGAGGGTCCCTGCCCCTTCTCCCTGCAGGGAGCAGCTGTGGGGTGGCAGCCACGGATCCAAGGGGACTCGCTGCTCCCTGAGCCTGCTGGGCAGGAGCAGCTCCAGGAGCTGCAGTGCCATCCACACACCCAGGGCTGAGATCACAGTGCGCCCACAGCCCTGGGCACGAGGGAAAGCCAGCCCCTCCGTGGCCATCAGCATCCAAAAGAGACTCTGCAGGAGCAGCACAGAGCTGTCAGGAGGCTCTGTCCCCCCCTCCCCTTGTGTGTTGGCTGGCACAAGTAAGGGCTCTCTGCAGCATGTTGTACTGCCTGCTTGTGTGGCCTCACTAACCCCTGCTTCCCTCACCTCTGCCACTCTTGCTAGGTTTGTGGATAAGGACAGAGCGTGGATTGGTGGGGTTGTTAAAGAAAATCTGCTGGCTAAATTGTTTAAACTGCTGTAGCTCTGCTAACAAACAGTAGTGTGTAGTATCTTTGGAGTATGAGCTTGATGTGTCAGTGATTGGCCTTTCTGCTCAGGTAAGTGACAGGGGCAGGGAATCTGCACACACCTGCCTGTTGGAGATGTTATTTTCTGGGAATAATTGGTGCCATTCCTTAATTGTATTGTGGTCCTAATTGCACCATAATGAAGGAAGTTGAAGATGACCACACAAACAAAAGTCAATACATTGTTTTCTGTGTTACAGCTGATTTCTCTGAAACATAAAAAATCACATTAAAAAATAAGAAATCTGTGATACTGAGGTAAAAATAAGCTGCAAGCTGGTTCAGACCTTAATACCAACTGTCCCTGTGGTTAACTTGCAGATCTCCTGCAGCCTCACCTGGAGAGGATTGCAGTGGAAGCTCTGCAGATTTGCTGTTTGCTGCTGCCACCCCCAAGGCGCAGGAAGCTGCAGCTGCTGCTGAGGATGATGGCCAGGGTCAGTGGCAACGTTGACATGCCACGGCTGCACGATGCCATGGGCACCAGGACCTTGGTAAGGGAAGGAAAAGCTCTTCTTCAAAGAATGCAGATGATTCCTCAGTCTGATTTCTTCACCCAGCTGCTGTTTAGAATCCCAGGCTGGTTTGGGTTGGGAGGGACCTTAAAGCCCATCTCATTCCAGTTTAAAGCTGGTCGGGGTTGGGTTGGCTCTGCAGGTTTTAATCACCCCACTTGGCTCAAGATGACCAATTAAAGATTTATGTTTAGATTAGAAGTAGGCAGAAGCTGTGGCTGCCCCTGGATTCCTGGCAGTGTCCAAGGCCAGGCTGGACAGGGCTTGGAGCCACTGGGACAGTGGGAGGTGTCCCTGCCCGAACCCAAACCATTCCAGGATTCTATTCTCCAGTTCTCTGAAGATGTTCATTTTTCTATAGGTTAAGCCTTTTTCTGCTATTACCTTTTTAGAATATGTATTTTTAATTGAAAGTGCTGTTCAATTCCAAAGAAATGACTTTAATTCAGATGAGGGAACAACAACTTTTCCTTTTTGTGTGACCATACTTGGAAGTTGATACTGGAGGAGTTGTGCCACTGCAGAGTGGAGAGGAGGGAAATCAATGCCACAGCTTTATCCACTGAGGCTGTGCTGAACTTTTCCAGCTGATCCAGACCTTTTCCCGCTGTGTCCTGCGCTGTGCAGAGGAGGAAGACCTGGATGAGCTTCTTTCCACACGTTTGGTTTCCTTCCTGATGGACCATCAGCAGGAAATATTCCAAGTCCCAACTTACCTGCAGCTTGCAGTGTGGGATCACCTGGAGTACATGAAGATGGCTCAGGTTGGTGCCAGGAGAGCAACTCAAATTCATTTGTTAATCGCTACTTCTGAACTTGGGAAAATGCAAATAAACCCAGGGCGATTTGAATGTATAGATATTAATTATAATGTTTTGCAGCTTGTGAGTGGGTGTGGGTGTTTATTAGGTACTTACTCAAATAGTCCAGAACTAGTTGGGTGCATGCAGAGCCCTTTTTCTTTCAGTGCAAAGAGGAAAAAGAAGAAATTTGTGCCATCTTGCCAACGTATTCCTACTGCAAACAAATCACTCCTCAGGAGTTTGAAGAACAAAAGGTCTCCACCTCACAGGCTGCAGTGGCAGAGCTCCTAGAGAACATCATCAAGGATAAAAACCTCTCTGTGAAGGACAAAAAGAAAAAGTTAAAACAGGTGAGTTGATTTCATCTGCTTCTGCAGTGCTTTTGTGAGGGAAGGCTCAGGCACCAGAGCCCAGGGCAGGAGAGGAGCAGAATGTGCTGAGCAATGTTTGTGCTCAAGAGCTTTGGAGTGCTTCATGTGCTCTGCTTGGGATTTTAAAGATGGTTTTTAATGCTGTGTCTTCTGGAGCCAGGCTGGGAGAGCTGGGGGTGCTCACCTGGAGAGGAGAAGCTCCAGGGAGAGCTCCGAGCCCCTGGCAGGGCCTGAAGGGGCTCCAGGAGAGCTGCAGAGGGGCTGGGGACAAGGGCTGCAGGGACAGGACACAGGGAATGGCTTCCCAGAGGGCAGGGCTGGATGGGAGATGGGGCAGGAATTCCTGGCTGGGAGGATGGGGAAGCCCTGGAATAGAATTCCCAGATTTGCTGTGGCTGCCCCTGGATCCCTGGCAGTGCCCAAGGCCGGGCTGGACACTGGGGATGCTGGAAGGTGTCCCTGCCATGGCAGGGGTGAAATGAGATGGGATTTAAGCTCCTTTCCATCCCAAACCACTCCATAATAATGCAGCCTTTCACTGGCAGCAGTGGTGTTCAAACTGTGGTGTAAAATTAAATTATTCTGCTGGAGCTCCTGCTCTCCATTCAGTGATTCCTGATGGAATTGCAGCCTGGATCCCTGTGCTGCTCTGCACATCCAAGTCACCATTAACATGCCATAGCTGGGCTTAAATTCAATAGGTGTTAAAAGCAATATTTTTTGGCTTTAAGAGACCAAACTCTCTGTGTTGAGAATCCTGAAACATTTTCTTTGGTGGCCTTGGCTTTGTGTTTTGTAACATTTACAGCACTCAAGATTATCTTGCACTTCCCTGGCCTACCAACAACTTGCCTAATAGTAAGGCTACAACACAGCACTTCTGGCAGGATTTAATCCTGGAGGGTTTTTCTTTCCTTTGGCAAGTCTCTCTGCCCAATGGAATAGTTTTGTACTTGTCCTGGAATCTCCTAAGCAAGTCTTGTGACTCCCATTGGAACAAGCAGCTTTTCAGGGCAGCCGCAGTTGGCTTTGGTGCCCCTCCTGCAGCTCTGACTTTCCACGTGTGTTTTGGAAACTTTCTGGGCCTCTAAAAGTGAGTCTGGTTTGCTTCGAGACCATCAAAAATTGTGTATGTAAAGAAGAATGGTTGCTGAAGGCTTGGAGGAAGGGAGGAGTAAGAAATGATTCACAGCAGCAGGGGAAAGGGAAGGAAATGAAACCCAAAAATGATCCCAGGACTGGAGGTGCCTCAGCAGAGCCACACAGGGATGGGCACTGCCCTGGGCCTGCTGCATGGGAAATGTTGGCAATTCTTGGGAAAAGCCAAATTCGTGGCACTTTGTAGAGGGTAAGGTCCCAATTGTGTCAACACCAAAGTTACAAAGGTTTGAATCCCTCAGAGGAAAGGTTTGGCACATATTCAGATGTATTTACAGGGTTTTTTTATCCCTTCCTGAGGCCTTGCAAGGGGAAACAGGCAAAATGTCCAAATCACTGCTCTGATTCCAGGTATTTTCATTTTCATGGAATCAGTGGTAAGCTTTCCTGGGAGAACCCTTCCAAAACAGGCTGAATCTTGGCTTCCTGTTGGATAAAACACATTTATCCAAGGAATTCCTGGAAGGCAGCTCTGAGGCACAACAGGCATGGAGTGTGCTCTGGCACAGCTGGAGTTTTAATGGAATCTGGGATTTTCTTGTCACTGGTACCAGTTCACCATAAATAAACTATTCACTCCATATCATTCTGTTCATATCATCTGTACAAGCCTCATCAGCTTTTTGATATTTATTTCCATTAGAAGACTTGAAGTGTATTTGTGAGATTTTCATGGAAGATTAATTTTGGAGTTTTTGGTGGGATTTTTCTTGTCATTGGTGCCAGTTTTTCTATAAATAAATGCTGATCTCACTCCATAAATGCTTCTGTTCATATCACCTGTAAAAGCCTCATATCAGCTTTTTGATATTTATATTAAAGTGTATTTCTGACATTATCTCAGAAGATTAATTTTGGAGGTTTTGGTGTGATTTTGTTGTCATTGGTGCCTGTGTGTGCTGCAGTTCCAGAAGGAATATCCCCAGATCTACAGGAGCAGGTTCCCAACCACGGAGTCAGAAGCTCTGCTCCTGGACAACAAACCCACCATCAAACAGCCCATGCTGAGCCTCAGGAAACCCAAATTTCGCAGCCTCAGGTACTGATTTCACCACACCTGAGCCATTTCTCCCTGCTGCAATCTGAGGGATTCACCAAAGGAGTTGCTGCAGGAGTTTGGTGGTGGCTGTGCTGGAGGAGGAGGAAATGTTTACATGGACTCTGTGCTGGAAGGTGCCAAAATACCTTTTTGTGTGTGTGTGTGCAGAAACTTTGGAATAACTTTTCAAAGAAAAATATTTATCTGTTTACGAATTATTACAATATATTGGAATAGGAAAATGTGAAAGTCCACATTAAGCTGTTGTTAACCAAAAATTTATATATGGTTTTTTTTATGGGAAACTAATGAGCTGACTCTTGTTATAACCTTTAAATGTCTGGTCAGGAATTTGTGCCATTTCTTGCAGTTCTTATTTGTGTGTGTGTTGTGACTAAGTGCCTTTTTCTGTTCTCAAAATGTTTGTCTTTAAACAAAGGAGCTTCCATGAGTTCAGGACCAGGAAGTGCCAGTTCCTCATAAATAAATGATTGTCTCACTCCATAAATGCTTCTGTTCATATCATCTGTAAAAGCCTCATTAAGTTTTTGATGTTTATTTATATTAAAAGACTTGAAGTGTATATCTGACATTTTCATGGAAAACTCATTTAGGATCTGTTGGTGTGATTCTCAGAACAGGAGTGATGGATGATCCATGAAGTCAGAACAGAAAATACTAATTTTCCCTGGCCAGAGTTAGGAACTTGCCTATTAATTATGATAAGATAAAAGTTCCCCCACAGGAGTTTAAATCTGCAGGAATATCTTTGAGAAAATTAATTATTATTAATTATATCTACTACATGGCTCTGACCTCACAGACTGGGTTAGGTTGAGGTAGGACCTTAAATCCCCTCCAGTGTCACCCCTGCCATGGGCAGGGACAAATGCCACCATCCCAGATTATTCCAGCCTGGCCTTGGGCACTTCCAGGGATTCTGGGCACCCTGTGCCACCCTCCCAGCCAGGAATCCCTTGGTACATCTGTGATCCTGAGAAAAATACCATTTTTCTTCTTTTAAAAGAATATTTTGTAAATGAGAGCCCCAAATGCACCTCCTTTGACCCTGTATTAATGATGCCTTAATGTCCTGTGGGGAACTTTGTGTTTTCAGGGCAGGGGCCAGCTGTTCCTGCCCTGGAACATCTGTAACCAACCACCTCCAACCCTCAGCACCTGCCTGAACCTGCTTCCCATGCTTCCCTACCCCATTCCACGTTGCATAAATGCTTTGTTTATGTAGTGTTCCAGTTAAGTAACTTATTAGGTGAGAAGCTCACATTTCCCAGGATTTGGCTTTCAAAGGCCTGCCCTCATTATTCCCTGTTCTTGATCCAGGTTATTTAATGTTCCCTTCTAAGGTTTTGACAGAACTTAACCAAAATGGGAAAAAAGGGAGAAATTATGGTTATTTAACAGAAAGGGTTAAAGGGAGGTCTCAATCAACATCTCAGTGCAGTATCCTGGTTTTTCTGTGAGAGGCCTTAAATGAACCCTTGTCCAAACACTGCCTTGAAAGAGGGAGCAAACAAACAAAAGCAGGGAAAGAAGCCAACCCTCACGTGCTGGCTGTAGCAGCAAATGGAACAGGGGCACGTTTCATGTCACTTTTTGTCCCCTCACCCCAGTTTGGATCCCTGGAGCTGTTTCCATCTGCATGGGAGGGAATGGATGTGGTGATAAAACACCTTCATCCTCTGCCTGTCAGGGGACAGCAGCAAACTCAGACCTTGTAAATCTTTGAAATGACTCTCTACAGCACTGGTGTTTTCATAATTGGTGACTCTTCCTAGAGGTGGTTCCCAATGATGAATCTGGAGGACACTGAGGGGAGACCTCAAGGGGCTGCAGCTCCTCCTGAGGCACAGCTCCAACCTCTGCTCCCTGGGACAGGAGCCAGGGAAGGGCTGCAGCTGTGCCAGGGGAAGTCTGGGTTGGATTTTGGGAAAGGTTCTTCCCCCGCAGGGTGCTGGGCACTGCCCAGGCTCCCCAGGGAATGGGCACAGCCCCGAGGCTGCCAGAGCAGCTCCAGGAGGGTTTGGCCAGGGGTGCACACGGTGGGAATGTCATGTGTCTGCAGGGCCAGGGGCTGGATCAGTGATCCCTGTGAGTCCTCCCACCTCAGGAAATCTCTTGATGTTTGACACTGGCATTTTCTTGTCTCGGTGTCGGCAGTGTCAGTCACTCCTGGGTGAGGCTCTGGAGGAGGCAGGATGGTCCCTGCAGAAAGGAGTGCTGGTGCCAGCTCCCGGCACAGCTCCAGCACACTCCATTTCACTCCTCCCTGGGGTTTTATTTTCCTTGTAATCACTTCTGCTTGGGAAGAATTTAGGTCTCAGAAAAACAGTGAAAGCCCCTTTTTGTGTGAACAGCAGGACAAAAGCTCCCAAAGCCCAGGGAGGAATTTGGTGCTGAAAGCCGGCTCTGTTCCCGAGGTGCTCTCATTGGTGGGGGCTGTTTTGGGATGGGGCTGCCCTGGGCAGAGCTCAGCACCCCATAAATACCCAGCACAGCTCTGGCTCTGTGCTTGCCTCTGGAGGTTCAGGCCCTTCATCAGGGAGGATGTACAGCCAGTGAGTATTCCTGAAGCTCCCCTCTGTGGGAGCACATCCCAGGAGGAGCACTGGCTGGGGCTGCTGTGGGGCTGGAGGGTTTGGAGGGCAGGAGAAGTGGGGAGGTCTCCATGTGTCCATGGCTGGCACATCCCATGCCGAGCTGTGGTTCTGGTCTGGAGGAACAGGCTCACCTCCAGGTTCCAGAGGATTGACCAGAATTAGGAGTAGAATCATGGAATCTGGGAATGGGTTGGGTTGGAAGGATCTTAAAACTCAGCCAGTGCCACCTCTGCCACGGCAGGCACACCTTCCACTGTCCCTGGTGGCTCCAAGTCCTGTCCTGGACACTTCCAGGGATCCAGGGGCAGCCACAGCTGCTCTGGGCAGAGCTCACCAGCCTGTGTCTGGTGTGTCTTCGTGGCTTGGCAGCAGATAAAATTGGAACCCAACAAAAAAGCTGAAAAAAAAAAGGAAGAAAAGGCTTTTCCAAGAGCTGGGAGATACAAGCTGGATTTTGCTTTCTGATGATTTGAGTATCCTGGGTTTGTTGGGCTGTCCCCTTGATGTCCCCTGTCCCTCCTTGTGCTCAGGACAGTTCTCAGTAGCTGTTTGGAGCCTCAGAGCCTTTTCCCATGGAAAAGTGCTTCTCCTTGCTCAAGTTCTTTGCAAGTCATGGATCATTCCATCCAGAAAGATCCATCCCTCCCTGGGAGGGGGCCCCCAGCTGTGCCCCTGCTCTGGGCTCACCCAGCTGTGCCCCTTTCAGGGTGGAGCATCCTGCTGGAGGCTACAAGAAGCTCTTTGAGACAGTGGAGGAGTTGTCCTCTCCAGTGACTGCCCACGTCACAGGTTGGTCTGGGGCCTCATCTCCTCCTGCTCTCCTTTGTTTTCACAGCTCAGGGGCTTCCAGGGCTCAGAGGCTTTGCAAGGCTGGATTTGAAGGAGCTCACAGGGCTGGATTTGGGGTAGAGAAAGGTCAGATTGGGTGGGGAACTCTTTAGACATTTCAATACTGAATGTCTTGGCCCACAGCAGGTACAGAGGTGAAGAAATCAGAGCTTAAAGAGCTCATGTGTGTTTAAACACTAAGTTTAATTAGAAAATGAGTTGAAGTTTTGATTTTTCTTGCTGTCACAATAAAATCCTTGGTCTGATTTGCCGTGCCCACCCCAACACTGCCTCTCCCACAGGCAGGATTCCCACCTGGCTGCGAGGAAGCCTCCTGAGATGTGGTCCTGGCTTGTTTGAGGTGGGCTCAGAGCCCTTCTACCACCTCTTCGATGGCCAGGCACTGCTGCACAAGTTTGACTTCAAGGAGGGGCACGTCACCTACCACCGAAGGTTCGTGCCAGTTTGCCAAGAAAAGGGAATAAATAAGGAAGCATTTGCTTGTCTGAAGGGCTGGGAACAGGCTGTGCCTGTGGAGATATTGGTTCTTTTGAGTCCATGTGGTTATTGGAAGAGCTCTGGCAGTGATATCATGAAACACCCAGCTCCGGATGCAGTGTGAGGTTGTGCAGAGCTCCCAGAGCTCTCACGAGGTTCAGCAGAGGAATATTTGTGTTTATTGCACAGCCTGGGGCCACCTTATCAGACTGTCTCCTCCTGGCCCTCCCAGGTTTGTCCGGACCGACGCCTACGTGCGAGCCATGACGGAGAAGAGGATCGTGATCACCGAGTTTGGCACCTACGCCTACCCAGACCCCTGCAAGAACATCTTCTCCAGGTACCTCGGGCTGCTGCAGACATTGCTGGGATGGCCCAAGGAGTTTGTGCCTCCCAGGAGCCCCTGACTGCCTGTTGGTTTTCTCTGCTCAGGTTTTTCTCCTACTTCAAAGGTGTGGAGGTGACGGATAACGCCCTGGTGAATGTCTACCCCGTGGGTGAGGATTACTATGCCTGCACTGAGACCAACTTCATCACCAGGATTAACCCAGACACTCTGGAGACCATCAAGCAGGTGGGTCTTTGTCCTGGGCTGATAGAGGTGTGGAGGAGTAAAACTGTTGGAGCCAAATCCACAGTGGCCCAGGAGTGGCCAGAAATGTGAAGATTGAATTAGAACCTTCAGAGAAATTAAAATACATAAATCCACACAGACATGAGATAGAAATGCAAGTTTAGTTTTAAATCAATGGAGGGTTTTAAGTGCTTGTATTAGTTAGTAAGAGAAACCCTAAAGCCTAGTTTAAAGTTCAAGTCACATTGCCTTTTGCAAAGTTAGTTAAATTCTAGCCATAAAACTAAAATGAAAACTGTGGAGTCACAGAATGCGTTGGGTTTGCAGGGATCTTAAAGCCCATCCAGTGCCACCCCTGCCATGGGCAGGGACACTTCCACTGTCCCAGGTGCTCCAAGCCCCAGTGTCCAGCCTGGCCTTGGGCACTGCCAGGGATCCAGGGGCAGCCACAGCTGTGCCAGAGCCTCACCCCCTGCACAGATATTCTTCCCAAATTCCCATCTAACTCTGCCTGCCATCCCTCCATCCCTTGTTCCAAGTCCCTCTCCAGCTCTCCTGGACCCCTTCAGGCCCTGGAAGGGTCCCCCTGAACTTTCCCTTCTCCAGGCTGAGCGCCCTCAGCTCTCCCATGGCAGAGGGGCTCCAAGTTTGGGTCAGAGTTTGCAAATCAGAGCTCAATTGCAGACTCTGAGAGGAACTTCCCACATGCAGAGCAAGGATGTATTGACTCCCAACACCTTGCAGAGCTTGTGCCTTCCCACCTGCTGCCTTTCAGGGAAGCTCCTCACTCTGTCCCTGCTGTTCTCCAGGTGGATCTCTGTAAATACGTGTCTGTCAATGGGGCAACAGCTCATCCCCACATTGAGAACGATGGCACCGTTTACAACATTGGGAACTGCTTTGGGAAAAACTTTGCCCTGGCCTACAACATCATCAGGATTCCTCCTCTGCAGGCAGGTCAGTCAATCCCACCTCTGAGCCAGCTGGGAAACTTTTCCCTTCTGAATCATTTCTTTATCCTTTAAATAAATTTTGTCATCGAGTTTTTTTCAAGCTCCTTTAGATTTTTTTAATGTTGTATTTAAACTGCTTCCAGGTGGCTTCTAAATGACTAATTTTGTGTTAAAGACAGAAATTTGCTGGGTAGATGCTGTAAGTACAGACCAAGTGTGGGTGAGACCTCCATAACCTCTCACCTGTCCCATTCCAGACAAGGAAGACCCCATGAACAAGTCGGAGGTGGTGGTGCAGTTCCCCTGCAGTGACAGGTTTAAGCCCTCCTATGTCCACAGGTAACATGCCATGGGCTCAGCAGGTCAGCTGGAACCAGGGACTGGTTCTCACACGTAATCAGCAATGAAAATTAAGTGATTAATCAAAATCAGGGACATTTTCAGTGAAAGTGTATGTGTTTAAAATGAGCAGCTCCATGTTTTTTGTCCAAACTGACCCCAGTGAGCCTGATGTGCTCCCTTGCCTTTCCCAACAGCTTTGGGCTGACCCCAAACTACATTGTGTTTGTGGAGACTCCAGTGAAAATCAACCTCCTCAAGTTCCTCTCCTCCTGGAGCCTTTGGGGAGCCAACTACATGGACTGCTTCGAGTCCAACGAGACCATGGGGGTAAGCATGGGGCCATCCCAAACTGGGCTGCCCTGGGCGGCCACACCTGCCTTGGGAGGTCCATTGGCTTCACCTCCATCTCCCTGAGGCTGAGCCCAGCTGCTGTGTGGTTTCCAGGTGTGGCTTCACGTGGCAGAGAAGAAGAAAGGCAGGCTCCTCAACCTCAAGTACCGCACCTCGGCCTTCAACCTCTTCCACCACATCAACACCTACGAGGACAACGGGTTCCTGATCGTGGACCTGTGCACCTGGAAGGGGTGAGCCCAAGGGGCCCTGGGCATCCCAGCTGCCCCTTGCACCACACACACCACTCCCTGCCCAGGCACGTCCCTGCTGGGGCCTCTGGCAATTCCACCAACCCATTTAACATTTAACACGTGGTGACGTGTAGACTATACAGCCACTGAGTTATCCAGAGGTGCAGGGAGCCTGCTTGATACTCATTTTCCAGGAAAAAACTATTTTTATCTTTTATTTACTTTTATCTTTAAGAAATGTTAGTGACTGGTGAGTGGTTGATGCTATTCTGGCTCCTGGGGCTGCAATGAGCAGGGTGTGGGTGAGCCTTGAATGCTGCTCTTCATGTAAACACAGAAACGTGGCACTGAAATGATGAAGCTCAACTCTGTGTTGGCTGCATACCCAGGACATCTTGAGCTGAGCTGATCCTGGCACAGAATCACAGAATTCCAGACTGCTTTGGGTTGGAAGGGACCATAAAACTTCTCTTGTTCCACTCCCTTGGAGAGCAGGGACATCTTCCACTATCCCAGGTTGCTCCAAGCCCTTTCCTGTGCTTGTGTTGAACACCAGCACTTGCTGACAGGGGCTGTGGTGCACACACAGCTCAGCTCTGCTGAGAAGCTGCACTGGGGCTTGTGGCACTCTGTTTCACCACATCCCTGGAAGTGTCCAAGGCCGGGTTGGAGAGGGCTTGGAGCACCCTGGGATAGTGGAAGTTTCCCCTGCCCATGGCTGGGATGACATAACCATTAAGGCCCCTCCCGACCCAAACCATTCTATGCTTCTAAGAATTTCAGGCAAAAAAAACACCTACACTTGCAAATCCCAGCTGTGTTTCTTCTGTCTGTGATGCTGTTTGGTGCAGGTTTGAGTTTGTTTACAATTACCTGTACCTGGCCAACCTACGGGCCAACTGGGACGAGGTGAAGAGGCAGGCGGAGAAGGCGCCGCAGCCCGAGGCCCGCAGATACGTCCTGCCCCTGAGCATTGACAAGGTACTGCTCCTCTCCCTGCCACTCCTGCCCCATTTGCTGCAAATTCAACCTCCTAATTAATAAGGCAAACTTGAAGTATGGGGCCTTCAGAGAAACTCTGTGTTTTCTTTAACTGATCGATGTTTTTCTGGTTTATTTTATACGGTTGTCAAGAGAGGTTGTGGCTGTCTCATCCCTGGAAGTGTCCAAGGTTGGGCTGGATGGAGCTCTGAGCCACTGGTCTGGTGGAAGGTGTCCAAGAGGACAGTTCCTTCCTTTCATGGCAAGGAAAATGAGATGAGCTTTAATATCCCTTCCAACCCAAATTCTTTGATGACTCCGTGTGTTACCGTTCATGGCAAAGCCTGTGGGGCAGCAATTAATACTGGATCTGCTCATTGCACAGAAGGGAGCAGCCACAGCCCAAGCATGTGTGGTTAAATCCTCCAGCCCTCGGTGTGAGGTCCCTGGAGCTGCCAGCCTGGCACAGACAGAGCTCTGGCTGGCAGCTGCTGGGTTCCTTTCCATGGCCCTGCTCGTGGTGGCTGGCGGGTGGGCCGAGGGCTGCAGGGCATGCCGGTCAGCCGAGCCTCTCACGGAGCTCACTGGGCTGTGGATCAAGTGAGAAGAGCAAGCCCACGTGGCAGTGCTTAATGAAACCCCTGAATGCCTTCAGGAAGGGAGGGAAGCTGTGTTTAGGCTGAGGAACAGGACAGTTCTTGCAGCACTGCCAAGCACATGGCAGCAGTCACCTCCTGCCGCTCGCTGAGGCTCTGCCACATGTCACTGCTGCTCTGCTGCCTTCCCTGTTTGGTGCTGTTTGCTACAGTGCTCTGCAAATAAACTAAAACTTTTCTTCAGTCTCTTGGGTATTTACTTCTGTTTTGTCACAGGCTGACACAGGGAAGAACCTGGTCACGCTGCCCTACACGACAGCCACAGCGACGCTGCGCAGTGACGAGACCATCTGGCTGGAGCCAGAGGTGATTTTCTCAGGGCCACGTCACGGTAACAAGGACACCCCAGCTCCCCCAATGACAGCAGCCAAATGCTGCCTGCACACCGTGTCCCACTAACCCTTGGCATTTACACATTTATTTTTCCTTGCAGCTTTTGAATTCCCCCAGATCAACTACAGGAAGTACGGTGGGAAGCCCTACACATACACCTACGGGCTGGGGCTGAACCACTTTGTCCCAGACAGGGTAACTATCAGCCAAGAGGGGATGGCTTCAATTTGGGGACAACAAGGAATATTCCTGAGCTCTGTGGGTTTGTGTTGTCCCCACCTTTAGCTTTGCAAGCTGAATGTTAAAACCAAGGAGACGTGGGTGTGGCAGGAGCCGGACGCGTACCCGTCGGAGCCGATCTTCGTTTCCCACCCGGATGCACTGGAGGAAGATGATGGTAATGCTGGGGGGTTGTTTGCTTTGGGATTGGGATTGGGATTGGGATTGGGAAGGGCTGTGCCAGGCTGGCTGCAGGGCCGTGCCACAGCTGGGCAGGGCAGAGCCTGCAGACAGCTCCTGCATGAGATGGGACAGGCGCTAACACTGGTGGGAGATTTCTGAGGAAACACGGGAAATCTAAAACTATAGAGGAATGAAATTTTGGGGTTGGGAAGGACCTTAAAACTCATCCAATTCCACTCCCTGCCATGGCCATGGACACCTCCCACTACCCCAAGCCTTGAACCAGGGTTTCACAGCTGCAGGGCTGGGGCAGCCCTGGGCAGCCTGTGCTGTGTCCCTCAGCACTGGTGACACTCCCGGGATTTCTGGAGTGCCAGGGCAGCTCTCACCTCGCCCAGCCGGGCTCAGACAGACCCCACACCCACCTGGGCCACACCCATCGTGTTCTCACCTTGCAGGGGTGGTGCTGAGCATCGTGATCAGCCCGGGGGCGGGCCCCAAGCCCGCCTTCCTCCTCATCCTCAACGCCAAAGACATGAGCGAGGTGGCCAGGGCCGAGGTGGAGGTGAACATTCCCGTGACATTCCATGGGCTCTTCAAGAGAGCCTGAGCACTGACAGCAGCGCCTGGCCCGGGCTTCTTCCAGCTCCCAAAAGGTGCAAATCTCCGTTTACAGGTGACCCAAACTCCTCCCGCAGCCCTTTGCATTTGTGGGGCTGCTTAACTCAGATCAAGCAGTTCAGTCTTGTCAATGATTCTTCAAAATGGTTAATCAGGTATTTTTTAAATGCACCCTTTGGTATCATTTCCAGTTAAACCACAAGTTTGGGGTGCTAGAGATGTTCTGTTTTATGCAAAATTAAACTTTGTAGCTGCAGCAGAGTGAAAGAAGCTGAAAGAGCAGAAAGTAACCTGAACATTTTTACACGTGGTAACATTGTGTACAACGGGCTGTGCTGTTACATAGTTGAGAATTTTCAGCTTTACCCTGAAGGATTTTGAATTTAAAGATCATCCTGATCATTGCTGTAGTATCCTCAGAGCAATCTCAGTGGAGCCTTTCCACAGCTGCTTTAGGAATCCCAAGAGGGTGGCAGGTCGAGTTTTGTTCTTCACCCAGGGTACAAACTGCACACCTTTCCCTCGTGTGTTTGCTCTTTTCCCTTCCTTTTGTCCAAGTGCAGTTCCTTGATTTCTGGATTCCACGTTAAAACATGGACATGAAAAAATCAAGCAATTGTTACCCCTTGGGCTGACTTTGCTTCCTTAGAGTGCTACAGATGTTCAGCTTAATCCTTCCTTCTCCCAAAATAAACTTTCAGGTGATGTTAGAAGAGGCTATTGTTGAAAATAAAAACTTTCTGCCAGCGGATTTAAAATCTGGGATTCTCGT
The DNA here is from genome assembly GCA_014839755.1 of Sylvia borin. Lineage (NCBI taxonomy): Eukaryota > Metazoa > Chordata > Aves > Passeriformes > Sylviidae > Sylvia > Sylvia borin. The sequence continues at coordinate 30,129,923 of CM025965.1, read as the reverse complement.
TTGCCTTCAATTGTTCAACATTTTTATTAATGGTATCAAAGAATTAGAAAGTCTTTATACTCAGTTCTGAGTGAAGGTTCTGGTTGGCGGGGGATGCAGTTACATCCTCATGATGGGATGGGGATGGGAGGACACAGCCTGGAACTTCTTCTGTTCCATGATCTCCAAGCACTGGGCAATCACCTAATTAAAAACAAAAACCAATACAAACAACGAGCCTCGAACAAACAAAAAAACCCCAACCAAACAATCAAAAAACCCAACAAAAAACCAAACTGTAAAACTCATTAGTTCTGCACTTATTTATTCGTTCCTTCTTGTTGTGAAACACTGAACACAGTAAAACAAACAGTTCAACCCTCACTTATTTTCATGTGTAGCTCATAAAGTGGGAATTTCAGGGCTCTAGGACTAGAAAAACCTTCTTGGTGCTCTCCCATTATCAAAGTTCCCATAAACTCCATGAAAATATTTACCATCCACATAGTTCCACAAATAGGTACCATATTTAGAAGGGTTGTGTTGTGATTTAACCCCAGCTGAAACCAGGACAGATTGAGATCTTCAAGTAAACAAACTTCAGAAGTGCAGAGAAGATTTTTATTGCTAATAAACCATCTAACAAGGAAAAACAAAAGATCAAAGGCAGCAGCTTTCAGAAAGAACTGAATGGAGGGAGGGATGTCTGCCAATTCCAAATCAATAAAAAGGCAGGGGAGCATCCCAAATGTGCACAGCAAATTTAAAGCAGGATGAGAAAATTGCAAAAGACAACATCCCAGGATAAAAGAATGGAAACAAAAGGAATTCTGAGGAGCCTGAACTTCAAAGAGTGAAGATATGGGTAATTATAGGGGAAAAAAGGGATTCAGGTGCAGATTCAAATGATGGTAAAGTCAAAGGAGAGGCTCAGTAAGGAAATGCTGTGGTCAAGTAACCAGAATTCAAGAGAAACTCATTTGATAAACTAATGGGGAAGAGACAGATGAGAATTACAGAGAGGAATTCCTGGGAGTGAGAAGTGGGAGCCCCAGGTCTGGAATCAGCAGGTTGTCAACCCTGAATGAGTCACATTCACCCATTGTGAGACTGGAGAATAAAATGGCCTAAAAGGAAAACTCACCTTCCTGGTGTCTTGAGGTAGAATGATCCCATCATCCCAGAGCCTGGAAGAGGAGTAAAAGGCACTGCTCTCTTCCTCTAGCCTGGAGAGGGCAGAGGATTGAACAATTGAATTAAAAGCACAATAAAAACAGCAGAGCAGCAAAATAAAGATGAAACAGGCAAATCCATCCATCTGAAGAGAATGGGCAGCACTGCTGCTAAAATTAATCAGAATCCAACAAATAACAGAGCTGACCCTTCTGCAGTAATGGGGAGACCCTAACAGAAAGACACGGAATTATGTGGAAATGTAAAATATTTTTTTCAGTAGATCTATGTTTGTTTCATTAATTGGGATGTGTTGCTCTGTAAGATGAACAAAAGTAGGTAATTTAACAATGAAATCCCTGTAAGGTTTTTATTGAAAGTCCTTACTTTGCCTTCAGCTGTTCTAGCTCCAGTTCCCCTCCTGTCCAGTCCCCAGCTGGTGGAGCTGTGGGGAAATGTCGAGAATCCACAAGAGCAACTCTTGCATTGGGCCACAGGAACAGAAAGTTTGGACTGAATGATCTCCCACACTACAAGACAAAAACCAAAGGACAGAACAAACTCGCTGAGATGAATCATAAAAAGGTGCCTGTGAGATGAAACAACCAAGGGCAAGGCAGAATGGAGCACAGGTGGATCTGTATGAGGACAGACACCCTGTGCTTGGAACCACCACCTCCCCACTGCCTTCAATGTTTCTATTTTAACATTTCATTTTGAATTCCAAGCACTTCCATGTTTAATTCTTCCATGTTTCCTTTCAGCAATCACATGCCCTGTTGCATTTCTTACTTAAATATTAGTTCAGAGCTCGAGTTCCCCAGCTGTGGTTTAGAAATGCAGTGACACTTGAGCAGTGTGACAGCTGTGTCCCCAAGCCCTGGGCTGGTGTCACACATACCATGACGTAGCTGTCACTCCCAAAACAGCCTCCAATGACAATGGTTATTTTGGGAACAGCAGCACAGGCAACTGCAGCCATCATGGAGGCCTGGGCCTTCAGCCTGTTGGAATGAGCCTCTGCCTGGAATAAAAATAGGCATTTTAGATCCTTTAAGACTTTATTCTAAGTTCTCTCCACTCCCAACAAATCAGTTATCTATTTATTTGCAATTCTGCAGAGACAGGTCTGGGATCTAATGGAGGTTTTACTTTCCTTAGTCCAGGACAAATCCTACTGGGCTTTAATGCCTTCACTTTAAAAAGAGAAATTTTCTGGAGTGCAGAGTCAGCAGAGAAATCAAGAAGCTGTATTTCAATGTCAAAGGCACTGCAAATCCCAAACTTTCCAGTCTGCCTTGCTAACTGAACAGGATCATCTCATATCAGCATCCAGGCCTACCTAAAATTCAAGTGAGAATTGTGCAAATAATTCTTTTTTTTTTTTTTTTTTTTTTTTAAGTGAGAATGTTCTTAAATCTGTCCATTAGCAAAGTCATTATGAAGATCATCAAGAGTGGGTAAAAAATAGTTTTTCCTAACAGTTACTAATCCTGAAAATGTAACTTCAGGCACAACAAGAGTTGTTTGGAACACATTGAGGCAAACATGCCATACCTGTGAGATGCTTGCAGGCCCTGCTGGCTGTGGAGCAGTGTTTTGGAGGAAGAGGATGGGAATTCCCCTCTGGCCACAGAGCTGGACAAAGTGGCTTCCCTTGAGAGCAGCATCGTGAGCCAGCTCCCCGTTGTTGGCCACTATCCCCACCAAGTGCCTGCAGAACAAACATGGACAGTTGGGACTCCGTGATCTCAGAGGGTTTTTTCCAACCCCAACAATTCCATGATTCTCCCTTCTGAACCCCAGAAATTATTGGAATGGTGTAGAACCTGCTGAGGACACAAAAGCTGTTGGGAAATGCATGTCCATCCATTATTTGGATGGGGAATGTTCCCATACCCTTCCACATGGCCAAATCCTGTCACTAATGTTGTTCCATAAGCAGCCTTGAATTCCTGGAATCTGCTTCCATCCACCAGCCGGCTCAGGATCTGCAAAGAAATGCACACACTTGATTTTACTAGAGAAACTGAAGTGAAAATAGGAGAGTTCTGCTAAAAGAAATGCTCTGTTCAAACTGTAGCACACCTGAATAATGCAAGATGAGCACAGAGGGACTTTGGGTGACTTGCTAAATGCTCCATATACACAAACCATCCAATCTGTGTTTAGTTTAATTATCAACTGTGTATTTTAAGTAACAAAGGCCAACTCCAAAATTGTTTTAGTTTTACAAAGCACATTTGTTCCTGTGCATAAAAATGTAAATGTAAAGCCCAGTGTGTGCAGTTTCAGGTTTTGTGTGTAAGAAATACTTGGTTCATATGGCTCATGCTTTTTTCCAACAGTTAAAAGCTGCCTTCAAAGCTTCCTTCAGTCAATTCCCTCAAGTGCAGGGATTTACCACTGGAAAAGATACTGGATTCACATCCATGGAGACAAAAATCTCATGTAGAACACAATGAAAACAGCGTGGGCAGCTCTGCATGTCTCTGCTTAAGCTTTAGTGTCTGTCCCAGCCTCAGACAAGTTTGATTTGAGCTGTTGTTTCTCAGTCAGTAATTTCACCATTTCTTTTCTATCATCTTGAACGCTTGGGGGGAAGAAACAAAAAGGCAGGGGAAGGGAAAAACAGACATTAAAGGGGTGTATGTTCTCAAGGCAGCCAACACAGTGCAAGACATAAAGCCTCCCAGCAGAGCATGGGAACAGCTGGGCAGCACTGGCACAGTCTGGGATAATTTTACCTCCAGCAGGATTTCAGGTAAATAATTTCTATAATCCCACAGAACTGTTGCCATCCTGCTTTGTTTCAGGCTCAACACAAGCTGGCAACAGATGAGGTAATAACTCAGAATAACACCTGGAGCTGTGGGACAGAGCAGAGGGAAGGATGCAGGAGTGAAATCCCTGCTCCCTTACCAGTTTGACAGGAAGAGTGCAGCTGTAATCCAGTGGTGCCAGGCCCAGGAGCTCCTCAGGGCTGTACAGGGGACTGTCAGGCTCCCTGTCCTCCTCTGGCACTGGGTGACAGTTCAAGGTAGAGACAACATTACGAATGCACACGTAGGCCTCCTCTTCTGAGGGGGCAAAATGGTCACAGCAGCCACTGACTCTAGGAGAGAGAGACATTAATTAGCATTGAATTCACGAGTTCTGAGGGAAAATCAAAACTCTGGGAAAAAAGCTGAGACTCTCCAAATGCCCTGTGGAAATACTGTGTGATTTGGTTCTGTATCAGTAAGCTGAAAGCAGTCACCCAAAGTGGAATTTCTCTGCAGTCCAATCCCAAATTAAATTCACAGTAAGAAGTTCTGCCCCGTGACTTTTGTGTTTATCTGGATTAAAGAAAGACCTTGGAATTTATTTTTGTGATGCTGTTGTTGCAGACAATATCAAAAAGGGAAAAGAGGAAAGCAGACGTCAGGAATTATTTCAAAATAAGTGGTTATTTCAAAATAAGTGGTTGCAGCCAAGATATAAAGACAGGAATGCATTCCATATAGCATAATTGGGTTAAATATGTGTATTCTGGAAAACACTTGGAAAAGAGGAGATTGCATCCCTCTTCTGTAGCTGCTCCCTGTGAGCCACAGAGGAAATTACTTGCCTGAAGTTGTTCAAGAAGTATGTGGACCAACAGAGATCCAAATCCAACCTGTCCAGTCCCTGCCTCACCCCATAAATAATTTTACTTCCATTTGGCTGATTGAACCCAAACCCCTGAACCCGAGGAGGCAAACCAGTGTAAGCACAGGTTCCACCCTTAGCTCTGGCTAAGATTTCTGCTCTGAAATGCCAATGCCACATTCCTGCCAAGCTGAATTCCCTATTTTTGAGGATACTCCACGTACTGTGAGTGGAGCCTGGCTCCTCCAAGGTCCTCAGGAGAGACATCTTCTCCCGTGGCAGCTTTCACCAGGGGAGGCCCAGCCAGGAACAGTGTCCCAATTTTATCAATGATCACAGATTCCTCGGCCATGGTGGGTACATAGGCACCTCCAGCCACACAGGAGCCACACACCACGGCCACCTGAGGGGACACAAACACAGCACTGCTGCACAGGGGACAGGAGAGGTAAAGCCAAGTTGTTTCAGAAATGCAGGAAGTGCTCAATCACGGCTTGGGGAACAAACAAGAGGCAGAACAAAATTTACTATGCATTTACACCTTTCCTGCAGCCCCTTGCAGTCCCCATGCTGCTGTACCTGAGGGATGCCCATGGCAGACATGATTGCCTCGTTGTAGAAAATCCTGCCACCGTGCAGCTTGTCAGGAAACAGCTCTGACTGAGGGGCAGGGAAAAGAAAAAAGCATTTTTAATATTAACTGTGAAAGTTGATGCTTCCTCTTCCGTTCATTCATTCCCAAACACACCAAAACTGACACTGGGAAGGTCCCCATTAATAATCACCCCTGAACCTTTCATATACAGCATTCATTGTGGGATTTATTCCTTTATACATTGTCAAATCCCCCCAAAACATCCATTTGCTTTGAAAGCACTGTTTAAGTTTTGTGCTTTTTCCTGAAATCAGTATATTCTACACAAAGTGAGGGTAAATGTGGAGAAGGGGAGGCTGGTAGTTCTACTTGATATGTGAAATGCCATCAGCAGCTTCCTTTTTGACTTCGTTTTGGACACAATTCCAGGCAAAACCTTTTCCTGTGTGCCTGCCCTCAGTGTGGAGAGAGAGCAACTACCGTCTCTGTGAGAGGATGATGTCTGCATTTCACAAAAGAACCCCTTCAAATTCTTATTTTGCAGCCAGAATTGCAAAACCTCCACTGTTCAAGGCCACAGAGCTTAGTGCATGAGTGGCACAAACAGGACAATAAAATACAGAACACTTTAGAGATTCTGAAGTGAAAACAGACACCCCTGTGCACTCATTTATTAGCCACAGAAGCAGTGCAGCACACTCACTGGAGTTTCTAACCTCTGATTAGGTGGGAGGTGCAATAAGGATGAAATAAATCCTGATATTTTGTGCTCTGCAGAGGTGTACCTGCAGGGGCAGGAAGGCTCCCCCACTGTCCACGAGGTGCACAGACACCAGCCTGTTCTCCATGGCGATTTCCTGGGCTCTTAATTGTTTTTTCACTCCAATTGGGTAAATTGTTCCTCCTTTCACTGTGGCATCACTTGCAATGAAGACACACCAGATCCCACAGATTCTGCCAATTCCTGCAAGTGGTACCACAGAAATTTATCAGGACTCTCTAAAGCAACAGGCAAAGCAAGGGAGGGAAACTTTTTCAGGAGTTTTTTTGCAGTAATGCTGCATCAAGAAGCTCCAAATTAACTTGAAAATACCCACGGGGAAAAAATCTGCATTCTTCTGTGGAATGACAGTATTTTAAAAAATTAATCTAAGTGACAGAAGAACCTCAAATAAATTTCCTTACTTCTGGTGACAACGTAACAGAAAAAATACACTGTGACTCCCAACCCTTGAGATAAAAGGGAAGGCAATTAAAAATTACCCCTATAAAACTGAAAAAATATAACAATATGTGACGAAAAAAGGGGGTTTATACTGTTCTTCTAGTTACTTTTTAAACTGGAACCACTCTTCAAAATGCAATTTTGCTGATATTGAGTTGTCAAAAACAAATTCCACTCTCTTTTAAAAATTTATAAAATGAAATTGAATTTCATTGAATTTCAATGAAATTTTATTTTGAAGAGCTGTTCCAGTTTAAAGAGACAATGTTTGCACAGAAAATGCAATTGTCTATGATTTGGAACCCTTCAAAGTGTAAGTCACAGCTGTTTCTCACAGTAGCTTTGTCCCCTCTGCTTTAAGAGGTAACAGCTGATTTGACACATCACTCTACATTTTTTTTGAGACAAAAATTAGGAAGTGGCAAGTAGAATTACTAAATCTAGAAATAATTAAACCCAGGGTTTTTTTCTCTCCCAGATTTGCCATTATAGTAACACAGCAGCAGCTGAACTCTTTGTTGGGAGTAAGAACTGGATAAAACCAGAGTTTACTTTTCCTAGGAAAGCACTTCAGATACTTGTGAAAAACGAGTTCCACTCTCTTCTTTAAAAATTTCTAAGTTTAATAAAAAAATTAAGAAAACAGACAAATCAGGAGACAGGATAAGTGAAGCCTCTCAGCCGAGGGGGTTGGCACAAGGTCTGACCACAGCCCACCTCACCCTTTTAGCACTTCTGTCTTTAAGGAGCACTGTGTTGAATATTCAATACATTCAAACATTCTTCTTTTGATCTCTTTTAAGTATTCCCGATCATCTTATCTAATAGATTTATTTTGTGGGTGCCTCCACTTAGTCTGGTAACATGGGTGTCAATTTTCTGCTGAGGTTTTCTGGTTCTTTTCATTTGGATGAGAAAACAGAAAATTAACAGGTTTTTTTTATGAAGGGGCACAAGGTGAAACCTCCCACAACTTCTGGCTTGGTGGTTTAGACATTATAAAGAAGAGATTAAAAAAAAAGAAAAACAAAAAAACCAAGTTTTAACCCCCTGGTATAATCAGAAAACACATTCATTACCCTTCTAAACTCTTCTTAATAAAACATAATGCAATACAATTATACATATAGTAGTCACGTTAATATTTACGAAAAGCCAACTATAGAATATGCATTGATAACATACTAAAATATCCCATAGACGTCCTTCCACGTATCCTTTTTCCTCCCCTTTTCCCTTTCCCAAGACTCCATTAATTCCCTTTCCCAGGAATGAATTACCCGTGAGGCAGCCGGCGGCAGGAACGTCCCCGTAGGGCATGTGCAGCCCTGCCAGCGGGGACAGCTCCAGGAAATCCTCGTGGTCCAGGAGCAGCCTCAGGCGCTCCCGCACGAACAGCTTCTTGTTGCGCCGCGTGTGCCGCAGGACGGCGTTTTCTCCCCCTCCTTTCTTCACCTCCTCCAGCAATGCCGAGTACCTGGTGGGGAAAAAAGAACCAATAAAACAACAAAAAACCAAAGTTTCGGGCCGTGGGAACAAAGCTGAGAGGTGAGGCCACACGCTGGGTGGTTTCCAGAGGGACAAGTGGAGAGGTGGAGCTGGAGGAACCTCGGGAGTTCAACACGGCCAAGTGCAGGTCCTGCCCTTGGACCGGGAAAACCCCAGGGACAAACATAGGCCGTGGGAGAAGGGACAGAGAGGAGCCCTGGGGGGATTTGGGGTGCGGGTGGATGAGAAGTTCATCCTACCCTGTCCAGAGGGATCCCCGGAGCTGCTGCAGGGCTGGAGCCCCTCTGGAGCCAGGCTGGGAGAGCTGGGGGTGCTCACCTGGAGAGGAGAAGCTCCAGGGAGAGCTCCGAGCCCCTCCAGGGCCTAAAGGGGCTCCAGGAGAGCTGCAGAGGGGCTGGGGACAAGGGCTGCAGGGACAGGACACAGGGAATGGCTTCCCAGAGGGCAGGGCTGGATGGGAGATTGGGCAGGAATTCCTGGCTGGGAGGGTGGGGAAGCCCTGGGATGGAATTCCCAGATTTGCTGTGGCTGCCCCTGGATCCCTGGCAGTGCCCAAGGCCAGGCTGGACACTGGGGCTGGAGCAGCCTGGGACAGTGGGAGGTGTCCCTGGGACAGTGGGAGGTGTCCCTGCCATGGCAGGGGTGGCACTGGATGGGCTTTGAGGGCCCTTCTGACCCAAACAATTTTCCTGACAAGTTACCCTTTTGCAGATTGCACAGTTTTTCCACACAAATGGCGGGAAAATGAAGATAAATTCACATTTCCAGATTATTGTTTTTACAAGGTGTAATAAAAAGCAAAGGTCTATTATTTAAAGCAAACATTTCACTTTTGTTATCCAAAAACTGTTTCATAAAGCCAATAATAATACAATACCTAATAATGAGACTATCATAATGTGCCTGTCCTAATCCAACAAGAATCTCCATGTTCCATCTACTCTTGGGAACAATCCAGCCAAGAGCTTCCTCTGCCAGTTCCTGCAACAAGTTTATCTGACAAAAATCAGTAAATGGGGAGTGGAATAAATTACAAAATCTGGAAGATACACTAAAAGCAGGGAACGCCACAGTGTCACAAGGAGGAAGTGATAACCCAATGTTGTTGTCAGGGCAGGAACACGTATAGGTAAAAAACTGAATAAACTATAAACAAACGTGGTATCTCAACTTTGGTCTTAAATAAACCAAGTTCTTCTTTTATTTCATTTTTCTCCTCAATGCATCATCTTTAACTGTAAATATTGTTTGACATGAAAACTCACACAGCACTTTGAGTGTGGGTCTGATCTGAGTGTGGCTCCCTGCACAGTGTGGAGGCTGGAAAAACTTATGAGAAAAGGATTTTCATCATGTCCTCAATGCCACCACAGGAGGGCACAGTGTGTTTTCCAAAGCCTTGCTCCCAGCCCGTGGATCACTCCCCTGAACAAAGGCCTTTGCAATTTTGCCATCTGATTTTTCAGGACAAACACCTAAAACGCATTTTGTCGTTTTATCTGTAAATCAGGATGGATTGCAGCATCCATCTCCTGCCCCTTCAGGAGTGCATGAGTCACCATTTACGTCTGTGCATTCAAAATGCAACAGGAAGCAAATGTTACTAAAGTATTTCTTGGCAATATATGGAAAACAACACATGGCACTGTTTTAAACAGTTCGCACCTCGATTTGGGTATTTCAGTCAACATTTCACCGACTGGCTTGTGTTGCAAGGGACCTCAAAGCTCATTTGGTGCCACCCTTTGCCATGGGCAGGGACATCAGGCTGCTCCAAGCCCCATCCAACTTGGCCTTGGACATATCCAGGGAATGGGCAGCTACACTGTTCCATGGGGCAAATATTGTCCCATGTTAAAAGTCCCTAAAGAGCCCATTAGTGAGTCTCACACCATGTCACAAATAGCAACACTTTCAAAACCGGCTTATTACCTTTTAATCACAGCCTCGCTGTTCCTTAAATTCTCCTTAAACGCATGTTGGTACACGGCGGGGACACTTCCATCCAGAACCGGGAATGTTTTGGGATGACTCCTGGATTTAGGTTTATTACTTAAAAACCGGCGGGGAGGCAGAGGCTGTGTCCTTCCCCAGCCCTGTCCCGGCAGCGGCAGCTCACGATATTCCCCATGGAGCAGGCGGATCGGGGTTGTTCTGTCCCGATATTCCTCATGGAGCAGGCGGATCGGGGGGGTTCTGTCCCGATATTCCCCATGGAGCAGGCGGATCGGGGTTGTTCTGTCCCGATATTCCCCATGGAGCAGGCGGATCGGGGTTGTTCTGTCCCGATATTCCCCATGGAGCAGGCGGATCGGGGCTCTGTCCCGATATTCCCCATGGAGCAGGCGGATCGGGGGGGTTCTGTCCCGATATTCCCCATGGAGCAGGCGGATCGGAGTTCTGTCCCGATATTCCCCATGGAGCAGGCGGATCGGGGCTCTGTCCCGATATTCCCCATGGAGCAGGCGGCTCAGGGGCTGCAGCGGCGCGGAGGGGCCGGGGCGCCGCCGGCCCAGGGCGCACAGCGGGGCCGGGCTCCACATGGCCCCGAGAGCCTGAGGGACAACGAGTGACACGAATTAGAGCGGATTCCCTCGGCTGAGCGGCAGCGCGGCCCCTTCGCCTGGGGCGCGGGTCCTGAGGGGACACCCTGACTGCATTCTGTCGTGAGGGGACACTCCCGACTCCCTTCTTCCCGCAGGGGTCGTGAGGGGACATCATTGGTTCCAGCTTTGACACAGGGGTCGTGAGGAACCACTTGGACTGCGGTCAGTCGTGAGGGGACACGAGTGGGGACACCCCCTGTTCCCGTGGGAGGCCGGGAGGGGACACGAGTGAGGACACGGCCTGTGCCCGTGGGGGCCGAGAAGGGACATCCCTGTTCCCGTGAGGGGACACTCCCGTTTCCTTGAAGGGACACCCCCGTTCCCGTGAGAGGACACCCCTGTTCCCTGTGAGGGGACACCCGTGTTCCCTGTGAGGAGACACCCGTGTTCCCTGTGAGGAGACACCCCCGTTCCCGTGAGGGGACACCTCTGTTCCCATGAGGAGACACCCCTGTTCCCTGTGAGGGGACACCCCTGTTCCCGTGAGGGGACACCCCCGTTCCCGTGAGGGGACACCTCTGTTCTCTGTGAGGGGACACCCCCGTTCCCTGTGAGGGGACACCCCCGTTCCCATGAGGGGACACCCGTGTTCCCTGTGAGGGGACACCCCCGTTCCCTGTGAGGGGACACCTCTGTTCCCATGAGGAGACACCCCTGTTCCCTGTGAGGGGACACCCCTGTTCCTGTGAGGGGACACCCTCGTTCCCGTGAGGGGACACCCCCGTTCCCTGTGAGGGGACACCCCTGTTCCCGTGAGGGGACACTCCCGTTCCCATGAGGGGACACCCGTGTTCCCTGTGAGGGGCCACCCCTGTTCCCTGTGAGAGGCCATGCCCTCACGGTCCCTGCCGTGCCATGGCGGCCGCGAGGGGACAGCCCCGCTCCGCTCCGGGCGGGCCCAGCCGGGCCTGGGGAGCGCGGCGGGGCCGGGACCGGGGCCGCCCGGGCCGGGTAAGGAGTGCGGGGCCGCGGCCTCTCCGCCGGAACTCCCCGGGCCCCGCCGGCCTCACTCCCCGCCCGCCCCGAGCCCGCCGCGGCCCGGCCGAACCCGGCCGCCACCGCCCCTTCCTTACCCCGTCCGCTCCGCGCCCGCCTCTGGGGCGGCTCCGCAGGGCGGCCCGCCCCGGTGTCCTGTGTCATGTGTGTCCTGTGCCCTCGGTGTCCCCTGTCCCGTGCCAAGTGTGTTCTCTGTCCTTTGTGTCCTGTGCTCTCGGTGTCCTGTGCTCTCGGTGTCCTGTGCTCTCGGTGTCCCCTGTCCCGTGCCAAGTGTGTCCTCTGTCCTTGGTGTCCTGTGCCCTCGGTGTCCTGTGCCATGTGTGTCCTGTGCCCTCGGTGTCCCCTGTCCCGTGCCAAGTGTGTCCTCTGTCCTTGGTGTCCTGTGTCCTCGGTGTCCTGTGCCCTCGGTGTCCTGTGCCATGTGTGTCCTATGTCCTCGGTGTCCTGTGCCCTCGGTGTCCCCTGTCCCGTGCCAAGTGTGTCCTCTGTCCTTGGTGTCCTGTGCCCTCAGTGTCCTCTGTCCTGTGCCATGTATGTCCTCTGTCCCTTCTGTCCTGTGCCCTGTGCCCCAAGTGTCCTATGCCATGTCCATCCTTTGTCCCTTCTGTCCCACACCCCAAGTGTCCCTGGGTGTCCCCTTCCTTGTGCTTCAGGTGTCCTCTCTCAAATCAAGCTTATCATTAGAATATTAAAACGAATTTGATTTTTCTCCTTCCACACCTCATCCCATCCCTGGGCTGCATCAGTTTGCTGTTGTCAACCACGGCACAACCTTCTAGAAATTACTGTGTGTTGCCTTTCAGTGCCTTCATTAAAATGCATCCCTGCCAGGGAGCTCTTTATCTGTATTATACATATTAATAGGGCTAGTTAGCAATAATTAAGGGATGACTAATATGTTCGTGAGTGAAAGTATCCAGCATGGGCTGGAATTCATAGGTAAATAAGTTATATATATGTTACTAAAAATATTGAAGGTAATAATTACGATTTCCTGAGATATAATAATTTTAAAGGATTTTTTTTTCTGCTTTTACAGCAGACAGGACATTTTTCAGTGCTCTGCTCCCTTGTAGCAAGAAACTCAATGCAGGTGGAGCTGTGGGAGGTGGTGCAGCTGTCCCAGGGGATGTGCTGGTTGTCCCAAACCCTGTGACAGGGAGAAGGTCTGTGCTGAGGCCCCGGGAGCAGTGGGCAGAGATGCTCTGCCAGAGCAAATGTAGCGCTCAAGGGCAGTGCAGACACTGCAGGGGCCTCACAATCCTCCCAGGCAGGAATTCCTGCCCCATCTCCCATCCAGCCCTGCCCTCTGGGAAGCCATTCCCTGTGTCCTGTCCCTGCAGCCCTTGTCCCCAGCCCCTCTGCAGCTCTCCTGGAGCCCCTTAAGGCCCTGCCAGGGGCTCGGAGCTCTCCCTGGAGCTTCTCCTCTCCAGGTGAGCACCCCCAGCTCTCCCAGCCCGGCTCCAGAGGGGCTCCAGCCCTGCAGCAGCTCCGGGGCCTCCTCTGGACTGAACAATGAAATTGAACAAAACCACTGATCCAGATGTGCTACGGGGGACTGATACAGCCAGGAGAGGGTCCTGATGGAGCTCATGCATTAATTCAGCAGCTGCTGCACCATCCAGGCTGTTGTGGGGCATTTTTGGGGGTGGCTGTTGCTCATTTCAATTCTTCCCTCCATCCCTGGTGTAGCCAGAGCTCTTTTCTCCCAACACCATGAGAAACTTGTGAAGAGCTAGAGAGGAGACAGAGTCACTGTGCAGCTTTACAGAGATCTTTTGCATTTCCTGTGGGATATCATGTGAATTCTTGTGCTCTCTGTAGTGCAGGTGATAATGGGGAAGGAGGGAGTGGTGACAGAAATCCATGTAAAGCAGAATACATTTGAAGGAGTCTGAATTTCAGAGGGCTGCTGGTGGTGCTCAGCTCCCTGGAGGAGGAATTGCAGATGCAAACACTTGGATATGTGTTTGAAGTGGGATTTGGGCTCCCTGGTGTTTCTGGGCTCCTTTTAAAGTTGACCCACATATCATTTCCCTGGATTCATAAGATTTTTGAGTTCTCTGTTCTGTGAATGTAGCAGTGGCTCTTGTCCAATGGTAATTTTCATGCTTATTTCATTTTCCATAATTGTTAGTCTTCCATAGGAGACATTATCTCTAAATCACTGGTGTTGCATAGCAATTTCATTATATGTGATTTTAATGTGCAGATTTTCTATAAACACCATTTGCTGTTAATTTCTTGGCTTATACTGTGGTGGCCTTGGCAGTGCTGGTTTAACAGTTGGGCTTGATGACCTCAAAGCTCTTTTCCAGCCTAAATGACTCTCTGATTCTTCATTATTTTACAGATTTTCCAGTAGATAGAATCAGTGTCACAGGCAGAATTTGCTCTGTGTAACAGAGAGGGTTTTCACTCAGGCTTAGAAGAGTAATTTAATTTCATTCTCATGAAAGTTAAATGCTGTTTGCTCAGATTAAAGGAGAAAGAAACACTCTTCACATTTCAGCCCCCACACTTCTGAGTGCCTGTTTATCTCAGAGGGAAGGCGTCAGTCACCAGTTTGTACTGGGAGGCAGCCTGGCATAAATAACAAATGCTCTAATTAACAGCCAAGGGATCCTAATTGACTTATGTTAGTCCTCCGGCTGGGCTCAGCCTTCCCCTCCTGCCATGGCCTGGAGCATCCTTTGTTGAAGGCACCCTGAGGCAGGAAAACCCAGCCCCTCTGAGAGGCTGCAGCCTTGGGAAGTGTTGGAAGTTGTTGTTTCAGGAGCTTATTTTAGCGACTCCCGAGCTGAGCATTGAGAATATATAGAGCAGCATTTAGGGAAAATGTTCGTGTGGTGGTGGCTTCCTTTACCATGAGCTGCAGCTCTGCCAGCCGAGCTGAGCTGTGCCATTTAAGGAACACTGAAGCTTTGAGGGAAGCTTAAACTTAGAAACTTTGCTGGAGTGCACCGGATGCTGGGGGAAACCAGAACACACTTTTTGGATTGTCAGACCAAAGGCAGGAGGGTTCCCACAGAGCCCTCCTCCTCCTCGTGGAGCTTCTGCTTCATATTTAGATTTTGTTTTTTTACTGCCCAAAGAGCTTTTAGTTGGGTTCTGACCGTGGTGGCTTGGAAATTGAGCTAAATTAAAGCAGATTTTGTTTGTTTACTTAAAAGTGCTAACAGGCTTGGACTGTCCTGCAGCGTTTTTCAGGACTTACATCATTCTAAAATAGATTTGATTCAAAACAAATTTGATAAGAAAGTAATTCTCACTTGATGCGTTTGCATCTACCCCAAAGGAAGAGCTGAGCCTGGGCAGGTGTGCTGAGGGAGAAGCTGGATTTGATATGAAATATTAAGAAGTCTATTTATTTTAATTGCTGGAAGATCCAAGAGAACACAAAGAGTTAAACGAAGTAGTTGGAAGATACAGGAGAAGTTGGGAGCCTGATCCTTAGTAAATGTCATTCCCACTGAGGGTGCTCCCATAATACTCAGCTTCATTTTTGGGGTTGTTTGAGGGTTTATGAATCCCCAGACAGAGATCCAGGGAAGTCTCCCCAAGCTGTGCCAAAAGATGAGGGTGATCCATTGAGTCATGGAAGTTTTGTGCACATTTGTTCATCACAGCTGTATGAGACAGCAGCTGTATTACAGCACCTCAGAAAAATCATATATTACCATCAAACCCTTAGCCACAATCATTTTCCACATCCTTTAACAGTATCACAGTATTTTCAGCTCCAGTTTGGCCATCCCTGCTTCTCAGCCTGCTGCCACAAAGAGCTGACAGCCTAAGAAAAAATCCCATAATAACTCCAATTGTGGAATGGCAGCTGATTTGGAGAAGACAAACAACGTGTCCTCTTGCTTCCATCACTGAGAAATGTGAGTTTCTGGTTTGCCTTAAAAAATGCACAGAGCAAAAAGAGAAGAATGATCTTAGAGGAATAGAATTATCTTCTGATTAAGGCATAATTAATAATGTGTACATAACTAATAGTGTGTTTAATTCTCTTTTGCAGAGCCAGTCTGTCCTAAATTGCTAATAACTGATTTTATTAACCTAATAATTAACCTAAATAACTGGTAAGAGCCAAAAATAACAGAATTTTATTCTGAGAATGCAGGTAACTGGTGATGAGACCCAAATCAGAAGAAAAACAACTTTCATGGGCCAAAACCTGTTGGTTTTACCTGCACAGGTGTGTGAAAGCTCCGAGCAGCTGCTCTTGTACAGTTTGAAATGCAACAACTGTGTGCAGATCTGCAGATCCTGTTTCAAAGGCCTAACCAAGAGTGCTCTGAGGTAATCCAAAAGCTCCTTGTGGGTGAGAGGAGATGCAGATTCAGTTGCAAACTCCAGGAAAGTGCTGATGGATTTATTCCCCTGTGCAAACCCCTGGCACTGAGTGCTGAACACCAAAGCCTCAGCCTGTGCCCGACTTGTTTGGAGTGCCTTGCCCATGGGTTTGTAAGGCCATTCCCAGCTAGTAATTGGTGACTGGATGTGGTCAGGGCAGGCAGATAAACACTGGAGGAAGGGGCTGAATCACTGAGTAAATATCCTATCCCTGCTGTAGGAGCTGCTGTTACTCACAGCACCTTTGGGGGGGATGTGTGACGTGTTTGTTTTCAGGAAAATGTCACTTGAAAGAAGAATTGAGGTCAGGCGTGTTCCAAATCTGCACTTCCACACCCTCCTCATGCATCTCTTGTCTCCTTCAGACCAGTTTAACATCCCCCCTTCTTCTCACCCATCTCCTCAGAACTGATCCCCCACTCTGAGGTCACAGCAGAGAAGTTTTCATTCTGTAAATACCAGCACAGTTGCATCATTAAAAGCCCCCAAAGCAGATGGTCTGGGTTAAAGCAAAAAGCCTTTTTATTTTTTTTTTTTTTTTTTTTTGCCAGTGAAGCAGCATTATAGTGATTAGAGCAGCCTGTTGGCAGTTTCTGTCAGCAATTTTTGCAAGCATGTAATATATAAAAGGATAAAAATATCATTTACTGTGATTTGCTCACCACAGAAAGAGGCCAGGGTGATACAGTACCAAAATCAGGGGGAAAAAAAAAGCCCTGCAAGTAGTTTTCTGTCTTCTCTTCTGCACTTTTCCAGGATCCTGGTGGATAAATAAATCTGCTTGAAGAGTCTTACCCTCCCTGTGGGTGCTGGGGCACCCCAATAACCAGCAGCTCCACTCTGGGACAGCAAAGTCCTCAGCAAAGCTAGATCATTTTAAAATCATGGAGCACACTTTTGAAGACAAACACCTCATTTCTGAGCTTTGAACTCCATGAAATTTGCCATGATTTGTAAAATATCTCTACCCTGAATTATGGTGCAAAATTTCAGCAAAAACCTTCATATTCATGAACAAGACTTAGAAAATCACGGGCAAGACACTGCAGTGACACCAGAAAATCCTCCTCCAGTTCCTGCTTTCCTGATCCACTTGGCATGAAATGTTTTCTTGACTCCTACTTACTATTCTCATAAAAACCACAGGGGTTTCTTCTCACTGCTACTTGTTTTGTCCAAGATCCAGTAATTGGTACCATGTGAATTCACATTTTGCAGTGACAGAACAGAAATGGGGTTCCAAAAAAAAAATCACTTCAGCATCTCAACCTCTGGCAAACATCAGGGCTACAACCCCCCAGTCTCTAAGAACCCATGGATTTACACATCAAAGAGTTAATTTTACTCCTGCTGGTAAGCACTAGGTGAATATTTACAGCTCAAATGGAATCATGATAAAATTTTAATAGTAGTTAGATTTTTGTCAAAATTCTGTTGCCTCTTCAGACTGGGGCTTGTTTTACCCTTGGTTTGCCTTGGTATATTAATAATAATTTTAGTTGTTGGTAACATATTTAGCTAAGCTGGGTGCACTAAAAATTATGTCCCTGGTATGAACCAGTGAACAATTAATGATGCCAGAAAAAGAGGGAAAAATTAAAATCAGAGTCAGATCGCCCTGTGAAGTGTTAAGGTCCATTTTAAAGGCTTGGTGGGAGGGTTTGGATTCTCCAGCCCCCCGTGGGTTACCTCTCCTCTCCAGGGTACTTGGATCATCTTCCCCCTGACAGCCTTGGTTTAAATGAGCCGTGTGTGAGAAACATTCCCTCAGCAGGGAGCCCTGCAGCTGGGCTGGGATTCTCCAGGACAAAAAAGCCTCCTTGGAACCCCTAAGGCACAGAAGAGATGCTTTGATTCAAAATCTTTTTGAGCTGGCCTCACCTATTGCAGCTGTCAGACCTCCAGATTTCCCCCTGTTTGTCTGACTGCATCCTTTATCCAGCCTTCAGCCTCGATGGCCACAACTGAACCGTTTCAGGGGACAAAACCCCCTTAACAGTGGGTTCTGCATTCTGATCGAGATATTTTTAGATGGTATTGTTAGAAATGAAGTAAAAAAAAAAAAAAAGAAATGAACAGAGGCTTTCAAACTGGAAGCACACAGGTCCTTCTAAGGAGCTGTTGTGGACGGATAACTGCAAAGAAATGGAAGGAAATATCAATGTGCTGGTAAGAGACTTTAATCCAGTAAAATCAGGACTGTGAGAGCAGGAACTGCATGTGGGAATTCACTGCTTCCAGACCTGGCCCAGAATAAAATGAGATTCATATTGGTCAACTTTTCATGTGAAGACAGCACAGGAACTTGATTGAATCTCTGCCATTAATAAACTGATTTCAGTTTAACTTGATCACCTTGTCTTGGTGCAGATGCTGGATGTGGAAATCCTGTGAATAAGGCAGAACATATCCATAGGATGGGGAAAAGGGATGGAGAAACAGTTCTCCTGCTGGCAGGTGTCACTGAGAGCTTCCTGTGGCACATGGAACTGGTGCCTGGGATGTGCCCCCACTAAATCCAGGACGACCCAGGGAACAAACAGGGAGCTTTGGAATATTCACAGAGATGATGCTGCAGAAATTCCAGAAACCATGGTGGGATTAGCAGTTATTTTTCCACAAAAAGCTCCAAGAGATATCCAGTTGTAACATTTTTTTACTTTGAAAATATAACCAAAATTTTCATTTTTAGGTCTCTGAATGTTATCATCTGGTCTCAGAAGAAGAGCAGTGGTGTAATTAACAGCTTCATTAATGCCAGAGCCATAATTAGGAACTGCAGGAATGGCTGTTGCATCAGGAATTCTTCTCGTAGAACTGCAGCAGTTTTTTGATTCTTCAGAACTCAGGAGAAACATATAAAGGTAAAAGAAATAGTGAAGAATATTATTTAATTTGAATCTACAAATACCAATATGTTAAAAAAGAGGAAATATTGCAGGTGGATTACACAGTGTCTGTTCATAGATTTCAATTATAACTGTTTAAAATTATTAATTTTTATTTATTTCCTTGTTACAGCATGATCACAATGTATCTCCTGTGATTTTTTTCAGGGCAAAATTCAGAACCGTGCTTCATATTTATATTGGTCAAATAACTCAGATGCCAGTTGCTGTTTGCTTTCTGTTTATTGCATTTATACTTATGGATGTATTCTGTAAATATTCTCAGAGCCACCACACCAGGTTTCAGCATGAAATCTGAATCTTTCACACAATCATGGAACAGAATCCTGGAATGGTTTGGGTTGCAATGACATTTCCAATGAATTTGGCTTTTTTTCCCCAGGTATATTCACCACTGGTGACACTGGATGGTTCAGCACAGTGTCCACCACAGTTAGTTCATTAAATCTTAATTTTATTTGGGTTAATCCTTAACCCAAATCTCTCCTTCTTTACTATACTTAGTGTGTGCAAAAGAAATAAGAATAGGGAAATTTATTAATTTACAAACATTTTAAAAGCTTATGACACTTCTGATGGCTTCATCTTCTGGGTCTTATCAATAGCTCAGTCAAGAGGAAGAAGGCAAACGAATTTTTACAGTGGACATTCATCATCTTTAAAACAGAACTGTCAGTAAGACAGACCCCTGCCAAGATAGGTCCATTAAATGTACCTAAGATTCATAAAACTTTCACAAGGAAAGAGATCTAATAAGCCCAAAGAGGTCTGGTAGACAAAGAGCAATCAGAGCTCTCCTGGTCCATTTGCACCCTCAGCTGAGTTTCTGGGGTTGTTTTAACTTGCTGGTACCTCCCTGAGTTTGAAAGTGTTCAGTTTTAATTAACCTGTTGCCTGTTCAACCTTGTTCCAAATTTGAACAGTTATTTGGAACAAGGTGGGAGGTTCAGGGTGAAGTTACAGAGATGGAGCAACCTGATCTGATAGATCCTTACTTGAGGGAGGAACTGTTCCTCCTCCTCCTCCTCCCTGCATTCCTGGAGCTTATCATGTGCTGGCTCTGCTTGGGCCCCTCCAGCTGCAAACCAAGCAGAAAACACAGTTTTTATCTGGGAATTTTATCATCAGCTCACCAAAAACTCTAATGAGTGTTATCCTTGGAATATCAAGGTGAAAGCAGAGCCACACCAGAGCACACAGGAGACTGCAGGGCTTTCCAGGTACTCTGCTCCTGGAACAAGGAATTCAGGACAGGCACAAATCCCTGCTGTGAGTTTTGCTGGACTGGGCAAGCTCCTGGTACAATTGATATTCCCCAGTGGTGGTCCCCACCCAGTGCAAAACCCAGCTGCTTTTGATTGCAGGAGGTTTTGTTTGTGCCAGAGTTCTCCTCCATCCCGCTGCCCTCAGGAATGGGACATCCCTGTGCCCTCAGGCATCAACCAGTGCTGAGCAGGGAAAACGCTCCCAGCTGGCACAACCTTTACAGGAAAGAGGAGGGGGGAAAAAAGCACAGAAAATGTTGCCTGTTGAACAAAGCAGAGATTTCTGACTGATCCCCAAAACTCTCCCTGAAGAGCCCCCACAGCTCATGCCAGGGGTGAGAGGGGTGATGGGACAACCTGACTGCAGCCTGCCTGAGCAGCCACACCAACCTGCTCTGCATCTTGTCCACCATTTCTTATCAAAACGCTGCCCTGATACACGGAGGCTCTTACAAAACATAATAGAGCCTGCTGCTGCCAGGGAATGATTGCTGCTAGCATTTATTTTTCCACAATTATTTTCAGGGTTGTCCTTTCGAGGCAGACCAGATCAAGGAGTGGTGCGTGCAGTACCTCATCCCAGGATAAATCCAGGGAGGCTCTATGACTCAGGAATGACTCACTGCTCCTCCTCTGTTCCTTCCAGACTCTTGGGGGTGTGCTAATTTATTGTCAGTCTGTATCTGCAGTCAATTATTCCCCCCCCCAGCTCAGCTCTGCTGTGCAGGAGGAATTCAGGCACATTCTGCTCATTCCTCCCCTCTCCAGAGAGGCAAACAGGTGAGCAGACAGTGTCACCTTCACTCTGGTAACCAGAGGAAAGGGGGAGGTATTTTTCCTTCGTTGAATAACACATCCAGGTTAATGATTTGGAACTAGTTTGGTTCCTACCAAACCCCCCAAATCCCAATTACTAAACTAAGATTGACCTTTCAGAGAGTTATTTCGAAAAACTTGGATAAAATAAGGTGGGTATGACTCAAACAACAGGAGGAAAGTGTCTGCATCACAGTTAAGGCCCACAAACAGCTTTCACTGTCAGAATCAAGCATTCAGAATAAAAAGCACAAAACAAGAATGATTAATCGTTTTTCTTTTCTCTTTAGCAAGACAGATTGAAGCATCCCAGTGGAGCTGCAGGGGAAGTGTTTAAACAATGCCTACTTAGTGTCCAGCAAGTCCTCACTGGTAGGAATACAAGAAAAGAAAAAAAATAACTAAAATACGAGATTTTTAAGTATGCATGTACAAGATACATAAGCCCAGAGAATCTCAGAAGCATGAAAAACACTGAGCAGCAAATAGGCCTTTTCAGCTCTTCCCAGCCAAATTTTGTGAGCCTCAGGACATGACAGATACAGCAGGAATGCATCAATTAATTTTTTTCCAGTGGCAATGCTGATTTAAAAATCCCTTCCCCCATGTCATTCATTTCCCACCTCCCTCCTCCCAGGTTGTTTTGTGAGACATTTTCCAGTGGCAGCACTGGCTCAAGGTACAGCTCCTTCAGCACTTCCAACTGCTCATTCCCAACCCTGTGTTACCCTGGCACGAGGGGCTGTGTGGCAAATGCTTCTTCTGCACAGACTCGGGCTGCACTGGCCCTGATACTGAAAACAAAGGTGCAGAATGGCAAAAGAGCAATGAAATATAATTTTGGAATTATATGCTTTAAAATGTAAACAAATCCCCATGTCCTAAATCCATGAAATTACAGAATCCTGGAATGGTTTGGGATGAAATGGGATTTTAATGATCTTGTCCCAGCCCTCTGCCAAGCTCCTCTCATTAAATGTTCTAATCAGCCAAACCTTCTGAGGCTGTAACAAGCTCTCAGAAACCCCACGATGCTGCAACTTGACATTATTATATCTTCAAATAATTTTATTAAGCACAATGTGGGAAGCTTGGCTGTTTTTCAAAATATCTGCATCCAAAAGAAGTCCCTACACCTACAAAAATAGAAGTTGCAGGCAGAATCCAGATCAGAGTGTTATTCACAACATCAGACTTGTGATCAATAGCTGGGAGAGTGTTGCCAGAAATAGTCCTGCCCTGGGAAATGCTTCCTGCTGCCTCAGAACAGGTTGTGCTCCTGTCCTTCTGCAGTTTCTCCTGGATTCGATCTCCAAGCACACGGAGAAGAAGCAAAGCTGCCTGACTGCTGTAGCTGTGCTGTGAATCAGGCCAGGAGCCCCAAAATCACCAACACCCAGCACCCCCTGTGTATTTTTAACGGGGCTGAATCCCTCATCCCGTTCCCCCCACTCGCACAAGAATTCACACAGCCTCCTGATGAACCGGATGGGAAATGGATCCAGCTGGAGAAGCAGAACTCCACATCCCCATTCCAACACAAAAAAGGCTCTCCCAGCCAGATTGCTGCTCAGTCTGTGCTGTGTGCAGACAGGACACAGTGCTGAGTTCTGCCTGAGGCAACCCAGCCTGGGAATGCGAGACAGTCTGAGGCTCCACCTGGAAACAATTTTCCCCCCATCCCTTTTCCCTCTCTCCTTCCCTGCAGCGTGCCTCGGTTCCCCTGTGCAGCACCACAAACAGCTTCACAAGCACGGAGCAGGGACCACTCCTGTGCCCAGGGCTGGGGAGAGCTGGGGCTGCTGCCAAGGAAAAGTCTTTGCAACTGGGGCCAGCTAATCAGGTAAACGCTTCCAGTCTGCCCAGGCCAAGCCGTGTCCTTTGCTGTTCTCCAAATATTTATGTCTTTGTGAAACACGTAAACATTTCATCAGAGGTCTCTTATTCCCAGCATTTCATGTGGAGTTGTTGTTTCCATGCTCCTGAGCCCCCTTCAATGTGATTAATTCACACTGGGGGAGTTCCTGTCTTGCCTCACCAGAGTCACGGAGCCCCAGAACCCAGTACAGAGATCCAAATCCCCAGACCCTAATCCAGGGATCCAAATCCTCAGATCCCAATCCAGAGATCCAAATCCTCAGATCCCAATCCAGAGATCCAAATCCCCAGATCCCAATCCAGGGATCCAAATCCCCAGAATCCAATCCAGAGATCCAAACCCCCAGAACCCAATCCAGAGATCCAAATCTCCAGAACCCAATCCAGAGATCCAAATCTCCAGATCCCATTCCAGAGATCCAAATCCCCAGAACCCATTCCAGACATCCAAATCCCCAGAACCCAATACAGAGATCCAAATCCCCAGAACTCAATCCAGGGATCCAAATCCCCAGAATCCAATCCCCACATCCACATCCAGGCAGGGAAGGGATGGGAAGTGGTGACAAAAACTTCTGCACTGTTCTGTGTTCCCTCCCTGCAGCTGAAGTTCCTTATTCCTCTTTTTCCTTCCTTTTTTCCCCCTCGTCCTCCATCAAAGAGTGTTTGCCTTTAGACTTTCCAAAAGGAACGAAAATACAGGAGCAGTTTGGGAAGTTCATGTAAATCAGCTGGCGAGTATAAATTTAGTCATTCACTTAATGTAAATTCAGCTGGTAAATGGCAGTTTGGTCTTTCCTCTACTATTTACTAAGAATTTACACACACAGTAAATCTCATCTTAAAATTCTGAGCTCCCCACTGATCTACCCCAGCAAACACATAAGAATCTTCCCAGTTAGGATGAGTAATTGAAGAGCTGAATTATTCAGCACTGTGTGGTCTGTGGCAGCCGGGAGATAAAATTCCCAAGTCTCTGTTACTTCATTTACTTTCTGCAAAAAGCCTTCCCCGGGTAATTTTAGAGCTCAGAGCATTGCAGCACATAGCAAGTTCCAGCTAAACAGCACACTCCCCAAAAGTTTGCTGTCTCCTTAATGCTCATGAATATTTCAGGAACTCTGCTGAGAGGTTTCGGTGCATTCCAGGACAATGATTCCAGGTTTCTTTTCTGCCTGGAGAGGAAACGTGGCTGGACTGTGCCACACTCTGCATTCTTCTTTTAGCCAGGATTTATTGCTTATTACAGGATCAGATCCCCTGAAAATATATGAAAATATAATCCTTGACATGAGATGGGCACGATTTTTGGCTGTTGTGAGAGCAGAGTTCTCTCTAGAAATTCATTCATTCCCTTAAACCATGAGCAGTGTTGGAATTAAGAAATAGACTTTGCTTTTCTCACCCTTTCAGCTCACTGCTTTCCACTGCTTGAACTGGTAAAACACTTGGATAAAAATCTGAAATAACAGCTACACACAAGATCAGCAAATTAGTCCTTTTCAGCTGAAATTTGATTTATTGTAAAAAAAATCTACAGCAAATTGCATCAGCATGTGGTATAATTTGGGAAATATTCACTTGATTGTGGTATGAGTTAATTTAAGTATTTTAATGTGTTGTTTCATTTATCTTCTTTTGCTTATATTGGTGCATTTTTAATATACCAGAAGACTTCCTAAAAATAATGGTGTGCTTAACAAATACATTTGCAGATCTGTGTTCTGAGAAAGGTGAACAAGCACTTAAATAACATAAAAACTCCATCTCAGGGTTCACAACACGTGCTTACCCTGAGTGCTTTGCCCTTAAAGAAATGCTGACAGCAAACCAAGGAAATTATTCGAATTTTAAATACCCAGAATGTGAGAGAAACCAATAATCAAAACTATCTGGGTCATTTCCCTCTGCAGTTGGAGCAGAGAGCTCACGAAGAACCTGAGCTCTGGTGAATCCCCACATGGCAGTGTGACCTTACAGCTGCTGCTGGGTGGGTTTGCACAGAACCCATGGGATTTTCAGGTGGGAAAAAACCCTCAATAGGGATCTGGGGGTTGAGTGCAGTGGGAGCAGCGAGGCTGAGGGCTCAGCAATCGCCCAGGCTGCTGGGTAAGAACAGGAATCCCTGTCTGGAGACTGCAGACCACAGATTACTCCCCCTAAACTGTCCCTGTGCCTCATTAACTGCTTCAGACAGAGTCAAACGAGGGTGGCAGGATCCTCAAACACAGAGCCCCTGCAGCACTCAGTGTCCCAGCTCAGGGAAATGCTCCTGGAACAGTCACAGAGACAGCAATTCACTGCTCCAGTTCCAAGGAACTCCTGGTTACAGGTGGATTCATCTGTGCCAGCTGCACTCTGCTGCCAGGGATCCCCCCTGGAGGTTTGGGATGTGCCTGCTCCTCCTGGCCAGTCTGAAACCCATGAATTCAGTGACTGTGCTGGTGGGGAACAGGGACATCCCTCACTGGGATGTGTCTCCAGGGATGGAATGCTCCAAGAAACACAGCTTAGTAACTGCTTCAGCCACCCCACCTCAAATCGCTTGCTCTGGGAGTACAAGCCCACATTTGGGCTCAGATGGAAAATATCTAATAAGAAAATGATTTTTCTTTCTTGTTTTTTCCACCCACTTAATACCCACTCTTTTATTTAAGAGGATAAAATCCCTGAGTTGCTAATTTTAATTGAGTCCCTGGTCTGTGGGGCAGCTTGCCTTGATTACATTGTACCAAATTACTCATCCTGGACAGATCCTTCTCTTTATTTTCTCCTCCAAGAGCCAAAATATGATATTGCTTGGCAAGAATGAACGTGCATCTAAAATGTCAAATTACAGCTCATAACTATTATGGGATAGTTTTGGCCATAGCCCTTTGTGACTGTTCCAAAACAGATTTCTCTTTCTAGGAGACCCTAAAACCTAATCCATGGTTCATGTTTGGGTTTAGGTGGCATTTTGGGCATGTATTGCTTGGGTTGAAGTGGAAATTTTTAATTCCTCCAGACTTCCAAAATTTCAGATTGCATGAACCAATAACTCTGTGTGCACACATTGCAGCCATTGAGAACTGCAGATCATTTCTTACCAAATCCAAAATAGCCACCTACAAAAATGCACATTATTTAACATAAGAGAAGAAGAAAATGAGGTTCATATTGGTCAACTTTTCATCTGAAGACAGGACAGGAAGTTGATTGAATCTCTGCCATTAATTAACTGATTTCGGTGTTCATTAAAATCTAATGAGAGCCTGATTCTTGGGGTTTTAATTCTAAACCAGGTGCCACCAGTACAAACACTCAGGCCCCTGGAGTTCACTTTTCATGGGAATATGAAGAAAATGCTTTATTTTAATATTTAATTTTTTTTTTTTAGTTTGCTATCTGCTAGTTTGGTCTTTGGTGCTAAATTTGCAATAGTTTGGATCCACGGAAATATAAAGGCTGAACACATAATTGGAATTCAGTCTTTGTATTCTGAACATGGATAGGAGTGATGGAACCATGAAGATTTTGCTATAAATATTTGTGCAATTCAGCTTTTACTTTAGCTAAGACAGAATGCTGGACATCATTTTAAACATAAAAATGCCCATATCTGTTAGCAACACAAGTTCTATTGCTTGCTTTTGAGGAGTTCACGCTGCAGGAAAAGGCAGATTCTGGCCTGGAGGGATGCCTGAAGCCATCCTGAAATCCCAGATTCCTGCCTGTGGGGCCTGTGGGAGACCTGGCTTTTAGTAACTGGATTTTGTGGAGGTGAGAGGGACCGCTGGGTGGAGGGGGGAGTGTTAGGAGTGGTTTTGATGAGACAAAACTTATGAGCCTCCAGATGATTGCTCAATCAAACTGAAGGATTCAAGCAGAGCTGCTCCTACTGCCAGATGATCATTATGTTATGGAAGAGGCTTGGATGGAAGAACTTGGGAATTCAGTGATGGAGTAATGATGAATCCTCCCCAGACTTGTCAGATATCCCATCGCAGGAACTCTGCCTGTTTGCTGATGATTGAAAAAGACATCTTGGCAGATC
Organism: Sylvia borin; assembly: GCA_014839755.1. NCBI lineage: Eukaryota > Metazoa > Chordata > Aves > Passeriformes > Sylviidae > Sylvia > Sylvia borin. The sequence continues at coordinate 30,102,944 of CM025965.1, read as the reverse complement.
CAAATCAAAGCCCTCCACAGCTTTGCAGGGTTTGAGCCTTTTAACCACATGGTAATTACAAAGACTATAAATAACACTGAAAAATCCAGTTCAAACAGCCCTCAATAAATTATTTTAATGTGCTGATATTGGCCCCCTCCTCCAGGATATCACAAGTCTGCACTGTCAGTCTGACAGGCTGAAATGTGCTCTGTCAAATCAACAGCTCAGCTCTGTCTCACAGACTGAGGGAGGCTTTGATTCCCTGTTTGTAGATGTGGCATTTGGGGACATGGGGCAGTTCTGGGGGAACAGCTGGACTCGAGGGTCTCAAAGATTTTCCAGCCTAAACCATTCTGTAATTCCATCAAAGCTTCACCCTTTGTGAGGAAAGCTTTGTCACCTGAAAGGATATTAGGGAAGAGCCACCAGGAGAGTTGTCTGGGATTGTTCTTTTCACGTTTGTCAGATGAAAATGAGTCCAGGAATCCAGGAATTGTGGCTTTTCCTGCCCAGTTCCTTGCTGAGGGAGCCCAGGAACGCTGAGTGCAGCCACTGAAGGACCCAAGCTGGGCAGTGTCACCCACCCTGTGCTGCTCTGGTGGTCACAGCTTGGACTCAGTGCTCTTGGAGGTATTTTCCAGCCTCAAGCAATCTGTGATTCTGTGAAATATTAAGTCTAGCCTCGAGTTCCCAGATGCAGGAACAGTGGCAAAATTCAGCTTTCCTGCCTCCTAATCAGTGATGAATGTTTGCCTTGGAAATCTCTCCAAGTATTTACACTCTGGAGCGAGGCTGCTTCAGCTGGAACACTGCAGACCTGTGGATTTTCTTTCTCCTCCCAGCTGCTGTGGTCATGACCAGCTGTAAATCTCTGTCTGCTCACCAATCTCAACCCTCCATGCTTGTTTTGATGTGTGCCACATTTGAGGATCTTTCCAAACCACGGAAAAGGTTTTTCTAACACACAGAAAATGTCCCCCAGTATCTGTGTGCTGGAAATGACATAAAACACTCTTTTCCTGTTCAGTGAGAAAATGTTCCACCTTATCAGTATTTGCAGAAGAACAGAGCTAAGAATTTCACTTTTAGAATAGTCTCTACTGAGAAGTAAGCAGGGCTTTTGAACACTTTTAATCATCTTTAAACTGCACATTGGAGCCTCTTTGTAATGTTTTAGGTGTACCCCAAACCAAACAAGAACCTGCATCAAGTAACACCAATACTCACCCTGAAAACAGAGCTCACAGCCCCAAAATGTGGGAGTGTGTGCAAACCCTGCTGAGCCCTTACTGCACCTTTAGGCAGCAAAATCCTTTTGAAAATCTGGGCTTTAGGCCCAACCCTGCCAAGAGTTCTCTGTGGAAAACTCCTCCTCCTGCCTGGGGCTCACCCTGGCACAGCTCTTGTAAAAGCTGAGCTTTCCAAACAGCCTAAAGCAGGCAGGAAAAAAAATCATGTCAGAGGTGGCAAATAGATGAGTTCCCAGATCATTGATTCAGATCCTTTCAGAGACAGGAATTCTGATCTGTGAGCAGCTGGGAAGCACTGCTGGCTCCTCTCTGGTGCCAGTCTGTGTGTGGTCACTGTGGAATGTGCTCCATATGCCCTTTGGACACGTGTCAAAAAGTCACGTGCTATTCATTTCTCCAAACTTTGCAGTATTAAAGATGTAGGAAGGTCGTAGAAATGGGAAGTGCCTCATAAATGTGAAGAACTGTTTCCTGTGTAGTTATTTTACTTTTTTCAATCCAGATTTTTTTTTCCTGATGGTGCGATTTGAGCTCTACCTCTGAGATTTTTGTCCCAGAAACGAATGGCTAGGAACAAAAGAGACATTTAACAGAAGATTGCACTGTGTGCCTTTTGTAGAGTCATTAAAGACAGTTTGGATTTCATGGCAGTCATGGCTCCGAAGGTGCTGGGATCTCCCTGGGATCCCTGGAAGTGTCCAAGGCCAGGTTGGATGGGGCTTGGAGCACCCTGGAAGTGTCCCTGCCCATGGCAGGCATGGCACTGGACAGAATTTAAGGTCTCTTCCACCCCAAACCATTCCAGGATTCTCTTTGGTCACACAGATCCCTGCATTTGGAGAATCAGGACCTCAAAGAGTGGCTGGGACTTGTCAAACTCTCCTTGTCAGCAGTGCTTACAGACTGTGAGGGAACAAACACAATTCCAAGGCTTCTTCCATTCCCAACAGAGAAAAGAGCAAAAATCATCACTCAGAATCAACACCGTGTCACACAGACATCCAAAAAATTATGATTAGATATTTCAAAAGAAGCCTTTTTAATAGCAATTGTTCTATGTGGGATTTTTTTTTTTTTAATTTCAGTATAAAGTATTTGGTGTTTGAAGACTTTAATTGTGTTGGCAAAAAGCCACTAAGAGGCTTTGATTTTTGGAAACAAATCCATGTGACTGGTCTGAGTAGGATCATAATGGCTACAACGACCCATCCATTAGGAGCTATTTTTAACAAAGAACTCAGAATGTGAAAGTAAAGCTAAGACTAAACTAAAAGAAGGTAAAACTTGCAATATTTTTAAAGATTAAACTGTGCTGCACATACAAATAGCTGAAGTTATTCCTGGTGCCCATATCCCAGGTTATATTACCCCAAGTTATGTTATTCCTTAAACATCTACCAACAAAACCCCAAGTATGGACAATGCTCCTACACCCAATGGTCAAGGTGTGTTGGAGTCTTTCCCAATTTTCTTTCCTGTTACTTTTTGCTGTAGTTCATTCTTGTTTTGTGCTTCTACATCTTTGACTTGTCTTTCGTTTTGTTCCTGTCTTTATTTTTGTTATCAGTTGTTTCCTTTCATGGCTTATTTGTCTTCCAGTGTTTTTGGCAACGCCCTGTCTAGTTTCAGTCATCCAGGATGATGTTCTGCATTCCATCAGTCCATGTGCAACAGGCAGCAGGGCACGGGATCCTTGAGGTATCCAGTAAATAAAACCCAGAGATAGAATCCCAGACTGGTTTGGGTTGGAAAGGAGCTTTAAGCTCATCTCATTCCACCCCCTGCCATGGCAAGGACAACTTCCACTGTCCCAGGCTGCTCCAAATCCCATCCAGCCTGGCCTTGGACACTTCCAGGGATGCAGGAGCAGCCACAGCTCCTCTGGGCACCCTGTGCCAGGGCCTGCCCACCCTCACTGTAAAAGTCTGCCTAATATCTGATCTAAATCTCTCCCCCTTCAGTTTAAATCCACTCCCCGTTGTCCTGCTGCTAAAAGGTGATGGCAGGGGGTGGTGAGCCCATTCTGGGCCATGCAAAAGGACTCTGTGAGCACACAGGGCTCAGAGCAGGAGGCCAGCAGCTTCCAGAGGGTGGGATGGGTACACAGCATCCCCCTCTGGGAAATGGGGAGAGATGGAGGGGAGCAGAACTGGGAAAACTGCTCAGTGTGAGCAACTGGGGTGAGTCAAAGTAGTGCTGGGGAAAGGACAAAGCATTGCCCAGAGCCATGGGGATGGGAGAGCAGTGGGGAAAATGCCATGGTGAGTTCAGGTTGGAGAGGAGAAGCTCCAGGGAGAGCTCCGAGCCCCTGGCAGGGCCTGAAGGGGCTCCAGCAGAGCTGCAGAGGGGCTGGGGACAAGGGCTGGAGAGACAGGACACAGGGAATGCCTTTAAGCCGAAAGTGGGTAGATTTAAACGGGATATTGGGCAGGAATTGTTCCCTGGGAGGGTGAGGAGGGTGCCCAGATCAGCTGCGGCCGCCTGTGGATCCCTGGCAGTGCCCAAGGCCGGGCTGCAGACGGTGGAAGGTGTCCCTGCCACGGCCGGGCTGATCCCTGGGCTGATCCCTGGGCTGCGGTGAGCACACAGCGGTGCCAACGTCGTTCCCAGCCCCATTCCCGTTCCCCCGCCGATCCCAGCCCCATTCCCGTTCCCGTTCCCATTCCCGTTCCCAGCCCCATTCCCGTTCCCATTCCCGTTCCCCCGCCGTTCCCATTCCCGTTCCCATTCCCGTTCCCGTTCCCAGCCCCAATCCCATTCCCGTTCCCCCGGCGATCCCGTTCCCGTTCCCCCGGCGATCCCGTTCCCGTTCCCCCGGCGATCCCCCCGCCGTTCCCGTTCCCATTCCCGTTCCCCCGGCGATCCCTCCGGCGATCCCCCCGCCGTTCCCATTCCCGTTCCCGTTCCCCCGGCGATCCCATTCCCGTTCCCCCGGCGATCCCGTTCCCGTTCCCCCGGCGATCCCCCCGCCGTTCCCGTTCCCATTCCCGTTCCCCCGGCGATCCCGTTCCCGTTCCCCCGGCGATCCCCCCGCCGTTCCCGTTCCCATTCCCGTTCCCCCGGCGATCCCCCCGGCTCTCCCGTCCGCACGGCCGGCGCTGTGTCGGCGCGGGCGGGGCGCGGCGAGGGAGGGGCGGCGGTCACGTGTGGCCGCCCGGTTAAAGCGGCCGCGGGCGGCGGGAGCGGCACAATCACGGCTGGGGCGGCGAGCGGGGCCCGCCCGCTGCCCGCGGCCCCCCGCTCCGTCCGCGGCGCCCCGGCCCGCACTGCCCCGCCAGCATGGCCGGGGCCATCATCGAGAACATGAGCACCCGCAAGCTCTGCATCGTCGGGGGCATCCTGCTCGTGTTCCAAGTCATCGCCTTCCTGGTGGGAGGGCTCATCGGTGAGTGCCGGGGGCCGCTGCCTTCCTCCTCCTCCTCCTCCTCCTCCTCCTCTGGCCGCCGCTGCCCGCTTGTTTAGTGCTGGTTACAGTATCGCTGACTCGCTCCCATGATCTCATTATCCGCTTTTGTAGCCCAGCGATCCCGGCTCCGGGCCCTTTGTGCCCGTCCCGCGGCTGCTGCCGGGGGGAGCCGGCCAAGGAAAAGTTTTTGTGTTGCTTTCTCTTTTTTTTCTATTTTTTTTTTTCTTTTTGGATTGGTTTCTGGCTGGACTTAAAGAAAAAGGGAAGTGGGAAAGCTTCAGTATGGCGACGGAACGCGCAGGGAGCCTCGCGTTTCAAAGTTGGCTTAGAAAATAATAATAATTTATTTTTTTAAAAGGATTTTTTTCCTCCCTTCTTGGCGCTGCACTCCTTCGTGCCTCGGCCTCCGAATCGGCCGCGGGAGGAAGCCTTCCTCCTTGCCAGAATGAGAACAAAAAAAACATTAATAAAAAAATCTAGGAAAAAGAAAAGAAAAAAGGGAATGACTGGTGGGAGGGGGTGTCCCGGCTCTGGGTTCCTTTGGGACTCGCGCTTTGTCCGGGCCCGTTGCTGCGGGGACCCTCCGCTCCCTCCCGATCCCCTTCCACGAGGGGTCCCCTCTCCTCTCCCCCATCTCCCGACCTCTCAGGACGGGTCCCCTCCCTTCCACCTCCTCATCCTCCTCCAAGAGGAACCCTCTCCGCTCCTGCTCCAGGGGGGACCCCCCATTCCCGATCCTCTTCCAGGAGAAGCTCCAACCCGCGTGGGCTCGGCCTGCGTTTGTTCCTGCCCGTGGAAAACCCTCGTGGCTGCCCAGGGAGGGATTTAATCCCTGCGGCCCCCCGGCTCCGCACCGGGCACTTTAAAGCCCAGATTGTGTTTATTTATCCCTGAGCATTCCCAAAGGCAGGGAGCTGGGAGCTGGGACACTGAGAGAGGAAAACTCCGAGAGGAGTTTTCCCTGCGGGGTGGAAGGAGGAAGATGGAGGAGAGCGAGTTTGGGGCAGTCCTGGGATTTTTTTTTTTTTTTTTTTTTTTTGTTTTACTAGAAAGCAGCTGAGTTCTGCGCCGGCTCCTTGGAATGAAGGGCACATGGATGTGGTTGCTTTGGCCATTTCCAGGGTGGGAATGTTGTCTTTCTGTCCGGGAGAGACTGTCCAGCCCTTCCTCCCAGAGCTCTGGGCCTTTCAGAAAAAATCGGGGTCAAATTCACTCGGAAACTTTGTTGCACTTTGTGGGGAGAATAAATTTGGCCTGTTCTCTGTGTTTGAGAGGGGTTGAAGGAATTGAGCCATTCCTCAGGAAGCAGACTCTGTGTTCCTGGTGCCCATCAGTGCTTTGCCTTCGTGGCCTTGAATTATCAGCCTCTAACAACCATAAAATTCCACTAAACATAATTTTGGAAAACGTCAGTTTCCTTCATTCTCTTACTTCCTCACCTCCATCACAAGGAAGTTGCTGACACATATTGACTAAAACTCATTTTTCCTGCTCTTGCAGGCCTGAAACCACACGAAGTTTATCAAGATTAATGTCTTTCATTCCTTTTTTTTTCTCTTTAAGAGCTGGTTCAAGAGCAGGTTACTGAACCCGCTGCTGATTCCTGAGATAAAATGTCTTGGCCTGTGCTGTGTGGAGAAACCAGATTTCATCTTAAAAGGATTTTTCTAGCAGTTTCTTGCTGCTAAATTGAAATTTAGCTTGTTCCAAAGGCAGAAGTGGCTGAGAAAGCTGTGTTTGTTCTGGCATCTGGGGACAGATGTGACAAACAGATGTTTATGGTTGTCTTTACAGGGAAAAGGCAAATGTTTCTGCTCAGTTTTGAAGGGATTCAGAGATTAAAGAAATTAAATTACGTTTGTTCAGTTTTCCAGCTGCTTTATGCCCCGCTTTATTGGCTGCTGCTGCTGCTGGGCATCCACTCCCATCCTGGGTGGGTGTCCCAGGTGGGGCTGGAAAGCTGCAGGGATGAGGTTGGATGGGCTGGGGCCAGCAGGGACAGGGATTTGGGGCTGAGTTCAATGCCCTGCACAGGCTCAGTCACTTCATCCTGCTGGAATTCCTGCACAGGCTCAGTCACTTCATCCTGCTGGAGCAAATGCATCTTCCATCTGTGGTCAAGTTCTAGGGGCTGCTGCCTCAAAAGTTCTTTAATTCCTGGAAACTCCCACTCAGATCAAACTGCTCTAATCAATCATCCAAACTGTTTTTTTCCTCGGCAGCATTTACCCCTTCTGATGCATTTAAGGAGTGTAGAGGCTCCTCCCTGAGCCAGCCCTCCTGGGAGCTGGAAATCCAGGGCTGTTTGGTGCTTGTGAAACACTGACTTCCATGTGTAACCTAGGTGTGGTCCCCGACATCTGGCAGGGTGACACCCGGCCTGGGAGGCTGGGCAGCTCTTCCCAGGAACCTGCCTTGTTTTGGGCTCCCCTGTATCTCTGGAAACTGTGATCCAGGGGCTTGGGACTGACCCTTTCAGCGATTCCCAAGCACGTGGTGTTTCCTACAGGGAGACTGCTCGTGGTGAGCCGTGGGTCGGTGGCCGGCGTTCCAAAGGGATCACGGAGCTGGGAGAGCTCCCAGGGCCACCCCACAGCTGCTCCCAGGGGTGACACCAGGTGGGGTGGCAGCAGAGGTGACACTGACACGGTGGCCCCGCTCTGGTTTGATCCAGCGCACCCAACAGACACCAAAATCCGGTTATTTTGGTGTGCCCAGGTCTAGACAACCCAAAATACGTACACGAGTGGGACAGGGCTGCAAAGCCGAGCCAGCCTTTCCCCTCGCAGGCACTTAGGTCATGTTTCAAAACAATGACTAAGTGCTCTATTTTAACAGATCCCTCGTGCCAGTCCAAAATACCCAAATGCAGCACGTTGGTACCTGATACAACCACCACAAAGCTGATTTTCCTCCCATCAGGGGGTTTCTGCCGACGCTGGTTCCCAGCTGGGTTTTGGGCAGTCGATTGGTTTTAATGCAACTTTCACATTCCCAACAGCTCTTTTATTTAGCAGCAGGAGCCTTATCAGCTCTCAGGTGGGATTTGCTCAGAGTTGTCTGTTGGCAGAGCATGAGATGCACATGGATGGGAGAAATTCCTGTGGCAGGAGGAAGCTCCTGTGACAACAACTCCCTGACAGGAGCGTTGCAGCCAAGTGGGGTCAGGCTCTGCTCCCGGGGAACAAGGGACTGGATGAGGGGGAACTGCCTCAAGTTGTGCCAGGGGAGTTTTAGATGGGATATTTGGGAAAATTTCTTTGTGGAAAAGGTAGTCCAGCCCTGCTGCAGGCTCTCCAGGGCAGTGGTGGAGTCCCCATGCCTGGAGGGAGCTTTGCAAAGCTCAAAAGGCAGCAAACACCCCAAAAGAGACTTTTATTGGGCTGTTTCTTTGCTGTGCTATGGTAATGAACTGTTGGCTCCAGAAAGTGGGGCTGTCACTACTTGAAACCCCACAGAATTCCTGGTGTCTGCTCCCTTTGTGGGAAACATCTTGTTTAAAGGTCACGCTTCTGGGCTGCCTGTGATGTGTTCACTTGGGATGCAGCAGTGGGAGATAGAACAAGATGCACAAAATTAATCCTAATGCAGCCTTGTCTCCACTATCCCGCTGTAAACGATGGCACGTGTGGATTACAGGAGACTGGGATCACAGGAATGGTTTCTGTTATCGTTTGGGAGGAATGAGGCTGATGATGATTTACAGCCATGCTGCCATTCCCTGCTCTGCCTTCCCTGAATCCAGTGTGGCTGTCCTGGGATGCCACCAGGCTTGTGCAGGCTGGGACAGCCCTGGACAAGGCATGAGGACAAACCTTCCACCTCCAGTGCTGGGACAGTGTTGATCCCTCAGGACAAGAGAGACCCAGAGGGGCTGGAGCGTGTCCAGGGCAGGGAATGGAGCTGGGAAGGGGCTGGAGCCCCAGGAGGGCCTGGGGGAGCTGGGAAGGGGCTCAGCCTGGAGAAAAGGAGCTCAGGGGGGACACTGTGGCTCTGCACAGCTCCCTGCCAGGAGGGGACAGCCGGGGGGATTTGGGATCTGCTCCCAGGGAACAGGGACAGGAGGAGAGGGAACGGCCTCAGGCTGGGCCAGGGGAGGTTTAGATTGGATATTTGGGAATATTCTTTAATGGAAATGTTGTCCAGCCCTGGCACAGGTGGAGTCCTCATCCCTGGAGGGATTTAAAAGCCCTGTGGATGTGACACTTGGGGACATGGGGCAGTGGTGGCCTTTGCAGTGCTGGGAACAGTTCAATTCCCTGGCCTAAAAAGGCTTTTCCAGCCTAAACAATTCCATGATTCCCACAGCTGGAGCAGCTGCAGCATCCACCTGGCTGTGCCTGTTGCTGGGAATTCTGACTGGGATGTTCCAGTGGAGGTCACCACAAAGCTGAGCTGGGACACACTGGTGTCCTCCTGACAGCTGCTGGGGTGGGAGTTGTGTCTGCAGATCTGACTGGATTTATGCGGGTTTGATGCCTCCTGGTTGTTTTGAAAATGAAGCTTTTGATTACAAATTATCTTTGTGGGAAGATCTGTTGGTGTCCCTTTCTAGTTGCTTTTTCATCCTGGGATTTTTATATTTATAAAGTATTTTAAAAACAAACCCAGATCTCTGTGCAGCAACACCTCAGCTTCGAAAACTTTTCAAAAGTGAATTTTCAATGACTTATTTTATGTGAGTTACTTCAAAGGTCCCTTTCCAACTCAAACTCCTGTGATTCCAAGGATGCCTTTTCCCAAATCCCAGATCCTCGGTTCAAACAAGCCCAGGGAATGCAGGAGAACTCTCCGTGGTCCAGGCAGCTCCACAGCCAGGGAAACGCTGGTGCCCACCCATCCACTTTACAAATTTAACTGATTGGAAAAGTGGAGGGATTTATTTAGCACATGAGTCCTCGGGGCTGAGGGGATGGATTTAAGGAGGTGCAGGTTCACTGCTCCCTTCCCTGGCTTAGGCTAGAAAAAACAGAATTGTTGTGACTGGAGGAGCTCAAACTTCCTTGTGTGTCTGGCCCGGAGAGATAATGAGTCATGTGTGGCCATGGCTGAGCAGCTCTCCACAATCCCAGCTCATTATCTAAATGTCTGATTTGGCTCCTGAGCCCCGAGTTTCCAGGATTTCATTTTCTTTCCTGGGATTTCATTACCTTCCTCGGGCTGAGCTGATCTTTTTGACAAGGGAAAGTGCTCGCATTTCCAAGGTATGGATAGGAAGGAGTGTTTCAGGCTGGGAACAAAGAACATTTTTGTGTGCCTGACTTCCTTTCATCCAGGGCCTCTCCAGGAGCTGGTCGCTGCTCCGTGGCCATGAATGCCAATGGATCCTCTGTATAGACACATTCCTGCAGTGCTGCAGCCTTGGCAGAGGCGCTGGGAGCCCAGGAGAAAGCAGACACCAAAGGTCATGTCTGTTTAGTTTAGGTCTGCTCAATTCTTCTTTTGAAGAGCTGTAACTGTAGCTGAATGGGCAAAAGTGCCAGAAATGGAGAGTTCCCAGGCAGGAATGTCACTGCTGGGGCCCGAGGAGCTGAGAATCCTCGAAGCTGCTGGATTTTTCCTCTTTTCACTGCTGCATCACTTCCAAACTCAAAACCTGCGAGAGAGAGCTCAGGCGACAAGTTCAGTCCTGCTTCTGTTGATTTCGATGTGACCTGAGCGCTTCCCGAGCAGCGCTCTTTGTGAGGGAAAACCCCTCCACAGGAAGCCTTTTCCTTGGTAAATAACATTTCACGGCCTTTGAAGTCGGGCTATAACTCGCTGATAGCCTGGGAAAGCCTTTGAAGGGCTCAAGGTGTCCAAGGGGAAGGGCTTGGAGCGGCCCATTCACATGGAGATGAAATTCCTCACATATCTGAGGCCGGGCACTTTCCAGGGGACCTTATCGTGGGGAGTGTCAGGCTCGGGAGAAAAGCTGCTGGATAACAACAGCTCTTCCTGCTCCTTCCGATCTGTTCGCAGGGATTTCATACCTTGCCTGGGCGTTGCAGGAAATGCATCTCACCCCGCTGCAAAACTGACTTGGAAGAAGATCAGGCTCTCTGTGGCAATTAGTAAATCAATCTTCCCTTTCTTCTTTCTTCTTTTAAATACAATATTTTTTCTATTTTTTTTTCTTCTTTTAAATAAAATATTTTTGCACATCCATTTCTGCATTTAGGGAGCTCTACTCATGCACACCTCATTTGTATTCGTTGCTGCTGTTGAATATGGATGTGAATTATGGAGATCATTCACTCAGTTCTCCCAGCAAGTTGTGCCTCATAAGATTTCCCTGCTTTTCCCTGGGGCTGAGGGAATAATTCCTTATCTCTGTTCCCCAGGAGCCCTTTGGCTGCTTATCAGGGAGCTGGGAATCAATCCCCTGGTCCCTCACTTCTAAGGGCTCTGGGCACGGCTGCTCCTGCAGCTCCTTGGGAACTGATTTATAGGGAAAAACCTCCACTTTGTGCTGCTCTGAAAAGGCTTTGCTGGTAGCAAAGCTGCAAAAGTACCACTGGAGAACAAACCTTGAGGGAAAACACAACCCCTGGGACATGAGAGTGCCCAGCATATGTGACTGGATTGTGGAGTCACAGAATGCCAGGATGGTGGTTTGGGTTGGGAAAGACCTTAAATCCCATTTTACCCCACCTCTACCACCTTCCACTGTCCCAGGCTGCTCCAAGCCCATCCCTGTTCCAGGGATCCGGGGACAGCCACAAAGTTTCTGTTCTGATCCAGCAAACTTGGGTTTGATGGTTGGGACTGGTTCATTTTTATGGGCTGGGAAAAAAAAAAATACAGAGAAACCTGTAGTACTGAAAAAAAATCTTGGAAACAACAGAAATCTGGGTGTTCAGCTGCCACGGGATATCTGGAAACTCCCACTGTAAATCAGGATGGAATTGGTGCCCCTGGGCTTTAAAGGATTTTGGTCTGGATAAAGCTTGAAGTCAAATATAAGAAAAAAAAACCTTTCCCAAGGGGAGTGGGCTTCCAGTAGGCAGTGGGGTTATTTAAATATATAATTATTCTGCAGATAAAAGCTGCTGCAATGTTCCAAAAAGCTTCCTGAAATAAGAACTCTCAGAGAAAGACTAATTAAAAGCCTCTATGTCACTCAAATTCATTAAACCGGAGAGAGGGAGGCAGGAAAGAAAAAAAAAATGCATGCAGCAATAAATACATATTTATAATCCCGAGTGTCTCTATGGTGTTATCCAGGTTCTGGCTGTTCCAGTTGGAAAAGCTGGGTCTGTCCATGATAAATTAGCTTGTTTATTCCTACCCTGCAGTCGCTTAGGGTAATGAAGCAGAAGCCTTTTGTGTGTGCTCGCTGGGAAGTGCTGGCTGGCTCCGAAGGGGGTAATTGAGTAGAAAAGCAGAATGCTCCCGGTGCCGGGAGAAGTTAAATCCCCCCGAGGTCAGGGGGATTCAGGCTTTAATCAATGTGGACACAATGCAATTGAGAGTTTCCAAAGGGCTTGTTTATGGTGCTGGAGCAAGGGTCGGTGGTTAATGGGAGTGCTGGAGGTGCTGGGATGAGAAGGTGCACGATGTGATTCCCAAGGTGAGGGCCCGTGGGGAGCTCAGAGGGGATGGAAATCCTGGAACTTGAGTGCAGGAGGAAGGAGGTGTTGGAGGATTCAGCACAAGAGTTTTTTGAAGATCTGCTTCATTTATTGAAATTAAAATACTGAGGGATGGAGGCTCTTACCCAAACCTAGTTGTACATAATATCCCCCCCAAAATGCTAAAAAATTGAGCTCCCTTGTTTCAGTAATTTTTTTAACCTAAAGATTTAAGTCTAAAACCAGAGAAGCAGTGTGGGTTGTTGTTTTTCTTTAAGGACTAGCTCCTGAGGGAAGCCCCTTGGACCTTGTTTTCAGCTGTGCTGGTGGGATCAGGCCCTGAGCACCCTGCCCTGACCTCCTGGCTGACCAGAATGGATGGAATTCTGTGCAGGAGTTGTTACAATCAGTGAGACATGGCTGAGGTGGCCCTGGCAGTCCTGGGGAAGCCCTCCCTGGACAGTGGTGGCCACACTGGTGAAGGTGTCCAGCTTTCCAAATGTTTGCTGGAGCAGCAGGATCTGCTCTGCCCCTGTAATTTGGCATTTCTGCAGTGAGCTGGGCACCTTTGGAGACCCAGCTGGAGGAGATACAGAGACAGATATTTAGATTAGATATTGGGCAGGAATTGTTCCCTGGCAGGGTGGGCAAGCCCTGGCACAGGAATTCCCAGAGCAGCTGTGGCTGCCCCTGGATCCCTGGCAGTGCCCAGGGATGGGGCTTGGAGCACCCTGGGACAGCGGGAGGTGTCCCTGCCACGGCAGGGGTTTAGAATGACACAAACTTTAAGGTCTCTTTCTCTGTGGTCCTGTGGCAGTGCTGGCAGCTCCAGCACCTCCTGCCCGTGGCTTTTGGCACTTGGCACTGCTGGTGTCCAACCCCCTGGCACGAGGGGTCTCTGCCCCATGGCTGCTGCCAGCCCCTGGGGCCAGGACTCCCTCCTGGGCACTCCTGGCTGTGCTGGCTCCCAGAGAGCTGCACTGCACTGGCTCCTGCCCAGCCCTCCTCTGGAAAGCTCTGCTCCCCTCTTACTCTGAGTGGCACCTGCATTCCTGCAGTTTTCACGGCAGCCTGGAGCCCGAGGCTGATCCGCTGTGTTGTGGATCAGAGCTGTTCAGTCATTGCCAGGCTCACAGAGACCCTGGGATCTGTGGAGCTGGGGCAGAGGGGCTGAGGGCAGCAGGGCTGGGAGCAGCCCTTGGCACCACAGCACAGCCCAAATCCCTCGGCGTGAGCTTTGTTTTGCATAGCACTTTGTAATGCTGTTGGCTGACTTGGCTGCAGCTCCACAAAACCTTTTTTTATTTTTTTTTTCCACTTGGTTCAACGCTCACTTGGATTTAATGGGCCAGGAGCCAAATCAGTAATGGAAGCCAAGTGCCGACGTTTGTTTGGTGCGCGATTCCCGACGAGGAATATGTACAGTAATTGTCTCATGCTCCTCAAAGCTGTAACTTTGGCAGAGGGGAGGCTGCAGGGAGCGTGCCAAGTGTTTAAAATCATAATCAGGCAGTGATGAAAACATGTATTTATGGCTATAATGAGTTGCATCAAAGCAAGAAACGTTCGGCTTCTCTGTAGAGGGAATGCTGTCTCTGAATTCAGGAATGCCTTCAAAATCACCCAGAATGTGTCAGAGTTAAAGAGCTCAGAGAGCTCCTCTGAAATGCCTGGCTTATTTCACAGCAATATTCCTGATACTCCCTTCCAGCTGCAGTTTTAGCTGTGGTTACTGGGCTCTGCATGGAGGCACGGTGGAGGAGTCAACATTTATTGCAGTGTTCTGTGCACTATGGGCACGTCATGAGTGTTCTGTGAGCCTGGACTTGCAGCTTCGTTTGTTTTTGTTTGCTGAATGCTTTGTTTTATTCTACTTTGCTGTTTCTTGATGTAGTATTTAGGGTGGATATTGGGAAAGGTGCTGGGCACTGCCCAGGCTCCCCAGGGAACGGGCACAGCCCCGAGGCTGCCAGCAACAATTCAGGATATGTCCTGATTCTGGTATCAAGAACTTTTTTGGTTTGGGGTTGCTTTAATTACTGAGTGTTGTGTGATTCCTGAGTGCAGCAAGGGTTTGGGATGCAGCAGTGCAGCAATGCATCCCAGAGAGCTGGGCTGAATCTGGGAATTATGGAATCCTTTCAGTGGGAAAAGCCCTCCAAGGTCAGCGAGTCCAACCATTAAGCCAGCACTGCCCACCTGCTCACGCCCTGGAGCCCACCCTTATCCCAGCATCCCTGTGTCTTTGGAGCTGGAAGAAACTCAGTGCTGTGAAAAAATGGAAAAAATGCAGTTTATAAACATTTGGCTTTTGAGTAACTTCCTCCCGCCTGGCATTGAGTCACCCGTGGGAAGCCGTGTGGATGTCACCCTGTGCAGGGGTGACAAGGTGCTACACAGGGCTCCTGGCTGCCATCCCAAACAGCTCCAGAGCTGCTGGGATCATCCTGCTATGCCCAAATTACAAGGGAGCCAGGGCTGAATCATCTGGGTGTAGCAGTGTGGGGCTGGGGGCAGCAGGAGGGTGAAGATCACTCTGGGGTTGTTTTCCTTGTTGGAATATTGGGAATTTGTAGGGTGGTGTTATTGCTGCTGGAGGTTTTGGGCAGGCTGTGGTCTGTGAGGGAAGTCCTGGATGATCAGAATGAGGATGGTGACAACGTGAAAATCACCTGCAGAGTCTCATTTCCCATGTCACTCACTGCCCTGGAGGAACATCTTCCTGCCCAAGGAGATGTGTGGCCTTGCATGGTGCAAATCCCCATGGGAAAGCCTGCCCTGCCCTGCAGGACCACGAGGTCTGGGATTAGTTTATCCATCCAGGTTTTCCTGGGCACATGCTTTCTGTGTGGGTTTGCTTGAGTGAGCACAGGGAAAGGAAAAGGTTTCAGTAAATCAGGATGATTTTGTGTGACTGAGGTATCTGAGACTGAACCAGCAGATCCCAGCTCTTCAATTAATCCTAATTTGATCCCACTACAAAGTCAGTAATACATCTGTGGATGTAATAAACTTAATTACTTGACTGTGAGATCAAAGAGCTGTGAAGGAGCAGCACTGGGTGCATTTGTTTTAAATTGCCTTCAAAGAGTCGAGCGGGGAGCTGCGAGTTTTGGTGGGGAAAAACCGCTGTACCAGATGTCTGCAGATGCTCCAAGTGTGCTCCTCTTGCATCCCCAGCTCCCAGCCCCACGACAGCTGTCCCCTACATGTCAGTGAAGTGCATTGACGTGAGGAAGAACCACCACAAAACCAAGTGGCTGATGCCCTGGGGACCCAACCACTGCAAGAAGCTGAAGGACTTTGACGAGGCCGTGAGCCGGCAGATCGAGGCCAACGACATCGTGTTCGCCGTGCACATCCCGCTGCCCAGCAAGGAGATGAGCCCCTGGTTCCAGTTCATGCTCTTCATCATGCAGCTGGACATTGCCTTCAAGATGGACAACGACCTCAGTAAGTGACTGGCAGAGGGAGGGCTGCCTGGCTCTCACTGCCCAGGGGACCTCCTCTAAAGGGGTTTGGCTTTGTGCAGTGAGTCGTGTTGGTGCCACACGGTGATGTGGTGCTGGAGCACTTCCTCAGTCTGGGAATTGGTGATCCTGGAATGGGTTGGTTTGGGAGAGACCTCAAAGCCCATCCTGTGGCACCCCTGCCATGGCAGGGACACCTTCCACTGTCCCAGGCTGCTCCAACCTGGCCTTGGGCACTGCCACAGCTGCTCTGGGCACCCTGTGCCAGGGCCTCACCTCCCTCACAGACAGGAATTCCTTCCCAATATCTAACTTTAATTTCCCCTCTTTCAGGGTTTTTTTTTCCTCTTTAGTATTTAAATACTAAATATATATAGAACATCCCCCCCATTCCACAGAACACACAACTCCCCCCAAAACTCAAAAATAATCCAGCAATCAAACCTGCAAAATTATGTTGAGAGCAGCAAAGGCAGCAAGGGAAATTGTCCATGTATTTGCATGTTTTAAAGTGTTTGGGGGAAATCCCTCTCTAACTCTAACTGCAGCGAATAAACAATTTGCTTTGCAGACTGGTTGAGCTGGGGTGTGTGCAGCTCCTGCCCTGGCTCCAGCCTGGCTGTTGGGCTGGCTCCATGCTCAGGCATCCATGGGGTGGCATCAGTTCAGGGAGTTAGTCAAAGTTAGGAGTTTTTTAGCCAGCTTTGTGTCCTTGCCTCCCTTCCTGCTCAGTGTGGAGCTGTTCCTCCAGACATATATCCCAGAATCCCGGACTGGGTTGGGTTGGGAAGGACCTCAGAGCTCCAGTTCCACCCCCTGCCATGGGCAGGGACACCTTCCACTAGCTCAGGTTGCTCCGAGCCCCATCTAACCTTGAGCACTTGCAGAGATGGAGCAGGGATGATTTAATGCATTATCATTAAGTTAAAAATGAGATTGTAGAAAGCCTTCACCTGTATTCTTATCCCTGTAATTATCTCTGAAATACAGAGAGAGCAGCTCTGTGCCTTTATTAAGGCCTCACCTCCTTCCACTTGGCTAGATGATTGCATTAGGGAAACAGCTCTTTATTCCAAGGATTTTCAAGTTGAACCACCGTGCTGGAGTCAGGAGCTGGCTGAGCCCTTGGAGCAGGCTGCTGGAATGCTAACCCAGCTTCTGGCAGCATTTCTACTGCAAGAACAGAGCTTTTGCTTCAGCTTTGTGCCCTTCGGTGACTGAGTCCTGCAAAGGTGGGAGGTTTCTTTGAGATCTCAGAGCAGAAAAGCTCATCTTGGGCCACCCCCTGGGTAATAAAAAGGAAGTTTGGGGATTTTCCAACACTTTGTGCCAAGCTAGAGGCAGAGGTAAATGAAGTGTAGAATCTCAGGAACTAGTAACATGTTTCTTGCTTGCTAGATTGTGTTGGAACAGCTCTTGAGGAAATAACCAGCAGACCTGTTAAGCTGAATTAATTACATGTGTGTGTCTGTCCCCTGCTGTTAAATGAAAGGGCCTCATTGATCAGGTGATTGGGATCAGCTCCTCTAAAGGGACAGGGATAAAGATGTGAAATAACCTCAGTTCTTCTTTTAAAGCAACAAGTCAAGTTTCTTCTCTCTGGGGCTCTGAGCCCTCCAGGCCTCCTCCTGCTGTGGCTGATGCCAGCAGGGGCTGGTGCCAAACCAGGGCACTCCTGGAAGGCACCACAGCTGCTGAAGCCTCTGGTCACTGTCCTAAAAACTGTCTTGGAGCTGCCTCAGATCATCCAGGAAAGCAGCACTGCTGGGAACACACAGGATTGATCCTGCTGAGGAAGCTGCAGCCCGGGGCACATCCTGCTCTCCTGGCTGCTGTCGCTCACCTTCAGGGTCTGAAGGTGCTGTGCCAGGTCCTGGGCTCTGCCAGCTCCCCTTGGCCTTTACCAGGGATGTTGCTGAGCCACATCAAACTGTCTCCTGCTTTTTTTTCCTCAAAGACCCTTGGTTGTCCTCTTCCCCTGCAATTTCTAAGCAAGGCCAAGGCATAGAATAAACCTGCATTTGGTTTTTCCAGGGTGCTGGTTGCCAAAACCCTCCTGGGACAGGGGCAGCTGGACTCTTGGGAAATGTTGGTGACTCATGGCTGACTCCTCATCCACAGAGAGCTGGAGTCAGTCCTGTGTCAGCTCTCCTCATCCAGAATCTGTGTCAGCTCTCCCCATCCCTGGCCTGGGTCAGCTCTCCTCATCCAGGACTTGTCATCTCTCCTCATCCAGCCAGAAAGGGTTTTGCTGGGACAGAAGGGAAGGGCAGCTCTGGTTAAAGTGCTCTGAGAGAGCCTGGAGGGGGCTGAGCCTCCTGGAATACCCTGTGTGATCTCACCTTTCAGAGGAACAACCAGCCCTAATCACCTTCACCTTAGGGACTCCCTCTGCACTTCCAGTGGTTCTGAAATACAGATTTTTCAGAATGCAGATGTTTAAAAGCTGAGCTACTTCCCTTTATCCTTCCCAGAAAGCTGGGACAGACTCAGACTGTTCCTCTGAGGAAGAGGCTATTTCTGTGCTGTCCCTTTCCTTTCTTGATGCGTTGTGCACTCAATTATTAAAACCCTTTCCCAGAACTGGGAAAGGAGGGGGCCAGAAGAAGGAGATGGAGTTTCTTTGCAGCTGGAAAGCAACTGTGTACAGTGTGAGGGCTGCAGCCTCCTTTTCTAATTCATCCAGCCTTGGGCTTTTTGGTAGGTTTTGTAATTTTAGGGAGCTGGTGAAGCATGGAAATGTAATGGAAATAATTCCAGCATTTCTGCTTTCCTGCCATAGGCTTGTCCCCAGCCAGCTGTGTTAGTGTGCAGCTGGCACAGAGCCCCCTCCTGAAACAACTCCACTATTTTTAGGCCATTGTAATATGAGTGAAGATATCCTGGGCAAGTATTGTCCTATAAAGTGATTCATGGAAAAGCTCCTGGGCAGTAAAATGCCAGTGGGAAAAATGACACTGGTGGTGCTTGGAGCATGAGCAGGGAGTCCCTCAGTGGGGGGAATCACAGAGCTCAGGGCTGGGGAACCTCCAGGAGTGTGTCTTGTCCTCATTTGGGTTGGAAGGAGCTCAAAACCCACCCAGTGCCACCTCTGCCATGGCAGGGACACCTTCCACTGTCCCAGGTAGCTCCAAATCCATCCAACCTGGCCTGGGACACTGCCAGTGATCCAGGGGCAGCCACAGCTGCTCTGGGCACCCTGTGCCAGGGACTGCCCACCCTGCCAGGGAAGGATTTATCCCTGAGCTCAAATCTGATCCTGCTCCCTCTCAGTTTTTAAAGCTGTAAATGCTGTGCAGGGAAAGGGCGCCCTCCCCTCGCCAGAAAATTGTCTATTCACCATCTGATTAATGTGAATAAGGCACGAATCTTCTTAAGATTTGGTTCTCTGTCACTGTCCTCATTTGTTCCTCAGGGACAATGGGAGTTGCTGATGGAAGGCTGGCATAGGATTGTCGTGGAATCATTTAGGTTGGAAAAGACCTTTAAGATGGAGTCCAACCACTAACACAGCTCTACCATCAGTCTGCTGTGCTGAAATATATGGATATATGGATATATCTATATTTTATGTTGACAGCCTTGAAGGGTCTTTGCACAAAACTCTTTTCCAAGGGGAGGTGTCACCCCAGCGGAGAGACTGATGGAATTCCAGAGGGAGTCTCTAATCCATTGGCCTGGAAAGGCACGCAGCAGTTCATCTTCTGCCTTCTGGTTTTCATACTCGATGGCAGCAGCAACATTTGGACTGCAAAGATGAAATACTGAAAGCTGTTTTTCTTGGATTTAATCCCAAGCATTCCAGTTGGTTTTATGGCTTCTGAAATGGAGTTCATGGTTCTTTTTAGCCGGGCCAAGTTCAACCTTATGTTCCCATTTATCTGTTTTGCTGGTCTCCTAAACAGCGGATCTGAGATGGCAAATTCGTGTTTCATGGAAACCCAACTCCTGGCAGCTCTGGAGAGGGACTGGATATGGATCTGGATGGTACAGATCACGTGCACCAAAAAAATGCTCACAAAAATCCTGAAGTGTCCACATCAGATGCACAACCCAGCCACCTCTGAAGGGTGTAAAAATAGAACCTCAAACCACAGATCCCGTCCACGCCCCTTCCCATCCGGTGGGATGAGTGTGGCACCACCTATTCCCAACAAAAATATAGCTGGAAAGATGGGTTCTGGAGCCATCTCCCCACACTTCTCCAGGGTGGATGGTTCTGGAGCCATCTCCCCACACCTCTCCAAGGTGGATGGTTGTGGAGCCATCTCCCCACACCTCTCCAAGGTGGATGGTTCTGGAGCCATCTCCCCACACTTCTCCAAGGTGGATGGTTGTGGAGCCATCTCCCCACACTTCTCCAAGGTGGATGGTTGTGGAGCCATCTCCCCACACTTCTCCAAGGTGGATGGTTGTGGAGCCATCTCCCCACACTTCTCCAGAGTGGATGGTTCTGGAGCCATCTCCCCACACTCCTCCAAGGTGGATGGTTCTGGAGCCATCTCCCCACACTTCTCCAAGGTGGATGGTTCTGGAGCTTTTCCAGCAGCTGTGGCTGACAGAGTTTGGTGCCCTACAAAAGGAGGCTGAGCTGTAACATGCACATGCTCGTTTAGGAGTGTGTTCCTCCTTCAGAGCTTTCCCTGGGATCTGTGCCTGGTAAAGAGGAGGATTTTCCAGCTGGTGGAGCTGGTACAGACTTGCCTCAGGTTTTTAACCCTGTTGATATGTTGCTCCTTGGCAGCCTCAGCTGCAGCTCCAGTGCATGAACTCACTCAGTTATGGCTCCTCAGTGAGCCTGTTCCAGCCTGAATCAGCCTGGTCCAGCCTCATTCCCTCCTGGCAGCAAGGATCCCCTGGCAGTGTCCTTGTATCCCAGACTGTCACTGTGCACACGTCCAGGAGGGGACAAGCTGCTTGTCCCACGTGGGTGTGTGATCTTGCCAGGCCATCAGCTCCGTGTGTGTCACTGGGGTGTGGGTTGGGGCATCTGCAGAGGCAAGAACAAGTCAGGGCAGGTGTGGAGGAGCAGGGGAGGGCTCTAAAATGTTCTGTAGGTGAGGAAGGGAGAGCTCCAAAAACCTTCTGTGGGACAGCTGAAGCTAAACAAGATGTACAGAAAACATCAATGCTGTTGTGTGTGGTTGGCTCTGGGTTTTTTTCCAGCTAGGCCAGAGTAGCTCCACTTCAGTTCGTTAATTGCCTTCATAAAGGAACTTTGTGTCATGTTTTTTAATTACTGGGACCCTTCTGAGCCTCCTGCCTCCTTGCTGTTGCAGAGGAAAATGCAGAGATCACCCTGGATGTGTCGCTGGCCTATCGTGACAACATGTTCGATGACTGGGAGGAAATAGCACATGCCATAGAGATCAGGAAGCTGAAGTGCACCTTTGGCTCTCCAAAAGTAAGGAATTTGAGTGATACTGGTGGTGGGGATGAGTGGGAGTTGTCCTCTTCCAATCATAGAACCATGGAATTGCCCTTTCCATGAAAAAATCATCCCCAATATCCAACCTAAACCTCCCCTGGCACAAACCAAGACCATTTTCTCTTGTTCTGTCACTTTTTATCTGGGAGAAAAGTCCAATCTTCACCTGGCTCCCACCTCCTTTCAGGGAGCTGTAAAGGGTTCATCTTGAAAGGCTCCAATTAGAGCCTGAAATGTGAACCTGTTTGAGGTCGAACCTTACCCAGTGATCCTAAACAATCCCAAACATGAGAAGTTTCCCTCAGCCACTGTCTCACACAGGCTGGAGTTTGCCAACAGGCTCTGGGTGCTCCCAGTGCTCCAGCTGGAGGGCTCTGTGGGCTGAGGTTGTGCCCCCTGCCCTTTCTGCAGACCGTGGAGTCTGAGGGCCGCCACTACGACTGCGACTTCCTGCCCTTCATGGAGATTGGCAGCGTGGCACACAAGTACTACCTCATCAACATCCGCCTGCCCGTCAACGACAGGAAGGGCATCAACGTGGGCATCGGAGAGATCAAGGACATCCGCCTCGTGGTGAGTGCCCTGTCCCTCCTCTGCCACCCAGGAGCTGCCAGGGCTGCTGCAGCTCCTCTGCCTCCAGGGGACTGTCCTCCTCTTGGCCTGCTCTTCTGAGGAGCCCTCCAGAGCTGGCCTCTTCCCAAGCCTCAGAGCTCTCTGTGTCCTCTGCTTCCCACCATGGTCTGCCTGGTGGGACGTCTTCTTATGGATAGGAGCAGGAGGGTTCAGAGGGGGCCTGGTGTGCCCTGGAGTTGGCTGTGGCCACGTGTGGGAAGGCAGTCAGTGATCCCTGCTCTGCCTGCCCTCGAGGCTTGGTGAGCAGGGATGCTTTTCCCAGCTGGAGGCTGTCCCACCACACTGCGGTGGCTGCAGACAGCGGTGGGAGGACACGTGGCTGGAGAAACATGTTAATGAGCCCATGCCACTCCCACCAGGGGTGACTTGGCTCCACGAGGATCTCGTTACTTGTCTGGGAGTAATTCCTCCAGCTTTTTCCATGCTGTGTCAGAATTCCCTCTCTCTCCTTTGCTGTGGAAGCCGTGTCTGCTGGCATTTGTTCTCAGACCTTCTGGAACCTGCCCAGGTGGCCTGGGGGCTCAGTGGGCACCCATTCTCTGTCCATCATTGGCCAAGCCATCGCTGGGATGCACTTCCTGACACTCCATGAGGAGAAGCACAGGATGATGATGTTAAACCCTGCACCCTGGTTTTCCTCAGGGCATCCATCAAAACGGAGGCTTCACCAAGGTGTGGTTTGCCATGAAGACCTTCCTGACGCCCAGCATTCTGATCATCATGGTGTGGTACTGGAGGAGGATCACGCTGATGACCCGTGCTCCCGTCCTTCTGGAGAAGTGAGTAAGGGCCTGTGGTGGCCCAGGTGAGCTGCTCATTGCTCCCAGGCAGAGCCCATGGTTGGGAGATAGGAATTGTCTCTTCTCCATCCTCTCCCTCCACCCAGGCACACTGGGAGCTGGAGACCTCCATAGCTTCTCTTTTCTTTCCTGTTAAACCCCTAGAGAAAGAGGAGCTGCTCTTAGGAGCTCAGTCCTAGGGGGTTTGGTGGCAGGAGGTGACACTTCCCAAACAGTGCTGGCTTTTGGGGCTCTGTCCTTCCCTGCACACTGGACAGAGATGGTGTTTGTGCCTCTCCAGGGTCATCTTCGCTCTGGGAATTTCCATGACATTCATTAACATCCCTGTGGAGTGGTTTTCCATCGGATTTGACTGGACTTGGATGCTGCTCTTCGGAGACATTCGACAGGGCATCTTCTATGCCATGCTGCTCTCCTTTTGGATCATCTTCTGCGGGGAGCACATGATGGTGGGTACTGCACCCCTGGGAAGGTGGTTTCCCGCCCTGCTTCCAGGAAAACCTGGCTGCTCCTGGTTGGAAATGATGCTGTGGGGACTCGGAGCAGCTGAGGGGATTTCAGGCTCACTTGCTTTTCCTTTGTCTCCTCCTCCCCACCTCGTGCTCAGGACCAGAACGAGCGGAATCGGCTCTCGGGGTACTGGAAGCAGGTCGGGCCCATTGCTGTGGGCTCCTTCTGCCTCTTCATCTTCGACATGTGCGAGAGGTGGGTGCAGCTGCACTCCCCAGGGAGAGGCTCCTGGTCACCTCCTGCAGCAGGGACCAGCAGTTCGACCCCATGGCTGGCATCTCCCCGCACCAGGAGAGGCTCCTGTGGGTGCTCTGAAGTGTGCTGGTCGTGAAAACACTTCCCACCTCACCTTCTCCTCACCCACATGGGAAAGCAGCACAGCTGGCTTTTCCCCTGCAGAACCCTGGGAAAAGATTCTTCCCCCAGAGGGTGCTGGGCACTGAACAGATCCCCAGGGAATGGGCACAGCCCCAAGGCTGCCAGAGCTCCAGGAGCATTGGGACAATGCTCTCAGCCACAGGGTGGGATTGTTGGGGTGTCTGTGCAGGGCAGAGGTTGGATCAATGATCCTTGTGAGTCCTTCCAGTTCAGGATATTCCCTGGTTCTATGATTCCCAGGCTGCAGAGTGGACACGGGGCCCTTTGAGCCCTCTCATTGGTGTTTTCTCTCCTCTCTGCAGGGGAGTGCAGCTCAAGAACCCCTTCTACAGCATCTGGACCACCGAGGTGGGCACGGAGCTGGCTGTATCCTTCCCCTGGTTTGGGGGAGAGGGAGGTGCTCCCTCCTGCCAGGTCCCTGGGAAGTGTGGGCAAACTCCCTGCTTTTGGGGGACAGGGGGTGGCTTAGGCACCTGTGGGAGATCACTGGGGAACTGAATATGGGAATCACCTGGATAATGTCCTCTAGGATTTCTCGTTAGTTTGTACCGTTTTCCCTTAACTTCCTCTGCACAGATGGCCTTTATTATAGTCGCAGGGATCTGCCTGTGCCTCTATTTTCTCTTCCTGTGTTTCATGGTCTTCCAAGTGTTCAGAAACATCAGTGGGAAGCAGTCGAGCCTCCCTGCCATGAGCAAGGCTCGCCGCCTTCACTACGAGGTAAGGGTCCTCCTTGGGACACAGATTCCTTGTTTTTAAAAGACATTTTGGACCTGAGAGTCTGTTCTGAGACTCCCTTTATCCATAATCTTCTCATTCTTCCATTTCTTCTCTTCTAATATTAATTTTTGTGTTTAATGAGAGGTCTTGCTAAGACTATCTGGTTTTTCATGGTATAGATTTGGATTTTTGGGGTTGTCATTTCCTTACTAAGTTGCTGGAGGGTCAAAGCACAACACATTCCCCCCATTTTCCCCATTTTTAGCCCATGATTTTGTATGTTTTACTGTCCTGTGTGATTTGCCTGCGGCCAAACTTGAGGAGCTCACTCTCAGTGCTTAACCTGCTTCTACAGGGGAGCAAATATTTATCCCCAAAGTCATTCTGTTAAATGATGGTCACTTCTTCTTTAAACAAGTCGTTATCAACCATCAGGAATGCACATAAAAAAATTAGAAAATTCCACTTGAAAGAATTTGTGTTTTTCCCTCTAGCAGGAGGCACAGTGGTGCAGAGAGCTGCTGCTGCCACACTCCACATCCAGACATCTGGGGAGCACGGATCTGGTGTGGAAGAGTTAAATTAATAGTCCTTTGTTGTCGTGGTGTGGCAGGGTAATTACGCAGACACTGACATTTCCACCTAAATTCCAGAACCAGGTTAAAAAAACCCACACACTCACCCAAAACCAAAAGCGTTTGTAAGTAAAAATGTAAAACCAGTGAAAGCAGGGGTGGTGGGCAGTGGGATTGCCAGCCGAGGAGTTCGTCTCGGAATCTCCATCCTGTGATAGCCAGCCAGGTTTTCCAGACGTTGGAATCGCTGCAGCTCCTTCCCAGCCGGGCTGGGGGCGAGGATGAGTGTGGTGAGACCCCGAGCCCACGCCGAGACACCGACTGGCCATGTGTTTGTTTTACAAGAGCCGTGAGCTGTCGGGCCATGCCCCCCTGCAGCTCAGCTCACTTAATTAACTGCTGCTCAATCAGTCACACCGTGCAAATGTCATGGAAAGGCAGCGCTGTCCAGACGTGCCCACCCCGCGCGGAGCTTCCGGCAGGAGTGCAGACGTGTGGGGAGTGGAGGATATGGGCTGTGCTGAGCTCGGCACAGGAGTGGGTGGAAGGTTGTTTTGCTTTGGGGTTTCGTGGGTTGGACCCTTGTTTTATATTTTTTTTTTTATTTTTTTTTTATCCTCGTGTCTTGTCTATCCTAAAACCAAAAATGGGTTTTGTGGATTCTGTTAATGTGACCAGTGACATTTCTCTCTAAACAGGGGCTGATTTTTAGGTTCAAGTTCCTGATGCTCATCACCCTGGCCTGTGCAGCCATGACCGTCATCTTCTTCATCGTGAGCCAGGTGAGGGATGGCTCTGGGCTTCCTGGGAGAGCATCAGCCGCCGCTTCCCAACTGCTCCCAGTGCTGGCTCATCACTGGTCAGACAGGACTGGCCTGTTCTGAGCACCTTTGATAACCAGTTGCCTTTGAAGAAGTTGTTTCATTTATTTGAAACTCTGCCATGCAGTTGGTGAGGCTGGAGGCAGCACAAAGGGCCTTGGCTCCCAGGTCGTGCAGAAATTGCCCAACAGGCTTTGGCCATTTCTGAGCACTCAGTGAGAGGAAAATGTTCTGTTCACACTGAAACACTCGGGTGGGTTTGTGTGCCCACAGAGATGTGACAGCATCCAACCTTCCCTGGGCTGACTTTGCAGCCCTGCTGGACCTGTTTGTCCTGAGCTCTGATGTCACCTCTGTATCAATGAGCTTTTGTCACTGCTTGAATCATGGAGTCACAGACTGGCTTGGGCTGGAAGGCACCTTAAAGCCCATCTCATGGGCAGGGACACCTTCCACTGTCCCAGGCTGCTCCAAGTCCCATCCAACCTGGCCTTGGGCACTGCCAGGGATCCAGGGGCAGCCACAGCTTCTCTGAGTACCCTGTGCCAGGGCCTCACAGGGAGCAATTCCTGCCCAATCTCCCATCCAGCCCTGCCCTCTGGGAAGCCATTCCCTGTGTCCTGTCCCTGCAGCCCTTGTCCCCAGCCCCTCTGCAGCTCTCCTGGAGCCCCTTCAGGCCCTGCCAGGGGCTCGGAGCTCTCCCTGGAGCTTCTCCTCTGCAGTTGAGCACCCTCAGCTCTCCCAGCCTGGCTCCAGAGGGGCTCCAGCCTTTGGAGCATCTCCATGGCTCTCTTTTTCAGCTACTTCAGTTTTCTTCTTGGCCTTTATGTTGTTCTTTAACAGAAAGCTACATTGCAGTCTGAGCAGTCTGTGTATCTTCAAGGAATATTAATATTGATGATATTTTCATAGATGTTGACAGCCCTCAGCGTGTGGCAGGTTGGTGCTGTCAGCCTGGCCCCTCCTCAGCCAGCCGTGCTCTGCACATTAATTTCCCCATTATTCACGCTGGTTTTCCTGCTATAAAAGGTCTATTTTTAGCAGTGGGATGTTTGGGGATGTCAGTGGTGTCCCCAGGTAGTGCCTTTTGTGTGCCAATCTGTGCTGAGCACACGCTTTGTGGCAGGGGTATCGCAGAGCACGGCGGTTTGGTCACAGTAAAGGAGACATCAGAGCTGAAGAAGTCCTGAGGGAATCATTTTGTCAGGAGCATTTTTTCCCTGCAGACTGAGTTTGAAGAGGAGAATCCCAGCCTGACTTCTGCCTCACTGAACCTGTTACAGCCCGTTTCCTCCGTCCTGTTGAATTGATGTTGCTCTCACTGATTTACTCCAAGGCTGTGTCTTTACAGAATTTGCTCTTGCTGATGGCCTGTCTGTGTCTGTTGTCTCTGGACAGGTGACAGAAGGCCACTGGAAGTGGGGGGACATCACAATCCAGGTGAACAGCGCCTTCTTCACCGGCATCTACGGGATGTGGAATCTCTACGTGTTCGCCCTCATGTTCCTGTACGCGCCATCCCACAAGAACTACGGCGACGACCAGTCCAATGGTAAATGGCCCCAAATGACCTGAGTGTCACTAGATGGACACAAAAAGATTACACTCACCCCTCAGGTTGTGAGATGAGAAAGAAGGAAGAAACGTTTTTTTTGGGATCTCAACTTATATAGTTTTTGGATTTTGCTCAGGGATTGGGGGATGAGGTTAACACCTCTCTGACTCCACTGGTCGACCTAAAAGTTCATCAATTTGTCCTTCCCCCTGGAAGGAATGTATTATTTACAAAATAGTAGTCTTTGTTTATTTTACAATGCCTGAGAAAGCTCCATGTAGTGGTTTCACATTCGCCAAATTTCGTTTACCAAGTGGGAGACAAGATTTTGGGAGAAATAGGCGAAACAGGCACAACCTAAAAGAAAAAACAGATAGATTCACATCCAGAGAAGTCTGGTCAAAAATGTCCACTTCCTCCATCCCATCTTCCAATAGTCTTTCTCAGTTCTTTCACTGACTTTGCCTCCCTACATTTCAAACCACTCTGTCTTCCATGGAGGAGGGAAAAGGGTTAAAGTCTTTGCTCAGAGTCTTTTTTCTCCTCTCCAGCTAACTCTTGGAACTTCAAGGCCACAGGTGACAGGGGGAGGAAGGGGGAGAGGGAGCTGCTCAGGAACACTGATGGACGACCCTCCCCTACCCTTGGTCAGATCTAAGCAACTCAAACTTGTATCAGCTCCCTGGAGCTTCAGAGAAAAGTTTTTAAAAAGTCTCTCCTCATTCAGACCAGAGGCTCTGGCAGAGGCCGCCGTGGTCCTGGTGCAGGGCCAGACTGCTGATCTTCAGTCCTCCTCCTCCTCTCCCCATCAGAGGAGCCAGGGGCAGGGGACAGAGGGGACACGGCCAGCCCTGGCCACTGTCCCACAGGCAGGGCAAACCCCCGAGGCCTGGCCCCCAGGGGCCCAGCCCAAACTCCTGACTCATGAGGTGATGGTAGCTCCTTGCCAGCTAGAAAAAAAAAGGCCGAGTCACCTGGGATTTGTGATTCAAGATTGTGTTTCCAGAGGTGTAAAAAACACTCCCATTTGTCAGCCAAACTGTCAATCTATTCAATCTATGCTAGAACTTCTTAGGAAATAAAAAAACCTTTCACATTCATGCTAAACCACCACACTCCAGTAGAAATGTAAACTATCAGAAGGCTGAAAAATCAGAGCGACAACCTGAGGGTTCTCATGGGGACAAAGGTACCAAGTAGGGGATGCCTTCTGTGCCTTTTTTTGGCCTAAGTGCACACTCAACACCTTGAAAACTTTTGCAAATGATGGTTTGGGTTTCCAAGCAGGCATTTGAATTAATGGCTGGGTTAGATAGGTTTGACTTTTAGCCAAAGCTGGCTGGAGCCTTTGGGATGGTTTTTGTGCCTTTTAGCATTGTCCAGATGGAACTGTGTAGCTCAGATGGAGGGATGAGGAGTGGAGAAAATAGACCCTCCTGTCAGGGACTTGTGCAGAGCCAGATGGTCCCATCTGAATCTCCTTTTCTCCAGGCTGAGCCCCTTTCCCAGCTCCCTCAGCCTCTCCTGGGGCTCCAGCCCTTTCCCCAGCTCCATTCCCTTCTCTGGACATGCTATAGCCTGTTAATGTGTTTCTTGTGCTTCTACTTAAATAACTGTAAATAAAATAATTTCCAGGAAAGTCACTGGTCCGTGGCTTAGGCAGCTGAAAGGCTGGAAGGAATAAACTGAATCTTTTCCTTTCGAACAGTCCCATATTTTATTGTGAGACCGCACTGATGGAACACCTTTGTTTCTCAGGTGACCTGGGGGTGAACAGCGGGGAGGAGCTGCAGCTCACCACCACCATCACCCACGTGGACGGGCCCACAGAGGTCTACAAGCTGGCTCGGAAGGAGGCTCAGGAGTGACACGGAGGTGCCTCAGCAGGGACTGACCTGGAGTGGGGAGCAGAGGACACACGAGTCCCTCAGGCTGGAGACCTCTCCGGCCGCACCCGCTCCTCGAGCACCCCGTCCCTGGTGCATTCACAGAGCAGCGACAGCGAGCAGAACATTGGTTAACTCTTTACTATGGTGTAGTTATTCCTGGGGGGAGGGCTGTGTATATTGTGTTACACTCGGGCACGTAAAACCCTGCTGGAAGGGCGCTGAGGTTGCAAAGTCGCACGTCCGGACGTGGGGCCGGGGCAGAGCTGCCGTGGGGCTGGTTTGATTTTGCTGGGTGTGCTGGTGCATAAAGGTGCTGGCAGGGAGCTCAGGCAGGAGCACGTGCTCAGTACTCTGGGTTTTCTCCTGTGTGCAACTTACACGAGGTGTCGGTTGTGAGGGGGAGCCTTGTAAAAACATTTAATTCCACCACTGTAGCTGTCTTGACCCTTGTCTGAGTCTCCGGTGTGGCCCTGCAGACACCCTCTGTCGCTGGATGAAGCTGGGAGAGGAGTAGGCTGTTAGTAAGGCTCTAGTAGAAGCAAGGACTGCTTTCTCAGCAGGTGTTACAGCTGTTTGCTGAACACAGGGAATATCCAGCCTGGATGCTGAGCTGAGGTGCTGGAGAACGGAGCACTCCTGACCCAAGTCCCCAGCTGGCTGATCCCACAGCCAGCTCCTCCTCCCTGTTTTCAGTCCCTTTGGCTTCCCGTGCTTTTGTGGCTTCCTTCACCTTCCCCTTTTGTTACAGGGCATCCCTGGGAGCTGGGCAGTCTCGCTCTGTGCTCTGCTGGGCTGGAGCAGAGCTGGATTCTTCCAGGGATTATCAGACTTGAAAGAATCCGCTGGTCACGCACTAATGTGGATCTTTGCTTTCCCAGAGCAGACACTGGCACTGGGCTCGCTCAGCCCCCGCTGGGAGGCCTTTGGCAAAGAGAGAGGAGTGAGAACTGATCTGGGGTGGAGGCTTGAGCTGAGCTCTGCTTGGACCAGTTCAGAGAAGTGAATGGTGGGGATGGGTCTGTGCTGCTCAGGGCACACCTTCGGCCTGGGGCATCCAAGAGCCTCATGATCTGGCAGGAGTAAATGTCTGTGTTAACTGCTGGTAACATAAACCTCACCCTCCCAGTTCTGGCCCTACAAGACAAGAATCTGCTGCTGCTGTGTGTTGCTGAAGGGTTAAAGAGAAGGCAGAGAGGGGAAACTCATTCCTGTCAGCCCAGGTACCACCGCGATTCCAGGTATCATAACAATTCCCACCCCAGAATGTATTCATTTAGCCTCATGCATTTATTAAAGCTGAACACTATGAAAAAAGAGATGGTGGCATCACGAGGTCACCTTGTGTGGGTTTGATTGCTGGGCACCCCAAGTTGTGCACCATCACATGGGGCTCCTCCAGGCAGGATGTATCACGCTGGGCAGACCCCTCTGCCAAAGGCCTGCTCCCTGTGTATTCATTGGAGCTCCTGTTGGATTTTCTTAAAGCAATTCTGTTCCTTGTGTTTGCCCTCCCCAGGATCCCCAGCTTGCCCTGCCCCTGGAGGCAAAGCAGGTCCAAACAGGGTTCCTACTTGTAGTTAGTCCATTACAGAGTGAATTCAACCAACGCACATCCCTGTGACCCTGGAAGGTTCCCAGCTGAACACTCGACTTTGCAACTTTACCATCCCTTTTCCCTTGGGTTCTTACGTGATATTTATGTTGTTCCCATAGCTGTGTCCGTGGGTTCTTTTCCAGCTTAGACTCTAGAGTTGCGTTTTGTAAAGGCTCCCCACGAACTGGGAGCTGAAGCTTTCAAACCAAATTTTGTGTCAAACACTAACAATTTGTTTACGGGGCGTGTGTACATGTGCGTGCGTGTGTGGGTTTTTTATTTCTTCATTCCTCAGCCCTACTCATATGTCTCGGAAATAGTCTCTGGGTCTTATTAAAATAATATCCTTTTTTTGTTTGTTTGTTTAGGTTGAGTTCAGTTTTTACAGAATGCTTTAAGCAACCTGGAAAACACGTAGTTTTGTTAATTTAAATAAAATATACAATATTGTGGAGTTGTCATTGGAATTTCTCCTCATCTCTGGCACTGAGAAGCCATTCCCCCTTGTCCTGTCCTTCAGAGCCTCATCCAAAGTCCCTCTCCAGCTCTCCTGGAGCCTCTTTTATTATGGAAAGCGGCTCTAAACGTGTCCCCGGAGCCTTCTCTTCTCCAGGCTGAACAGCCCTGCAGGGTTTTTTCCCTTTTTCCCCCCTTCCTGTCCCTGCTTGCCAGCCTTGGAGTTGTCACAGCTGTGCTGTGACCTTTGCATGTTGGCCATCACCCCACTGCAGTGTTGATTTGGGCATCACTCTCCACCTTCTGCCATATTTCGAGGTGCTGCTGCCCACTGCTTGGAGCCTGCTCTCCCCATCTTGTCTTGCTGTCTATAATCTGGGGAAAATAATTATTTTTAAAAATTGTTGGTCTCTTCTCCCAGGGAACAAGTGACAGGACAACAGGAAACAGTCTCAGGTCGTGCCAGGGGACACACAGGGTGGATATTTGGGAAAATTTTTTCATGGAAAGAGTTGTCCAGCCCTGGCACAGCTGCCCAGGGCAGGGGTGGAGTCCTCATCCCTGGAGAGATTTGAAAGGCATGTGGATGTGGCACTTGGGGACACAGGGCAGTGGTGGCCTTAGCAGTGCTGGGGGAATGACTGGATTCGATGGTCTGACAGGGCTTTTCCAACCTAAATAATGCCATAATTCTTCGATTTGCACTTAGAGAGTAGTGGAAAGTTTGATGAAAACAGATGAAGTTCAGTATCAAGAACTCCCCTTGCAGGAGGGGCTGTGCTGATAAAACAGCACCTGAGAGAGGGTCCGGGTGTGAGCTTCAGGCAGAGCCCGTGGCTCAATTCCCTGGTGCTGGCTCCAGCCAGGCCACAGGCAGTGCAGCTCTTTGGGGCCTAATGAGTG